>CM075985.1:25827690-26170611 GCA_038087875.1 Malacoraja senta
AGAGTATTGAGTATAGAAGTTGGGAGGTCATGTTGCAGTTGTATAAAATGCTGGTGAGGCCACATTTAGAATATTGTGTTCAGTTCTGGGCACTGTGTAATAGGAAATATATTGTCAAGCTGGAAAGGGTACAGAGAAGGTTTACGAGAATGTTGCCAGGACTAGAGGGTCTGAACTATGGCATTGGTTGAGTAGGCTGAGACTCTATTTGCAGCGCAGGAGGATGAGGAGTGATCATATAGAGGTGTATAAGATCAAGAATGGAATAGATCAGGTTGATGCACAGACTCTCCTGCCCAGAGTAGGTGAATCAAGGTCCAGAGAACATAGGTTTAAAGTGAAGGGGAAGAGGTTTAATAGGAATCTGAGTGGTAACTTTTTCACACAAAGTGTGGTGGATTTATGGAACAAGCTTCCAGAGGTGATAGTTGAGGCAGGGACTATCCCAACATTTAAGAAACAGTTAGACAAGTACATGGATAGGACAGGTTTGGAGGGATATGGACCAAATGCTGGCAGGTGGGATTAGTGTAGCTGGGGCATGGTGGGCAAGTTGGGCCAAAGGGCCTGTTTCCACACCGTATCCCTCTATCACTCTAACCTTAATCCTGTTTCTCCAGACTGATCTCAGTATACGGTTTATGGCACAAGATCTTGAAATAATTGTTGAGCCAGCAACGCCTGCAAGCATCCAGTGCATTGACCTGGGCCAGTTTTTCTCTTACAATCTAATTTCAAAACCTCTGTTGGTTCTGAAATATCCAACTGGAAGTTATTCAGTTACTGCTCTAGATCGGCTTAACTTTCACAGCCATTAAAAATGGATAATGAGGACACAAACCTAATTGTCAATTTTTAAACTATTATTATGTGCTATTTTGTATTCACGTCCACTATCTAGGTGTTACTGGTTAGGCCTACAATTATTGCCTATCCCTTAATGGCCTCGAGAAAATGGTGGTGAGGTGCATTCTTGAATTGCAAGTCTTTCTAGTGAACATACTCCAAGTGTGCTGTTGGCTAGGGTGTTCCAGGATTTAAACGCATTTTCTAAGAAGGAGCAGTATAATTTGCAACATACATGGAATTTCATTTGCCAAGTCAGTCAAACAAATAAAAAGCAACGGAACACACAAAATACATTTTACTTCGGAGTCACGTGAGTGATTCCGTGAAGAAGCCCGCCAGTCCGCATGCGCGTCATTACGTCTGACGCATGGCGTAACGACCGGCTGGCAGGCGCGTTGCTCCTTCCAGCGGTAAGTATAAACCTGCAGGTAAGTTTTAAACTTATTTCCAGGTTCTGTTTTTTCTTGCAGGAAACTCTTCTTAGAGAGTTCTTCCTGCACGATGATTTCGGGGCGAAGTCCGGACGGGCCATGGGGAAACCGGTTATGGACCATGGGGAATCCCGGTCCGGTCATCGGGTTCGCTACCTAAGTCGCTGACAATGGGGTCAGCGGCTCCCAGACCGCTATGGTGCCCCAGAAAGGGGGTAAAACCAGGAGTAAGTCGGTCAGGCCTTTGGACTCAGGCAAGTCGGGCCAGGAGGCTTCCCTCCTTCAATGGGTAGCGTCTGCGGACGTCTAAACCCACATGGAGCACCTGATGGAGAGGTTGCTCCACAAAGATATTCTCCAAAGGAGGGAGTTATCAGCGCGGGTCTCCTCGGGGGCCCGCGGCAGGGCACCTGTTTCAGGGCTGCACAATGTCTCGCTCTCTGAGGAGGGGAGCATTCGGGGTCAGTTCCTGTCTGACTCAGAGCAAAAATCCTGATATAGGTCCATAGGAGGGGCCATATCAGCGCAGGTATCCTCAGGGTCCTGCGGCAGCACCTGTTTTCAGGGCTGCCTACGAATCTCCCTCTCTGTGGAGGGGAGTGCGAGTGGTCAGTTTGTAACTGACTTCAAATTCGAAAGTATGTCCGTGGAACATACTGGAGCACATGCATATGGCTCCAAGGAAATACTCGCAAACGAAGGGGTTACTGCCGGAAGAGTTGGTTCCAGCCATTGGCAGAAAACTCGGAAGGGGCCAGAGTTCCCCTCACGCTACAAGTGCCGGCAGTGAACAGCGCTGTCAGGGGTGACATTGGAGGGGGCATGAAATCCAGGAAATGAAACCAGCCGCCGAATCTTCTCTTCAGGTAAGACTTATCCAAGAAGCTTCATCGTTTTGGCGACAACACACCCCACGACTCATCGGCAGTAAGCAAATCACTGAAGCTGGTGGCAGCTTGAAAGCTGGGCAGAGGTCTTTCAGGCCAAGGTCCAAGCCGGTCTCAGGAAATATGGAATTCACACACCCTACCAGTCCTACTCTCCAATCAAGGATGGGAATAGAACCCACATCAGGGGCCTTTGGGCTTACCATAAGATCACCGGTAACCATGGAGGTAGGTGGGTCTGGTTCTTCCCAAAAACATGGGGTATGTGGACCATTTACAAGTTGGTAATATTTACGCTTGTTTTTTGTACAAATGACAATGATAACATGAGATTCAGATCCGTTTATAAACTAAAATGATAACATGTGATTGGTTTATTTTCCACAGTATACAAGGGTTCCAAGCATGGCTTGGAATTGGGGCCAAAGTTGTCTTTCGAGGCAGGCTCAGTATTACGGCCAGGTTTGCCTTCCGAGACAAGCTTGGAAATATGGCCAGAGTTGTCTTTCGAGGCAGGCTCAGAATTATGGCCGGAGTTGTTTTTCAAGGCAGGTCCAGTATTATGGCCAGAGTTGTCTTTCGAGGCAGGCTCAGTATTATGGCCAGAATTACCTTTCGAGACAGGCTCGGGAATCTGGTCAGAGTTGTCGTTCGAGGCAGGCACGGAATTATGGCAGGCGGGGCCTGTTCATTGTGAACGATGGAGGATGTCGGTTCATCCTTGATTTAACTCGCATGTGTAACATAGACTTTTCAGAATATGGAACTTCGTTACTGTTAAACAACTGATTTCCATTCTCAGGGATCACCGGAGACATTTGAAATGTATCTGGATGGGACAATGATAACAGTTAAAGCGTTGCAAACTGGGCTAACTTCAGCTCCCAGGTTATTTACCAAATTAATAAACCGGTGCTTGGACTGCCAAAAGATCAAAAACACTTGCTCTGGCTTACCTGGATGATATTCTATATGCTGTATTTTGCTAAAATCAACTGTTTCAGCCACAAACTATAATTGAGAAAGTGAGGTTCCACACCCATCCAGTTAAATTTAAGTTGATACCAACTAGTGTTATTGATTATTGGGATTTACCTTTAATTATTAATTTGTCTGTGACTCCGCCCTGGGGCAAGAGATTGGAAACAATAGAAGCCTGTAACAACCTTGTTGTTATGAAACAGCCTTCTATTCATCAAGCATAATTGGCAATATAGCAGCTGTGTTCAGCTGTGCAAATTGGGCCTTTGCATTATCAGAACTTACAACGTGCAAAGTAGTAACCTCTCAGGTGCCATGTAGGTCATTGTTAACAGACCTATGCAATTACCAGCTGAAGCTACCAAAGTCACAATGGTGGACGAACAGTATTCAGCATTGTTCCAGTAGGTTTTGGTCACTAAATCTTCAGTTATATTACAAACTGATGCTAGTGCTCAAAGATGGAAAATTACGAATGCCATCTCTAGTCACGGAGGCAGATGGGATTTGCATGAGTTACCAATTCTTCAGTTATTGGTATCAACTACCTATAGACCCTATGTGCATTGTATGGGTTAAAGGGTTATTGTGCGAATATGCATAATTTGCATGCTCAATTCCAAGTTGATACACTGTGTTGGTGGCATATGTTTGTCACATGGGTGCAATCAAGTCAAAGTATCCTGTCATATTTACCTACCCTTATTTGGCGCTGGTGTATCATCACGTAAAATCAATGACAACACAGAATGGATGTTGGATCACAAAGTATTTTATGACATTATGGATCGATGGAACACCGAATATAGATATGTTTTTATCCAGGCTCATTCACCGGTTGCAAAAATATGTGGTTCACAGTGGCGAGAGATACATTCTCGCTACACGGGGGAGGAATGTTCTTTTATGTCTTTTCTCCATTTTGCCTCATCAGTCAGGTCTTGCAATAAATTCAGCAAGATCCCACTTCAGGGTTTTTCGTACTGTCTGACTGGCCTATGCAGCCATGGTTCCCGCTTATGTTGGGAATATAATAGAACCGTATATGGTTATTCTAAACATAAAACTTTGCCGGTTCAGCCTGTGACTCGGGAAACCAGCCCCTGCATGATAAAATCAATTCATTAACTTGCAGACTCTGAGAAGACTGCTCCTGCGGATCGGATTGTCAGACCGATCCATGTATGTGCTCACTACAGAGTGCAGGGATAGCACCAAAAAACAGTACATTACCTCTTCAGGAGATGGGAAGTGTTTTGTTTAAATACTATTTGTTTAAATGACATATAATACGGCACGGATAACTGACGTCTTGGAGTTCATTTCAAATGGGTCCTTGACAATAAATTAAGTTATAAAGCCATTAACTGTGCCCAACGTGCCTTCTCATCATATTTGCTGCAGCGAGCGGGACCCACTCTGTCGGGCCTCACCCTCTGATATCCAGTTTATAAAGGATATCTTTAACACAAGTTCTCCCAGGCCCAAGCACACGGAAGTATGGGATATTGACATTGTGTTAACACTACTTCACCAGGGGGCTCCAGCTACATCCTTATCTTTGGCCCGGCTCTCATAAGGTAGTTATCCTCAGGGCGCTGGTCTCAGCGCAACGGGTCCAGTCACTACATAAATTGCGACTGGACAGGATGGTTACACCTGCAAATAATATATATTTTACGTTTATGATTTAGTTAAGTAGAGCAGCCCAGGGGCGTCAGGTCTCAAACTAGTTCTCATGGCACACCCCAAGGACCTTCGGTTATGTGTGGTCACACATTTACAATAATACATCACAGTCACCTAGAGCCTTAGAGGCTCTGATACTAGCAATGTTTGTTAGTTACGAAAAACCTCATAAGAAGGTATCTGTTCAGACTATCTCCAAATGGTTAAAATGGGGTTTTGGCTTATGCAGGAGTAGATACTAATATTTTATAATCTCACTCCACCAGGGCTGCTGCAACATCAGCAGCAAGAGTTATGTACGTTCCGCTGGACCACATCCTAGCACCTGCAGGATGGTCTAACGAACGAGCTTTCCAAACATTTTATAATAACCCATAGCCAGACCGGGGGTATTTGCTAACTCTATTTTAGGTTCTATTTTATAGTTCCTCCCGGATGAGAGAGGTTACTATTATTATTATTTGTTCATTAAATAGCATCAGCATGTTTTAAATCCATGTCATGTCTGTATGCATTATCAGTGGTCAACTGATGCAGTTGTGTTTGTGTGGACTTTTCCACGGCATGAAATCACAGAGCTTTGAAATCTGATTACGTGCCCTCTGCTCCCTCGTATCCTAAAGGTCATCTGGTAGTTCTAGTCTTCTCTAATCTTACTATGTCACTTCAACTACTGTTATCTGCGATTTCACACCGCTGCTTTGAAGATTGACGCGCATGCGGACTGGCGGGCTTCTTCACGTAATCGCTCATCGTAACTCCTCATAAAATAAAGATCAAACTTCAAACTGGTAAGTTCTCATTTAATCTTACTATTTTAACATAAATATCCACCACAGTGACTCTTGCACATTCCTCACTGTGATGGAAAGCGAAAAAAAAGTTCAATCTCTTCCCTTCTTCATTCTCGCGCAGTTGAGGGGCCTCGAGCCTTCCGTTCACGGGACGAACTTGACTCCCGTAGCCGGTGGAGTTTGGGCTGTCCGCATCGGGGCGATCAGCTCCTGCATCGTGGGGATATCAGCTCACCCGCACCGGGTGATCGGACCCCGGGTCGGGGCGTCGAACCTCTGTGTCGTTGGAACTCCCGACTCGGCCTCTCCCGAGAATGAGAGCTCTTGATGTAAAGTCTGCAGGTGCGATCCCAGGCAAGGGATCAGCTCCGATGTTAAGTTCACGCCACGCGGTGGGGCTCAAAATCAGTCCGAGGAGGCCTCCAGCTTCATGATTTTAGGCCGCAGAGCGACCGGAGATGTGATCAGGAAAACAATCACATCTCCGGCAAGGTAAGAGACGGAAAAAAAAAGTTCCCCCCCCCGACCCTCCCCCTCTCCCCACATAAAACAAACCGGAGAACATTTACACAAACATTTGCACTAAAAATAACAAAAAAAGACGAAAAAACAGACTGTTGATGGGGCTACCTATCGTGAGGTGGAGGTGGCAGTGAGAATCTCCATTGCCGTCATGACCTAGATTGCCAAGCAGCTGCAGGTGCCTTGTCGCAAATGTCCTTAATCCACAAAGTAACCTCAGATCCAGTTTTTCAAGATTACTGACAAAACCTATGTACATGGTTGGCATATTTTGGCAGTTGCGGGGAATTGAATATTCTGATCACTTTGGCATGTTTTTTTTTCATCTTGTGTCACTTTCAGTGAAATGCTGTGACAATGATACTTAACAGAATTGATAATTACCATGGATTTTTTGTAAGAAAGTTTGTTTATCGGACTCAATTTTTTCACTACCTTTATTTAAACTTTTCAAGTTCAGATAAAGCCCAGTAAATGGTTTATTTCCTGTTGGTTTCCATGCGAATTATTTAAAAAAACACGTGGCCTCTTTAATATCCTATTCAAGAGAAGTAAATAAGATTCAGAAACATCCTGGAGAATATTTTTCATAAATTAGCCAAAATAAAAAAATTGTGGTGTAATATGGAACTCACTCCTTGGTAATGCGGTTTGGCAGATATCAATGTCACATTTAAAAACTGCTGGGAAATTGTATTAGTTTACATATTTTTAAAGGCAAGAACAAGATTAAGCGATTGCCTGTTACATAGGTGCCAATAATGGACAATGGACAAAATAATGAACAGAGAGGTGTCGTAGCTAGTAGAGCCAGAGACCTGGGTTCGATGCTGTCTGTTGGGGTGGGAGATTGCAACCATCACGTGGTCTGCCCTGTTTCGACGAATGCAATCAACCCAGCGTGCACAATCAAATAAGATCAAATAGAACAAGTTGTCCTGCAACTTTAGGCTGTGCACACCATACACAAGAAGAAGAAGAAGAAGAAGAAGATGCTGTCTGTGTGGCGTTTGCACTTTCTCCCTGTGACAACATGGGTTCCTCCAGGTGTTCCAGTTTCCTCCCACATCCAAAAGAACTATGGGTTTGTAGGTGCATTGACCTCTGTAAAAAACAAAATTGCCTCTCATGTGTTGGGAATGGATGCATAAGTGGGATAGCATAGATCTAGTGTCAATGGACGATCCATAGTTGGCATGGACTCGGTGGGCCGAAGGGTCTGATTCCATGCTGCATCTTTTAATCAATCCAATGGTAACAATCATGACACTTTTGAGAGTTGTATAGGAAGTCACACAGAAAGGAAGTATATAAATATCTTTTGATAATTATAGTTTTAACTTGGACCATGTTGTCTTTTGAATTTGATTTAATCTAAGAGTTTGGTATTGTTAAATTTACTTAACTAATCATAACTTCAGGACTTTGACACGAATGTAGAAGTTCTGGATTTGTGGTCAGTTGTGTTTTCACTTTTAGATATGGATTCATAATTGTTGGTATTGGTAAGGTTGCTTCTGCCATGATAGACATCCTTCAAAACCCAGAGGATCTTCATGAATGATAAGGTTAATTCGTCCCTCAACATGGAAGTCTTTGTTAGCCATGAAAGGACTTTTCTCATTGTCAGTGCAAGGAATCCAGATGGCTCTTGCGCCTCCTTCATTCTGCAGATTCATTTTACTGGAGACCTTTCACAAATAGAATGGCCCAATTCTCCACTCTGCATTGGACCACTTGGATAATAGGAACACATACGTTGCGCTATTGTCCGTCACCTCTACTCCCTATATATGTATGACTGTGTATTCAGACACAGCACTAACGCCATCTTTAAATTTGTGGCCGATACCAGCATCATTGGATGAATACCAGTCAGTACAGGAAATCGATAATCAGGTTGAGTGGTGCCAGAATAACAGTCTTGCTCTCAACATTAGCAGGACTGAGGAGCTGATTATTGACATCATGAAGGGCCATGTGCCTGACTTCATCGGCAGGAAAGCAGTGGAGAGAGTCAATAGCTAAATGTTCCTGGGCATCCATATCTCTGATCTGTCCTGGGCCCAGCATGTTAATGCAATCACGAAGAAAGCTCATAAATGCCTCTTCTTCCTCAGAAATATCCGTATAATTTCAATAAATATAGAAAATAGAACCTTACGGCACAGGAACCAGCGCTTCGGTCCATAATATCTGAGCCAAACATGATGCCAAATTAAATTGATCTCCTCAAAATCCCCCCCATTCCCTGAATAGCCATATGCCAATCTAAAAGCCTCAAGCACCATTTATCATATCTGCTTCTACCATCAACCCTGGAAACATTCCAGGCAGCCATCACTCTGTGCAAAAAACTTGCCCCATACATCTCCTTTAAACTTCCCCCTCTGAACTTAAAACTCTGTAGTCTTTGATATTTCCACCCTGATAAAAAGGTTCTTACATTTTACCCTACCCATTCATTTCATAATTAAGGCGGCACGGTGACGCAGCGGTAGTGTTCCTGCCTTACAGCACTTTCAGCGCCAGAGACCCGGGTTCGATCCCGACTATGGGTGCTGTCAGTATGGAGTTTGCATGTTTCATACAATGTAAATTGTCTCTAGTGTGTGTGTAGTATGGTTGTAAAATGTGGGGATCGTTGGTCGGCGCAGACTCGGTGGGCCGAAGGATCTGTTTCAGCACTGTTTCTCGAAACTAAACTAAACTAAACTAAACTAAATCTGGCGCGTCGACCTCTACAAAGCTGAGGCCACGCGCCAACTCTCGGACACCTCTTCCTACTTACCCCTGGACCATGACCCCACTGACGAGCACCAGGCCACCATCTCCAGCACCATCACCAACTTCATCCACTCCCACGCCCTGCCCGAACGAGCCTCCAACCTCATCGTTCCCCAGCCCCGCACAGCCCGCTTTTACCTTCTCCCCAAAATCCACAAACCTGACTGTCCCGGTAGACCCATTGTCTCTGCCTGTTCGTGCCCCACCGAACTCATCTCCACCTACCTCGACTCCATACTATCCCCCTTGGTTAAATCCCTCCCCACCTATGTTCAAGACACCTCAGACACTCTCCGTCATCTCCGCGCATTCCACTCTCTAGGCCCTCACCCCCTCATCTTCACCATGGACGTCCAGTCACTGTACACCTCCATCCCCCACCAGGATGGTCTCAAAGCCCTCCGTTTTTTCCTCGACCGGAGAAGCAATCTATACCCGGCCACTGACACCCTCCTCCGCCTAGCGGAGCTGGTACTTACACTTAATAACTTTTCATTCGACTCCTCCCATTTCCTCCAAATACAAGGCGTAGCTATGGGCACACGCATGGGCCCCAGCTACGCCTGCCTCTTTGTCGGGTACGTAGAACAATCCCTGTTCAATGCGTACCAGGGCCCCATCCCCGACCTCTACCTCCGCTACATCGATGATTGTTTTGGTGCCACATCCTGCACCCACACACAACTGACTGACTTCATCCGCTTCACCACCAACTTCCATCCGGCACTTAAATACACCTGGACCATTTCCGACACTTCCCTACCATTCCTTGACCTCACTATCTCCATCGCAGGTGATAGACTCCTTACCGACATCCACTACAAACCTACCGACTCCCATGGCTATCTGGACTACACTTCTTCCCACCCTGCTTCCTGTAAGGACTCCATCCCCCACTCCCAATTCCTCCGTCTACGCCGCATCTGCTCCCAGGATGAGGCGTTCCACACCAGGGCATCTGAAATGTCCTCATTCTTCAGGGAACGGGGGTTCCCCTCCTCCACCATAGATGAGGCTCGCACCAGGGTCTCTGCCATACCCCGCAACACTGCTCTCTCTCCCCATCCCCCCACTCACAACAAAGGCAGAGTCCCCCTAGTCCTCACCTTTCACCCCACCAGCCGTCACATACAACAAGTGATCCTCCGTCAGTTTCGCCACCTCCAACGTGACCCCACCACTCGCCACATCTTCCCATCTCCCCCTATGTCTGCCTTCCGCAAAGACCGCTCCCTCCGTAACTCCCTTGTCAATTCTTCCCTTCCCTCCCATACCACCCCCTCCCCTGGTACTTTCCCTTGCAACCGCAAGAGATGCAACACTTGTCCCTTCACTTCCCCCCTCCACTCCATTCCAGGACCCAAGCAGTCGTTCCAGGTGCGACAGAGGTTCACCTGCATCTCCTCCAACCTCATCTATTGCATTCGCTGCTCTAGATGCCAGCTGATCTACATCGGTGAGACCAAGCGGAGGCTTGGCGATCGTTTCGCCGAACACCTCCGGTCGGTCCGCAATAACCAACCTGAACTCCCGGTGGCTCAGCACTTCAACTCCCCCTCCCATTCCGTATCTGACCTCTCTGTCCTGGGTCTCCTCCATGGCCACAGCGAGCAACACCGTAAATTGGAGGAAATGCACCTCATATTCCGCTTGGGCAGTCTACACCCTGGTGGCCTGAACGTTGAATTCTCCCAATTCTGCTAGCCCTGGCTGTCCCCTCCCCTTCATCAGCCATCTGGTTGTCTCCTCCCCTCCCCCAACCCTCGGGCTCCTCCTCCTCCTTTTCCTTTTTTCCTTTCTTCTCCCCACCCCCTATCAGTCTGAAGAAGGGTTTCGGCCCGAAACGTTGCCTATTTCCTTCGCTCCATAGATGCTGCTGCACCCGCTGAGTTTCTCCAGCATTTTTGTGTACCTTAAACTAAATTTCTATCAGGTCTCCTGTCAACCTCTGATGCTCCAGAAAAAAATAATCCAAGTTTGTCCAACCTCCCTTTGTAGCTATACACTCTAATCCTAGCAGATTTCTGGTAAACCTATTTTGCACCCTCTTCAAAGCCCCCACATCCTTATGTTTCTCTTTGCACAAATGCTATCTGCCTGCTGAGTTTTTCCAACATTTTATGCTCTTTCTTCCTATTTGATATAGCTGCAATTTTTATGTTTCCAATTGCTATAAAAAATATGGAGCCAGAAGAGCAGACAGGAAGAAAGAATGCCTGCAGTCAGTAGGATATAGCTGGAGGAACAATTTCACAGGCCATTTATGTAATGAGATTGTGTAATTAGATTAGATCATGTACGACTTTGATCTAATCTAAAGTGGAAATAATGGCATAGGAGATATTCCGAGAAAATTATCAGCTGTACAAGAATGTCAGTGAAGAAGAGAAAGTTATTTGCCAACTTTCAACTAGTGTTAGCCAATCCCAAAATGAAGTTAGATTTAATTTTGAGTTGTAAAAATTTAAGTTCAGTTATTTACCTGATGCAGATAACAAAAACACTTAGCATTTGTTGGATGCCGGTATGAGGACTGAGCACGGGGCAGTCGCACACTGTGAAATGGTCACTCATGTCCACCAACTTCTCATTATTTCTCAAGTACCAGATTTATTTTTGTACAACAGACAATTATATTTGGACACCAACCTTAGTTATCCAAATATTTTGCAGCAACTGAATAATAACTGCATTCAGTATTGTGCTGCTAAATATTGACACTAACACTAAAATAACCTATCTAAAAGTTCTACAAATTCAGTTTACAACTGAAAGCTCAGAATCACTTTACAGACTGGATGGAAGTGTTTTTCAAAGCAGATGCAATTTCCATTTAGATTCTCCAGTGTAGAAGAGACTACATCAGCGGATGCAGTGCACAAAACTAGATGAACTACGATTGTATCTTTGCTTCATCTGGAAGAAGTGTCGGAGCTAAAACTGGAAAGGTGCCTTGAAAAAGGGATTAGGCAAAGGTGGTGATGGGGAAATGAACCCTGGAGGGAATGGTCTGTTTGGAATGCTAAAAGGGGTGTTGGAGGGAGTATTTTTTTGGTGATGGCATTACATTGAAGGCAGTAGAAATTATGGTGGATGATCCATTAAATGAGAGGCTTTGATGTAATCATATATGGATGTTTTCACCCAGACAGCATACAAAACAAGGCTTGTCACTTTTGTAGGGAGGAACTGCAGATGCTGGTTTAAACTGACACAAAAGTCTGGAGTAACTCAGCGTGTCAGGCAGCATCTCTGGAGAAAAGGAATAGTTGACATTTCAAGGCAAGACCCTTCTTCAGGCTAAGAGTCAGGGAAAAGGGGTACGAGAGATACAGATGGTACTTAGGAGAAATGAATGGAAGATATGCAAAAAGCTACGATAATCTAGGAAATGGCACAGCTGATCAAACGGGATCCCACCACTAACCACATCTTCCCATCCTCACCCCTTTCTGCTTTCTGCAGAGACCGTTCCCTTCACAACTCCTGGTTAACTCATCTCTTCCCACCCAAATCACCTCCTCCCTAGGTGCTTTCCCCAGCAACTGCAGGAGATGCAACACCTGTCACTATTTCTCCTTCCTCAACTTTGTCCAGGGACCCTGACAGTACTTTCAGGTGAGGGAGAGGTTCCGCCTCCTCCAACCTCGTCTACGGTATCTGCTGTTCCAAGGGTGTACTCCTATATATTGGCGAGACCAAGCGCAGACTCGCCGATCGTTTCGCTGAATACCTTCGTTCAGTCCGTCTTGGCCTACGTGATCTCCCAGTTGCCAAACACTTTAGCTTCCCTTCCCATTCCCATACTAACCTTTCAATCCTGGGCCTCTTCCATTGTCAGAGTGAGGCCAAATGTAAATAGGAGGCACAGCACCTCATATATCACTTGGGCAGCTTACAACCGAGCGACAAGAATATTGATTTCTCAAACTTCAAATAACCCTTGCATCTCCCTTCTCTCAGTCACCCACCCTAGTTGTCGTACTAGTTTTACTGTCACCCTGTTGAGTTCCTCAGGCTGTATACTAGTTATCACCTATCCCGCAGCCAACACTGGCCTATTGTGGCCCCACATTTCCTTGATTATTCTCTACCCGAAACGTCACCCATTACTTCTCTCCAGAGATGCTGCCTGTCCCGCTGAGTTACTCCAGCATTTTGTGTCTACCTTTCCTTGATTATTGTTGCTTTTTGCATATCTTCCATTAATTTCTCCTAAGTACCGTCTATATATCTCGTTCCTCTTTCCCCTGACTCTCAGTCTGAAGAAGGGTCTTGACCCGAAATGTCACCTATTCCTTTTCTCCAGAGATGCTGCCTGAGCCAATGAGTTACTCTAGCCTTTTGTGTCTGTCTAAGGTTTGTCACTTTACTTGGTACAGGTGACAAAAATAAACGTATACGAATATCAATTTTAACTAAGAATCGCTAAATTTAAATCTGTGCATAAAGTAATTATACTCTGGCTAAACTTGTTTCCATAGTTAAATTAGTCACACAGCCTGGGGAAATGAAATTATTAAAGTTACGAACGTCAGTGTCTTTGTTGCAAGGTTTGCCCTCAGGCTATCCCTGAACTTGTCAGCATGCATTATTTACTTAAGCAATTTTTCAATCCACACAATAAACACTGGTTTCTCTGGTGATTTCAGCTAACAATGGCCACGTTTTGTAAATAACTTTTTATTTTCTTTAAGATAGGATGAAAGGTTATTGGGGATTATTTAATGTTTCTGTAGTACTAAAATGGAAATGGTCAAGAGATCATGTATAATTGATATATTGTAAACTTACGTGTTGAAGTGTTTAATTGTCATATGCACCGCAATACCCATGATGGAATGGAAAATGTCCACCACTTTCTGCAGCCTTGGGTAGCTTACAACTTAAAAGAATGAACATTGAATTTTCCAATATTTGGAAACTAACCATCAAACAACCACCCTTTTTGAAAAATCTATTTATTTATTCCTTCCCCCTGTCTTCACCTGGAAATACACCCATTTCACCCCTTCAATAGACAATAGACAATAGGTGCAGGAGTAGGCCATTCGGCTCTTGGAGCCAGCACCGGCATTCAATGTGATCATGGCTGATCATCCACAATCAGTACCCCGTTCCTGCATTCTCCCCATATCCCATGACTCTGCTATCTTTAAGAGCCATATCTAGCTCTCTCTAGAAAGTATCCAGAGAACCGGCCTCCACTGCCCTCTGAGGCAGAGAATTCCACAGACTCATAACTCTTTGTGTGAAAAAGTGTTTCTTCATCTCCATTCTAAATGGCTTACCCCTTATTCTTAAACTGTGGCACCTGGTTCTGGACTCCCCCAACATCGTGAACATGTTTCCTGCCAAACCCTTCATAATCTTTTTGTTTCAATAATATATCCTCTCATCCTTCTAAATTCCAGAGTATACAAGCCCAGCCGCTCCATTCTCTCAGCATATGACAGTCCCGCCATCCCAGGAATTAACCTTGTAAACCTACGCTGCACTCCCTCAATAGCAAGAATGTCGTTCCTCGAATTTGGAGACCAAAACTGCACCCAATACTCCAGGTGTGGTCTCATTAGGGTCCTGTACAACTGCAGAAGGTCCTCTTTGCTCCTATACTCCTCATGTTATGAAGGCCAACATGCCTTTCGCTTTCTTCACTGTCTGCTGTACCTGCATACTTACTTTTATTGACTGATGAACAAGGACCCCCAGATCCCGTTGTACTTCCTCTTTTCCCAACTTGATACCATTTAGATAATAATCTGCATTCGTTTTTGCTACCAAAGTGGATAACCTCACATTTATCCACATTAAACTGCATCTGCCATGCATCTGCCCACTCACACAACCTGTCCAAATAACCCTGCATTCTTATAGCATCCTCCTCACAGTTCACATTGCCACCCACCTTTGTGTCATCGGCAAATTTGCAAATATTATTTGTAATCCCTTCATCTAAATCACTAATAAATATTGTAAATAGCTGCAGTCCCAGCACCGAGTCTTGCGGTACCCTACTAGTCACTGTCTGCCATACTGAAAGTGACCCGTTAATCCCTACTGTTTGTTTCCTGTCTGCCAACCAATTTTCTATCCATGTCAGCACTCTACCCGCAATACAATGTGCCCTAATTTTGCCCACTAATCTCCTATGTGGGACCTTATCAAATGCTTTCTGAAAGTCCAGGTACACTACATCCACTGGCTCTCCCTTGTCCATTTTCCTAGTTACATCCTCAAAAAATTCCAGAAGATTAATCAAGCATAATTTCCCCTTTGTAAATCCTTGCTGACTCGGGATCCTGTTACTGCTATCCAAATGTGCCACTATTTCATCTTTTATGATTAACTCCAGCATCTTTCCCACCACCAATGTCAGGCAAACTGGTCTTTAATTCCCTGTTTTCTCTCTCCCGCCTTTCTTAAAAAGTGGGATAACATTAGGTACCCTCCAATTCACAGGAACAGATCCTGAATCTATAGAACATTGGAAAATGATCACCAATATGTCCACAATTTCTAGAGCCACTTCCTTAAGTACCCTGGGATGCAGACCATCAGGCCCTGGGGATTTATCAGCCTTCAGTCCCATCAGTCTACTCAACACAATATCCTGCCTAATGTGATTTTCCTTCAGTTCCTCCGTCACCCCAGGTCCTCTGGCCACTAGTACATCAGGAAGATTGTTTGTCCAGCTTAGTGAAGACGGATCCAAAGTACCTGTTTAACTCATCTGCCATTTCCTTGTTCACCATAATAAATTCTCATAAAATGTTTAAAGAGCATCATAAAATGTTGCTCTTTAAACATTATCCAATCCTCTTGCTTCCCGCTCATCTTTGCTATGTTGTACTTCTTCTCCTTTCTTTTTATACTGTCCCTGACTTCCCTTGTCACCACGGTCTCTCCTTATTCCCCTTGGAATCTTTCTTCCTCTTTGGAATTACCCGATCCTGCACCTTCTGTATTATTCCGAGAAATACCTGCCATTGTTGTTCCACTGTCATCTCTGCTTGGCTATCTTTCCAGTCAACTTTGGCCAGCTCCTCCCTCCTGGCTCCATAGTCCCCTTTTTTCAACTGTAATACTGACACCTCCGATTTATCCGTCTCCCTCTCAAATTGTAGATTAAAACTTATCATATTATGGTCACTACCTCCTAATGGCTCCTTTACCTCAAGTTCCCTTATCAAATCCAGTTCATTACACAACACTAAATCCAGAATTGTATTTTCCCTGGTAGGCTCCAGTACAAGCTGCTCTAAGAATTCATCACGGAGGCACTCCACAAACTCCCTTTCTTGGGTTCCAGTACCAACCTGATTTACCCAGACTACCTGCATGTTGAAATCCCCCATAACAACCATAGTATTACCTTTACGACATGCCAATTGTAACTCTTGATTCAATTTGCACACTATATCCAGGCTACTGTTTGGGGGCATGTAGATAAGTCCCATTTGGCTATTTTTACCCATACAATTCCTCAGTTAGACAATAGACAATAGACAATCGACAATAGCTGCAGGAGTAGGCCATTCAATGTGATCATGGCTGATCATCCTCAATCAGTACCCCATTCTTGCCTCCTCCCCATATCCCCTGATATCTTCATAAGCCCTATCTAGCTCTCTCTTGAAAGTATCCAGAGAACTGGCCTCCACTGCCCTCTGAGGTAGAGAATTCCACAGACTCACAACTCTCTGTATGAAAAAGTGTTTCCTCATCACCATTCTAAATGGCTTACCCCTTATTCTTAAACTGTGGCCGCTGGTTCTGGACTGACCCAACATCGGGAACATGTTTCCTGCCTTTAGCGTGTCCAAACCCTTAATAATCTTATATGTTTCAATAAGATCCCCTCTCATCAAAGTGGATAACCTCATATTTATCCACATTAAACTGCATCTGCCATGCATCTGCCCACTCACCCAACCTGTCCAAGTTACCCTCCATTTTCTTAGCATCCTCCTCACAGTTCACACTGCCACCCAGCTTTGTGTAATCTGCAAATTTGCTAATGTTACTTGTAATCCCTTCATCTGAATCATTAATATATATTGTAAATAGCTGCAGTCCAAGCACCGAGCCTTGCGGCACCCCACTAATCACTGCCTGTCATTCTGAAAGGGACACGTTAACCCCAACTCTTTGTTTCCTGTCTGCCAACCAATTTTCTATCCATGTCATCACTACCCCCATTCAGTTCGATCCATACTGACTCTGCATCTTCTGATTCTAAGTCACCCCTCTCAAGGGACTGAATTTAATTCCTCACCAACAGAGCTACCCCATCCCTCTGCCCACCTGCCTGTCTTTTCGATAGGACGTATACCTTGAACATTCAGTTCCCAGCCCTGGTCCTCTTGCAGCCATGCCTCTGTAATTCCCACAACATCATACTTGCCAATTTCTAACTGATGCTCAAGGTCATCCACTTTATTTCTGAATTAGTTCGAGCATTCATAAATAACACTTTGACTTCGGTATTCACATCCCCTCTCACACCGGTCACTATTGGCCATGACCTTATTTCCATTTGGGTGGGCGGCACGACTCACGTCGCAGCAGCCTCTGCAGTCCGTCTGTCTTTTTTATTTTTTATGTTTCGTTTGAGTTTTGTTTATAGTGGTTTTTTAACTGGGTATGTGTGGGGGGCGGGGGGTGGGGGGGGTAGGGTGGGGGAAACTTTTAAAATGTTTTCCCTGCACGGGAGACCAGACCTTTCTCAGTCGGGTCTCCGTTGTCGTTGGGGCCTCGCACCGTGGAGCAGCCTCCAACCGGAACGACCTGGGGCTCCAGTCGCGGAGCCGGCGGACTTACTCACCATCGCGGAGCTGGCCGAGTTCGGAACGGGAGGAGCTGTGGTGGCGTGCGGCTGCGGCCCGACCCCAGAGATTCGGAGGCTCCAGCCGCCGGCCCGGTGGACGGTAACACCGGGAGCTCGCAGGTCCCTGGTGGGAGACCGCTTTTCGGGGCTCCCGCAACAGCGACTTCTCCCGCCCGAGTTGCGGGGTTGAAGATGACCTGGAGCGGGGTCTTACATCGCCCGGCGCGGCTTTAAATGGCCGTGGGACTTGCTAGCGCCCGCCGGGGGCTCCAACATCAAGACCCGGAGTGCGGCCTTGCATCGCCCGGCGCGGCTTTAATGGCCGCTGGACATATTTACCATCGCTCGCCGGGGGCTTTGACTTTGACATCGGGAGGAGAATGTGGAGTGCAGGGGAGGGATAAGACTTTGACTTCCATCACAGTGAGGAGGAGATTCACTGTGATGGATGTTTGTGTAAATTGTGTTGTGCCTTGGTTCTTTTTACTTGTTTGTATGACTGCAGAAACCAAATTTCGTTTGAACTTCATTTGAGGTTCAAATGACAATAAACGGTATTGTATTGTATTGTATTATCCCTTCTCAAACTCTCCTTCCCATTACTTTGGGAGTCTTTTGTAACTTTTCCTGTACTCGCTTTCCCTTTAACTCCATCTTTATACTCCCAATTTGTCAATCCCTCCCTCCCACTATTTAGTTTAAACGCACATGTGTAGCACTAGCAAACCTGCCTGCCAGAAGGTTGGTCCCCCTCCAATTAAGGTGTAACCCGTCCCTATTGTACAGGTCACCCCTACCCCAGAAGAGATCCCACGGTCTATAAAGCTAAATCCTTGTTCCCTGCACCAGTCCCCCAGCAACCCATTCAGGTCCCACATCTCCCTGTTCCTGCCCTCACTAGCATGAGGTACTGGAAGCAATCCAAAGATAACCACCCTAGAATTCCTGCTTTTCAGTCTTCTTCCTAACTCTCTAAACCCGCGTGGCAGAACCACCTTCCTCTTCTTCCCGATGTCGTTTGTACCTTGGACAATGGAGTCACCCACCACTATAGCTCTGCCCGACGTCGGTCTCGTGGGTCGAGTCTCATTGCTTGGGTTGGAGCCACCGACGTGTCCACCTGTCAGACTGGAAGCGTCGTCTGCCCCAACAGTTCCCAAAAGTGTGTACCTGTTTTCATTAGGTACAGCCACCGGGGTCTCCTGCACTCCACACTTACTCCTTGTTCTCACAGTCACCCATCTTCGCTTTTCCTGTAGCCTTGGCGTGACAACAACCTCACTGTAGGTCTTATCCACAAAACTCTCATTATCCCGGATGGCCCTGAGGTCATCCAGCTGCTTCTCCAGTGCCCCAACACTTCAGGAGCTGAACCTGGACATACTTACCACAGTTGGAGCAGCCAGAGGCACCATCAGTGTCTCTGACCCACATCCTGCAAGCCTCACCTTCCGCTTACATTGCTATCACTATTCGCACATCTTCTATCCTTATCTCACACTTTCTGTCTTTTCATCTCTGGTCTTTTTCCAACCATCTCTCGATCAAAAAACACCCTCGCCTGCATCCACCTATCACTCGCTAGGTTTTGTTTTGCCCTTACCTCTCTTCCAGCTTTCTCCCATTACAATCAGTCTGAAGAAAGATCCAGACTCAAAACGTCACCTCTCCTTGTACTCCAAAGATGCTGCCTGATCCACTGAGTTATTCCAACAGTTTGTGTCTTTTTTTCTATTAAATTTGCATTTGCAGTTCTTTGTAACTAATTTCTGCAGCCTCCTTAGTTGTGATTGTTCAAATTACTGAACCAGGCCATGATGCACCCAGTTATTATGCCCTCCACCCTACTCTTAGTTAGATAGAAATTCAGCAAAATGCCGAATCTTATCAAACTTCTGAGGAAGTAGAGGCATTGGTAAGCTTTCTTTGTGATTGCATCTACGTGCTGGACCCTGCACAGATCATCAGAAAAGTGTAATGATCAGGAATCTGAAGCTGTTGACTCTCTCCACCGCCGTCTGCTAATGAAGCCGTTAAATGATCCCTGGCGTTCCCTTACTGAAGTCAACAATAAAACTTCTTGATCTGGCTGATGTTGATAGCAAGATTGTTGTTCTGGCACCACTCACAGTTTATCGAGAAAGGAGATGAAGAGGAATTTCTTTAGTTAGAGGGTGGTGAATCTGTGGAATTCATTGCCACAGAAGGCTGTGGAGGGCAAGTCATTGGATATTTTTAAGGGGGAGATTGACAGATTCTTGATTTGTACAAGTGTCAGGGGTTATAGGTAGATGGCAGGAGAATGAGGTTGAACGGGAAAGATAGATCAACTATGATTGAATGGCAGAGTAGACTTGATGGGCCGAATTTCCTAATTCTGCTTCTGTAACTTATGAACTTACGAATCCTCCTGTACTTGTCATTATCAGCAATTCATTCAATGACAATGGTGAATTTGCAGCTGGTGTTGGAGCTGGCTGCACTGTCATGGGTATAGAGAGAGTAGGACATGGGTATGTAGTCTTGAGGTCTCCCTGTTGTTATGGGCAGCAAGGAGATTGTTTTATTGCCAATCCATACAGATTGAGGTCTGGTGAAAAGAAGGTTGATGATCCAGCTGCAAAGGGAAGAGCAGAGACCCAATTTTCTGGGTTTGACGATGAATTTGGCAAGGATGAAGACAGTTTCCTCTCCATAGCAGCCATCCCAAGAGCATTGTGCATTGGAAGCAAGACACAACAGAAGCCAAGCAAGGTCTTGGTACAACCAAACAATGAAACAAGAACAGTACAAAAGCTATAATGATATTCTTAGCGTCTATACATTAATTTCTGTCATATTCAGTAGTATTCACAACCATCTTTAAATCAAGTACCCTTGCCACTCTTGCGGCACCCTTGGGTGATATCATTTCCCTTGTTTAACAAGTGTCTCAATTGGACATTTGTTGGGGAGGCGGGGGGGAGGGGGGGGGGTGCAATTATACAATCCCCAGCTATACAAGAATCCCAGTAAGGGACGTAATAAATCATAACACACCATGATTTTTTATTCTGTGTTAATGAACATTTACTTGAGTTGAAAGCTTACAATAACTCACAGCGCCAGAGACCCAGGTTCAATCCTCACCCCGGACACTGTCTATGTTGTGTTTGCACGTTCTCCCTATGACCGCATGGGGGTTCTCCCACATCCTAGACACACAGGTTTGTAGGTTAATTGGCCTTTGTAAGTTGCCCCTGATGTATAGAGAGTGGATGAGAAAGTGGGATAACATAGAATTGTGTGAACAGGTGATCGATGGTCAGCATGCTCAGCATGCTGAAGGGCCTCTTTCCATGCTGCTTACCTAAAATAACTGAATGTAATGGCTGACACTGCAATTTCGGACACCCTCTCTAAATTGTGAACTAATACCCACATATATATACCCAATCTGCCAATGGTCTGGCAATGTTTGCCTTCAGGTAACTAACCAACTCATTCTTCCTGACTGCCATGTCCTCATAGTTGTTGGCCATTATCAGCTGTCATATGCCTCTTAATATGACTTTATCCACAACTGCGTCTTGCTTGTCAAGCCACTAAACTTTCTGGCATTAAGAACACTAGAATTCAGGCGAGACAATGTTTTCAGTTTGTTTAACTTATGACTGTCTCAAATTTTGCTTAGTACAATTCCTATGCACCTACAATTATGAAGTTACACTTCACAACTCACTTTATAAAATACATCAGTTAAGCAGCATAACCAGTTTTGCTGCACCCAACAAACCCCCTCCCTACTGCCACCGACTTTAATTGGCAGTGTCAAAGTTGTTACTTTACTGCAAACTCGTAAATTTTATGACAACTAGAATACAGGGATTCAGAGAAGAATGGCTAAACTTAAATGAATATTCACCAGTTCTTTCAACATTACCTTCATCTCACCGCCCCTCAGTTCCTCGTGGTAAATGGGAAATTAAGGCTGGCCATTTTTTAAAAATGTGTGAGTACCACAAAACTGCCTTTAAGTATAGCATGCCATCCGAAAGAAAGTATAGTTTGTTAAATATGTTCTTGGTACCAGTTTGTCTTTAAGAACTTCTGCCTCCATACTCTTTGTCTGAAAGAGTCCCCAAATCTCCTCCAATTCAACCAATTAACTTAAATGAGTCTCGTTGTTATTTAGTTCCACCAAAGGAAAACAACCCGTCCTGTTAACTAGTCCAGGACTCTCATTGTTTGAAAATCTTCATGCAGACTCTTTTGTGGGTTTTGTGGACTGCCAGAATACCGGGATTCAATCCACCCACTCTTTCTCATAATTATCAATCCCAAACCATGTAGAATCCACAGATGGCAGCAAAATAGTGCTGAATATACAGATGACCATAGTCCATACATTTGGCCTGAGGTAGCATCGTTCTTATGATGTGACATAAAATAAAAATATTGTTATTATTTTCATAGAACAGTAGAGCACAGGAACGGGCCATTTGGCTCATAATGTCTGTGCCGAACATGATGCCAAGACCATCTCTTATCTAACTGCACATAATTCATATGCCTCCATTCCCTGCATATCCACATGCCTCTCCTAAAGCTTAAATGTTTCAACTACTGGCAGCACATTCTACTATTCACTATTCGGCGGTCACGTTATGGTGGCGATAGTCGGAGGAATCGGGGAGGTAGCGAGGGTCGGCGTAATCGGTGAAGGGGCGATAGTCAGAGTTACCGGTGAGGCAGCAAGGATCGGCGTCATCGCTGGGCAGATGAAGGTCGGCGGCAGCATCGACGTGGAGGTCCGGGCCTGAGGTCGGTCCAGGAGGCGGTTAGTGCTGGTGCTGCTCCTCGTGGCCAAGATGGCGTCGCGGTACTCGGGCAGGCGGCGCGGGCCAGCGTTGCGGCACGTGGCCTGCAGGCGGTCGAGTCGCGGAGTGTCGGTGGCAGGAGCGGCCTGGAGGCGGGCGAGTGTAAGGTCCTTGGTGGAAACCAGGTGGGCCAGGAATTGTTTGTTGAAGTCGTGGATCTGCTGTAGGATGAAGTAGAGTTGGGGTCCATTGCAGGTCTGGGTGAGTGAGGCCCAAAGTTTCGGGAGAGTCAAAGCGAGGTTCTGCTGGTGCCGGCACATCGCAGCCAGAATAGATCGTAGAGCACGGAAGGAGAATTGCCGTGTATGGCAGCAGATTGCCAGTCGGTATCTATAGTCCAGGTTGGGTCCGAACTGGTAGGCAGGGAACTGGAGCTGGAAACCATGAGGTACAAGATGGAGGTGCAGGCAAGACCATGAGGTACAAGATGGAGGCACAGGCAAGACCATGAGGTACAAGATGGAGGTGCAGGCAAGACCATGAGGTACAAGTCTACCCCCCTTAGTCTAGTTCAGTAAAACACTGAGTCAAGCACTGGACCAACTAATCTTTATTTTTGAACGAACAAGAACTTCCCCTGTACGATACCTAAACCACCGCGGATTGGATCCTGGTCTGCCTGGCCAAGCCCTTCAGCCTCGTGCAAGCAGACACTTCCAAAAGGTCATGCTGTCCCAAGCGCCCTTCCAAAAGTTCGACACAGATCTAAATGGGGGCTACCTTTTATAGGTCAACGAACCTTGAGGGGCCAAACTACATAGGGGTGGTTCCCCTTACAAACCAATCATACATATCAATTACATCAAAGTATTATTGAGTCCCAAACAATGTTTCTTACAGAAGCTTCTGGAAGGAAGTCAGTTTAACTGAATAATGCAACATTTACCCTGGAATACAAACAATTCAGCCAGGGCTTCACACTTTGGCCAATCAACAAACAGCAGGGTAACTGTCTTGCAACATTATTTACTCTATTTACAAATCCTTTGCAGCAATCCAATCAAAGCAATGCATTGCAGAATTTTCATAGTTATTATCAATTAGGAGGACACCTGGATCTTTCCCCATCCTGCATATCAATCTATGGCTCAGACTGGCTGCCGCCATTCACAACCTGTAATTTTCCACTGACAAAGGTTAAGCAATTCTTACAAATGCAGGGATCCTCCATTTTATAGTGTCTTTAATTTGGTCAATATTAACATTTGTTTATGTATATATCACTTCCCGAAAAAATGTCGCGCTAACGGTAACATTTTTACATTTTCTGCTAGAGATTTCCCCCCTGGAGTCCAAAATCGCCTTCTCTGAAAAATTAATGCTTTATTTCTCCAGTTATTGATGAAAATGTTCAAGAATCTGAAAACCCGCTGTCTTCTTGCTCGCGTTGCAAGTGATGTCACCCCCCCACCAGGCCCCCCCCCCATACTCGGGCCCTGCCTGGAGCCTGGGAGCCTGGAGCCAGCCACCCGTGGGGGCTACGGGTAGGGTACAGGTGCGTTGGGGGGAGCCTGCAGCCGGGAGCCGCCAGCCGCCAAAAGCCAGCCGGCAGTGAGGGAGTATTGCGTTCAGGAACCAGCCCACATCTGTGACGACGCGTCTCCCCCACCTGTCAAGCTCTACCCCCTCTCCTTCTCTGCCCCCCCCCCGGCTCCCTCTCTGCCCCCTCCCGCTACCTCTCTGCTCCCCCACGCCTCCTGTGTGGGCTACAGGTAGGGGACGGCTGTGTTGGGGAAGCAGACCCAACGGATCTGCACTTGGTCTAGTATGATAATAAAAAACACTTGACTCTCAACACCTCTTCTTTCAAACTCAAACTGCCCTTGCATATTAGTATTCTTCACACTCAGCTAACTCTCCTCTATGTCCTTCTCCTTTATGAAAACAGCTGCAAAGTACTCTTTTAGTGCCTCATCTTCATCTACATCTACAGTTGAGTACAGGAGCAAAGAGGTCCTTTTGCACTTGTACAGGGCCCTAGTGAGACTACACCTGGAGTATTGGGTGCAGTTTTGGTCCCCGAATTTGAGAAAGGACATTCTTGCTATTGAGGGAGTGCAGCATAGGTTTACAAGGTTAATTCCCAGGAAGGTGGGACTGACATAAGCTGAGAGAATGGAGCAGCTGGGCTTGTATACTCTGAAGTTTAGAAGGATGAGAGGATATCCTATTGAAACATTTTGTCATACTCAAAGCACAAATTCCCTTATTGATCCTTGAGCAGCCCCTACCTTCTCCCTTGTAACCCTCATTTTTTTAATATAGGTACTAAAAATTCCTTTAATTTTCTTTCATTCAACTTGCCAGAGCAATTTTGTAGCCCCATTTGGCACTTCTTGTTGCTTGCTTGAGTTCTTTCATTATATTTTTTCAAAGGCCCAGTCTGATTCCATCTTCTTAAACATGGGCTTCCTTTTTCTTTTTGACCCCTCAGTTGCCAGTTTCCCGTTTGCCTTACTGCAATTTACCACCTTCCCACAATGTCCAATCATCTCTCTAATCAAAACAATCTTAAAACTTATGGAGATGTTACTCACTATCCCTAATATACTCTTACAATCAAACAGCAGTCACCTGGCAAGGCTCATACCCCAACACAAGGTCCATTATGCTCCCTTCCCGGGGTGGAATATCCATGTACTTTTTTCCAATGTTTGTTTGTCATATGTACAGACAATCTAGTTAATTATACTAAAAAGTCTCATCTTGACCACTTCCTGTCTACGTTGTTAATTGATTTTAGAAAAAACACTACCCTATATCGCTATGATATTTTGCCATCTTACTCACAGTCCTCCTCCGCGCTGCAGCAGTCCTAAGGATTTTTCCGATCGCTGAAAAATAAAAAAATTATGAATGTTTAAAAAATCGTGAGATCAGCTGATTTGTCCTTTCGCCTGTCAATCACCATGCTGAAGGTATCGCCCCTTCCGGGGGGGGGGGGCGGCAGGAGTATAAAGCCCCGGATGCCGGACGTCAGCCAGTCACTCTGGAAGATCGTGAGGGAGAGTCCACAACTGTGATTCTAAGCTGTGAATCAACTGAACTGTGCAATAAATGATTTGTTAGCCCTTAATGAAAATGCAATGAGCTGCTTGGCCTGTCCTGTGCTTGAAACTGAAATGGAAATGGAAATGGAAATGGAAATGAAATGAAAATGCAATGAGTTGTTTGGACTGCCCTGTGCTTGAAACGGAAATGGAAATGGAATGAAAATGCAATGAGTTGTTTGGTCTGCCCTGTGCTTGAAACGGAAATGGAAATGGAAATGGAAATGAAATAGAAATGAAAATGAAATTAGTATTTTGACCTGCCCCTGTGCTGGAAATTGAAATGGAAATGGAAATAGAAATGAAATGAAATGAAATGAGTTGTTTGGCCTGCCTGAAACCACAAATTTTGGCACACAAGGCCCCTATTAGCCAAGAAACCAGTCCCTTTTGCCCAAAATGACATTTTTTTACATTTAAAAAAAATATATTTTTATTAGAAGTACGGTAAATTACAGTAATACACAACACATATCTTAATACATTTTTTATATACCGCTTCATTTTTTGAGCTTTAAGAGAAAGATAGAAGTAAGAAAAGTAAAGAAAGTGCGCAAGAGTCGTGAAGTGCAAGAGAGTGTTGGGAAAAGAAAGCCCCTTAGAAAGAAGTTAGAGAAGGAAGTAAAGTAAGAGAGTAGGCCCTAGAAAATAAAGAAAAAGAAAGTAGGGACAATCGCAGAGAGGGGACTACCAACCAAGTCTGTTTTTGTTGTTTTACCTCCCATTACCAGGTCCTGATACCATTTCTTTATTTATTTATTTTTAAAAATTACTATTGCACCTCATGCTTGTAATAGGTCCAGAAACGTAGACCACGTCTTATGGAATTGGTCTGCTTTACCTGCTAAGAGGAATCTCATCTCTTCCAGATGTAATGTTTTCAAACATATTTGATGTCCACATTTTTATTGTTGGTGTGGGCACATTTTTCCAGAATTTAAGTATGAGCTTTTTTTCCCATTATTAGCCCGTAATTGAATAAGTTCTTCTGATACACGTTTAAATTCAGGGATACCTTCCGATATTCCAAAAATGATCCATTCTGGTTTTGGTACCAGTTTTATTTTAATTAATTTTGAAAAAATATCAAATATTTCATACCAGAATTTTTGGATTTTTGTACAAAAAACAAAAGAATGCGCTATGGTAGCTTCTTGACATAGACATTTATCACAGATTGGTGAAACATTAGGAAAGATTTTATTTAATTTAGTTTGTGAATAATATAGTCTATGTAATGTTTTGAATTGGATGAGCGTATGTCGTACGTTGATCGAACATTTATGCACCTGTAGTAAATGGTTATCCCAGCTCTCTTTTGAAATTTTTATAGCTAATTCTTGTTCCCAGTCTCTTCTAATTCCATCTGTTGTGGGTATTTCTATGTTTAAAATGATATTATATAAGTACGATATTAGATTAGCTGATTCCGCCTTTGTCTTCATTGCTTCATCTAGTAAGTCGGAAGGCATATTATGATAGTCTTTTGTGTATTTTTTCAGGTAATCACGAATTTGTAGATATTTAAAATATTGGTTATTTTTCAAATTAATATTTTCAGTTGTAGTTGTTGAAATTAGAGAGAGATTAGTTAGAGAGAGATTAGAGAGATTCCTTTATTTGTCATTCAGACCTTTCGGTCTGAACGAAATTTCGTTGCCTGCAGTCATACATATAATAATAAATGACAAAACACACAATAAACACAAATTAACATCCACCACAGTGAGTTCACCAGGTACCTCCTCACTGTGATGGAGGCAAAAGTCTTAAAGTCTCTGTCTCTTCCTGCTTTCTTCTCCCTCTGCGCTGAGGCGATCCAGGCTTCTGATGCTGTGGCCCCGCCGGGCGACGGTAAGCCAGTCCAGCGGCCGAATCCGTGCTCCGCGACGGGCCGGCTCAAACTCCGCGGCCCGGGTGGTTGAAGCTGCCGAAGCTGCCGCCCTCCAGTCCAGCGGACGCAGCTGTAAGTTGCGGGAGCCCCAGAAAAACAGGTCACCAACCTGTGACTTGCGCGCTCCCGACGATGTCGTCCACTGGGCCCGCGGCCGAGCCTCCGGATTCAGGTCGCCACCAGTGTCCTCGGTCGCCACCGCCGGAACGCCACCACAGCCCCGAAGCCGGCCAGCCTCGCGCTCCCGAAGATGTCGTCCACTGGGCCAGCTGCGGCCGAGCCTCCGGATTCAGGTCGCCACCAGTGTCCTCGGTCGCCACCGCCGGAACGCCACCGCCACCGCCGGAACGCCACCGCAGCCCCGAAGTTGGCCAGCCTCGCGCTGGTAAGTCCTGGCTCTGCCTCCGGAGCCTCCGGAACCTCGAGGTCGGTCGGTCGCTCGCAATTGGAGTTGGAGGCCGGCAGCTCGCAGTTGGAGTTGGAGGCCGGCAGCTCCGCCATTTTGGCCTCAGCGCAGACGGAGGCAGAGAAGGGGGATACGACAAGAAAAAGTCGCATTCCCCCGAAGGAAGAGACAAAAGTCATGTTTCACCCCCCCACCCCACCCCACACATACACAACCCAATAAACTAAAATTTAACTGAAACAGGACAAAAGAAAACAACAAAAAAAGTAAAAACAGACGGACTGCAGGCGAGCCGCTGCTGTACGACAGCGCCGCCACTTCTGGAATTTTCCTAATTCATACAGATCTTCGAGCGTTTTGATTCCCATTCTTTCCCATTGTATAAATGATTTGTCTATGGTTGAAGGTTTAAACGATGGGTTATTAACTATTGGTATTGAGAGAGATAGGTTTCTTAATTTTAGATTCTGTTTTATTTGTTTCCATGTTCTAATTGTGCTATATATAATTGGATTTTTATTATAATTTTTATTATTCAAATTTATTGGAGAGAGAATAATCGCTCCTATATTACTCGGGGAGCAGTCCCCTTTTTCCATTACAATCCAGTCCGCCTGCTGGGCAGAATTGTCCAGCAGGTGAATCATATTTTTAATATTTACTGCCCAATTATAATACATGAAGTTAGGGAGCGCTAGACCCCCCAACTCTTTTTGTTTATTAAGGTGTGCACTTTGTATTCTATGGGGTTTATAATCCCATATAAAATTTGTAATGTCTGAGTCCAATTTTTTGAAAAACTTTTTTGGGAGATATATAGGTATTGATTGAAATAGGTATAGGATTTGTGGTAAGAAAATCATTTTTATAGCATTTATTCTGCCTATTAAGGACATCGGAAGTGTTTTCCAGAATTGAATCATATTATTTAATTTCTTAAGTAAGGGATTATAATTGGCTTTAAACATATCCTGGTAATTTCTAGTAATTTCAATTCCCAAATATTTGAATTTTTCTGTAGCTATTTTAAAGGGGAATTTCCTGAGGTGTGTTGAGTCTTTTGGTTTTATCGACATAATTTAACTTTTGTTCCAATTTATTCTATATCCTGAGAAGGATCCAAAGTCCTCAATTAAATTTAATATATTTGGTATACTAATTTGTGGTTTTGTGATGTACAGTAGTACATCATCGGCATATAGGGATATTTTGTTATTTGAATATTTTGTATTATAACCGTAAATATCCATGTGTGTTCTTATTTTTTCAGCAAGGGGTTCAATTACTAAAGCAAATAACAGCGGTGATAATGAACATCCTTGTCTATTGCCCCTTGATAGTTCAAATTTCGAGGATAATATATTATTAGTTAGTATTCTAGCCGTAGGTTTGTTATATAATAGTTTTATCCATGCAATGAAGTTCTCTCCCAATTGGAATTTTTGCAATACTTTAATCATATAGTCCCATTCTACTTGATCAAACGCTTTTTCTGCGTCCAGTGAGATGATAGATAACTCTTGGTCCTGAGATTTATGTGAGTGCATTATGTTAAGCAAACGTCTCAAATTATTAAATGAATGTCTCTTAGGTATAAATCCTGTTTGATCCTCATTTATTAGTCTACTAACATACCTGCTTAGTCTACTGGCTAGTGTTTTCGCTATTATTTTTTGATCCGTATTTAACAAAGCAATAGCTCTATATGATCCTGGTTCTTCTATATTTTTTATATTTTTAAAGTATTAATATGATCGTTGATTCTGCTAGTGTTTCAGGTAAGTTTTGCTCTTTAAAAGCATATGTATACATTTTCTGTAATCGTGGAGTAACTATGTCATAAAAAGATTTATAAAATTCATTACTGAATCCGTCTGGTCCTGGTGTTTTTCCATTCTTTAGTGTTTTTATTGTGTCTTCTATCTCCTTAGAAGTAATTTGTGCTCCTAGTTCCTCTTGTTCCCTCAGTTCTAATTGTGGTAGGTTACAGTTATCTAAAAATTCTGAGATTTTATTATTGTCTATTAACGTTTTAGATGTGTATAGATTCTGGTAAAATTGAGCAAATCTTTTATTGATATCCTTGGGTAATGTTAATAATTCCCCTCTGTCTGATTTAATCTTTAATATTGCATGTTCTTTTTCCCGTTTTTTCAGTTGGCGTGCTAGAAGTTTGTGGGGTTTGTCCCCGAATTCGAAGTGTTCTTGTTTTGTGATTTGAAATAATGTTATAACTTTCTCTGACAGTAATTTATTTAGCTTGAATTTCAATAGTAGGATTTTATTATGTTTATCCATAGTTGGATCTTTAGCATTATCTGTATCTAATTGTTTTATTTGTTCTTCTAAATGTCTTTGTTCATTCTTATTCTTTTTATTTTGATAAGCTTGGAATGAAATAATGACTAATAAATGCTTTGAAGGATTCCCATAATAGCATGGGGGAAATATCTGGTGTATCATTTATCTCAAAAAATAGATCCATCTGTTTTTTTAGATATATACTCCCTTGTGGGTCTTTTAAAATTTGCGAGTTAAACCTCCAGAACGATTTATTCATAGACATTCCTTCTAGTTTTAAAACAAAAGTTAATGGAGAGTGGTCTGAGATCGCATTAGTGTGGTATTTAGGGTTCATAGTGTGCGGAATTAATTTTGTATCCACAAGAAAATAGTCTATCCGTGAGTATGACATATTAGCCAAGGAGGAGCATTTTGGCCCAAAAGGCCCGTGCCAGGCAAGGAAAATTCCAGAAAAAGTGCCTTTCACTGACATTTCACTCAGATTTTTTCTTAAAGTCCCTTTGGCCCATCAGGCCTGTACTGGCCCAGGAGGAGTCCCTTCGGCCCATCAGTAAGTATTCCCCTGCAAGTATTAAACCTCACCCCAGTATTTTTCCCCTCCCTTCATTGGCTCCCTGTGAGATCCAGGCCAGGATAGACTTTCCGCCTTCATTGCTGTGATCTGCAGAAAAAGATGAAAAATGTCTAAAATTGATTCTCCACCCTCTCCCCCTTCTCTCTCACAGAGTCTCTCACTTGTTTTGGGCAGAATTTCTGGCAGTTTCTGTGCTGCCAGCCCATTTCTGAGCTGCCAGCCCACCAGCCCTGAGTGACTGAGCAGCCAGCCCACCAGCCCTGAGTCACTGAGCTGCTAGCCCACCATGCCTGAGTGACTGAGCAGCCAGCCCACCAGCCCTGAGTGACTGAGCTGCCCGCCCACCAGGCCTGAGTGACTGAGCTGCCAGCCCACCAGGCCTGATTGACTGAGCTGCCAGCCCGCCAGGCCTGAGTGACTGAGCTGCCAGCCCACCAGGCCTGAGTGACTGAGCTGCCAACCCACCAGGCCTGAGTGACTGAGCTGCCAGCCCACCAGGCCTGAGTGACTGAGCTGTCAGCCCACCAGGCCTGAGTGACTGAGCTGCCAGCCCACCAGGCCTGAGTGACTGAGCTGCCAGCCCACCAGGCCTGAGTGACTGAGCTGCCAGCGCACCAGGCCTGAGTGACTGAGCTGCCAGCCCACCTGGCCTGAGTGACTGAGCTGCCAGCCCACCAGGCCTGAGTGCCTGAGCTGCCAGCCCACCAGGCCTGACTGAGCTGCCAGCCCAAGAATCCATTCAGCCCACAATATCCATACTAGCCCTCTGGTAACCAGTCCCTTTGGCCCACAACACCCCTACTAGCACTCCAGAAAGCCCCCCACCCCACCCCACTGTCCACTAATATTGGAATTGGTGGAGAGGGGGAATATTGCATTGGGGGACCAGCCCTACCATGTGAACATGGGACCCTCTTAGTCTAGTGGAACAATAACATTCTTACGTGCTGCAACTTAACATGCCTGTAAACGCAGTAACACAAATAATATATAATATATCAAAAATACAATATACTGATGACCGTAATACTAGGTAAGCATAATTGTGCAAAAACTAGCGCAAGTACAACCAAGGACACAGTCCAAAGATGATAGTTGATGCAGTTACTGTGGTGTTCAAAAGTCTGATGGTTGCTGTGAAGAAGCTATTCTTGAACCTGATAGTCATGTTTTTTCAGACTACCTTCTTTATCATGGTAGTAGTGAAATGATTCGTGGCCAGTGAGGTTTTGGTCTTTGTTGATATTGACTGCCTTTTTGAGGCAGCATCTCTTATCGATCCCTTCAATAGCAAGGTCAGTACCTGTGATGGACCTGGTGGTGTACTTCACTTTCTATAGTCTCCTTCGTTAGTGGATGTTTGAGTTGCTGAACAAAGCTATGAATCAATGTCAGTGTGTACTCCACTTTACACCTACAGATGTTTGTTACAGCACTCATTGACGTACTGAATCTCCAAAATCATCTGCAGAAGTAGAGGTGTTGATGAGTGCGTAGGAAGGATCTGCAGATGCTGGTTTATACTGAAGATAGACACAAAATGCAGCATTGTGTGTCTATCTAGAGGCATTGATGAGTTTTCTTTGTGATTGCATCAATGTGCTGGGCCCAGGAGTGTTCTTCAAAGGTATGCATGCCCAGGAAATTGAAGCTGTTGACTCTCTCCACCCCCATCCAATTAATTCAGACAGGTTTGTAAATCCTTGGCTAACCACCCCTGAAGCTTAAGGAGGTGGCTCTAGAAATTTTGAACGCATTGGTGATAATTTTCCAATGTTCTATACAGATTCAGGACAAGTTCCTGTGGATTGGAGGGTAGCTAATGTTACCTCACTTTTAAAGAAAGGAGGGAGAGAGGGATTTACAAAGGGGAAAATCATGCTTGACTAATCTGGAATTTTTTGAGGATGTAACTAGGAAAATGGACAAGGGAGAGCCAGTGGATGTGGTGTATCTGGACTTTCAGAAAGCCTTTGATAAGGTCCCAAATAGCAGATTAGGGGGCAAAATTAAATCACATGGTGTTGGGGTAGGGTACTGACATGGATAGAAAATTGGTTGGCAGACAGGAAACAAAGACTAGGGTTTAATTGGTCCCTTTCAGAATGGCAAGCAGTGACTAGTGGGGTACAGCAAGGCTCGGTGCTATTTACAACATACATTAATGATTTAGATCAATGTATTTACATCAGCTTTGTGTCATCTGCAAATTTGCTAATGTTACTTGTAATCAAAAGTAACATTAGCAAATTTGCAGATGACACAAAGCTGGGTGGCAGCGTGAACTGTGAAGAGGATGCTATGAGGATGCAGGGTGACTTGGATAGGTTGGGTGAGTGGGCAGATGCAGTTTAATCTGGAGATGTGAGGTTATCCACTTTGGTGGCAAGAACGGGAAGGCAGATTATTATCTGAATGTTGTCAGGTTATGAAAACGTGAAGTACAACGAATCTGGGTGTCCTTGTACATCAGTCACTGAAAGTAAGCATGCAGGTACTGCAGGCAGTGAAGAAAGCTAATGGCATGTTGGCCTTCATAACAAGATGAGTTGAGTATAGGAGCAAAGAAGTCTTCTGCAGTTGTACAGGGCCCTGGCGGGACAGTCAAGTGTTGAAAGAATGGAGTCACTAGGCTTGTATACACTGGAATTTAGAAGGATGAGAGGGAATCTTATTGAAATGTATAAGATCATTAAAGGATTGGACACACTAGAAGCAGGAAACATGTTTCCGATATTGGGAGAGTCCAGAACCAGGGCCACAGTTTAAGAATAAGGGGTAGGCCATTTAGAATGGAGATGAGGAAAAACATTTTCACCCAGGGAGTTGTGAATCTGTGGAATTCTCTGCCTCAGAAAGCAGTGGAGGCCGATTCTCTGGATGCTTTCAAGAGAGTTAGATAGAGCTCTTAAAGATAGCGGAATCAAGGGATATGGGGAGAAGGCAGGAATGGGGTACTGATTGCGGATGATCAACCATGATCACAGTGAATGGCGGTGCTGGCTCAAAGGGCCGAATGGCCTACTCCTGCACCTATTGTCTATTGTCTATTGTCTATTGTCTATTGAAGCCAACAATCAGCATTGGTCTTGCTAATTGAGTGCAAAATAGTTGTTCTGGCACCATTCTGTCAGATTTTTAATCTCACTCTTGTACTCTGACTCATCATTAGCAGACATTCATCCAAAGATGGTGGTATCATTAGCTAATTTAAAAATGGCGTTAAAGCCGTGTCTACCTACACAGTAATGGGTTCAAGAGGGATTAAAGCAGGGAACTGAACACATAGCCCTGACATGCTTCTATATTGATGGTACCGAGCAGAGATTGTTTTTGCCAATTTGTACTGATTGTAGTCTGCCAATGAAGAAGTCAAGGATCTAATTGCTTTGGATGAGCAGAGACCCACTTCTCTTAGTTCGAGGAGAGGATTGGAGGGGATGATGATGTTGAACCTGAGCTGCAGTCAATGAGCAAACTGTCAAAGCAATTTATTACCATAGATGTGAGTACCACTGGTCAGATTCATTGCGGCAAGTCACCTTACTCTTCATGGGCATTGGTATTATTGATGTCTTTTTAAAGGAGGTGGGAATTTTGGACCTTAGTAATGAGCGTTTGAAGATGCCTGTAAAAATCCCAGCCAGTTAAACGGCGCAGCTTTTACGAATTAGGCCAGTACACCATTGGGGCCTTCATGAAGGTGCACCCTCAGAAAGCGCATTGGACGCTTTGCATGGGTTCATCTTCATGAAGGGCCTTCTGACATTGGTCTTGGTGACTGAGATCCTAGAGTCACCGGGGATATGGGGCCTGACATGGTACATTGATGTTCTCCTTGTCAAAGTGACTGTGGAAACCATTGAATTCATCTGGAGTGATCCTATGCTCTTGCTTGGGCTACCTTTGATTTTGCCTTGTGGATATGATAGAATGCAAGCCCTGACCTGGCTGCCAAATGTCTATCTCATCCTCCAGTTTAGAGCAAAAGTTTAACTCCCCTTCCCATTCCCATACTGACATTTCTGTCCTGGGACCACACCTATTTCTTCCCCACCCTCCACTTCCACCTATATTCCTTCCTTTAATTCCACAATTCGCAACTCTTCAATCCTTTGGTCTCACACCTTCTGTCTTTTCATCTCTGGCCTTTGTCCAACCATATGCCTATCAAAACACCCCTCACCTGTATCAACCAATTACTTGCCAAATGTGTCCTGCCCCTCCTATCTTCCAGCTTTCTTGACCCTTCCTCCCCCTTCCCCCCCCCCCCACAAACACACACTAATCAGTCTGAAGAAGGGTTCCAAACCAAAACGTCATTTACCCATTTTCTCCAGAGATGCTGCCTGACCTGACGAGTTACTCCAGCACTTCGTGCCTTCTTTTGTAAACCAGCATTTGCTGTTCCTTGTTTCTACTTTCCCACATACAGGGTATCAAGATGATCTAGAATGCATTATACGAATACAGGATTTCTTCTCATGATGCTCATGTGATGCTCAATGATGTTGATTATATTGAAAGGCAAGTGAGATGCAGAAGGAAATACCAAAGATGGTTCTGAATTTCAGTCATGAGCTGAGCATGCTGTCAGATATCAATATTCTCTGCTCTGACTTACTTGGTATTTTTTGACACGAAGGTCTTCAGCTTGCCAAAAATTGGATTATCTCTGAGGCAATGAGGTTGATTTAATTCTCGTAAAATGTTTCTGGCAGCTCCTCAAGTCTGAGGCAACTCACAGGACCATGAAAATTGACTGGTGACAACGATGATATTTAACATTGGTGGTGAGTGTAATAATTAAGGTAGAACATTAAGGATGAACTATGGCTTCTATGATGTGAATGCCTTCAGCGTCAACATGATATACTTTGGGTTAATTGTCAAGTACAGCTGATGAAAAACGGGGCATTCCTGCTTTGATCTCTCCCCAATCCAACTAATCTTCAATGACCTATCAATTTTCATTCTTGCTCTAGTACAACCAGCACATTTTCACCACATCTCATTCATAGTATTCTATCATCACAATCTTTTCACAGGCAAGGTAAAAATAAAGGTAAATTACTCCTTGAGCTTCATTATACTATTTAACAAAAATCTAATAAATTCATTGCTACACACCATTGATTCTGAAATATTATAAGCACTTTTCTTCATCATATTTTGGTGTATAGTAGGTTCAGTGAATTTTTGGCAACCTGTCTAACGATTCATTTAAGTCAACACCTTCTTCACCCAGATGATTCATGTGTTAGCTTTTCCTATTTTTCTCAGTAAGCTTCACACGGCTAGGTTGCTCGAGTTCGCCCTGGATTTGCTTTGCTTTAAAGCAAATTGATGACAGATGTACCCTCCTTTAAAAAATAAAAATGTTTACTCTTTTCATTTTCACTAATTGGTTTGAAGTTTTGTTTTAATATAATGACAGCACACAGTCCTTTCCCTTCTCTGAATATTCTGTTAATATTCTGAACATCCTGGATGATAATGCAAATTCTTTGCATACTTAACTGCTGCCTCAATTTCCTGTGCATGCTTAGAATTCAGTTTCTTGTTTTACCAAACATTTTGTTTTATTTTTGGGCAGTTAATATTAAAAATATGAATTTTTGGTTGGAAGAAATAGATCAACAACCAGATTGGTTAAAAATGGAAAAGGAAGATTGCTCACCTTTTGAAATCGGCTCGATACAATTTGCTACTTCTAAATTAAATAAAAAAATGTATAGGGAAAATCCTATAATATATAGTGCTATGCGAATTTGGAAACAATTTAAAAAGACATTAAAACTAGATAATTTATCACTTTTTCTTCCAATTGCGAATAACCCTTTGTTTAAGCCCTCATGGTTGGACAAAGGTTTCACACAATGGAAAAACTATGGAATTAAAAAGATGGGACAACTTTATAAGGAAGGCACTTTTCTTTCATTTCAGGAGTTGCAACAGACTTATGGACTTCAAGTAAATGATTTTTTCAGATATCTTCAACTTAGAGATTATGTAAAAGCAAATACTCAAAATTTTAGAATTAGAAATTCAGAAATTTTTGAGGACTGTTGGAATAAACATCCTAATACAGAAAAACTAATATCTTATATATATAATATTTTATTAGACAGTGATATTCCATTGACGGACTTACACAGACAAACTTGGGAAAAAGAACTAAATCAAATAATAACGAAAGATACTTGGGAAGAAAGTTTACAACACATACATCAATGTTCATTAAATGCCAGACATTCTCTAATACAATTCAAAGTAATACATAGGTTACATTATTCTAAAACAAAATTAAATAAAATCTTCCCACATATCTCACCAATATGTGATAAATGTCAACATTTAGAAGCTAACTTATCTCATATGTTTGCAAATTGCATAAAAATTAAATATTTCTGGGTAAATATTTTCACAATAATATCTAAAGTGACTAGCATTCAATTGGACCCGGATCCAAAATTAATAATACTTGGAACATTAGAACTAAATCAAACATTTACATCAACTCAAAGAAACTTTATTGATTATAGTATAATAACTGGGAAAAAATTAATTCTAAAATTTTGGAAAAGCCCTATAACCCCCACAATCAAAATGTGGATTATAGAAATGACGGAGACCTTACACTTGGAAAGAATTAGACTTGTCCTGTTGGACAAACAGGAACTATTCGTCGGAACATGGTCTCCCTTTATTGACTATTTAAAGGGTCAGAATGGTTCAGCACGAGAACCTGACTAACACCCGTGCCAAGGAATAGATGAAATGTTATACTCTGAAATGTACGAATATATCTTCTTTATTATCTCTTTCCTTTTTTTTTGTTTTTTGTTTTTGTTTTTTGTTTTGTTTTTGGGTTTTTTTGGTTTCTTCTCTTTTTTCTCTTTCTTTCCTTATTTCATCTATCTTTTTAGTTCTATTTAGTTTAAAAAAAAAGAAAAAAGTATTGGAGACATTGTAATAATATTGGACGATATTAGTAATTTAAAAATGTAAGACTGGTATCGATTTTAATATGATATGTATTTACCTCCAATAAAAAATAATTTCACAAGAGTACAGTTTCTTCTCAATGACCAACCTCTTTTATGTTTGTACATTTTGGATTTCCCAAGCAATGCAATCCCTCAATATCTCTCAATACCTAAACATACCACACTCGGGACATTACTAAATGCATTTCAAATCTGCAACAAAGTTCTCAACAATTAAATCCTCATGGCTTTGTGAAAGAAGTCAATAGCATCCGGCACCAACTAGAAGTCCACTGACCTAAAGATTCCACAAGCTGCCTCTGCCTGCTACTCTCTGCTACTCTCTACCCAAAGAGAAGGGGGAATTGTGGTGCTTTCTCTGAGTTGAGAGGCCCAATTCCTTGTCAATTGCAGCTGGATACTTTAGAATGCATTGTGTCACTCGTTTCATGTGGAGTGGTGTTCCATGTAGGTTACCAGCAGGTATGTACCACTACTGTCTTCTGTGCTTGAGGTGCACAATAGATACAATGAGTTTCAAAAGCGCACACCACATAGGAGCCGTCCACATATTAATTGTATCGACTATTACATGACTGAGAGCCTCTTTTTGGCAATTCATGTCAACTTGGTGTTGTACCATCATGCTCTTCCTTTGAGCAACAAAACACATTTAGTTTTGTTTAGAGATACAGTGTGGAAATAGGCCCTTCGGCCCACAGACATGACATGAGTGCTTTAAATTTTTTTTTTTTTTTTCTTATTTTTATTTTTTATTTTTTATTTATTAGAAGTACATTACATTACAACCACATACATTAGTACTCGTCACATATATCTTCTTACAATTAATGTACTCCATTTGTTTTTTACACTAATAAAGGGAAAGGATGAGATTGAGAGAAAGAAGAAAGTGAAGGAAAAGGTGAAAGTGTAAAAAACGCGACAACAAGAAAGAACGAAGACCCTATAAGAACGAAATTAAAAACAAAAGAAAAAGAGTTAAGAAATAGACCCTAGAAAAGAAGAAGAAAGAGAAAGAGGGAAAAGAGAAAAACAAATAGTTTTTGTAAGCATCACGCAAATGGGACATACCAACTCTCCAACTTTCATCCCCCCTTACCTGACCTCAGGTTTTTTTTTTAAGGTACTTTTGCACCCTATATATGTAATAATTCTATAAATGCAGACCATGTCAGGTGGAAGTGATCTGGGAGGAGTCTTATCTCTTCTAGGTGTAATGTTTCGAACATATTTGCAATCCACATGTTTATAGTTGGTATTGGAGCCTTTTTCCAAAATTTTAGGATTAGCTTTTTTCCAGTTATTAACCCATAGTCTATTAGTTTTTTTGGAACACATTTAGTTCTGGACCATCGTCCGTTATTCCGAAGATAATCCATTCTGCTTTGGGTATCAGTTTTATTTTAAATAATTTTGTAAAGATTTCAAAAATTTCAATCCCAAATTTTTGAATTTTTGTACAGAAAACAAATGAGTGCGCTATCGTAGCTTCTTGAGATTATCACAAATGGATGATACGTTTGGGAAAATTTTATGGATTTTAATTTTGGAATAATATAATCTATGTAAAATTTTAAATTGTATTAAAGTGTGTCTTACATTAATCGAACATTTATGCACGTTTAATAAGTGTTCATTCCACCTTTCCTTTGAAATTTTAATAGCTAATTCTTGTTCCCAGTCTCTTCTGATACCCTCCGTAGATGGTATTTCTACATTTAAGATAATATTATACAAATATGATATTAAGTTTGCTGATTCAGCTTTTATCTGCATTGCATCATCCAATACATCTGGTAGGCTATTATAATGATCTTTTGTATATTTTTTCAAATAGTCGCATATTTGAAAATATTTAAAATATTGATTATTTCCAAGTTTATATTTTATTTGTAATTGTTGAAATGAAAGTAATTTTCCAGTTTCATACAAGTCACCGAACGTTTTAATTCCTAGTCTATCCCAGTGTGTGAAAGATGTATCTATAATAGAGGGATTAAACGAAGGATTATTAACTATGGGAGATAAAAGTGATACATTTCTTAATTTTAAATTTTGTTTTATTTGTTTCCAAATTTGGATTGTGCTATGTATAATTGGGTTCTTATTATAATTTATGTTATTCAGTTTCATTGGTGAGAGGAGGATCGCTCCAATGTTTCCAGAGGAGCAATCCTCTCTCTCCATTACAATCCAGTCCACTTGCTGGGCAGAGTTATCCATCAGTTGAATCATATTTTTAATATTTACTGACCAATAATAATACATGAAATTAGGTAGTGCTAAACCCCCTAATACTTTAGGTTTATTCAAGTGAGTTTTTTGTATTCTATGTGATTTATAGTCCCATATAAAATTAGTGATTTCTGAGTCCAATTTAATAAAAAACTTATTTGGTAAGTATATAGGAATCGATTGAAATAGGTATAAATTTTGTGGTAGAAAGATCATTTTTATTGCATTTATTCGGCCTATTAAAGACATCGGGAGCGTTTTCCAAAATTTAATTGGTGTGTTTAATTTATTAAGTAGAGGATCAAAATTTGCTTTAAACATACCTTGATATGTTCTAGTAATTTCGATTCCCAAGTATTTAAATTTTTTTGTAGCTATTTTAAAAGGGAATTTTAAAAGATGTGTTGAGTCTTTCGGTTTTATTGACATAATCTCACTTTTATTCCAATTTATTCTGTATCCAGAAAAAGATCCAAAGTCTTCAATTAAATTTAATATATTTGGTATAGTGATTTGAGGTTTTGTAATGTACAGTAATATATCATCCGCGTATTAAGATATTTTATTATTTGAATCTTTAGTATTATACCCATGGATATCAGGATGTATTCTAATTTTTTCTGCTAGCGGTTCAATAATAAGAGCAAACAATTGTGGTGATAATGAGCATCCTTGTCTATTTCCCCTTGATAGTTGGAATTTTGGGGATAATATGTTATCAGTTAATATTCTAGCTGTAGGTTTATTATATAATAATTTAATCCATAGAATAAAATTTTCTCCCAGTTGGAATTTTTGTAATACTTTATCCACATAATTCCATTCTACTTGATAACTAAGATGGTTGAAATTTATAACTAAGATGGTTGAGTTTTGTACAAATGTCATTGTGCCAGAAATTTACACTGTTAATTTACACAAATAAGTGCCAGGAAAGCTAGGGCCCTTATACAGACATGTGTCCTGAACTTGCTGGCTGTGGTCTACCAGTGATTTCTCAGCTGTTCCCTACCACTGGGCTCCACATGCATTGATTTTAAATCATTAAAGTTTGTTTTAAAGTTTTTAACTAAAGTAAAATTAAAGGAATTTATATATTTAATTTATTTTAATTACTTTTTCAAATGTTCTGCAAGTCAAGGACAGCTACTGAAGTTGGGGTCATGGCTTTGCCAACTGTGAAAATATTTTGATGGCACACTAAAGGAATACGTGACATAATTATGGAGGTTAGGATGGTTATTTATGTGATTATTATACATCTGGCACCAAAACACATGGTACTTGAGGAACTCAGCAGGTTAAGCAGTATCTGCACTGATGTAGGGTCTTGAGCTGAAATGTTGACCTTCCATTTGCCTCCACAAAGGAATTCTGCTTGACCCACTGAGTTTCCCCCAGTCTTTCACTTTACATTCCAATACCTGCACTCTTGTGTATCTTCATACTTCAGCACCAATATCTTGCTACAAGAATTGGGCCATCTATGATCAACATATTTCAAAATTTGACAGTTTACATCTGAACTGCTTTCCAAAAAGCAGTACATATACCATGGGAGGATCAGATTACAAACTCCTTCCTAACACAATGTCTTGAGATATGAAGCATTCAGGTATAGAGCATAGAACAGTACAGCACAGGAATGGGCCCTTCGCCCACACTGAATGTGCCAAACATGTCGCAACACCAAACTAGTGTCCTGTACCTGACGTATTTCCCTCCATTCACTGTATATTCAAGTGCCTATCCAAAAGCTGCTTAAATGCCGCTATTATATCTGCCTCCAGGCATTGACCATGCTCTGTATTTAAAAAAATAGCCCCACAAATCTATATACTTTTAAAACTCTGTGTGTGTGTGTGTGTTTGTCATATTTTTGCCCTCTGATTCGTTACTCCACCAAAACCACACGCAAAAACGCCGATATTTTTACCATTTCGCTAGCGATTCACTTTTACATTCGCTCATCCACCTCATTAAATTCCGTCCTTTTTCTGTACACGTTTTTAATAAAATCCTTCCCACCCTCCCCCACTCACTCATTTTTTCGCCTTCTGCTGGCCAGCGACTATAACGGCTGCTGCCGCCCGGCGCTCCTCCAAAAACGCCGAGATTTTCCTCATTTCGCTAGCAATTTAACTTCCTCCACTTCCTCCCCACCCACCCCGGCCCGGCTCTGTCATGCTGGCCGAAGCCAAAGATTGCCTGCTCCCCCCGCTGCTTTGCGCCGTCCTCGCTGGCTTGCACTGTCCGAAAATCCCTCGCGTCAAAGGCCTGTCGGCCAACAGGCGCATTGAGGGCGTATGCAGCGTCTCGACGGGCGTACGCAGCGTCTCAACGTCGTACACAGCATCTCGACATCGTGCGCAGCGTCTCGACGTCGTGCGCAGTGTCTTGACGGCGTACGTCTAGCGCGTGGCATTGCGCGATGACGTCAGGCCGCCCCCTCCCCTTGCAACCGCGCGTTGCGGGAACAGACCCAACGGATCTGCACTTGGTCTAGTATCCTTTAAACTTTGCCCTCTCACCTTAAAACTATGCACTCGAATCTTTGACATTTACACCCTGGGGAGAAAGGTTTCACCTGTCGCCTGTATGCCTCTCATAATTGTATTAGGTCTCCACCCCAGCCTCCGACTCTCCAGAGAAAACAATTCAAGTTTGTCCAACCTTCCTTATAGCTAATGCCTTCTAATCCATGCAGCATTCTGTTAAACCTCTTCTACACCCTTTCCAAAGCCTCCACATCCTTCTTGTAATGGGGTAACCAGAACTGCACTCAATTCTCCAAGTGTCCTAACCAAAATCTTATAAAATTGTAAAGTAACTTCCTGATTCTTATACTCAATGCCCCGGCTGATGAAGGCAAGCATACCATACGATTTCTTTAGCATGCTTTCTACTTGTGTTGCCACTTTCAGGGATCTGTGGACTTGGAACCCATGATCCCCTTACATTCAACCTCCCAAAATGCAACATCTCATACTTACTTTGATTAAACACCATCTGCAATTTCTCCACCTATTTTTGCAGCTGATCTGTATCACTGTATACTTTGTCATTCTTCCTCACTATCCACAACTGTACTAATTTATGTGACATCTGCAAATTTACTTACCAACCTATTTACATCCAAATTGTTCAACATCTATATATAGATTTTCTACATATAAACAAACACAGTTTCCAACATATATCCCTGTAGAACTCCACTGGTCCCAGACATTCCAGCCAGAATAACAAACTTCCACTACAACCCTCTCTCTATGAACCTATGCTTATTTCAGCACAAAAATCATAGGGAAGGCCACAGCTATCATATGTAGGACCCACAGCATTGCAAAGATTCTAATACATAATCTACTACAAACAGGAAAACCAAGGACAAGAGGTATAAAGTTCAGAAAAAGAGATATAAAGTTAAAGTCAGAATTTATCTGTTTTTCAGCGTGTTGAAAATAGGTAATGAGAATAGCAAAATTGACAATTTTATATGCACAGAATATGCAAGATTACACCATCAATTTGAGCAACGAGTTGGCATAATTAAGAACGTTTCAGTGCAAGTCCTGTGCTATTAATTCACAACGAATCTATTGGTATCACCCAAGGCCTGCTCTAGTGGGTCATAGATCAGCTCACATCACACAAGACTAAGCTGATCCAATGTGTTGATGACTGTCTTCTGCATGCTGTTGCCTGCCATTTTGTTCCTGTGCATTGCTTCTTTGGAGGCTGCAGGGTGGCTGCAAGGTATGAAGAGGTGGAGATGGCAAATATCCATGTAGAATAAATAGTTACGAGTCAATAGGTGCAGCTATAGATTGTATTATCTCACCAAGAACAGTCTAGGCTGGTTGGCTGAATGTAAATTTAACTTTGGGAAATTTATCCCGCTTCACAAGAAGGGAGCAAAGCAGAATAGTGGGAACTATAGGCCGGTTAGTCTGACCGGAGGTTGGTAAGATTTCAGAGTCCATTATAAAAGATGAGGTTACAAAGTACTTAGTAGTTCACAATAAAATAGGCCGAAGTCAGCTTAGCTTTGTGAAGGGGAAGTCTTGCTTGACAAATTTGCTGGAATTCTTTGAAGAAGTAAATAGCAGGACAGACAGAGTCAGTAGTTGTTGTTTACTTAGATTTTCAGAAGGCCTTTGATAAGGTGCCACACGTGAGGCTGCTAAGGAAGATGAGAGCCCACGGTATCAAAGGGCAGATACTAGCATGGATAGCAGATTAGCTGGATGGCAGAAGACAAAGAATGGCAATAAAGGGGTCTTTTTCTGGTTGGCTTGCCAGTGACTAGCGGAGTTCCGCAGGGGTTGGTGCTGGGGCCACTACTCTTTACGTTGTATATTAATGATTTGGATGAGGAGATTGAAGGCTTTGTTGCCAAGTTTGTGGCTGATACGAAAAAAGGTGGAGCGGCAGAGAGTGTAGAGAAAGCAGGGACTCTGCAGAAGGACTTGGACAGGTTGGGCGAGTGGGCAGTGAAGTGGCAGATGGAATATAGTGTAGCAAAGTGTGGAATTGTGCATTTTGGTAGTATGAATAAAAGCGTAGACTATTTTCTAAATGGGGAGAGAATCCGGAAACCAGAGGTGCAAAGAGACTTGGGAGTGCTGGTGCAGGATTCCCCAAAAGTTAATCTGCAAGTTGAATCAGTAGTAAAGAAAGCAAACAATGCTAGCATTTATTTCAAGGGGGCTTGTATACACAAACAGGGATGTAAAGTTTTCAGGTGCTTGTAAGGCCGCATTAGGAATATTGTGAGCAATTTTGGACACCATATCTGAGGAAGGATGTGCTGGCTCTGGAGAGGTTCCAGACGAGGCTTACGAGAATGATTCCAGGAATGAGTAGGGTAACCTATGATTAACATTTGTTAGCACTGGGCCTGTACTCGCTGGTGTTTAGAAGAATGAGAGGGCACCTCATTGAAACATACAGAATAGTGAATGGCTTAGATAGAGTGGATGTGGAGAGGATGTTTCCACTAGTGGGAGAGTCTAGGACTAGAGGTCATATCCTCAGAATTAAAGGATATTCTTTCAAGGAGATGAGGAGAAATTTATTTAGTGAGCGGGTGGTGAATCTGTGGAATTCTTTGCCACAAGACTGTGGAGGTCAAGTTAGTGAATATTTTTAAGGTAGCGATAGATAGATTTATGGTTAGTACAGGTGTCAGAGGTTATTGGGAGAAGGCAGGAGAATGGGGTTTAAGGAGGGAGAGATGGATCAGCATTTACTTTGTACCTAAAGAACTTTCTGGTCGCAATATGAGAAGTGGCCATCTCTTCACTTAATCTTGTCATCTTGAAAGTATTTCAAGTTTTTCTCTTGTTCTTGACATGACTTTCTACAAAATTGAAAGATCTCTTTCTTGCCAACTGTAACCAGCGAACTTTCCCTTTTAACACGTATAGGCATGCCTCTGTTCAAATCAAGTGTTTTATTGTCATATATACCAGCAGTAGAATTCTTACTTGCTGTAGCTTTACAATAAAGACACAAATAAATATACAATTCTGTGCTATTACAATAATGACAATATGTGTTCCTGCATTAATGGTCAGTTAAAGCTGCCGCAAGTAAGAGGCTGTAGAAAGTGGTAGACACTGCCTGATTGTGCATGGGTACTGATGGACCAGGCAATGTGTGTGTTTTACATATTGATTATAGTATTATTACTTGTTATTGATTTATTGTATTTCGGGTCTACCACCAATTTTCTGGCATCTTTGGTTGCAGAGCCTTTCTGGATTATACGTTTTTCCAGTCCTACAGAGGCCAGTCCCTGCCTTGGGGTGGGGGCTCAGATACCGCCCGCTAAGTCGGCCACAGAAGTCAATTATGGGAAAGGACCGGTCCGGATTTCCAGAGCCCTGGCTGTAGGCGGCAAACTCGGCAGATTGGTAAGGATTATTTTCTCTGGAATGTTTGCGGTTGAGGGGAGACCTGATAGAAGTATACAAAATTATGAAAGGGATAGATAGTCAGATCCTTTATCCCAGGGTGGAAATATCAAAGACAAGAGTGCATAGTTTCAGCGTGTAAAGGAGATGTGCAGGACAAGTTCTTTTACACAGAGTTGTGGGTGCCTGGAACACCCTGCCAGGGGTGGTGGTGGAGGCATATGCAATAGTGGTATTTCAGAGGCTTTTTGTTAGGCACGTAGATATGCAGGGATTGGAGGGATATGGATCATTTGCTGGCAGGGGAGATTAGTTTAACTTGGGATCATGTTCAATATAAACATTGTGGGCCAAAGGTCCTGTTCTAAGATTTTAAAACCAAATAAACATTTCCAATCTAAAATCCATGTGATGGATTAATAAACCTTTTCGGTTGGTGGACTACTGCTCTTGAAATTGAGTTCTGTGGGCATGGCCTATTGCAGCAGTATGCATTTACGGGCTGGTACCTGAAATCAGATTAAGGCCACAGCACACATCGTGTGGGCAGTGTACGGGTCAAACATATCGGAGGCAAGCATTTCTGCAGCAATATTTTTCAGTGCTATTCAAATTAACCTCCATAATCTTACATCTTTATGCAAGTTAAAAGCCATTTTTAAATTGAGCTAAAAATGTAGTTTGTAAACTGACACTAAACTTTCTTCACATGCGTTTAACATCCAAACCCTATGACTCAATACGAGGTATGTGACATACTTAAATTGTACTTGCATTGAAGGAAACTTCTTGATTAGATACATGAAACAACTTGCTTTCATGTTTCTTTGAGTACTTTGTAACTACTATTAAATTAAACATTTAAAGTACCTGCAGCATTTAGTACATGGAAAAAACACAGCACAAACAATTGGCAGCAATAAATCAGCATTGTCACGATTATGAAGGCGTGGCACAAAATTGTTTCTAATATTCACAAAGGTATATTTTAAATATTGCCAAAGGTTGAAGATATTGATCTAGAATTGTACTAATGGAGTTATAAAGCAAACATTGGAATAAGAGTGCAATAAATTCCAGCCACAGAAGCCAGGGAAGTACTTAAGAGCTGAAGTTAGCACTTCCACTGATTAGGTAGTATTTTGGCATATTCCTGTTCTGCTGATGCAAAGTAGGAATTTGTAAAAGTAGAAATAGCTTTTTTCCACGAACAGTAGCTCTACTCAATAACCGAAAGTCTGTAGCCTCCTTTTGCTCTGGTATTTTATTTCATTTACATGTTTAAACTATAATGTTTTATTCTTAATGTTTTAATGTTTTATGCTTTATTCTTAATGGTTTACTGTATGTCGTGTTGTTACTTGCGAGTGGAGCATCAAGGCAAATTCCTTGTATGTGTACATACTTGGCTAATAAACTTATTAATTCATTAATTCTCTCATTCATTCATTCATTCAAGCAGGATTTTAATCGGCCCAACATTTAATGGCAGTAGGTGATTAATTTATACCAAGTAGTCAATCCTTCTATACCAGGAACTGCAATGTTCTGTTGAGGCTTTATGCTGGGGCACCTGCCTTTCCTGCTGCCAAGAAAATGTAAGTTTGGCTAACTTTGATGAAGTGAGATAATTGGCCAGAAATCCTCAGGGATCATGAAGGGCCTGTCGCACTTGGCGACTGCCGGCGTCATATCGGCAACTGCCGGCGTCATATCAGTGTTGCCAAAAGATTTTGAACATTTGAAAATACAGCAGCGACAAAAAAAATGTTGCGACTCTTGAAAAAACACCGCGCGTCAATACATCATCACGCCGCGTCACGTCACGTCACCGCCACTTCACGGCGCTAATTTTTTGGTGGCCTGATACGTCAATCAATGATGCCGGCAGTCGCTGAAAAAAACGCCAATTGGGACAGGCCCTTGAGACTTTTCTCAACCAGAGAAACGTCTGCATGGTGAAATCTACTGGGGAAGTAGCAAAACTCTGCAAAAAAGACTAAGCAGCCACAGGTCAATGACTGGCCTGACTTTGACTCCCACGTTTGAACAAGAATTTACAGTATTAATTTACTTGGGGTGCCAGCTTTGCTAGGATCCATTTTACTCTGAGAAATGTATCCTGGTCCAGAAAGTATACTTCAATTTCAAAGAGAGGAAACAGTTTGCAGCGTGCTAGGGAAAAGATAGAGAATTGAACTAACTGGATTTATTTTGCATGAGGCTGGTGTGGACTTCACATGTTTCATGGGCCTGTTCTATATTATGACTCTATTATGACATCTTAGAAATAGTCTTCAGTTAACATGATTCAATCAATTAGTGATAAATCCGGTTTGGCTGTAAAGTTATGATTTCAAGTAAATTACTTAGCTTAAAAAGACATCGAATTTCCCTCCCAAAAAAATAGGTAAATGATCACAAATTTGTACTTGGTCGCATACTGACATTTCAACAATAGGCCACGCAGAGCAAAAGGCATAATTTTTAATGCCAGTTTTTTCATGACATTTTGTACAGTATGACTTATTCTTTTTACACATGACTTTCAATTCTCATATTTAAGTTAACATAATCAGAGTGCAAATGCTTAAACAGTAGGCCGGTCTTCCTGTATGCAGAAGTTACCGATACCCATTAAATACCCACAGCAAAATTTCCAGTTAAGTATGCTAAAGGATATATAGGATGGGATCAATACCAATTAACATAGTTAATCAGTGAAATTACAATTACAAACATTTCAGATGTTGGAAATTTAAAATAAAAACAAAAAATGTGATTAAATGGCCATCAGACATTACCCATAATGTGTAAGTGATTGGCAGATGCTGGGGGGAGTTGGTGGGAATGTGGGGAAATAAAAATTGAAATAGTTTAGGATTAGTACAAATGGGTGTTTGTTGGCTGGTATGGACCAGAATAATAAATGAAAGGTACTGCCGGCTCATGACAACAGGATATAGTTTGCCTCTAATTACATGGGCGTTCACTTTCTGCTGTTGACAACCACATAAACATCAAGGCAATCATTTGATTTGCCATAGTTGCGTAATAGCAAGGAATTCAGTAAGACAATGTTTGAGATCAATCGCTCATCATTCAAACAGTTTCTCTCAGAATATGCTGCACAAATAGAGCAATAGCATTGATTTAACAGAATATCTGTCTGGAAAGATAAATTTCTCAGAATTAATCATATTCTACTCATTACAAACATTTCTTATTTTTTATGATTTTCTATGTTAGCATAGAAACACCACTCAATATTTTGTTCTTCCACAAAGGGTACCATCAGGCTGCTGGCAGATGGTTTTCTGTTAACTGTGAAAAAAAATGTCCTCTCAAGATGACAGTGATGGATTTGTGGCTTTGGTGCACCACAGACTGCTCGGTACTAACTGGTGTAGCTGTAGTCACAGAATGATGCGGTGATGCACTGGACAACATGTCCCAGCTACACTAGTCTCACCTGCCCGTGTTTGATCCATATCCTCCAAACCTGTCCTATCCATGTATGTGTCTAACTGTTTCTTAAATGTTGGGTAAAGTCCTAGCCTCAGCTACCTCCTCTGGCAGCCTGTTCCATACAACCACCACCCTTTGTGTGAAAAAGTTACCCCTCATATTCCTATTAAATCTTTTCCTCTTCACCTCAAGCCTATGTCCTCTGGTCCCCAATTCCCCTTCTCTGGGCAAGAGACTGTGCATCCACCCGATCTATTCCTTTCATGATTGTATACACCTCTTATAAGACTCTATAAGACAAGTAGTCTCAGGGATGTGAGTTTGGTTGTATTGGTGAAGACATTGCATGAGAGCCAGAGGATACAAGAGAGCCTGAAAGGGAACTAAAGGTTTAGTTCCTGCTCAGCCAGTCTTGGGCAGCCAACAATGTGCACATTTAGACGTGACTGGATGGCACAACTGGATTTATGGCCTACAGAACCCAGTTAAGCAGCTACTAGATTAGTGAGCCTCCTGTCAGTGGTAGGGAAGCTAATTGAGAAGATTCTGCCATTGGAGGAAACCTGTATCTGCAGTCCCTTGTCTATAAGTTTTGAAGACTTCCCATAACAAATCTTAAAGGATTTTGGTATATCTTGTAAGACTGGTGTGTACTGTAAGGGATGGTGCTCCTGTTGGTAAATCTCTCTGGCAATTTCCTTCCAGCATCACTTGCATGTAACCTTGGAGAATACATATGGCCACCTTGCAAATAAGATATTCATAATTGTAATTATATAATCTATTAGTCTCTAAATTCCTTTCACTGCATCCTGGGACCAAGCTCTCTGCATTCAGGTTAAACTGTTGCTTCCATCTGCAATAATTATATCAACAAGTTCGCTGATGACACAACAGTGGTGGGTCTCATCAGCGACAACAATGAATCGGCGTACAGGATGGAGGTGGAGATGCTTACAGAGTGGTGCAGATCTCACAATCTCACCCTCAACGTGGAAAAGACAAAGGAAATGGTGATCGATTTCAGGAGGGCTGGCAAACACCATCACACACCGCTGCATATTGATGGTGCTGCTGTGGAGAGGGTCAGCAGTGTGCAGTTCTTGGGACTTCACCTGGCGGACGACCTGACCTCAACGACCAACACCACAGCAGTCATCAAAAGAGCTCACCAGCGGCTCCACCCTCTCCGGAGACTAAGAAAAGCAGGTCTCCCTACTGTTCATCTAAGGACCTTCTACAGGGGCACAATTGAGAGTATATTGACCTACGGCATCACTTCCTGCTTTGGGAGCTACAAGGCTTTTGAGCAAAACCAACTTAACAGGATAGTGATGACAGCCAGTAGGATCATTGGTGCCCCACTCCCTTTCTTGTTGGAGATCTATCAGAAGCGGAGCATCAGCAGAGCCATCTCCATTATTAAGGACCCCTATCATCCATCACACCACATCTTCTCCATTCTGCCATCTGGGAAGAGGTACAGGAGCATCAGCTGCAAAAGCAGCAGGATGCTACACAGCTTCTTCCCACAGGGAATAAGACTGGTTGACGGACTGTGTCCCCTCCCCATATATCATACACCAACACATCTAACCTCGCCCATACTTTGACAGCTAGACACCTGTCAAAGCAAAGCCACTGTTCGGTCTGAATGTCTGTTTTTATTTCAATTATTAAGCCTATTTTAAATATGGTAATTTTAATTTTTAAAGCTATATGTATTTATTCTGTTTTTATTAACTGCACTGACGGGAACTGATTGAGAAACAATTTTTCGTTTCATCTGTGTATGTAAGTAAGTTTAAATGACATTAAAGTAAATACTGAATACTGAATACTGAATGTAATCAGCCCTCTGCAGTAGTTGCAAGAGAGCTAGTCGCATTTTGTCTGTGCCTTTGAGAAATGGAAAATGAAAACCAGGCTGCACACTAAAAGCCGGCAGCTGCGTGGAATTTGAGGAATTCAAACAATCGGGGGTTTTTTCATAGTGTAATATTGTGATAATTTGGGGATTTTTGTATATGGCATCAGAGAGACTTGGAATGTTGTTATAATGCAAGAAAAGGTGCAGGGCAATTTGAAGGCTAGGCTTCTGCCAATGTTTTGTTTTAAACTGTATGTAGATAAAAAGTTGGCCATTTAAGACTGCGATATGGGGAATGTTTCCTTGATGGTTGTGAATGTTTTGGATTTCCTACCGCAGAGAGCCACAGATCAAGAATCATTACATACTTTCCAAATTAAAATAGTTTATTTTTAATTATGGAAGAATTAAGGTTTTGGGCAATTAGGCAGAAAAGTAGAGAGATAGCCAATTCTCAGATCAACAGCATCAAGGGACTGCATGGCCTACTTTACTCCTATTTCTTCAAGAAACGTAAGAAACTGCAGATGCAGAATTTGAGTAAAACACAACATGTTGGAGTAACTCAACAGGTCAGGCAGCATCTGTGGAGGGAATCGATAGACAATGTTTTGAGTCGAGTCACTTCTTTAGCTAGAAGAAGGGCCTTGATCTGAAACATCATCTGCCCATTCCATGCACAGATGCTACCTGCCCTGCTGAGTTCCTTCAGCACTTTGTATTTTGCTCCAATTTCTTATGTACCTAATATATTTCTTGCAAGACTGAAAGAACACAATATGAAGACAGCTATGATGTTAAATTAATTTTGATACCATAGTTCAGTCGACCACCCTGTCAACGAAATGTGGCATCAGTGCTCTCAAACACTCACAGACCAGAGCTAAAAGTTATTGGGTCAACATCTGCCACTGCTACATATGAAACTGAATACCGTTCAGTCCATTAGAATACTGTCAACACAGGAAGGTTTTAGACAACACAAGAACCTTATTGGATTCCACACCAAGTTAAATTGGATCTGTACTGCTCTGTAATTTTGGTCTTCTTTCGTGTGCATCTTCCATGTTTCAAATGTTGACATCGCTGTCATTATCATCCTGAAAAGGACGCAAGTTTCCGGCGACAATCAGTGGGAGCCATCACTTGTTGCAATAGATGATCGTGGTAGCAGAATTAGCTCAGGATACTTCCAGCTTCCAGCCCTGCGACGTGGACGCTTCTCCTTTGGGGCCTGTAATTTTGGTATTGAGATAGAGTCTCTGCGGAGGCAATCTAAGTTGTAAATTAAAATGCCGTAATTCTCGCATCCTGAATATTTTTCTTAATTGGGGTAGTACTGTTCTGTATGTTTCATGGAAAAAATATTTATGGTTTGAGAGACAAGAATTCTGTTTCTTACCGATGACCAGTATCCGAGGCAGGCAACGTCTGAGGTGTGCATGGATAGATAACGTTTTGGCTTGGGACCCAGAAAGATCATCTGCCCATTCCCTCCACAGATGCTGCCTGACCCACTGAGCATTTTGTATTTGTTCAAGATTCCAGGAACTGCAATTCCTTACATCTTAATCATAATTATGCGGTCAGTATGAATGACGATATACAGTAGTTGGAAGAAAACATTGTGGTAAAACATTTGGTTTATATATAAACAACACGCAAGTATAGCTGGCACTCCTTTGATTGGAATGACATTTTGGAATGACTATGTACATCATGCAACTTGACAGTACTTTGTTAAATCTTTGTCATTTCCCACTCACACTGATTTGATTTTTAAATGCAAAATAAAAATGGAATGGATTTAATGTTTCAGGCAGATGATGTTGTATTTGAATTGCTTAAACTTTAGAAGCACCAGTCCATTTTCTGGTTGCTGAATGTCCATGTTGCTAGCTTGAAGCAGACCAGTGTCTAATGACAAGGCTGAGTGACTTCCTAGTTTCAAAATGTGTACTGGAGAAAGCTGGCAGTTTCATCTTCTGGCAAAGCTCTGCCCACTGTTTTGCCTTTTTATTTTTGAATTTCTTTAAAATTGGAAAATTATTAAAATGTACAGGAGAAATAATTCAAATTATAAAAAAACACAATAAGGATAAAGACGCATAAAAACAAATGAAAACAATGTTGTCCTGGATTCTGCATTCGGTCAAACCTGAGGCAGGATCCAAGAATTGATTCATAGAGTCAAACAGCGTAGAAACAGGTCCTTCGGTCCAATTTCCCCACACCGACCAACATGTCTACACCAGTCCCACGTGCATGTGTTTGGCCCATATCCCTCTAAACCTATCCTTTCTATGTACTTGTCCAAATGTTTTTTAAACATTGTGATAATACCTGCCTCAACTACCTCCTCTGGCAGCTCGTTCCATATACCTACCAACCTTGGTATAAAAAAAAAATTGCCCCTCTGGTTCCTATTAAATCTTTCCCCCCTCACCATAAACCTATATCCTCTCGTTCTTGAGGTACTGTGGATGAAATATTCACCGATGTAAATGATTGGAGATTTTTACATGACTGTGCTTCCTAGCCAGACACCATGGGAATTCTTGTTGAGCAACATTGGGATTTTCACATTTGACTACATTTATGCGGATATACCAGAATTGTCGCATTTAAGCAAGCAATCAGAGAACTGTACAAGCACAGAAATACGCCCTTTGACAAATCTAATCTGTGCTGACCATAATGCTAATCTAAACTAATCTCATCTGCCTGCACATAATACTTATACCTCTGTTCTGCCTCTGTCTGTATAAATGCCCCATAAACATTGCTATTGTAGCTGCTGCTAACACCTCCCCTGGCAGTGCATTCCAACAAAACTTGCCTCATACATCTCTTTTAAATTCTTCCCCCCTTTTGCATTAAACCTATGCCCTCTAGTATTCAACATGTCTACCCTGGGAAATAGATTCTGACTATTTAGCTTATCTGTGTTCCTCATAATTTTGTATACAGAGTTTCTCTAACAGTTTGATTTTTGCCTAAGATTGGATCGTCAGCAGTCTCTTGCAATTTTGAATCGTATTGAGATGCAATGTGTTTTGACAAACTGCATCCAAAATTGGCTTGGTGATAGGAAGGAGAGGATAACAGTGAAGGGTTGATTTTTTCTGATTGAAGGTCAGTAATCAGAGGTTAACTGATGGGATTTCTGCTGGGATCTTGCTTGTGCATCATACATCTAAATAACTTGGGTGAGAATGTCTGGTTTAATAAGTTTGCTAATGACACAAAATTTGGTGGAGCAGTCGATACTGATGAAGATTGTTAGAGGACAGCGTGACGTAGATCAGCTGGAAAGTTGCGTGGAGCAGTAGCAGATAGAATTTAATCCAGATAAATGAGGTTATGCATTTTGGGTAATTTAACACTGACAGGACATACTCAGTAATATCAAGGACCTTTTAAGGATTGATATATAGAGGGATCTTGTAATGCAAATTCATAGTTCCCTAAAAATGATGACACAGGTAGTTAGGGTACTGGAAAAGGTACTTTGCTTGCTTGCTCTCATTGGCAGGGCATTCAGCATAAGAGATGGGACAACATGTTAAAGCTGTACAAGACATTGGTGAAGTCATACATGAAATACAGTATACAGTTATGGTTATGATACAAAAAGATGTGGTACCATTAGAAAAAATGGAGAAGAAATTCACCAGGATGTTGCGTGGAATGGAGGGCTTAAGTTACACGTATAGATTGAATAGGCTGGGATTGTTCCTAATGGGGTGCAGGAGGCTGATGGGTCACATTTTGGCTTGGGACCCAGAAAGATCATCTGCCCATTCCCTCCACAGATGCTGCCTGATCCACTGAGCATTTTGTATTTATTCAAGATTCCAGGAACTGCAAATCCTTACATCTTAATCATAATTATGCAGTCAGTATGAATGCCGATATACAGTAGTTGGAAGAAAACATTGTGGTAAAACATTTGGTTTATATATAAACAACACGCAAGTATAGCTGGCACTCCTTTGATTGGAATGACATTTTGGAATGACTATGTACATCATGCAACTTGACAGTACTTTGTTAAATCTTTGTCATTTCCCACTCACACTGATTTGATTTTTAAATGCAAAATAAAAATGGAATGGATTTAATGTTTCAGGCAGATGTTGTATTTGAATTGCTTAAACTGTAGAAGCACCAGTCCATTTTCTGGTTGCTGAATGTCCATGTTGCTAGCTTGAAGCAGCCCAGTGTCTAATGACAAGGCTGAGTGACTTCCTAGTTTCAAAAGGTGTACTGGAGAAAGCTGGCAGTTTCATCTTCTGGCAAAGCTCTGCCCACTGTTTTGCCTTTTTATTTTTGAATTTCTTTAAAATTGGAAAATTATTAAAATGTACAGGAGAAATAATTCAAATTATAAAAAAACACAATAAGGATAAAGACGCATAAAAACAAATGAAAACAATGTTGTCCTGGATTCTGCATTCGGTCAAACCTGAGGCAGGATCCAAGAATTGATTCATAGAGTCAAACAGCGTAGAAACAGGTCCTTCGGTCCAATTTCCCCACACCGACCAACATGTCTACACCAGTCCCACGTGCATGTGTTTGGCCCATATCCCTCTAAACCTATCCTTTCTATGTACTTGTCCAAATGTTTTTTAAACATTGTGATAATACCTGCCTCAACTACCTCCTCTGGCAGCTCGTTCCATATACCTACCACCCTTTGTGTAAAAAAAAAATTGCCCCTCTGGTTCCTATTAAATCTTTCCCCCCTCACCATAAACCTATATCCTCTCGTTCTTGAGGTACTGTGGATGAAATATTCACCGATGTAAATGATTGGAGATTTTTACATGACTGTGCTTCCTAGCCAGACACCATGGGAATTCTTGTTGAGCAACATTGGGATTTTCACATTTGACTACATTTATGCGGATATACCAGAATTGTCGCATTTAAGCAAGCAATCAGAGAACTGTACAAGCACAGAAATACGCCCTTTGACAAATCTAATCTGTGCTGACCATAATGCTAATCTAAACTAATCTCATCTGCCTGCACATAATACTTATACCTCTATTCTGCCTCTGTCTGTATAAATGCCCCATAAACATTGCTATTGTAGCTGCTGCTAACACCTCCCCTGGCAGTGCATTCCAACAAAACTTGCCTCATACATCTCTTTTAAACTCTTCCCCCCTTTTGCATTAAACGTATGCCCTCTAGTATTCAACATGTCTACCCTGGGAAATAGATTCTGACTATTTAGCTTATCTGTGTTCCTCATAATTTTGTATACAGAGTTTCTCTAACAGTTTGTTTTTTGCCTAAGATTGGATCATCAGCAGTCTCTTGCAATTTTGAATCATATTGAGATGCAATGTGTTTTGACAAACTGCATCCAAAATTGGCTTGGTGATAGGAAGGAGAGGATAGCAGTGAAGGGTTGTTTTTTTTCTGATTGAAGGTCAGTAATCAGAGGTTAACTGATGGGATTTCTGCTGGGATCTTGCTTGTGCATCATACATCTAAATAACTTGGGTGAGAATGTCTGGTTTAATAAGTTTGCTAATGACACAAAATTTGGTGGAGCAGTCAATACTGATGAAGATTGTTAGAGGACAGCGTGACATAGATCAGCTAGAAAGTTGCGTGGAGCAGTAGCAGATAGAATTTAATCCAGATAAATGAGGTTATGCATTTTGGGTAATTTAATACTGACAGGACATACTCAGTAATATCAAGGACCTTTTAAGGATTGATATATAAAGGGACCTTGTAATGCAAATTCATAGTTCCCTAAAAATGGTGACACAGGTGGTTAGGGTACTGGAAAAGGTACTTTGCTTGCTTGCTCTCATTGGCAGGGTATTCAGCATAAGAGATGGGACAACATGTTAAAGCTGTACAAGACATTGGTGAAGTCATACATGAAATACAGTATACAGTTATGGTTATGATACAGAAAGATGTGGTAGCATTAGAAAAAATGCAGAAGAAATTCACCAGGATGTTGCCTGGAATGGAGGGCTTAAGATACACGTAGAGATTGAATAGGCTGGGATTGTTCCTAATGGGGTGCAGGAGGCTGATGGGTGACATTGTTGAGGTTTGTAAAATTATGCGAGACATAGATAGGGTAGATACAGATTTTTCTCAAATGTTGGTGAGTGTGAATCTAGAGATTTAAGCTGAGAGAACAATTTAAAGAAGATCTGATGGGGATTTTTTTTTTCACACATGGTGGATATATGTAACAAGAGCAAGTGCAGATAGTAGAGGCAAATACAATTGCAGCACTTAAATAAGCTTTTGGATGGATAGGGAAGGAAATACAGGGATATGGACTAAATTAAGATAAATGGGTTTAGAGTAGATAGGCATTTTATTTGGCATGGACAAGTCAGACCAGAGGGCCTGTTTCTGTGCTTTAGTTCGGATTGAGATACAGCAAGGAAACAGGCCCTTCGGCGCACCTAGCCTGAACTACTAACTACCTCTTTGATGACCCTCGGACTATCCTTGATCAGATTTTGCTGGCTTTTTCTTGCACTAAACGTTAATCCCTTATATATCTATGCACAGTAAATAGATCGATTGTAATCATGTATTGTCTTTCTGCTAACTGGTTAGCACACAATAAAAGCTTTTCACTGTCCTTCGGTACACAGGACTATAAACTAAACTGAACTGAAATGTGCTTGCTGTGTGATAAAACATTGTTTTACAGTCACATTTGACAATGTGTATTCAGTGATCTATGTTCCGATGTCTCTAGCTAAATTTAGATGGAGCATTTGCTCACCATGTCAAACCAGCATTTCTGACACATTAAGTGCGGCTAAAATATAAATTACTCAGGAATCCTCTTGTCACAAAAAGCAAAGCAACTTCAATTCAGCTATTTACCAATGTATCTTCTTCTGGATCATCAACAAAGTGTTGAAAATATTAATTTATTGTTTTACTTCGGAGTCACATTAGTGATTCCGTGAAGAAGCCCCGCCAGTCCGCATGCGCGTCTTATCGTCGTTCGCATGGCGAAGCACCGGACTGGCAGGCGCGTCGCTCCTGCCAGCGGTAAGTTTAAACCCAGGTAAGTTTTGTGTTTCTTACCAGGTTCTGTTTTCTTGCAGGAACCTCTTTTTACAGAGGTTTCCTGCTGGATATGGTCGCGAACTCCAGCGAGGGAAAACCGGCTATGGGCTGTGGGTAGACTCCGGTTCCGACCGCAGAAGCGGGTAGCCGGCGAATGCCGGGTTCGCGATCCCAGTCACTGACAAGCCGGTCAGTGGCTCCCAGACTGCAGTGGTCCCCAGGACATGGGGTAAAACCAACACAAAATCGGTCAGCCCTATGGGAGTCAGGCCAGGAGGATTCCCCTCCCACTAGGAGCGACGTCTGTAGACGTCTGGCAAAGATAGAGCACCTGATGGAGAGGATGCTCCATCACGACATGCTCCAGGAGGAGCTTTATATCCGTGGGTCACCCCATGGGCCTGTGGCAGCAGCTTCTGTTCAAGGGCTGTATAGGGAAGATCTGTTCCATGAAGAGGAGCCTTATATCCACGGGTCTTCTTGGGGGCCCATGGCTGCAGCACCTGTAGAAGGGCTGCATAATGTCTCCCTCATGGAAGAGGTGAGCTTACCGGGGCAGTTTTGTTCTGACCCTGAGATTGGAGGTATTGCAGAGCATCGTACCCCAAGGCATGGAAGCCGCCGGGTCAGTATTGTTCTGACGCTGAGTCTGTGTCAGCACCGGCCTATGGGAGAGCCCGCGCCAGCAGCGCCTGGGACAGGGCTGCTTAATGTCTCCCTCTTGGAGGAGGAGAGCATGCCGGGTCAGTGTAATTCTGACGCCGAGTCTGAGGGTATAGCCGTGAAGCATACCCCAAGGGATGAAGGGCACGTGTCAGAGGTACCATTCCTGGCAGCAAGGATTGCCATCCCAACAGAATCAGGGAAAAAAATGTTCCATCCTGGTATAGGTCCGTTGGAAGGGCCATATCAGCGCAGGTATCTTCAGGGGCCTGCGGCAGCACCTGTTCAGGGCTGCCTACGATTCTCCCTCTTTAAAGAGGGGAGTGCAAGTGGTCAGTATGTAACTGACTTCACATTCTAAAGTATGTCCATGGAACATACTGGAGCACATGCGTGCCTGCAGTGAACAGTGCTATCAGGGGGACATTAGAGCCAGCCGCCGAATTTTCGATTCAGGTTAGACCTATTTAACAGGCAAATCCTGGAGGACGAAGGAAAAGCTGTCGGACCAATCAAGGTACCAACGACGAGCAAAGCTTCATCGTTTTCGGCGACAACGCACCCCACGTCTTCATCGGCAGTAAGCGGTTGACTGAAGCTGGTGGCAGCATGAAAGCTGGGCAGAGGTTCCACGCACTCTACCCGTTCTACTCTACATCTAAGGTAACCAGGCAGATAGGTGGGGTAAGTGGACCACTTACAAGTGGGTAATATTGACACTTAGTTGTACAATACACAAATGGTTAAGACATTGTCATCTACTTAGCGGCATCTGACCATGTAAAACTGGACTATACTAGCATTCCAAGCACGTTTGGAATTGGGGTCAGAATTGGGTTTTGACCAGGCTCAGTATTTTGGCCATGATTGCCTTCGAGACAGGCTCGGAAATATGGGCACAGTTGTCTTTCGAGGCAGGCTCAGAATTGTGGCCAGAATTGTCTTTCGAGGCAGGCTCAGAATTATGGCCAGATTTGTCTTTCGAGGCAGGCTCAGAATTATGGCCAGAGTTGCCTTTAGAGGCAGGTTCAGAATTATGAGGTAGGCTCAGTATTATGGCCAGGATTGTTTTTCAAGACAGGCTGGGAAATCGGGCAAGGGTTGTGTTCGAGGCAGGCATGAAATGATGGCAGGCGTGGCCTGTTCATTATGAAAGATGGAGAATGTCGTTTAAATCGCATGTGCAGTATAAACTTTTCCAAATAGGAAACTTCGTTACTAACAACTGATTTCATACGGTGTTCCCATTTACAGCGATAATCAGAGATATTTGAAATTATCAGGAGGAGGCAATTGCTATGATGAGGCAATGATAACAGGATGATAACAATAAAGCATTGCAAAATGGGCTAAATTATTTACCCAGGTTATTTACTAAGGTGCTTGGACTACTCAGAGTTCAATAACACTTGTTATGTATTGACTGGATGATATTTTAATGCTGTATTTTGCTACAATCAACTGTTTCAGCCTCAAACTATATTTGAGAATTGGGCTTCTCCATCCAGTTAAATTTAAGTTGTTACCAAATAGACTTGTTGGTTATTGGGATTTACCTTTAACTATTAATTAGCCTATGACTCCGCCCTGGGGCAAGAGATTGGAGTTAATAGAAACCTGTAACAGCCTTGTTGTTATAAAGCAGCCTATTCATCAAGAGTAATTGGCAATATAGTAGCGATGATAAAGCTGTACGTGGGAGAACTGACATCGTGCAAAGTGGCAACCTCTCAAGTGCCATGTAGGTCATTGTTAACACACCTATGCTATTACCAGCAGAAGCTACCAAAGTCACAATGATGGACGAACAGTATTCAGCATTGCTCCAGTAGTTTGGTCAGTAAAATTTCAGTTCTATTGCAAACTGATGCTAAGGGCTCTAACGTGGAAAATTGCGAATGTCATCTCTAGTTTGGAGGTGGAGGAGATTTGCATGAGTTACCAATTCTTCAGTTATTGGTATCAACTATCTATAGACACTAGGTGCATTCTATGGGTTAAAGAGTGATTGAGCGAATATGCATAATCTGCATGCTCAACTTCAAGTTGACACACTATGGTGATGGCATATGTTAGTCACATGGGTACAATCAAGTAAAAGTATCCTGTAATAGTTTACCTAATCTCATTTGCCACTGGTGTATCATCAAGTACAGATCAATGACAACACAGAATGGGTGTTGGATCACAGTATTTATGAAATTCTGGTTCAATGGAACATCGAATATCGATATGTTGTTTTCATGCTTATTCACCGGTTGCAAAAATATGTGGCATAACAATGGCAAGAGATACATTCTCGCTACAAGGAGGAGGAATGGGTTTTATGTCTTCCTTCATTTTGCCTCAGCAGTCGGGTCTTCAAATAAAGTCATCAAGATCCCGGTTTAGGTTTCCTACTGTCTGACTGGCCTTTGCAGCTTTGAATCCCGTTTTTGTCGGGAATAATAATACAACCTTATACGGTAATTCTAAACGTAAACTTTGCTGGTTCAGCCTGTGGCTCGGGAAACCAGCCTTTGCATGATAAAATCAATTTATGACTTGCAGATTCTGAATAGACTGCCCCTACGGCTTGAGTTGTCACACCGATCCATGTATGTGTTCACTCCAGAGTGCTGGGATAGCACCAAAAAAGCAGTACATTTCCTCTTCAGGAGATGGGAAGCGTTTTGTTTAATGCTAATGTTACATTTAATATGGTACAGATTACTGACGTCTCGGAGTTCATTTTTAAATGGTCTTTTGACAATAATTGAGTTATAGGGCCATTAACTGTGCCCAATGTGCCTTCCCATCATATTTGCTGCAGCAAACGGGACCCACTCTGTCGGGTTTCACCCCCGGATATCGAGTTTGTAAAGGATATCTTTAACACAAGTTCTCCCAGGACAAGTACAGGGATATTGACATTTTGTTAACACTACTTCACCAGGGGGCTCCAGCTACATCCTTAGCTTTGGCCGGCTCTCATAGGTAGTTATCCTCATGGCGCTGGTTTTCAGCGCAGCGGGTTCAGTCGCTACATAATTGCGACTGGACAGGATGATTACATCTGTAAATAATATATATAATATTTTGCGCTTATGATTTAATTAAGCAGAGCATAAGGGGCGTCAGGTCTTAAACTAGTTTCATGGCATACCCAGGGACCTTCGGTTATTTGAGGGCACACATATGCAACAATACGTCAAGGTCACCAAGAGCCTCCGAGGCTCTGAACTAGCAATGTTTGTTAGTTACAAAAAACTTTATAAGAAGGTATCCGTTCAGACCATCTCCAGGTGATAAAACGGGGTTTGAATTTTGCAGGAGTAGATACTGATTTCCAAATCTCACTCCATCAGCACTGCTACACCATCAGCAGCAAGGGTTATTTACGTTCCGCTGCACCACATCCTAACGGCTGCAGCATGGTCAAACGAACAAACTTTCTAAACATTTTATAATAACCAGAGCAGGGGTATTTGCCAACTCTATTTTAGGTTCTATTTATAGTTTCCCTCCAGATGAGAGGGGTTACTATTATTATTACTTGTTCATTAAACAGCATCAGCATGTTTTAAATTATGTCATGTCTGTATGCATTATGAATGTTTCCCTCATCTGTCAATGAAGCAGTTGTGGTTGTGTAGACTCGTTTCTCACGGCATGAAATCACAGAGCTTTGAAATCTTCACGGAATCCCTCACGTGACTCCGAAGTAAAATAGTAAGATTAAACGAGAACTTACCAGTTTGAAGTTTGATCTTTATTTTACGAGGAGTTACGATGAGCGATTACGTGCCCACCGCTCCCAACCCTCTCTCATAAAGATCACTCGGTAATTCTAGTCTTCTCTAAGTCTTACTATGTTACTTCGACTGCTGTTATCTGTGATTTCACAACGCTGCTTTGAAGATTGACGCGCATGCGGACTGGCGGGGCTTCTCCACGTAATCGCTCATCGTAACTCCTCATAAAATAAAGATCAAACTTCAAACTGGTAAGTTCTCATTTAATCTTACTATTCTCTCACATTGCACTTCACCACTAAACTGCTCTTATGTTGTTTGTTTTAGGTTTTGCAATGAAGGTTTGGCTTGAGACCTCAGTACAACCTTGGCCAGAAGGACAGAAAAGCTGCATTTTGAGGTAAAGCTAAATAAGACTGTTTAAAATTAAGGCTCTAATGATCCGTGATAGAGCTGAAGTCTTTTGGGAATTGAGGAAATTGTTCCCATTAGTTAAGTGATACTTCATACAAAATAGCAGTTATGATTGCTGAATGCTAAGTGTCTCAGTCCTGAAACATTACAACATGAATTCCTCAGGTAGTATCCTAGTTGTAACATGTTCAGCTTTTTCATTATTTACCAGAAATGTGGTTGTTTAATGTTGATTCATAAATAAACAGAATTCTTCTTTCAATGCACCAAAATCAGATTAATACTCAGTCATGGGCTGATAAAGCTCATGTGACATTTACCCCAGGCAGAATGGACCACAAGCGCTGTTCACATAGTTACTTTTAAGAGAAAGTTTCATCAAACAGCTGTGAGCAGCAGTCTTCCTGATAGTTAAATAGCCTCAATTATTGGAGACACGAGAGTGCAAATTCTGGAATCTGAAGAAATTATCTGTTGGAGGATCTCAGCAGGTCAAGCAGCATCTGTGGGTGGAATGGAATGGTCTAAAACTTGCATTAGAATGCAAGGCTCAAACATAAACCATTTTTTTCCACCATAGATGTTGCTCAACCTGCTGAGTACGTACAGCCTCAGTTACTCTCTCCTCCCCGTGCCCGAGGATTCGGATTGTCTCTTTATTTACAAAATCAATTGCAACTATTTTTATTGATTCATGCAATGTGGGAATTATTGAAAAGGAGTCGGTATGAAAGTTCAGCCATGACCTCATTGAATGGCTGATCAAGTTAATAAGTATGCTCTCCTCTTACTTGGCCTTCTATGGACCATGGAACACTCCAGACTAAATAGTCAATATTTTAAATGCTACCTGCTCCACTGCACATGCATAAATAAAAGGCCTGGAGCAAAACACGATAAAACAGGGTTTGTATCAACATTGCCACATTGGGTGCCTGTAAACAGTATGCAAAGTTGTTTCTGAGCATTCATCCTATCTATTCCCTCATGATCTTGTATACCTCTATAAGATCACCCCTCATCCTCCTGTACTCCAAGGAATAAAGTCCTAGCCTGCTCAGCCTCTCCCTATAGGTTAGGCCTTAAACTTGTATATCTTCTCTCCATTCTTTCCAACTTCCAACATTCTTCCTATAGCAGAGTGACCAAAACTGAACACAATCATCTAAATATGGCCTCAACTGTAACATAATATCACAACTTTTATACTCAATACCCTGACTGATGAAGGCCATTGTACCAAAAGCCTTTTTGACCATCCTTATCAAGCTGTGATGAAACTTTCAAAGAACCAAGATTTCAAAAATTTTGGATTGAAATTTTTGAAATCTTTACAAAATTATTTAAAATAAAACTGATACCCAAAGCAGAATGGATTATCTTCGGAATAACGGAAGATGGTCCAGAACTAAATGTGTTCCAAAAGAAACTAATAGACTATGGGTTAATAACTGGAAAAAAGCTAATCCTAAAATTTTGGAAAAAGGCTCCAATACCAACTATAAACATGTGGATTTCAAATATGTTCGAAACATTACACCTAGAAATGATAAGACTCCTCCTGGCAGGTAAACCAGATCACTTCCACCTGACGTGGTCTGCATTTATAGAATTATTACAAATATAGGGTGCAAAAGTACCTTAAAAAAAAAACTGAGGTCAGGTAAGGGGGGATGAAAGTTGGAGAGTTGGTATGTCCCATTTGCGTGATGCTTACAAAAACTATTTGTTTTTCTCTTTTCCCTCTTTCTCTTTCTTCTTCTTTTCTAGGGTCTATTTCTTAACTCTTTTTCTTTTGTTTTTAATTTTGTTCTTATAGGGTCTTCGTTCTTTCTTGTTGTCACATTTTCTACACTTTCACCGTTTCCTTCACTTTCATCTTTCTCTCAATTTAATCCTTTCCCTTTACTAGTGTAAAAAACAAACGGAGTACATTAATTGTACGAAGATATATGTGACGAGTACTAATGTATGTGGTTGTAATGTAATGTACTTCTAATAAATAAAAAAATAAAAATAAAAAAAATAAATTTTTTTAAAAAAGAACTTTGCACCTGCACTCTTTGATTCTGCTTAACAACACTCCCCAGGGCCCAGTCATTCAGTGAAGGTATTGACCTGGTTTGACTTCCCAAAATGCAATACCTCAAATTTATCTCATGACACTCCATTAATCATTCATCAGCCTATTTGCCTTTCTGGTCAAGATCCTGCTATGAATAGTATAATTATCTTCATTGTCTACAATACCACTCACTTTAGTGTCATCTGACAACCTACTAAAACATTCTCATCCAAATCATTGATATAAACCACAAACAGCGTTGAGGCCCAGCACCGATACCTGAGGCACACCACTAGTCACAGGCCTCCAGTCCAAGAAACAACTTTCCACCATCGACCCCTGCTTTCTTCCATGAAGCTGATTCTCTATCCAGTTGGTTAGCTTGCCTTGGATCCCTTGGATCCAGCAGCCTGATGTATCGAACCTTATTGAACGCCTTGTGAAGTCCATATAGACAACATCTATGGCTTTGGTCTCATCAACCTTTTTGGTTACTTCCTCTGCAACATTTTCTAATATTAAATGTTTACAACATATTCCCATCAAATTGAAACTGACCATTTTGCCAGAATATTTCTAAGAGACATTACAAACAAACCACTTCAGAAATAATAAGTGTGATGCCCTTGTGTAGTAAAATATCATGCCTGGAAAAGTTAACTTTAGCCAGAGATTAAGATTAAAAGGCAATAACTCAAATGAGTAGGCAGTACATTTCATTAGAATAGAAAGCCTTTATTGTCATTCAAACAAACAAAGGTTTGAACGAAATGTTGTTCCCAGCAGTCATAACAACAACAACAAAAACCGCACAATTATCACAGTTCCACACAAACATCCATCACAGTGAATCTCCAAACACCTCCTCACTGTGATGGAATGCAAATGTCTTATCTCTTCCCTGTTCTTATCCTGCGGTCAGGCAGTTAAACTGCTGTGTCGAGGCGATCGAGGCTCTTGATGTTAAAGCCCCCGGCAGGCGATGGTAAGTACCGCAGCCGATTAAGCCGTGGCCGGTGATGTAAGGCCCTGCGATGGGCCGATTCAAACCCCACGATTCGGGGCGGGCGAAGTTGCCGTTGCGGGAGCTCCCAAAAATCGGTCTCCTACCGGGGACCTCCGAGCTCCCGATTTTACCGTCCACAGGGCCTGCGGCCGAAGCCTCCGAAGCTCCGAAGTCAGGTCGCAGCCGCAGTGCCACCACAGCCTCCGAAGTCAGCCAGCTCCGTGATGGTAAGTCCGCAGGCTCTACGACTGGTGCCCTCAGATCGATTCCAGTTGGAGGCCGCCAGCTCCACAACTAAAAATAAACCAAAAACATACTCCTAACAAGACAAAAAAAAGACCAAAAAAAAGACAAACGGACTGCAGGTGAGCCGCAGCTGCTTCAGCAGCACCGCAAGATAAAGAATAAAATATTTTGGATACAGTTTCTTGAACAAAAAAAACATCTCATCCACGTATATGAAATACAACATCTCAAGACAGCTCATTGGAATTCAAAATAAATGACTACCAAAGCAATGACAGAATTTAAAAAAAAATCTAAAGTGACCAAGCAGGAATACACAATTTAGCCAACAAACCCTGCTCTGCCATTCAATTAGATCTTGCTTGATTGTATCTTCAACTTGTGGGTTACCTGACTTACTCCACATTTCTTATCTTTACAAGTAAAACCCTATATATTTCAATCAAGAAGCAGTCTGTGAGTTGACCTACTATCTGTTGTATTCAAGAAAGAGGGCTACAGATTTGTTCCCATCTGTGAACAACTGCTTTCCCGATTTTGGTCCTAAATTCAAAATTATATCCCTTGTTCTGAATTTAATAACCAGAGGAAATATCATATTTATCTGATTTTAAGGACTTGGATTCAATTATAGGAACAGGAACCATGTTTAAGTAACATTAACATGTTTAAGTAACATTAATTACTTAAACATGGTATCAAACTTGTTTTAATTAGCTGATTTCCCTGGAAATCCAATAAATGTACGTTGATATCGAGTAGGGGCCTCCAAACCTTTCAGCATGAAGGCCACATTATGTATTTGGCACATTTTTGCGGGCCGCAGGAAAAAATAAAGAAATGTCATACACACACTCACACCCACTCACTCCCACACACCCACATAATCACACACACACCATCACACACACACTCTCACTCACACTCTCACACCCACCCACTCACTCACACACCAACCCACACATACAAACTCACTCACTCACATGCCCACACCCAGAGCCAGAGCCGTCACCTCACCAGAGTTCTTGGCTCAGCACCAGGCCTACAATCTCCACGATGCAGACAGCACATGGTCTGGCACTGCTGGGTCCTAGTGCCCCCCCCCCCCCCTCCGTGTTAAGAGCTTGCTGCGAGCCAGTTAAAATCTCGTGGTGGGCCGGATGTGGCTGGCGGGCCATAGTTTGGAGACCCTTGATATAGAGTCATAAAGACATACAGCATGGAAATGGGTCCTTTAGCCCAGCCAGTCCACACCAACCTTCAACTATCCACTTAGAGTAATCCAACTTCAGCCCATTTAATATGCTCCTCAACTACCCTCAGATTCTACCATTCACCTACACACTAGGGGCAATTCACAGCACCCCCTCAGCACATCTTTGGGAAGTGGGTGGAAACCAGAGGAAACCCACAATGTCACCGAGAGAAACCTGCAAGCTCTACACAGTTAGCACCTGGATCAATCCTAGATCTCTGGCACCAAGGCAGTGGCTGCAGTAACTGTGCCACGGTGGTGTATGTTTTATAGTTTCAAACAACTGATTTGATAATTCCATTGAGGGTGTCACAGTGGGGCAGAGGGTGGCACAGTGACGTAGCTGGTAGACAGCTGCCTCAGCACCAGAGACCATGGGTGCAGTCAGTGTGGAGTTTACACGTGCTCCCTGTGGTCACGTAGATTTCCTCCGATGTAGCAGCTCACTGGCTGACAAGTTGTAGGTATGTTACAAAACTTACCTTCAGCGGCGCTGCAGTTCTGTCACTGGCCATGTGCACGACTTTGGTGCCTTTGAGGGGGTGGGGGGGGGGGGAATAAAATGCCGTTTTCTCCTGCCTGTCCGAGATATATTTTCTCGGGCTGCTACCTGATACTGAAAAATCGTTCCGACTGCCGTTCTCGGAAGTTTTTTTAAAAAACCGCGGGACAATTTAATTGGTGGAGTAAAATAAAAATCTACTTCTAATGCCATCAACGCCGACAATGGGACGGATCTCACATACAGGACAAAACATAAGGTAAGTCGTTTATTTTACATATAAACTTGCTTCTTAGGATTTCTTTAATCAAAATTTCATTGGCGAAAATGTGATAATGTGATAATGTAAATGTGATAACGAACCGGCAGTGTTTTTCCTGCTGATATGGGGTTTAAATTCACCGCAACCGCAACGTTCCAAACGATCGCGTTCCACAAAATCTCACTTGCAACATGATTTAAATGGCCATTAATTTACGGGAATTAAACACTAAATTCCTTCCATTTGGCCTATAAATTCATGACAATGAGATTAAAAAATCATGTTATATTGTGAATTCTTGTGTGAATGTTATTTGGACACTTAGGCTGTTTAAAAATGTTAACCTTTTCAAGAAATGGATAGATGTTTAGATCTAGTAATTGAATTTTGTAATTAGCTACAATTAGGTAACTAACTAATTATATGCTTTAATTTCAGGTCATCCAAGTAAGCTTATTTCATATTTGTTTCAGAATGCTTCAATCTATAATAACTGAAAATTTCATTCAGTTCTCTTAATTTTTAAGAAAGTTATGGACTTTTGACTGTCCTCGATCACAGCTTTTGAGTTCAGTCAATGGAAATGCAACAGGGAACAAGATGCTAATTTCCGAGTATGAAAATGGCCATAACTTTTTTAATACTGAAGATATTAAAGTGAATTAGATGTCAAATTAAACTTCTTTTTATGCTTTATCTGATGGGATAAATTGCAGGCTTGATTTTTAAAATCTCAAAATTTTGTAACATTGCTACAAGTTGTATTGAACAGTGTTTAAGTGATCCTGATAGTCAGTGGCATTTTAAAACTGCAAATTGTAAAAACGTTCAAGAAATATATATATATATATATATATGTTTTTAATATGCCATTGGTGACCATTTAGTGAACTGTTGTTTAATATGGTCAATTAAAGGCATAAAATTAGCTTTAAATAAATCCTTGTGTTTATTGGTGACCATTTAGTGAACTGTTGTTTAATATGGTCAACAGAGACTCATTATATGGTAAATTTGGTAAGTTCAGTTTCTCTAAAAACTCATGCATTATATTGGAATCAGTAGGAAAATCGGATTGGTATAGGGAGGTATATAATTCTTGAAAGGATTTATTAATTTCGTCATGGTCTACAGTTACTGTACCATCACATTTACACACTTTAGTAATCTGACGCTTGGCCGACACTGCTTTCAATTGATTAGCAAGTAATTTACCAGATTTTTCACCATGTATATAAAATTGACTTTTGGTTTTAAGTAACTGGTTCTCAATCGGTGATACTATTAACAAATCTTATCTCAATTGAAGTTCAACTCTATTCTTATAGAGCTCTAAACTAGGAGCTTTTGAATATTTTTATCAATTTCTTTAATCTCGTCAGCCAATGTGCGTATTTCTTTTTGTGTTTGTTTTTTTAATTCCGCGGAGTATGAAATAATTTGTCCACGAATATATGCCTTAAAAGCATCCCAAACTACACCATTGGATATCTCTTCAGTAGAGTTTGTCAAGAAGTAAAAAGCAATCTGATCTTTCATAAACTTAATAAAGTTTAAGTCTTGAAGCAAAGTAGCATTACATCGCCATTGTTTAGCACTAAACTTGGAATCAGGTAGTTTGATCAATAGTTTCAATGGTGCATGATCAGAAATAGCAATTGCATCATATTCACATGCAATGACCGATGGAACTAGCCGAGAATCTAGTATAAAATAGTCGATCCTAGAATAACTATGATATACATGAGAGAAAAATGAAAATTCTTTGTCATTTGGGTGTAAGAATCTCCGAATTTCTAACATTCCCGAGTCAAGTAAAAAATAATTAATAAAATTAGCTGATTTATTTGGAAGCACATGATCAGATGTAGACCTATAAATCAAGGGATTCAAACAGCAATTGAAGTCTCCACCCATTATTAAAAAGTGTTCATTTAAATTAGGAAAGGATGCAATTAACTGTTTAAAAAACTCAGGGTGATCAATATTTGGTGCATAGACATTCACCATAGCGACTTTTTCCTATAAAGGACACCGGTAATTACCAAGAATCTGCCATATGGATCAGAAATTGTTTCATGGAACACATAGAGCGCAGGGGCGTCGTACACGAGATGATGCTCACCCAAGACAAATTATAGTAAAGGTGCAACTTGATCATGAATTTGACGATATAATGAAGAAAATTGTCCGTAGCAGAGAGCTCTATTTTGAAGGAGAGAGGATCAGTATCTACCGAGACTACAAGAAAAGAGTGCTGTTTACTGAGACAAAAAGAATACTGAAGAATATACCTGATTTGAAATACGGCTTGCTTTATCCTGCAACATTAAGAGTCACCTACAAGAAGAAGGAGCAATTTTTTACAGACCATGAAAAAGCACTGGAATTTGCCAAAGGCATCGGGAATGTGACCATAGACTGAACAATATACATCACTCCCCAGGAGTCAAGGAATAACGGGACCTCGCCAGGTCTAAAAGGATCTTTAAAGTACTTTTAAGAGCTTTAAAGACATTTGAAAATTGAAATGGACATTGGAGAAAACCTGTTTTTTTAAAGTTTTTTTCTCTCTTAATATCTCCATTTTTGGAATATAAGTAAGAGGTAATTTAGCCCATCTAATAATAAGGTTTGATGGTTTTCCTCTTTATTTTTCAATTAAAAATACATACTTAAAGAAGATATTAATACGGTATTTAGAGAATAATAATGTTGTTAACTTTTGCTGTTGTTTACCTTTATTTACCTTTCCATTTAAATAAAATAAATCTTCTGGCAATTAATGTGGTAAAAGCAATCAACCGATGGGCGGAGCGGGACAAATGAATGGAATCTAACATTGGTAACCCAAAAATTGCAGTAATAGGATGAGGTTGTAAATAGGATGAGGTTGTAATTTTATCAAATATATCTATTTGTAATTTCAAAATCAACTCATAAATAGTCATTATTAATCCTTTCTGATAAGGGTTCAACTGTAAAATATTTTCCAAAATTTCGGGTTGATGTGGTAGTGGACAAAGGGGTAGAGTAGCCTTAAAAAAATGTCTAATTTGTAAATATCTAAAAAAGTGTGAATTAGGTAAGTTATATTTATTGGAGAGTTGTTCGAAAGACATAAAACAACCCTCCAAAAACAAATCACGAAAAGCTACTAATCCCTTCCTCTTCCATAACAAAAAAACCTGATCAGTACTAGATGGTTGGAAGAGAAAATTGGATAAAATAGGACTCGATAAGATAAAATCATTTCGTCCAAAAAACTTACGAAATTGAAACCATATTATTATTGGGTTTGTCATATATTTATTCAATCTCGTAATTGTAAAACGTAACGAGGCCCCTAGAATAGAAGCCAATGATAGCTCTTGTAAGGAATTACATTCTAGGTTTATCCATCCAGGGCATTGGGTATCTTCTAAATCTTTTGTCCAAAATGTTAAATAACAAACATTGACTGCCCAAAAGTAGTGTCTAAGGTTCGGCAATGCCAAACCACCAACTTTTTTTGATTTCCGTAGGTAATTTTTACCTAGTCTGGGATTTTTATTCTGCCATATATATGAAGAAATTTTGGAGTCTATAATATCAAAGAAAGATTTAGCAATAAAAATTGGTATCGTCTGAAATAAATACAGAAATTTAGGTAAAATATACATTTTAATAGCATTGATTCGGTCCAATTAAGGATAAGGACATTGGTGACCATTTAGTGAACTGTTGTTTAATATGGTCAATTAAAGGCATAAAATTAGCTTTAAATAAATCCTTGTGTGTTTTGGTGATCTTAATACCTAAATAAGTAAAACTTTCGGTAGTCAATCTAAATGGAAACTGTCCATAACTCGAAACAAAATTATTTAATGGGAAAAGCTCACTCTTACTAACATTTAATTTATACAAGATAAACTACTAAATTGATTAAGTAATGCTACTATTGCCGGAATAGATTTCTCAGGGTTAGAAATAAATAATAACAGATCATCTGCATAAAGAGATAGCTTATGTGTCTTATTCCCACGGACAATACCAAAAATATTAGGGGATTCCCTAGTAGTGGTGGCTAAAGGTTCCAAAGCAATATCAAATAGTAAAGGACTTGAGGGACAGCCCTGTCTAGTACCTCGAAAGAGCCTGAAAAAAGGGGATCTCTGATTATTAGTAAATACAGAAGCCTGAGGTATAAGATATATCAGTTTGATCCAAGAGATAAATTTTGGACCAATCTTAAATTTTTCAAGTATATTGAATAAGTATTCCCATTCTACTATATCAATAAGTATTCCCATTCTCCCAAAGAAGTTATTTAATTGTCAGAAATATTATCCCTTTTTTTTTTTAAAGCACGGAGCTAGGATTTTTTCTTTTACAAAGGCTACGGAAGTCTTTAGAATTCTAGCCACGCTAATGTGGCTATCACTAACTACACTAATTGTAGATGTCATTTTTTTTCTTTCACTCTATACTAATCAACTATATCACTTTTTTCACTTTAAATATTGTTATAATTTTACGTTTGAATGGAACTACAAGGTTAATTCAAGGAGATGTGTTCGGAAGAACGATGTATGTCATTTAAAATTCATCTATCTGAGGTTCGGGGACAGGATCAGGTTTTATGTGTTGTACCTTCTGCTCGGCTATAGACCACCCTAGAAACAATATGCTAGATGGTAATATGACAAGAGGGGGTGAAGGAATAACGTTTTGTAGTTGGAATGTTAAGGGAATCAATGAACCAATTAAGAGAGGTAAAGTTTTAGCACATTTAAATTCACTCAAGACAGATATAATATTCCTCCAAGAAACACACCTTAAAAAGGAATCACAATATAGACTAAAAGCTAAGTGGATTGCTGAATCGTACCATTCCTCTTTTTCACACAAGTCCAGAGGAGTTGCAATATTAATTCGTAAAGGAATATCTTTTACGCATTCATCAACAATAGCGGATATAGATGGTAGATATATTATATTAGTTGGAGAGTTAAACGGAAAAAAGTGATTCTTCTTAATGTATATGGACCTAATTTTGATAATCCTATGTTTTTAATGACATTTAATATAATCCCAGAATTTACACAATATAAATTAATAATTGGAGGAGACTTCAATTGTACATTAGACTCTTATTTAGTTAGATCATCAAGGCAAAAAAAAGTAAAATCTCAATCAAGTGTATTTTTAAATTCATTTATTAATACCACTAATATTAAGGATGTCTGGAGAATTGAAAATCTAACTGGACGGGAATACTCATTTTACTCACCGGTACATAAAACATACTCAAGAATAGATTATTTTTTAGTTGACTCCACGTTTATCCCATTTACTTATAACTCAAAATACCATAATATTATAATCTCAGACCATGCACTTGTAACATTTATGATTAAATTAAATGGAATGTCCGAATATTGAATGAAAGATCATGCCAGGAATATCTTATTAAACAGATTCAAATATTTTTCGAGACTAATGACAACCCTGACACATCTGTTTCTCTTATTTGGGAAACATTTAAAGCGTTTGTCCGAGGCGCATTAATTTCTGCCCAAGTATTTTATAACGAAGAGAACCGGATTAAACAACAAACATTGGAAAGGGAAATAAAGCAACTAGATATAGAAAATGCGAGAATGCCATCTATGTTAAAACGTAATAAAATTGCTGTATTGAAATATAAACTAAACACAATGTATTCAGAACAAGTAATAAAACTTTATCAACACACTAAACAATTACATTTTGAGTTCGGAGACAAACCACAAAAACTATTAGCACGTCAGCTACGAAAAATGGAGGGGGAAAAAATAATTCATAAAATTAGAACAGATACAGGAGAATTATTAAAACTGCCCAAGGATATAAACGAGAGATTTCTCCAATATTATCACAATCTTTATTCAACTAAAACTGTAGTACAACCAGAAGGAATAGCAGAATTTTTACAAAAATGTAATTTAAAAGGTTTAGACTCAAAAGATAGAGAATTATTTGAAGCGGAGATTACGACAAAAGATATTGAAGAGTCTATTGGATCTTTAAAAAATGGTAAAGCAGTAGGACCAGATGGTTTAGGCTCTGAATTTTATTAAAACATTTACGACTTGCTCTCTCCACGTTTACAAATGCTGTATGAGCATATTTATACTCAACAGAAACACCCAGATACCTTAAACGGATCTATAATAACACTTATTCCTAAAGCTGATAAGGATCTGGAAGATCCAGGATCATATAGAGCAATTGCACTTTTAAATACAGATCAGAAAATACTAACTAAAATTTTAGCGCACAGATTAAGTACAGTGATGAATAAATTAATACACCCTGACCAAACAGGCTTTATTCAGAAACGGTATTCATATTATAATCTAAGAAGATTATTTAATATAATATATTCAAAGAGAATTATTAATAAAGATCTAGCAATAATCTCACTTGATGCTGAAAAAACTTTTGATCAGGTGGAATGGCCCTATTTATTTTCGGTGACGGAAAGATTGCAGCTGGGCGAGAAATTCTGCGCATGGATAAAACTGTTATATACCAACCCTACGGCTAGAATATTAACAAACCAAAGGTTATCATCTAAATTTAACCTATCTAGAGGTTGCAGACAAGGATGCCCGTTGTCTCCATTATTATTTGTGCTTGCTATTGAGCCACTCGCAGAAAGAGTTAGGACTCATCCAGAAATACATGGGTATAACACAAAGGATACAGTGAATAACATTTCTCTATATGCAGATGATGTATTAATTTACATTACAAAACCAGAAATTAGTATTCCAAATTTATTAAAGCTAATAACCCAATTTGGTTCACTCTCTGGATACAGAATAAATTGGAATAAAAGTGAAATTATGCCAATAAGGGAACATAATAAACATATAATACAACAATTTCCCTTTAAAATAGTAAACAAAAAATTCAAATACCTAGACATTTATGTCACTAAGACATATACATCATTATTTAGAGCAAATTTCCCCCCATTACTGAATAAACTACATAAGAATATTCAGTATTGGAAAAGACTTCCTATCTCAATGGTTGGTAAAATGAATGCCATAAAAATGATTTTCTTACCGCAAATATTATACCTTTTTCAAACAATTCCGATATACTTGTCAAAAAACTTTTTTTTAAAGTTGGATTCCATTGTCAGTGACTTTATCTGGGATTATAAGAATCATAGGATAAGCAAAAAACATCTGTGCAAATCAAAAATAAATGGAGGCTTGGTTTTACCAAACTTTTTGTTTTATTTTTGGGCAGTTAACATTAAAAATATGAATTTTTGGTTGGAAGAAATAGATCAACAACCAGATTGGTTAAAAATGGAAAGGGAAGATTGTTCACCTTTTGAAATCGGCTCGATACTATTTGCTACTTCTAAATTAAACAACAAAATTTATAGGGAAAATCCTATAATATATAGTGCTATGCGAATTTGGAAACAATTAAAAAAGACATTAAAATTAGATAAATTATCACTTTTTCTTCCAATTGTGAATAATCCTTTGTTTAAGCCCTCATGGTTGGACAAAGGTTTTACACAATGGAAAAACTATGGAATTAAAAAGATGGGACAACTTTACAAGGAAGGCACTTTTCTTTCATTTCAGGAGTTGCAACAGACTTATGGACTTCAAGTAAATGATTTTTTCAGATATCTTCAACTTAGAGATTATGCAAAAGCAAAAACTCAAAACTTTAGAATTAGAAACTCAGAAATTCTTGATGACTGTTGGAATAAACATCCTAATACAGAAAAATTAATATCTTACATATATAATATTTTATTAGACAGCGATATCCCATCGACGGACTTACATAGACAAACATGGGAAAAAGAACTAAATCAAATAATACCGAAAGATACTTGGGAAGAAAGTTTACAACACATACATCAATATTCATTAAATGCCAGACACTCTCTAATACAATTTAAAGTAATACACAGGTTACATTTTTCTAAAACAAAATTAAATAAAATCTTCCCACATATTTCACCTATATGTGATAAATGTCAACATTTAGAAGCTAACTTATCTCATATGTTTGCAAATTGCATAAAAATTAAAAAATTCTGGGCAAATATTTTCAGAATAATATCTAAAGTGACCAGCACTCAATTAGACCCGGATCCAAAATTAATAATACTAGGAACATTAGAACTAAATCAAACATTTACAACAACTCAAAGAAACTTTATTGATTATAGTATAATAACTGGGAAAAAAATAATTCTAAAATTTTGGAAAGGCCCTATAACCCCCACAATTAAAATGTGGATTATAGAAATGACGGAGACCTTACACTTGGAAAGAATTAGACTTGTCCTGTTGGACAAACAAGAACTATTTGCTGGAACATGGTCTCCCTTTATTGATTATCTAAAGGGTCAGAACGGTTCAGCACGAGAACCTGACTAGCACTCGAGCCAAGGAATAGATGAAATGTTATATTCTGAAATGTACGAATATATCTCGAATGAAGTTTTTTTATCTTAGTAAGTTATTCCATTCTTCTTTATTAACTCTTTCTTTTTTGTTTTCTTTGTTTCTTTTTTTTTCTTTTCTTTTCTTTTCTCTCTTTTCTTTCTTTATTTCATCTATCTTTTTAGTTCTATTTAGTTTAAAAAAATAAAAAATAAAAGTATTGGAGACAATGTAATAATATTTGACAATATTATTAACTTAAAAATGTAAGACTGGTAACGACTTTAATATGATATGTATTTTCTTCCAATAAAAAATATTTTCAAAAAAAATAAAATAAAATTGTTTCATGGTGAACAAACGGAATTGAGGAGTCAATAAAAATAGAGACTCCTTTCACCTTAGCCTGTGAATTTGAATGAAACTGCTGTCCTCTCCAAAACTTGAAAAATCGTGACTTGTCATCTTGCCTTCCATGAGTTTCCTGAACAAAGATAATCTGAGCAATTAGTCTGTGAAGAACCTTAAAATAAAATGTCCTCTTCATGGGATGGTTCAAGCCATTCACATTCCATGAAAGGAAATTAGTAACTTTATCCATATTGCTTGTAAAAATCATGTGGGATGTAATGGGTTAATTTCTTGAAGCCTAAAAGTTCATAATACTGGAAGAAGAAAAATCTAGGGCGGAATGTCTAGTGACGACATTTCAGCCAATTTTGTAGTTCAGAATTTGCACAAATGGAGATCACTAAATAGGGAACAAAAGACCCCTCCCCCTCCCACCCCTGTAGAACCCCAAACTGACCAATAGACAGTCAGCAAGCTACCTAATCCCCTCCCCGACCCCATCTCTCCCAGTAACAGCGCTCAGCATAAACAGAATAATATTTAACCACTACGTCATAACACATTCGTTATTATCTCTTTGAGAGAGAAGAAAAAAAAAATACAGACTGGCATGGAATGCTGCTTATTATTATCCAAGGTCAAGATATGAAAAACAAGAACTGCGTTCTCTTAGTTTGTCTAACAACAGGGGAACACAAATTAACAAAGAAATTCTTAAAAGAATATATATAAAAGAAAAACAACTCGTCCAGTTAAATTCTTAATCATTACCAAACGAAATGTTAAAATAGGAACAGTAAATCTCCAATTATAACGTAATCAGCTATCAATTACTTTCCTTCCTCGTCGTAGCTCTCCAGAAAGCTGGAGGCGTCTTGAGGACTGTTAAAAAATCGAAAGTTACCATTGGGCGCAGTCTTTTCTTATACAAATCAGACATTACATTTAAAATGTCTTTCTTATTCCCTAAAGCTCGTAACTATAATCAGGGACAAACCGAAACTTACATCCTTCATATTCAATCACACCCAACTTTTTTGCTGCCTGGAGAATATTCTCCTTCATTGGAAAAAAATGAAACCAAACTTTTCGCCATCCTCGCTGCCGGCCCACACGCTTGCACTGTCCGAAAATCCCGCGCGTCAACGGCCCGTCGGCCCGCAGGCGCATTGAGGGCATACGCAGCTTCTCCACGGGCGTACGCAGCGTCTTGACATCGTACACAGCGTCTTGACAGCATACGCCTAGCGCGTGGCGTTGCGCTATGACGTCAGGCAGCCCCCCCTTGCAAACGCGCGTTGCGGGAACAGACCCATCGGGTCTGCACTTGGTCTAGTATATATATAAAAATCAAGAACTTATGCTTGTCCAATGACTTGAATTTTAATTAGCAGCATTATCAAAACAATTATTTAATTATACAATATTTTTGTTCCTGGCCTATCTGCCTTCCATCAAGATTGTATTAAGAATTTAACCAAACCTTGTGGATGGCTCCTTCCTTCTCTAGCAGTGTTGTACTGCCATCATGTGGCATCAACAAGCCACCTGGCGTGAAGATTAGATAACATTAAATGTATAGTAATTTAAAAAAATAACAATTTCATTTGTTTTCTTAATTATATTAATGTATAGCAAATTAGGAACAAAATGTAAATCAATTTTTTAGAATAGCATTAAGTAATTATCACAAAGTTATCCTATCAATAGCAAATTCATTGGGATTCTCTGAATTTACCAAGACAATCCATATATCCATTCGCTTGACAAAGAGTATATAATTCTACATTTTGAGAAGGTTTACTACTATGCCACTATTGCATTGGGGTTATTTTAAAATGAAGGCCTGTGAAGTATTTGTTTTACAAAATCAAAACTTGTGGGTTAGGAATCAAATATATGAAGCAAACAGGTAATTTACATGGCAGTCAATAGACAATAGACAATAGGTGCAGGAGTAGGCCATTCGGCCCTTCGATCCAGCACCGCCATTCAATGTGATCATGGCTGATCATCCCCAATCAGTACCCCGTTCCTGCCTTCTCCCCATATCCCCTGACTCCGCTATTATTAAGAGCCCTATCTAGCTCTCTCTTGAAAGCATCCAGAGAACCCGCCTCCACCGCCCTCTGAGGCAGAGAATTCCACAGACTCACCACTCTCTGTGAGAAAAAGTGTTTCCTCGTCTCCGTTCTAAATGGCTTACTCCTTATTCTTAAACTGTGGCCCCTGGTTCTGGACTCCCCCAACATCGGGAACATGTTTCCTGCCTCTAGCGTGTCCAAACCCTTAACAATCTTAGATAACCTCTCATCCTTCTAAACTCCAGAGTGTACAAGCCCAGCTGCTCCATTCTCTCAGCATATGACCGTCCTGCCATCCCGGGAATTAACCTTGTAAACCTACGCTGCACTCCCTCAATAGCAAGAATGTCCTTCCTCAAATTAGGGGACCAGAACTGTACACAATACTCCAGATGTGGTCTCACTAGGGCTCTGTACAACTGCAGAATTACCTCTTTGCTCCTATATTCGATTCCTCTTGTTATAAAGGCCAATATGCCTTTCGCTTTCTTCACTGCCTGCTGTACCTGCATGCTTACTTTCATAGACTGATGTACAAGGACCCTCAGATCCCGTTGTACTTCCCCTTTTCCCAACTTGACGCCATTTAGATAGTAATCTGCCTTCCTGTTTTTGCTACCAAATTGGATAACCTCACATTTATCTGCATTAAACTTCATCTGCCATGCATCTGCCCACTCCCCCAACTTGTCCAAGTCACCATGCACTCTCATAGCATCCTCCTCACAGTTCACACTGCCACCCAGCTTTGTGTCATCTGCAAATTTGCTAATGTTACTTTGAATCCCTTCATCCAAATCATTGATGTATATTGTAAATAGCTGCGGTCCCAGCACCGAGCCTTGCGGTACCCCACTAGTCACTGCCTGCCATTCTGAAAGGGACCCGTTAATCCCTACTCTTTGTTTCCTGTCTGCCAACCACTTCTCTATCCATGTAAGCACTCTACCCCCAATACCATGTGCCCTAATTTGATCTCCTATGTGGGACCTTATCAAATGCTTTCTGAAAGTCCAGGTACACTACATCCACTGGCTCTCCCTTGTCCATTTTCCTAGTTACATCTTCAAAAAATTCCAGAAGATTAGTCAAGCATGATTTCCCCTTCGTAAATCCATGCTGACTCGGACCGATCCTGTTACTGCTATCCAAATGTTCGGCTATCTCATCTTTTATAATTGACTTCAGCATCTTCCCCACCACCGATGTCAGGCTAACTGGTCTATAATTCCCTGTTTTCTCTCTCCCGCATTTCTTAAAAAGTGGGATAACATTAGCTACCCTCCAATCCACAGGAACTGATCCTGAGGCTATAGAACATTGGAAAATTATCGCCAATGCATCCACAATTTCTAGAGCCACTTCCTTAAGTACCCTGGGATGCAGACCATCAGGCCCTGGGGATGTATCAGCCTTCAGTCCCATCAGTCTATCCAACACCATTTCCTGCCTAATGTGGATTTCCTTCAGTTCCTCTGTCAAGAAAGTCTCATTTTATTAATCATGCCTGCCACACTAGGCAAAGGGAAGAATCAAGTTCCCAGCTAAATCCCTGCCCATTCATTGACAAAGGCAGCTTCCCAACACATTTCCTAATCTACACAACTCGATTGTTGCTGTCAGCCCCTTCTGCGTGATCCTGGTGGTAATCGTCTGCCCAATGTAGTTCAACTCACACTTTATCTTATGTGTGGGCGGCGCGACCGACGTCGCAGCGGCCTCTGGAGTCCGTCTGTCTTTTTTTTTTTTGTCCCCTTGAGTGAAGTTTATAGTGTTTTTTTAAATTGTTTTTAACTGGGTATGTGTGGGGGGCGGGGGGGTCGAGGAAACTTTAAAATCTCTTCCCTGCACGGGTCTCCGTTGTCATTGGGGCCTAGCCCCGTGGAGCGGCCTCCAACTGGAACGACCTGGGGGCTCCAGTCACGGAGCCTGCGGACCTACCATCATGGAGCTGGCCGAGTTCGGAACGGGAGGAGCTGTGGTGGCGCGCTGCTGCAGCCCGACCCCGGAACTTCGGAGGCTCCAGCAGCAGGCCCGGTGGACGGTAACATCGGGAGCTCGCAGGTCCCTGATGGGAGACCGCTTTTCGGAGCTCCCGCAACGGCAACATCTCCCGCCCGAGACACGGGGTTGAAAATGACCTGGAGCGGGGCCTTACATCACCCGGGGCGGCTTTAACGTCCGCGGGATTTGCTAGCGCCCGCCGGGAGCTCCAACATCAAGACCCGGAGCGTGGCCTTGCATTGCCCGTCGCCAGAAAACCCACTCGGAAGATGATTTCAATGCCCATTAATTTACAGGTATTAAACACTAAATTCCTTCCATCTGGCCTATAAATCCATGACAATGAGATTTAAGAATTATGTTACATTGTGAATTCTTGTGTGAATGTTATTTGGACACTTAAAGGCCTGTCTCACGAGTCTGCGGTCATTGGCGGTGATACAGGAAGTATCTACCGCTCTTGGACCGCCAGAGACCGCGGGTTCGGTCAAACGCCCACCGCCGAGGCCGTGCGGCGTTGGTCCCAACACCGCACGGTGCTCACAAAAAGTCAGCACTGTTTAAATATAATTTCTTACTGCACTGCCGCCGCCAGTAAGGCACAAGTGCGACACGGTCACCGCCACAGCTGCCGCCAGTGCGGCACGAGCACCATGAGTGGAACTCTCACCACCACAGCCTCCGCCAGTGAGGCACGTGTGCGGCACGGGCGCGCGATCAGCACTACCGCCGCCACAGCCCCGCTTGCTTTATTTTCTATAACACCGCAAGCTCGTGGGACTGGCCGTACTCGGCGCTCTCGGGGTTGACGTGCGGTCCCCTCTTGCGGCGACGCCGCGCTTCACCGCCAATGACCGCAACACCGTGAGACAGAGCCTTCAGGCTATTTTAAAATGTTAATCTATTCTTAAGAAATTGATAGATGTTTAGATCTAGTAATTGAATTTTGCAATTAGCTACAATTAGATAACTAACTAATTATATGTTTTAATTTCATGTCATCTAAGTAAGATTGTTTCATATTTGTTTCAGAATGCTTCAATCTATAATAACTGAAAATTTCTTTCAGTTCTCTTAATTTTTAAGAAAGTTATGGGCTTTTGACTGTCCTCGATCACAGCTTTTGTGTTAAGTCAATGGAAAAGCAATAGGGAACAAGATGCTAATTTCCGAGTATGAAAATGGCCATAACTTTTTTAATACTGCAGATATGAAAGTGAATTAGGTGTCAAATTAAACGTATTTTTATGCTTTATCTGATGGGATAAATTACAGACTTGATTTTATAAATCTCAAAATTTTGTAACATTGCTAGTATCGGCATGAAAAATACTGCCGTTAGTTCGGGGAAAAGAATCACCGTTTCGCATTTTAAAATGTGAATTAAAGGCCTCTTAAGAAGCACTTTTATACATAAAATAAACGGCTTTTGTTTACCTGTCCCATGCGTGAAATCCATCCCCATTGTCGGCGTTGACGGCTTTCGAAGCTGATTTTAAAATAACTCCAACGCTGCACTTGTCGGGCGAATAAAAATAAAAAATACACAAAAAGCCTGTCGGAACGATTCTTCAGCATAGGTTTGCACTCCAATGAAATATAATTCAGGACAAGGTAGGAGAAACCCGTGTTTTAACCCCCCCCCTCAAAGGCGCCAAAATCGCGCACACGGCCAGTGGCAGAATTGCAGCGCCGCTGAAGGTAAGTATTGTAACATACCTACTTGTTGTCTACAGGGAAACCGCTGCCTAGAGGGAGTGTTCCAGTCATCTGTTGGAGGATTCATTGCTGGACTTAACATCTTGCAAAACTCTTTAATCAATATCCACAGCTGTTATAGCTACAATCTGATTTGAAATGACACCAAGCACAGCTTGCACGACACAGTTGAGTTTCTATGATAGCAAGCAGATATTAGGAGGTTTCTGTTTTGAGCTGCAATGGAAGTTGCAATGACGGCCAAGGTTAAACAGCTGACAATGTACAAATTTGAGGCATGGAATGGGAAGCTTCAGCAATGCACAAGAATGTTGGATCTGATTGAGAAAGGTAATTGTCATGTGAGTGATGAACAGTGTTTGATGCTTGAGGTCTTGCAGTTGAAAGGGAGAGATATTTTAAGATGCAATCACTGAACTGAATCATTCACATTTGGCAAATTCCTGTGGCACTGAATCGGCCTTCAATGCTGGTATTGATCTCAAAGACTACCTACTGATCCCCTCCAAACAATCCTTTCTATGGCACTCATGACTTTATCACAATATTTTTCTAAAGTTACCCTACTTCTTGATTTGAGAACCTGTTCACTTCCCTAACTCCCCTCCCCACCACCCACCCCAATAACCTTGAACTTCACTTTGGACCTCTTCTGATATCCTCTCTAATAATCTTCCCATACTCTCACAATTTTCTTCTGAGCACCACCTCTTCATCGAGAATTATTCTCCCAAGGAGCCTTAATCTTGTGCCTGGCAAATTTCCATCTTCTCATCAATAATCACACAATAATTTCTCTCAAAATCTCTCCTAGATTCTGCTTTTCTGCCCCCACCACTTAATCATTTCTTGCCGACATAGTCTTTTCCTCATTGCTTTCACAATCCCAAATCATCTTATCCTCTCTGAATGTTTGTGGAGACCACTTTTGCAAACTTTGAGAGGGGTTGGTGAGCCTTCATTGCATTCAGAAACATGTCCTTCAACATGTGCGGGGATTGAATGTATGCGTGCATTGCAGGTCGACTCAACAGGACTCTATATAATGGTAATAAGACACTTTTATTGTCAAAGAACTTCAAATCGCGCAATATCAAAAGATAGTCTTGTACAACAACATGTAAATTATTCAAGTGCACATAATACCACCAGGGGGCGCTGCACGCTAACATTCTGTTTGGCTTTTTGTATTTTAATTTTTTTTAGTTTGTTTTAAAAGTCTGTGTTCATGTTTTCTGGTTTGTTTTATGTGGGGGGTGGGGTAGGGGGTCGGGGGAAACTTTTTTCTCAATCTCTTACCTTGCCAGAGATGCGATTATTTTCCAGATTGTATCTCTGGTCGCTCTGCAGCCTAACATCATGGAGCTGGAGGCCTTGCTCAGGACTGACTTTGAGCCCCACCGCGGGAACGTGGACTTACCATCGGAGCCGATCCCTTGCCTGGGATCGACGCTCCAACCACGGCCTGTGGATTTCACCATCGAGGAGCTTGCAGTCTCGGGTAGAGACCGATGTCTGGAAGCTTCAAACAATGCAGAAGGTTTCAACCAGCCCCGACCCAGGGTCAGATCGCCTGGCACGGGGGAGCTGAAATTCCCCCCCTCCCCCATATGCAGGAGCTTGACCGCACTGGTGCTAGAGCCCAAATGCCGTCAACGGAAACGTGTTTTTGGGCAGTCAGTGTTTTCATATCGAGCGTCGCTGACCTGGAACACGATACCAAGCATCATACTGGATCTGCCAACCTTTACCTCATTTACCAAACATTTAAAAACATGGTTACTGGAAAATCAATACTGCACTCATAATCTACCTTAAAATTATTCACCGCTTTCTGGGCTGTCATAAGCAGCATTTTTTGTCTTGTACTCTTTATTGTTATTTTTCTTATTTTATTGTTATTTTTTTTAAATTGAATGATTGTGTTGTGATGTGTTTAACTTGTTTATTTAACATCAACCTGCCAAAGGGACTAAAGATGGAAATTAGCTACTGGCTATAATCTTGCATATTTACATGTAAATATTGTTTATCAATATGCACTGTCCCTGCTTAAAAAATAAACAATAAAAGAAAAAAGAAAAGGAAGGCTCGAGAACCCCAACAAAAAAGGGTAGAGATTTAACTTTTTTTCACCTTCCATCACAGTGAGAAATGTGGAGGAGTCACTGTGGTGGATGTTTATGTTAAAATGTACTTTGTGTGTTTGTTTGTTTTTTATTCGTCTGACTGTATGGCAAATGAAATTCCTCGTATATTGCAAAACATACTTGGCTAATAAAGTATGATTATAATTATGATTATGATTATGATAGTTGGCATTTCACTTTCTGTTCGATGCAATGCAAGTAAAATATATATCCTTATTGCCAAAATTATTAAATAATAATCTTGACATACTGCCAAAAATGAAGTTTTGCTATCTGTTTCCAGATAGCATCAGGTATGCTTCATTGTAACTGAACATGCTTCCAGAAGATGCAGATGCCTGGAATCTGAAATCAATACAGAAGAAAAGGTGCAGTTGAGGGCACTCAGGTGGACCCATGCCCTCTATTTTGTGGGATAGTTTGTCTCACTGATGAGATGGGATAGTGGGATTCACTATTGAGTTGGCCTTAGAAGGCAGAGGATAGTGGTGAAAGGGTGCAGGAGTTCTGTTACCATGGGTATTCTACGGGGATCAGTGCTTTTGTTTGTGATATATAGAAAGGATTTGGATGAAAATGTAGGTAGACAGATTTGTACATTTGCAGACAATACAAAAATGAATGGGTGTGGATTGTTCGGAAGGTTGGCAAATGAGCCAGCAGCATATACATTAGTTGGAAATACGGGCAGAGAAATGACAGAGGGAGTTTAATCTGGACAAGTATTCGGTTTCGCACTTTGGGAGGTCAAATACAGAATAAGCTACCAGAGATGGTAGTTGAGCGAGATACTATAACAACATTTAAAAGACGTTTGGACAGGTATATAGATAGGAAATGTTTGGAGAGATATGGGCCAAACACAGGCAGGTGGGACTAGTGTAGTTGGGGCATCTTTGTTGACATGGGCAAGTTGGACTGAAGACCCTGGTCCATGTTTTATAACTCTATGACAAAGAGAAGGGCCTCATGATATAAACATTTTTATTCAAGATGCCCTCTGAAGGGAGGATAAAATAGTAGAGTGTTCCACCAGGGCATATAAGGAATTATTTGGCCTTGTCCCTGCCAACCATTTGGCTACCAGAGAACCTTTTTATATCTTATTTCCAGAATGTCCATTGCCCAACAGGTCAGGTCATACACTTTGCATACAAAGATGTGTGCCCCATCCATGCTAGTGGACACCTAAGGGTAGTAGAAGAGAGGCAGGGATGGGGAATGATGGGGATACTCTGATGCTGGTGTAAGGAGCTGGTGTGGGTTAAGGAATAAGTAGAAAATGTAATAAGGAGGCACAGAGAATTAATTCATGTAAATGCATGGCTTTGCATTTATGTCACATTTTTCTCGGCTTCAGGCGTTTCCATAGCTCTTTGAAATGGTGTAACTATTGTAATGTAGATAGTGTGGAATCTAATTTGCACATAACATAAATTTCTAACACAGTGGGATAATGGCCACAAAATGAGTTTAAGTGATTTTAATCAAAGAATAAATATTGGCCAAGAGATTAGGTATAACTGCTTCTCTTCCTCAAAATATTACCACGGGATATTTACATCCACCTGAGATGACAGTGGGATTCTATGCTTAATATATAGTTTGAAAAGCAGCATCTCTGACAGTGTAACACTGCCTCAGTACTGCACTGAAGTGCTGTTTAAATTTTTGTACTTACTTCTCTGGAAAGCCAGGACCTTATGATCCATATTTTAAAAAAAAATTATCAACAGTCCCATACTTGGCAGATGCCATTGAGGGCATATTTATATTGTTTTTGTTTTATCTTGGACACGGTGATTCTTACTTGAAAAGCACACAACATTAATGATTAAATTATGAGTTTTAAATATACAATGGGTCCAAAGAACACCTTGTAGTGGATGGAGGTTCTGATTTTACTTGTTCAAACCACAGTACTGAGGAGCTATAAAAGAAACCATTCAGGAGGGTGGTTGCGAATGCTTGTCAGGTTCCAGCATTACTTTATTATTGAAATGTAAATAACCAGCTTTATTTCAACAGCTGTTTACAGCTATTAAACTATTTTAATGTGGTTCTTCAGCAATGCATCATATCCAGCAGAGGACCAAAGTAATGATAGAATTAGCACTGTGAACACTGTGACTATTACAACAGGAAAGATCCAGTTCAGGTATCTATCCTGTCAAGTTTATGTTAGGTAATCATATCCTTTATTCTATATATCAAACCATAGCTGATTTGTATTGTAGCATCCTTTATAAATCACGTCACTTCCTTGTATATCATTCATTTATTTGATGGCAAGCATTATATATATTTGAGATTGTGGCACTCTGCTATTTTCTCAATGTAAGTAAACCTAGCCCCAGCCCCAACCCTAGCCTCAACCCTAGCCCCAACCGTAACCTTAGCCCTAACCCTAACCCTAACCCTAACCCTAGCCCCAGCCCCAGCCCCAGCCACAGCCCGCGCCCCAGCTCTAGCCCCAACCCTAGCCCCAGCCCCAGCCCCAACCCCAGCTGTAACCTCAGCCCTAGCCCCAACCCTAGCCCCAACCTTAGCCCCAACCCTAACCCCAGCCCCAACCCTAACCCCAGCCCTAACCTTAACCCTAATTCTAGCCTTAACCCTAGCCCCAACCCTAACCCTAGCCCTAACCCTAGCCCTAACCCTAGCCCTAGCCCCAGCCCTCACCCCAACCCTAGCCCCAACCCCAGCCCCAGCCCCAACCCCAGCCCCAGTCCCAACCCCAGCCGTAACCCCAGCCCTAGCTGCAGCCCCAGCCCCAGCCCTAACACCAGCCCCAGCCCCAGCCCCAACCCTGGCACCAACCCTAGCCCCAGCTCCAACCCCAGCCCCAGCCCTAAAGATAGTTTTATTCATCTCCATCACGTGATGCTCCCAAACTTCATCATCTCCACCATGCTGCGTCATATCCGTCACATGAGTATTTTATGCTCATAATGTGTCAAATAATACAACAATTACCTTAATTATCAATTGTAATTGATAAATGAACAGTATGCTTCTGCCTATTCATCTGAAGTTAATATTGTTTTAGAGAAAGTTGGTGAAAAGTTATGTGAAGGTTACCATTCTTGCTGAAACTCACCATTTTTTTCGGCAGTAAACTGTTACGAATGTTTAAAATCAATGCGTTAGACTGAAAAAGTATTTGTTTTTGGTGGTTTATTTGAGGAAGATACTCTAATTTGAAAGACTGCGACAAAAATTTGATTTTATATTCTTAAATCAGTTATATTTTGCAGTGTTGTTCATCATAAAAATATGACGGATATGACTGAATGCAATGGGCAACCTGGAAAAAGAAGAGGAAAAAATTAATTACATTCTCTAAAAGATTGCGCCAAATATATTTTTCCCATAATAGAGATGTTCATCTATGTGAAACAACATTCAAAGTTGCAAAAATGTACGTTTTATTTTCCGGTTTCCAGAAACTTAAAAGTAGACACACTTACTGAAGAATCACCCATATATGTTTGTGTATGTATGTGTGTATGTATGTATATTGTGTGTGGATGTATGTATATGTGTGTGCATGTATATATTTGTATATGTATGTATTTGTGTGTGTATGTATGTATTTGTGTGTGTATGTATATATGTGTGTATGTATGTATATGTATGTGTATGTATGTATATTGTGTGTGTGTGTATGCATGTATAGGTGTGTGTTTGTACATGTGTATGTATGTATGTATGTATATGTGTTTGTGTATGTATATATATATATATATATATATAGATAGATATATGAGGGTAAAGGGGGATAGAGTAAGATGTAGTGAAGGGTGAATCAGTGTAACATCAATATTTGTAATGCTCTTTGTAACCTTGTATGTGGCTACCTGGGCTGCTGTGAGTCAGTGAGAGGATCCTTTTGCTGGTGGTAGGGATATGTTGGGCCTCACTGGTGCTGGTGATGGAGAGGAATGGTGCCAGTGAGTGGGATGGTGGCTTGCCTCCCTCTAAGGTGTTGCTGCAGACCCTTCAGCGGCCCATCCCACTGACACCTTGACCCGGATTTGGCGATCCGTGAAAACGGCCGTCCCTCGCCTCACACCCACCGCTCAGCCTCCATGCCCCAGAGTGCCTTCCACAGCCAACCTTGGTGCCCCCAATGACCGGTGGATTGTTTGGATCGGGTTCTGCCGGAACCTCCACAGAGGCTGAGCATGCAAATGGAATATTGCCTGCAGTGGCACAGAGCGGTCACGATGTCGACAACACTGCCTGGCCAGGCCGACCCTGCAACTCAGGCCCAGTGACGCCAACTGGACAACGGCCTTTAAGACTAAGTGAACACGACAGATACTAACAACTTTAAACTTGAAGGGAACAAAATGGTGCAGGAAATATGGCAACCCATGTATTCCCTCAGTGTATACCACCAGGGGCACCACACGATTGGCAGACCCGTCAACAGTCTGTCTGTTTTTTTATCTTTTGTTTTATTTTTAGTGTGTGTTAAAAATGTGTGTAAACGTTCTCGAGTTTGTTTTATGTGGGGGGATGGGGAGGGGGTTGGGGGAAACTTTTTTTCAGTTTCTTACCCTGCTGGAGATGCGATTAATTTTCGGGTCACATCTCCGGTCGCTCTGCGGCCTCCTCGGACTGACTTGAGCCCCATCACGGGGCATGGACTTAACATCGGAGCTGATCCCTGGCCTGGGATCACTCCAACTGTGACCTGCAGACTTACCATCAAGAGCTCGCAATCTCAGGAGAGGCTGAGTCGGGAAGCTCCAACGACGCAGAGGCTAGACCAGCCCTGACCCGGTGTCCAATCGCCGGCACGAGGGAGCTGAGATTCCCCCCGATGCAGGAGCTGATCGCCCCGATGCGGAGGGCACAAACGCTGCTGGCAACAGGAGTCAAGATCGTCCTGTCAATGGAGCGCTCGAGGCCCCCGTCCGTAGGAGAGCATAGAAGGGAAGAGATTTGAACTTTTTTTCGCCTTCCATCACAGTGAGGAAGATGGAGGAGTCACTGTGGAGGATGTTTATGTTAAAATGTATTTTGTGTGTTCCGTTGCTTTTTATTTGTATGACTGACTTGGCAAATGAAATTCCTCGTATGTTGTAAAACATACTTGGCTAATAAAGTATTATTGTGATTGTGATTGATTGTGATTGTAATCTATTATTCCTACACTCTTGTATTTAAGTATGATATTTTCTCTGTTTTAGGATGGCACAGTGGCGCAGGGACAGAGCTACTGTCTCACAGCGCCAGAGACCCAGATTTGATCCTGAACTCTGGTGCTGTCTGTATGGAGTTTACACGTTCTCCCAGAGTCCAAGTCTGGGAGAATGTGGGGAGAACCTGGGAGTCCAAGTCCTGGGTGCTCTGGTTTTCTCCCACATTCCAAAGACGTGCAGGTTTGTAGATTAATTGGCTTCTGTAAATTGCCCCCAGTGTGTAGGGAGTGCATAAGAAAGTGAGATAACATAGAACTTGTGTATATAATAGTGTATATAATAGAACTAGTGAACGATGGTCAGAGTTGACTCAGTGGGACAAAGGGCCTGTTTCCAGGCTGTATCTCTAAACTCTAAACTCTAAACTCTGTGATTGTGGCTATGTATAGTAAGATTTTTACTGAACTGTATGCAATAAAGTACAATGTAGCTCGGTACATGTGATAACAACGTGTTACATTTAGTGTTTGTTTTTCTCTTAATTTATTCTTATGATTAGATTTTCATAAATGTATTAAGAGAGTTTTTAGGTATGTCAGCAACAAAACTGTAAACCAGAACAGGTTGGCAGCAGAAGCAAGAGCCTCAAGTGGTTTACCCCACCCAGACAGGTCCAGACAAAACTCAGAGAATAGCTGAAGGACAAACTACCCAGATGGCCTAGAAAACACTTGGTGACACCACTCTTTGTCACTCTTGCAAAGACTTTTAAATGTTGTATAAATAATATAACCCTCCTTTGCAAAGTTCCCACAACACTTTGTTGATAATGCCATGTCCTGTCAGCTTGTCACACAAGTTGGGTTGACTGTTTAATCAAGCATCTGTGACATCAGCAGCCAACCCGTTACTACAGAAGGGGAGCAAGAAGGGTCTCGACCCGAAACGTCACCTATTCATTTTCTCCAAAGATGATGTCTGACCCGCTGAGTTACTCCAGCTTTTTGTGTCTATCTTCCGTTACGACAGAGGTTATACTACAAAACAAACTGCAGTCTTTAAGCTACAGGAATGTGCTTAATGAAAGGATACTGCCATGATAGGTAGTGACACTTAGTTTCCACGTGCTTTGGCTCTACGCACAGTCTGATGCAGTCACATATGAAGGTGGCCATCAGGATGAGGTTGACGTTGGGCATGCTTTTGCCCCTGTCGTCTGCCAACTTGTGCATCGTGACCCATCAGACTCGCTCCATCTTTGAACTCCAGACGAACTGGAAGACGGCCCGGGTGATTGCTGAGACAGAGGAGTGGGGCACAGGCCACACTTGTGCCAAGTGCAGCAGCCCCAAGGCACCTCACATCTGATGACCAAATTCTTCCCCGATTGCTGGGGATACTATGATGCTGGTGTAAGGAGCTGGTGGGGGTTAAGGAATAAGGAGAACATTTAATTAGGTGGCACAGAGAATTAATTCATGTAAATGCATGGCTTTGCATTCATGTCACATTTTTCTCGGCTTCAGGCGTTTCCATGGCTCTTTTGAAGTGTTGTAACTATTGTAATGTAGATAGTGTGGAATCTAATTTGCACATAACATAAATCTCTAACAGTGGGATAATGGCCACAAAATGAGTTTAAGTGATTGTAATCAAATAATAAATATTGGCCAGGAGATTTGGCATAACTGTTTCTGTTCCCCAAAATATTACCATGGGATACTTACATCCACCTGAGATGACAGTGAGATTCTATGCTTAATATCTAGTTTGAAAAGCAGCATCTCTGACAGTGTAACACTGCCTCAGTTCTGCACTGAAGTGCTGTTTAAATTTTTGTACTTACTTCTCTGGAAAGTCAGGACCACATGACTCCCATATTTAAATAAAATGATACCAACAGAGCCATATATGGCAAATGCCATTGAGGGCATATTTATATTGTTTTTGTTTATCTTGGACACATATTTGTGTGTGTAAGTATATTGGTGTGTGTATGTTTGTATTTGTGTGTGTATGTATGAATGTATATGTGTGTGTATATGTATGTATTTGTGTGTGTGTATGTATATTTTGTGTGTATGTATGTGTATATGAATATATGTATGTGTGTGTATGTATATGTGTGTATGTATGTATTTGTGTGTGTATGCATATTGTGTGTGTATGTATATGTACATATGTGTATGTATGTATATGTGTGTGTGTATGTATGTATACATATGTGTATGTATATGTGTGTGTATGTATATGTGTATGTAAGTATATGTATGTGTATGCATGTATATGTGTGTATGTATATATATATGAGGGTAAAGGGCGATAGAGTAGGATGTAGTGAAGGGTAAATCAGTTTAACATCAATATTTGAAATGCTCTTCGTAACCTCGTATGTGGCGACCTGCGCTGATGTGAGTCAGTGAGAGCCCACTTTTGCTGGTGGTCGGGATGTGTGGGGCCTCAATGGTGCTGCTGACGGTGAGGAATGGTGCCAGTGAGTGGGTTGGCGGCTCCGAGGTTGGCTGTGGAAGGAGCTCTGAGGCATGGAGGCTGAGCGGTGGTCGTGTGAGGCGAGGGACTGCGGTTTTCTCGGATCACCATATCCGGGTCAAGGTGTCAGTGGGATGGGCCGCTGGAGGGTCTGCATCAGCCGGGGGATTATTTGGACCTGATACTGTTGGAACCTCCACAGAGGCTGAGCGTGCAAATGGGATATTGCCTGCAGTGGCAGAGCGGTGACGATATCGACAACATTGCCTGTCCAGTCCGACCCTGTAACTCCGGCCCAGTGACACCAACTGGACAACGGGTTTTTAAGACTGAGGACTACAGATGGAACAAAATGGTGCTCGTGTATTCCCTCAGTATAATCTATTATTCCTACACTCTTGTACTTAAGTGTGATATTTTCTCTGTTTTAGGGTGGCACAATGGCGCAGCGGGAGTGCTACTGTCTCGCAGCACCTGTGACCCGGATTCGATGCTGAACTCGGGTGCTGTCTGTGTGGAGTTTGCACGTTCCAACCAATTATTGTCATGTGCCTCGGCTCTCCCCACCCCCCCACCCCCAAACCAGTTCAATAGCACCTTCAAGAAGTCAGACCTGATGGTGACGGGGATGAAAGATCGGTTGGGCCAGTTGCTGAAGAGCATGGCCTACCTCTTCCTGCGGTTGATTCTAGCTCCTGATGCTGACTCAAGCTGGTTGCAGAGGCATTGATGTGCTTTCTTCATAATTGCATCAGTGTGCTGGGTCCAGGAAAGATCTTCGGAAATATGCACAGCCTGGAATTTGATGTTTTTGACTCTGTCCACCATTGTCCTGTTGATATAAACAGGATTGTGGGTCTTCATCTTTCCCCTTTCAAAGTTCAGAATCAGTTCATTGGTCTTACTGATATTGAGAGCCAGGTTGTTGTGCTGGCACCATTTGGTCCATCAATCGATCTCACTTCTATATTCTGACTCATCACCATCTGTAATTCGTCCAACAATGGTGGTGTTGTCGGCAAACTTGAAGATAGAGTTCGTGCTGTGTCCAGCTATACAGTCGTGAGGATAGAGTGAGTAGAGCAGGGTGCTGAGCACACAGCCTTGAAGTGCTCCCATACTGATTGTTATTGAGGAAGAAAGGTTTCTGCCAATTCAAACAGACTGTGGTCTATTGATGAGGAAGTTGAGGATCCAATTGCAGAGGGATGCGCAGAGACCCAGTTCCGTGGGCTTGGTAACCAGCTTAGAGGGGATGATGGTATTCAATGCCGAGCTGTAGTCTTTATTGTCCAAGTGGTCGAGTGCAAAGTGGAGAGCCAGTGAGATTCATCCTCCATTGACCTGTTGTGGCGATAGGCAAACTGTAATGGGCCGAGCTTCTTGTTGAGGTAGGGGTTAATATGTGCCATTACCGACCTCTCAAAGCACTGAGGTTAGTGCCACCGGTCGATAGTCGTTGAGGCACATCACCTTACTCTTCTTGGGCACCGGTATTATTGATGCCCTCTTAAAGCAGGTGGGAATCTCAGACCTCAATAATGAAAGGTTAGAAATGTCCACAAAAACTCAAGCCAGTTGGTCTGCACAGGTTTTGAGAACTCGACTGGCTATACCATCAGGTCCAGACACTTTCCGAGGGTTCACCCCCCTGAAGGATCTTCTGACGTCGGCCTCTGTAACTGTGATTATAATGCCATCAGGGCATATGGGGGCTCAGGAAGGCACATCGATGTTCTCCCTATTAAAGCGTGCGTAGAATGCATTGAGCTTGTCAGGGAGTGATGCTTTGCTGTCGCTTGAGCTGCCTCCTGATTTTGCCTTGGAGGAAGTGATGGCATTTAAGCCCTGCCACAGTTGTCGAACATCTATCTCTTCCTGCAGCTTAGAGCAAAATTCCCTTTTGGCCTTTTTAATGGCTTTGTCAAAGTCATATCTAGAATTCTTATACACCTCTGCATCGCCATTTGTCCATCATAGGCATATAAAGATTCATGGGAGGATTTGATAGCCAAATTACATCTGTTTTAATGCAAGGGCATAACTCAAGGCATTTGGACTTAGAGCGTTTATTACCAAATGGAAACATGATATGGTTGCAATCACAAGACATTGTAGAAAGAAGGGCAAGGATGGCATCTCAGTGTTACAGAGTAGACAAGCATCAGGCGTGATAGATGAGGAAGTGAAGAGAAGGGGTCAATGAGGAGCTCTTCACTGCAGTGATGAAGAAGGATGTCTTAGATGACTATTAAAGTGAGGCGAGTGGATAGTGGATAGAGCTAAATTAAAAAATGGAGCGATAATATTGCTGGGGTATAGTACAGGCTACCAAACACTCAGCAGGGCATAATTCGGAAAGAGATGTAAGGGTATTAAGGTTGTAGTCACAAAAGACTTCACCTTCCTCAAAATTAACTGGGATTGCCTTAGTGTAAAAGGCTTAGAGGGGTTGGAATTTTTTAAGTTGGATACATGAAACCATTTTGAACCAGTAGGTAGATAGTCCTACCAGAAAAGGGTCAGTAATTATAGGAAATGGAATCAGTCAAATCATTGAAGTGCTTGTGATTGACCTTTTTGTTGGAGTAATCATACACTGCATGCTTCAAGGTAATTATACAAAGAGATAAGGATACAATACAATACAATAATACTTTATTAGCCAAGTATGTTTTGCAACATACGAGGAATTTCATTTGCCAAATCAGTCATACAAATAAAAAGCAACAGAACACACAAAATACATTTTAATATAAACAACCACCACAGTGACTCCTCCACATTCCTCTCTGTGATGGAAGGCGGAAAAAAAAAGTTCCATCTCTTCCCTTCTTTGTTCTCCCGCGGTCGTTGACGGGACGATCTTACTCCCGTAGCCGACGGCGGTCCTTCCTCGTCGGGGTGATCAGCTCCTGCATCAGGGTGGAATCTCAGCTCCTACATGCCAGGCAATCTGACCCCAGGTTGGGGCTGCTCGAACGTCGCGCGGCTTCCGCAGCTTCTGACTCGGTCTCTCCCGAGACTGCAAGCCCTTGATGGTAAAGTCCACAGGCCGCGGTTGGAGCGATCCCAGGCGAGGAATCGGCCCCGATGGAAAGTCCACGACCTGCAGTGGGGCTCAGTCAGTCCTGAGCGAGGCCTCCAGCTCCGTGATGTTAGGCCGCAGAGCGACTGGAGATGCGACCCGAAAACAATCACATCTCTGGCAAGGTAAAAGACTGAAAAATAAAGTTTACCCTGATCCCCTCCCCCACCCCCCACATAAACTCAAAATGTTCACCATCCCATTACCTCCACAGATGCTGCTTTGTTAAAGTCTGATTTGCTTAAACAGATAACAACACAATAAAGTTAGTAATAAATTAATGTATTTATTTCACCCAGGCGGGTGTGGAAGGCAACTCTAAGTATGTAAACACAGACCAAGATGTAATGTTCAATCAGATGTACTTATACCCCAATAGTCAGCTATTCAGCAATACTTTATCTTACAGAGCATTGTACTGCCTCTTGCCATGTCCATATATGGTAATATTAAAGATCGACAGTTTCTTCCGATAAAGGAAAGGTTATGTCCACAGATGGTTTTGCTCGAAAGAGCTATTTCTCAACTTTGTAGATTCAAACGGTCTTCTTTTTTGACCATGTTTATTCATCGTCTGTACATTACAATCTCCAGAGTAAAGGGTGAGGACCCAGTGTTCTGTACATCTTGCTGAGTATTTATATCATAGGGCAAAGCATCCAGTGTTTGTGCACATTAATCTTGTTGAGTATGGAGAGGAAAGGGCAAAGCATCCATTTTGTATACTTTTAAATCTACAGCAGAATCCATTTTGTAACCTACTTCCTTTAACTCTTTCATTCTCTCCTTTTAGCATAACACTCGACTAAGTGGGACCCGTTGGGTCTCATGTTCACACGGGAGGGCTGGTTCCCCAAGGCAATATTCCTTCTATCCACCAATTCCAATATTGGTGGCCAGTGGGGGGGGGGGGGGTGGGGGCTGTCTGCTGCGCTAGTATGGGTGTTGTGGGCCGAAGGGACTGGTTTTCAGAGGGCTACTATGGACATTGTGGGCCGAATGGATTCTTGGGCTGGCAGCTCACTCACTCAGGCCTGGTGGGCTGGCAGCTCAGTCACTCAGGGCTGGTGGGCTGGCAGATCAGTCACTCAGGGCTGATGAGCTGGCAGTTCACTCACGGCTATTCCTTGCAATTCCATTTCAAGCAGAGTGCAGGCCACCAAATTCAATTTCCTAGCATTTCAAGTAGAGTGCAGGCCGCGAAATTCATTTTCATAGCATTTCTGGCAGAGTGCAAGACACCAAACTCAATTTCATAGCATTTCAAGCAGAATGCAGACCACCAAATTCAATTCCATGGCATTTCCGGCAGAGTGCAGGACACCAAACTCAATTTCATGGCATTTCCGGCAGAGTGCAGGCCACCAAAATCAATCTCATGGAATGTTCGACAGAGTGCACGCCACCAAACTCAATCTCATGGCATTTCCGACAGAGTGCAGGCCACCAAACTCAATCTCATAGCATTCCCGGCAGAGTGCAGGCCACCAAACTCAATCTCATAGTATTTCAGGCAGAGCACAGGCCACCTAACTCAATCTCATAGCTTTTCAGGCAGAGCGCAGCCCACCAATCTCAATCTCATAGCTTTTCAGGCAGAGCGCAGGCCACCAAACTCAATCTCATAGCATTTCCAGCAGAGCGCAGGCAACCAAACTCAATCTCATAGCATTCCCGGCAGAGTGCAGGCCACCAAACTCAATCTCATAGCATTTCAGGCAGAGTGCAGGCCACCAAACTCAATCTCATAGCATTTCCGGCAGAGTGCAGGCCATCAAATTCAATCTCATAGCATATCCGGCAGAGTGCAGGCCACCAAACTCAATCTCATAGCATTTCAGGCAGAGCACAGGACACCAACCTCAATCTCATACCATTTCCGGCAGAGTGCAGGCCACCAAACACAATCTCATAGCATTTCCGGCAGTGTAGGCCACCAATCTCAATCTCATAGCATTACCGGCAGAGTGCAGGCCACCAAACTCAATCTCATAGCATTTCCGGCATTGTGCAGGTCACCAAACTCAATCTCATAGCATTTCCAGCAGTGTGCAGGCCACCAAACTCAATCTCATAGCATTTCCGGCAGAGTGCAGGCCACCAAACTCAATTTTATGGCATTTCTAGCAGAGTGCAGGCCACCAAACTCAATTTCATAGCATTTCCGGCAGTGCAGGCCACCAAATTCAATTTCATAGCAGTTCAAGCAGAGTGCAGGCCACCAAATTCAAATTCATAGCATTTCAAGCAGAGTGCAGGCCACCAAATTGCCAAACTCATTGCATTGTCATTGAGGGCTAACAAATCATTTATTGCAAGTACATTGCAGAATCACAATTCAGTTGATTCACAGCTTACAATCACATTTGTGGACTCTCCCTCGCAATCTTCCAGAGTGACTGACTCACGTCCAGGCATCCGGGGTTATATAGTCCTGCCCCCCCCCCTCCCCGGAAGGGGCATTACCTTCATCGTGGTGATTGACAGGTGAGAGGAACAATCAGCTGATCTCAAGATTTTTTAAACACTCATTATTTTTTTATTTTTCATCGATCGGAAGCATCCTCTGGGCTGTCTCAGCGGAGGAGGACTGTGAGTAAGATGGCCAAAAATCATAGCTATATATGGTGGCGTTATTTCTAAAATCAATATACAGGCAGACAGGAAGTGGTCAAGATGAGACTTTTAGTTATATAGATGATAACATTCATAGTCCTTGGTAGGTACACAATGATCGCAAGCATTTAACAATAAAAATCAGAGCGATGATTAACAAAAAGATAGAGCCCTAATGTAACACAGTGCCCCAGAGTCCACCAAACCAATTGAATGGCCATCAGCTCCCATCCCCTTCATTGTACCTACGCATGTCACTGCCAACCTTACATATCCATTTGATTTCTTGGGAAATATGGGTAGCAAGGTCGGTGATATTAGAGGTCTCATCAGGGATATAGGTGCAACATTCTTGTTTTATTATAGCACAGGTGTATCCTTGTTGATCTTTATGATCAACACTTAGAGTAAGAAATGATTTTAATATTTTCTCTCATTAATCAGTTGACAAAATGGAGGCATATGTGTCTGATTGTAATTTGGTTGGAACCAGTCCTTGAGCTCACAAAGGGATACCTTCTTCAGCATGCATAGGGATATGGGCAGAAACCCAACACTCTAATCAGATAAGGAAGCCTGTTTTTCTTTCAGCTGCAAGTTCTCTGTGTTCTGTGTGAAAGTTGTTAGTTGAATTTCATATTTTAATTTCTACCTTCATCCTATCCCAAATGATGTTGTTTCCCAGCGGCATCCCTGGCAGCCAAGGGTATGTCCATAACCCACATACAAAGTGTGTTCCATTTACTGGTCGTAGTGGACTCAGAGAAGAGATTGTGGTGCAAGAGCTGTTTCCCAAATATACTCCTTTCCCTGGGTTTGTTACAATGACAAGTGGCATTTACTGGTATACAGGGATTGCTTACTAGTCTCAGTCGGGGAATTCTACAAATTCTGGTCTCATCTATTTTCCAACCTGGTTTACATGGGGGAGTGTACCATCCTTTAAAATTATTATATATATATATATAGGTTAGTCCTCGAGTTTTAATAATCATAACTAATGGACAAAAAGATATAGTCCAGGCCATCTAGGCCATTCCCAGGACACCGAGGAGAATTATTAATCTCATTGTCCTTTTTCCAGTTTCCAATTCTTTTGCAATCGGTTAGGTGTATCCAACGGAGATGATTTTCGACCTTCACTGCTGTAGTACTTGGAAGTACTAGTGAGTAGTACTTGGAAGGGCCCCTTCCACTGTTCTCCCAGTTTCTTATTAGTACATAGTCTCCTGGTTGTAATGATTCGCCATTATGGTCAGCTGATAGTGGTTTCTGTGTTTCCAATACCTGTGAATATAAGACTGAAAAGGTTTGGGTTAATTGCTGTGCATACGTGATTAATTCATCACTAAGGGCCTGTAGGTCAAATCTAAGTTCCGCTTTAGCTGGGGTTGTTCAGAACCATCAGAATGGCTGGGAATCCCTTACCCCATTCCTGTCCAGTCTCGGTCAAGGTTTTACTTAAACTCTTTAGTGTCCTATTCATTCCATCCACTCCCAATTTCCAATCTATCTCTCCAAAATCACAATTTCAAATTAACAAATTTCTCTGAGATATAGGCATCTCCAATCTCATCTAAAACATCATTACCAGGATTCCATGTGGCCAGTGTGGAATCCAGGTCTCTTTTCAACTCAATTCAAAAGGTAAGAAATAGGAAGAAAGTAACATACGATAAATAAGACAAAACGAACTGCATTAGCATCTCTCCTCTGTTGAAAGTAACGAGAAAACAAAGAATAAACAGTTAATTTCCACATAGTACAAAGGAAAATAAAATAACTGTCTGTGGCTCCAGCCCTACACATCTGCAACTTCTTAAAGAGACACTACCTCTTAAAACACATGAGACCCTACAAAGATTTATCACGTAAAAGAGCAATCTCATTCAATGACCCTATTTCATCTGAATTATAGGATTAATTCAACATTCACCCAGAACTGGTTCCACAAATAAGTAACAATCTTAAAACTCACTTTTTTCCTGTGAAATTCACTCACAAATGTTCACACCTCATGTAATATGTTGAATCTCAAATATTCACACACTTTAAAACAATAACATTCTTACTCTCACCTCAAGGAAATCATGCAAACTCTTAAAACTTTGATACACCCAAATACATTCATACTTTGTTCATAAATACAACACATACTGAAGAGCAGTCTCAACCCGAAACACACATTTACACATCCCTTATATCCCACTCGACTCTCACTCACTCTCTGTTGCTGCCGCTACTGCTCCCCCCTCTTAAACACGGGTCATGTGTAACGTGTAAGCTACATTCCACATTCCCTTTCCTCTTTACCAGCATGCGTAAGGGAGTGTATATTGTGTAAAAGAACGGGCATGAAAGCATCAGGTACACAAACTTGTCTGAGAGGGGTGAGCCAGAGGCCCGTCAAAGAGTCAACGGCACAGCCCTCTCACTTCCAAAGATCTTTTTGTGTGGCAGAGGCGTCCCCCTGCATAACTTTACCTCACCCCTGTCTGGCAGAGCTATTCTGTCTACTAGAATATTTAGTTCTGTGGGGACCAATGTGCAGAATTCGCAAGCTGCTGTGCGGGTCAGCTAGGGTGTTCCTTTGGGAGACTATGAAGTGGCTACTCATATGGGCATTGCACTAAATAATGGCCAGGTAGACTGGAAGGGCTAAGGCTTGCAGTGGCTAGTGCAGTAGCCAGCGCTGTTTTTAAGTAGCACAAGTCTTCTTCTTGTTCGAAAGAAGAAGACTTGCTGCGGTGACTTGGCGTGACAGTAGGGTGACAGTTGTTTAGTGTATCCACTGCCGGTAGAAATTAACCAAGCCCAGAAAAGCCCTCATCTGCTCAGGGATGTTCGGGCTCGTGTGGTTCACAATGGGATCCACCCGGGTGTGTGTCAATGCTCGTTCAGTAGGACTGAGCAATATACCAAAATTTTACTTTATAGCGGGGACTCGCAGGAGTCCAGCTAAAAAACTAAGCGGACACAAGTTGTGTGCTTGAGGTGTGTTTTAATCGGTCAGTTACAGCTCCCTACTCCTCAAATGGGCACGGGCGTTGCCCGACCTTAAATACCCCTAAGGGTCAACCCCGTGACCTGCGCCTCCCACACCGAGACACCTAACTCTTCCCTCCAGAGCCAAGGGTTCGCTCTGCCAGTGGCCGACCATCAGGTGCGCGACATTACCCCTCCCCCCCCCCTGAACCAGAGGCACCGAAACGGACGGGACACTGAACGAGGCAGCCAGATTGCTTAGATACGTTCCCTCGCACAGGGGACTTTCCTGGTCCGGAATAATTCAAGGGGAGATTGAGCCACCTGTACTGGCTCGCTCAGGTCCAGATGGGCTGACTTTAAATGACCCAGGAATACAGTTTCCTGCCGGCCCCCCATATCCAAGACGAATGTCATCTGCCCGTGCCGCAGCTCCCGAAAGGATCCATCATAAGGCATTGCAAGGGCGACCTGTGGGCATCGTGGCACAGCAAGATGTATGGGCAGTCCACCAATGCCGGTGGCACATGGCATGGAGCCAACCAATAACGAGACGTCGGGACGGGAGCCAGGGCGCCAACCCTCTCCCATAAGTGCACCAACACATATGACGGTGGTTTCTGGGACCCATAGGGTGAGCAGAGCGCCACACACTAGTTCTGCCGAGGATGATTACAAATCCTCCTTGGGGGCAGTCCGAATCCCCAGCAGGACCCATGGCAACTCGTCCATCCACTCCGGGCCCGTGAGGCGAGTCTTCAGGTCATCCTTCTGATGGCAGTGGAACCGATCCACTAACCCATTCGATTGGGGAGGGTACGCTGTTGAATGGTGGAACTGCGTCCACAGCAGGCGGGCCATTGCGGACCACAGTTCAGAAGTGAACTGGGCACCCCGTTCCGATGTGATGTCCAGAGGAACCCCGAAGCATGCACCCAATTAGCCACGAGGGCACGAGCTCACGACCGGGCGGAAGTGTCCATTAGCGGGATGGCCTCCCGCCACCGCGTAAAATGGCCCACCACCGTCAGCAGGTGCAAAACACTCCGGGATGGAGGCAGTGGCCGTACGATGTCCACGTGCATGTGGTCGAACCGCTGGCGTGGCACTGCAAAATCTTGAACCGGCACCCGGACGTGTCTATGTACCTTAGACGTTTGGCACGGAATGCACGCCCGGGCCCAGTGTCCGACTTGCTTTCGCAGCCCATGCCATATAAACCTCGTGGCTACCATGGCAACCGTGGCCCGGATAGATGGGTGAGCTAGCCCATGGATGACATCGAACACGCGAACAAGAAATCGAGCCCGTGCCCCACGGTGTCCATCAGGTGCTGGAAGGCCTGCACAGTGTTCTTCAGGCCAAAGGGCATTGAATACACGAACCCGGAGGCCGGGTTAAGAATGGCTGCGATCGCGGGGCGGGACAAGGCATCTGTAACCAGGTTCGATTTTCCGGTGATGGGTCGGACATCTGTTGTAAACTCCGATATGTACGTTAGCTGGCGCTGATGACGGGCGGACCATTGATCCGAGACCTTGGGAAATGCTAAGGTGAGGGGCGTATGGTCCGTGAATGCTACGAATTCCCGGTCCTCCAGGAAATACCGGAAATGCCACACCGCAAGGTGCAATGCGAGCAACTCCCGGTCGAATGCCCTGTCACGCTGCTCCGCAGGCTTGAGCTGCCGGCTGAAAAAGGCGAGAGGCTGCCATATGCCCTTGATTGACTGCTCTAGAATGCCACCAACCGCAGAGTCCGAGGCATCCACGTTAAGGGCTGTAGGGGCGTCGGCCCACGGATGTACGAGCATTGTCGCCCGAGCCAAGGCTTACTTTGCCCCTTCAAACGCCGCCACGGCGATGGTGTCCCATTGCACCTCCCACCTCTTGCCAGTCAACAACTGAAAAATTAGCCACATAATTTTAGCTGCTGCTGGCAAGAACCGATGGTAAAACGTTACCATGCCCACGAACTCCTGGAGGCCCCGCACTGTGGAAGGTCGCGGAATCTGGCGGATCACTTCAACCCTTTGTGGTAGAGGCACTGCTCCGTCACCTGGTGGCCCAGAAAGTCTATGGCCCGGAAGCCGAACTGGCATTTTCCAGGGTTAATCACCAGGCCGTGTTGACTAAGGCGCTGGCACAATGAACGCAAGTGGGCGCAGTACTCCTGCCATGAGCGACTCGCCATGAGGATGTCATCTAAATACAGTGGCTTGCAAAAGTTTTCATACCCCTTGAACTTTTCCACATTTTGTCACGTTACAACCACAAACGTAAATGTATTTTATTGGGATTTTACGAGATAGACCAACACAAAGTGGTGCATAATTGTGAAGTGGAAGGAAAATGATACATGGTTTTCAAATTTTTTTACAAATAAAAAACTGAAAAGTGTCGCATGCAAAAGTATTCAGCCTCCCTGAGTCAATACTTTGTAGAACCACCTATCGCTGCAATTACAGCTGCAAGTCTTTTGGGGTATGTCTCTACCAGCTTTGCACATCTAGAGACTGAAATTTTTGCCCATTCTTCTTTGCAAAATAGCTCAAGCTCAGTCAGATTGGATGGAGAGCGTCTGTGAACAGCAATTTTCAAGTCTTGCCAGAGATTCTCAATTGGATTTAGGTCTGGACTTTGACTGGGCCATTCTAACACATGATAATGCTTTGATCTAAACCATTCCATTGTAGCTCTGGCAGTATGTTTAGGGTTGTTGTCCTGCTGGAAGGTGAACCTCCACCCCAGTCTCAAGTCTTTTGCAGACTCTAACAGGTTTTCTTCCAAGATTGCCATGTATTTGGCTCTATCCATCTTCCCATCAACTCTGACCAGCTTCCCTGTCCCTGCTGAAGAAAAGCATCCTCACAGCATGATGCTGCCACCACCATGTTTCACAGTGGGGATGGTGTGTTCAGGGTGATGTGCAGTGTTAGGTTTCCGCCACACATAGCGTTTTGCATTTAGGCCAAAAACTTCAATTTTGTTCTCATCTGACCAGAGCACCTTCCTCCACATGTTTGCTGTGTCCCCCACATGGCTTGTGGCAAACTGCAAACGGGACTTCTTATGGCTTTTTTTCAACAATGTCTTTCTTCTTGCCACTCTTCCATAAAGGCCCGATTTGTGGAGTGCATGACTAATAGTTGTCCTGTGGACAGATTCTCCCACCTGAGCTGTGGATCTCTGCAGCTCCTCCAGAGTTACCATGGGCCTCTTGGCTGCTTCTCCTTGCCCGGCCTGTCAGTTTAGGTGGACGGCCATGTCTTGGTAGGCTTGCAGTTGTGCCATACTCTTTCCATTTTCGGATGATGGATTGAACAGTGCTCCGTGAGATGTTCAAAGCTTGGGATATTTGTTTATAACCTAACCCTGCTTTAAACTTCTCCACAACTTTATCCCTGACATGTCCGGTGTGTTCCTTGGGCTTCATGATGCTGTTTGTTCACTAATAACCATATAACCATATAACCATTACAGCACGGAAACAGGCCATCTCGGCCCTTCAAGTCCGTGCCGAACATTTTAATTTTTTTTAATTTTTTTATTAAAAAAAAAAAAAAAAATACTTCCCCCTAGTCCCATCTACCTGCACTCACACCATAACCATTCCTTTCCCGTCCATATACCCATCCAATCTATTTTTAAAGGATAAAATCGAACCAGCGTCGACCACTTCCACTGGAAGCTCATTCCACACAGCTACCACTCTCTGAGTAAAGAAGTTCCCCCTATATAAATAAAATCTATTATTATTATTATTAATGTTACCCCTAAACTTCTGTCCCTTAATTCTCAAGTCATGTCCCCTTGTTTGAATCTTCCCTACTCTCAATGGAAAAAGCTTGTCCACGTCAACTCTGTCTAACCCGCTCATAATTTTAAAGACCTCTATCAAGTCCCCTCTTAACCTTCTGCGCTCCAAAGAATAAAGACCTAACTTGTTCAACCTTTCTCTGTAACATAGTTGCTGAAACCCAGGCAACATTGTAGTAAATCTCCTCTGTACTCTCTCTATTTTGTTGACATCCTTCCTATAATTAGGCAACCAAAATTGTACTCCATACTCCAGAGTTGGCCTCACCAATGCCTTGTACAATTTTAACATTACATCCCAACTTCTATATTCAATGCTCTGATTTATAAAGGCCAGCACACCAAAAGCTTTCTTTACCACCCTATCTACATGAGATTCCACCTTCAGGGAACTATGCACAGTTATTCCTAGATCCCTCTGTTCAACTGCATTCCTCAATTCTCTACCATTTACCATGTACGTCCTATTTTGATTTGTCCTGCCGAGATGTAGTACCTCACATTTATCAGCATTAAACTCCATCTGCCATCTTTCAGCCCACTCTTCCAAATGGCCTAAATCTCTCTGTAGACTTTGAAAATCTACTTAATTATCCACCACACCACCTATCTTAGTATCATCTGCATACTTAATAAACCAATTTTCCACACCATCATCCAGATCATTGATGTACATGACAAACAACAGTGGACCCAACACAGACCCTGAGGCACCCCAATAGTCACCGGCCTCCAACCTGACAAACAGCCATCCACCATTACTCTCTGGCATCTCCCATTCAGCCACTGTTGAATCCATCTTGCTACTCCACCATTAATACCCAACAATTTAATGTTCTTAACCAACCTTCCATGAGGAACCTTGTCAAAGGCCTTACTGAAGTCCATATAGACAACATCCACTGATTTACCCTCATCAATTTCCCTAGTAACCTCTTCGAAAAATTCTAGAAGATTAGTCAAACATGACCTTCCAGGCACAAATCCATGTTGACTGTTGCTAATCAGATTCTGCTTATCCAGATGCTTATATATATTATCTTTAAGTATCCTTTCCATTAATTTGCCCACCACTGACGTCAAACTAACAGGTCTATAATTGCTAGGTTTACTCTTAGAACCCTTTTTAAACAACGGAACAACATGCGCAGTACGCCAATCCTCTGGCACTATTCCCGTTTCTAATGACATTTGAAATATTTCTGTCATAGCCCCTGCTATTTCTACACTAACTTCCCTCAATGTCCTCGGGAATATCCTGTCAGGACCGGGAGACTTATCCGTTTTCATATTTTTCAAAAGTGTCCGCACCTCCTCTTCTTTCAATCTCATAGTTTCCATTGCTACTCTGCTTGTTTCCCTTACCTCACATAATTCCATATCCTTCTCCTTGGTGAATACCGAAGAAAAGAAATTGTTCAGTATCTCCTCCATCTCTTTTGGCTCTGCAGATAGCTGTCCACTCTGACTCTCTAATGGACCAATTTTATTCCTTGTTATCCTTTTGCTATTAATATAGCTGTAGAAACCCTTTGGATTTACTTTCACCTTACTTGCCAAAGCAACCTCATATCTTCTTTTAGCTTTTCTAATTTCTTTCTTAATATTCTTTTTACATTCTCCTCAAGCACCTCATTTACTCCACGCTGCCTATAATTATTGTAGATCTCTCTTTTTTTCCGAACCAAGTGTCCAATTTCCCTTGAAAACCATGGCTCTTTCCAATTTTTACTATTTCCTTTCAACCGAACAGGGACATAAAGATTCTGTACTCTTAAAATATCACCTTTAAATGTCCTCCATTTCTCTTCCACATCCTTCCCATAAAACAACATGTCCCAATTCACTCCTTTTAAATCCTTTCGCATCTCCTCAAAGTTAGCCTTTCTCCAATCAAAATCTCAACCCTAGGTCTAGTTCTGACCCTCTCCATAATTATATTGAAACTAATGGTATTGTGATCACTGGACCCGAAGTGCTCCCCAACGCTTACCTCCGCCACCTGCCCCGTCTCATTTCCTAACAGGAGGTCCAGCACTGCCCCTTCTCTAGTAGGCACCTCTATGTATTGCTGCAAAAAACTATCCTGCACACATTTTACAAACTCCAAACCATCCAGCCCTTTTACAGAATGTGTTTCCCAGTCTATGTGTGGAAAATTGAAATCTCCCACAATCACTACCTTGTGCTTACTACTAATATCTGCTATCTCCTTACATATTTGCTCTTCCAATTCTCGCTCCCCATTTGGCGGTCTATAATACACCCCTATAAGTGTTGCTACACCTTTCCCATTTCTCAGCTCCACCCAAATAGCCTCCCTAGACGAGCCCTCTAATCTATCCTGCCACAGCACTGCTGTAATATATTCCTTGACAAGCAATGCAACACCCCCACCTCTTGCCCCTCCAATTCTATCACCCCTGAAGCAACGAAATCCTGGAATATTTAGTTTCCAATCACAGCCCTCCTGCAACCATGTTTCACTGATCGCCACAACATCATACTTCCAGGTGTCAATACAGACTCTAAGCTCATCCACCTTTCTTACAATGCTCCTAGCATTAAAATATACACATTTAAGAAACCCACCACCACTTATTCTCATAACCAACCTGAACTCCCGGTGGCTCAGCACTTCAACTCCCCCTCCCATTCCGTATCTGACCTCTCTGTCCTGGGTCTCCTCCATGGCCACAGCGAGCAACACCGTAAATTGGAGGAAATGCACTTCATATTCCGCTTGGGCAGTCTACATCCTGGTGGCCTGAACATTGAATTCTCCCAATTCTGCTAGCCCTGGCTGTCCCCTCCCATCATCAGCCATCTGGTTGTCTCCTCCCCTCCCCCAGCCCTCGGGCTCCTCCTCCGCCTTTTCCTTCTTTCCTTTCTTCTCCCCACCACCCATCAGTCTGAAGAAGGGTTTCGGCCCGAAACGTTACCTATTTCCTTCGCTCCATAGATGCTGCTGCACCCGCTGAGTTTCTCCAGCATTTTTGTGTACCTACCACTTATTCTCTGTTTATTATCTTTTTCTTCTTTCTCCCCTACATTTTGGGTCTGAGTGCTTCACTTCTCTGCCTCCTGCCTCCCACATTTTCTACCATCTTTCTCTACTTGAGACCCTCCCCCCAACCATTCTAGTTTAAAGTCTCCCCAGTAGCCTTTGAAAATCTCCCCGCCAGGATATTGGTTCCCCTCGGGTTCAAGTGCAACCCGTTCTTTCTGTACAGGTCACACCTTCCCCAAAAGAGGTCCCAATGATCCAGAAATTTGAATCCCTGCCCGCTGCACCAGTTCCTCAGCCACGCATTTATCCTCCACCTCATTTCATTCCTGCTCTCACTGTCGCATGGCACAGGTAGTAATCCTGAGATTGTTACCTTTGCGGACCTTCTCCTTAACTCTCCTCCCAACTCCCTAAATTCTCCTTTCAGGACCTCTTCTCTTTTTCTGCCTATGTCATTGGTACCTATATGTACCACAACCTCAGGCTCCGCTCCCTCCGATTTCAGGATATCTTGGACACGTTCAGACACATCCCTGAACCTGGCACCAGGGAGGCAAACTACCATCCGGGTCTCCTGACTGCGTCCACAGAATCGCCTATCTGACCCCCTAACCATAGAGTCCCCTATTACTATTGCCCTCCTCTTCTTTTCCCTACCCTTCTGAGTAATAGTGCCGGTCTCTGAGCCGGAGGCCCGGCCGCTGTCGCTACCCCCAGGAAGGCTGTCCCCCGCAACAGTACTCAAACAGGAGTACTTATTTTCAAGGTGTACAGCCACCGGGGTACTCACTAGTCCCTGCCTCTGCCCCTTGCCCTTCCTAACCGTGACCCACTTGTCTGCCTCCCATGGTCTTGGAGTGGCCACCTCCCTATAACTCCTTTCTATGACCTCCTCACTCTCCCTAATGTTCTCTAACAAACCTCTGAGGCCTTCACAGAACAGCTGTATTTATACTGAGATTAGATTACACACAAATGGACTCTATTTACTAATTAGGTGGCTTCTGAAGGCAATTGGTTGCACTGGATTTTATTTTGGGGGTATCAGAGTAAAGGGGGCTGAATACTTTTGCACGCGACACTTTTCAGTTTTTTATTTGTAAAAAAATTTGAAAACCATGTATCATTTTCCTTCCACTTCACAATTATGCGCCACTTTGTGTTGGTCTATCACATAAAATCCCAATAAAATACATTTACGTTTGTGGTTGTAACGTGACAAAATGTGGACAATTTCAAGGGGTATGAATACTTTTGCAAGCCACTGTAGATGAACAAGAAATCGAGCCCGTGCCCCACGGTGTCCAATCAGGCGCTGGAAGGCTTGCGCGATGTTCTTGAGGTCAAAGGGCATCCGCAGGAACTCGAAAAGGCTGAACGGCGTGATAATGGCCATCTTCTGGACATCCTCCGCTCGCACGGGGATCTGGTTATATCCCCGGACTAAGTCGATGTTGGAAAACAACTTTGCCCCGGCCAGATGGGCTGAGAAATCTTGTATGTGGGGAAGGGGTAACTATCAGCAATTGCCACCTCGTTCAGGCCTCCAGCTCCCGGAGTGCTTCGGCATCATGTGCAGCGGGGAGGCCCATGGGCTGTTGGAGCACGGCCTCCATTTTCCGAAGTTCCGCCCTCGCTATCAGAAGCTTGTCGGGGGCAAGCCTGCGGGCGTGGAGCGGTGCACCCGATGTAAGAATATGGTACAGCACACTCGGGCTGTTCGAGTCGAATTTCGGAGTCACAATGTCCAGAAACTCGGCCAGTATCTGTGCATATATATTGTCGACCCCCGCCACTGGGTTGTGGATTTGGGCGGCGGACGCAGTCGGGTGCAAGGAGATGTCCTCCAACGTTGAGGCGTGGACAAGGCGTTGTCCTCTCACGTCCACCAGGAGGGATTGCGCCCACAAGAAATATGCGCCCAGCAACGGCTGGGCCACGTCCGCCCTCTTGTGGGAGTGGTATTCGGTCGCTGGGCCTTCCAGTGCACTGAATCGATCTGGTCCAGCGATTCCGGGGATTCCAGCAACTCCAGGGATTTCCAACGCACCCACCTGCTGCTGATCAGACAGCCACAGCTCGTCAGCATGGGCCGCTAGCCAGATCGGATCTTCAAAGCTCTCCTCCGCGAGCTGCCGGCGGATGTCTCACGGCAACTGCTGCAGGAAAGTAAATTCAAAGAGCAGGTAGGGCTGGTGGTCACCCATGAGTGTTAGTATCTCGCTCATGAGGGCCGAGGGAATCTGGTCGCCGAGCCCGCCCATGTTAAGGACCCGACAGCCGCGCTGCATACGGCTGGGCCCATAAATCCGGAACAGCAGCTCCTTGAGGCCTGCGTACTTACCCGCCACCAGCGGGTTATCCAGGTAAGGAATGACCCGACTGGCCGTCCGCTGATCCAGAGTGCTTACCGCATAGTGGTAACGAGTCTCGTCAGCCGATACGCCGTGGATGAAGAACTGTGACTTGGCCTGTCGAAACCAAACCCCCGCTGGGAGGTCCAAAATGTAGGCAGCTTCAGGGCGACCGCGTTGTGTTCGGCCTCGGCTTCGTAAGGCGGCAGCGGCGGAATGTATTTTTTGCATCTTTTTACGAGATTTCCCTTCCAGGATTACTCTCCTGAATGTCGAGGATCACTAATATAGCGGGGACTCGCAGGAGTCCAGCTAAAAAACTAAGCGGACACAACTTGTGTGCTTGAGACGTGTTTTAATCTGTAACCCTGTTCTTCAAATGGTCACTGGCGTTGCCCGACCTTAAATACCCCTAGGTGTCAACCCCGTGACCTGTGCCTCCACACCAAGACACCTAACTCCTCCCTCCAGAGCCGAGGGATCGCTCTGCCAGTGGCCGACGGTGATCCAGATTGTGATTGGTCAGATTCCCTGTCAGTCAGCAACGCACTTCTTTGTTTCAGATGCTTTTCAGGGTCTTGCCATTGACTGTAGATTTTCCCCTTACTTTCGACCTGCCACACTTGCCCGGTTACTCACAAACTCATCTCGTGACCTCTCCCTCTCGCCCCATCAGGGAAACGAGCTCTGTGCCAAAACTTATTCAAAGTTCTATGTTAATTTGCACAGCAGCAGACTCTTATCACCGGCAAACCTGGCCGCAAAGCCTTCGTCCGAATCATTTTCTATCTCTCCTCGTGGAAAGCTATTTCCATTGCTACTGCTTCTGCTGCCCCTGAACTACCTTCTGTTTGGGTAGAATGTAACCCCAGCGATGCAAGGCTATTAGTACCTCATTGGTGTCCTCAGCATTCTCCTTATCTCTGTACTTGCAAACAGAAGGTCATCAGCACACTGTATCACCAGTGAGCCGTGGGGCAGCCTTAGGGTCTGAATTTGTTAAGATTGTTAAGATTGTTTTAAACTGTGCAGACTGTTGGTTGTGGAAAGATTTCTCATCTCCTGCATAAGTGCGGTACGCTGTCATAATTCTCTTGCAGAAACGATGCACTAATTCCTTGGGTAAGGGTCTGCATTCAATTACTTTGCCGTATCAACAGGTCGTTTCAGGCATTGAGTCAGGGCGGTGAGCACAGCCTAAATTCTTGCGGGGTCGTTAGGGTACAGAGCCTCGAGCAGAGCCTCGAGAGCCTCCCAAGTTGCTGCCCAAGTTGCGGCATTCTTCCATCGCGCCCCCTCATTTAGGATGGCGGACGTTAGGGCAAACACATCCCTCATAGCTGCTTCATATGTGGTCAGCGTCGACCGTATATAATTCATAAATCCTGCTCGGTCATTAATTCGGTCTGGGGCTTTTTTTTAGAAATCAACAGCATCTCCTGTGGCTTCCAGTGGCTGTATACATGCATTACTGCCGGCGGACCATTTGGTCCAGGTTCTGCCAATGGATTTGCCATCTTTTTAGTCTTTTTAATTTCTTGTTGTTTCTTGGCTTCACGTTTCTTTTGCTCTTTTTGTTTCACTCTCTCACTGATGGATTCAATTACTGCACCTCCTTCCTCTTCTGCCTCAGTCTTCTTCCTTCTTTTTTCTCATCTTGCTTTTCAGTTTCCGAATCGCTATCAGTATCATCTTCTTCTGGAAGTGCCCTTTCCTGTAGGGATGCCAGAGACCCCACCTAAGGGATCTTAGTGGGGTAGCTCCTGCTGCTAAGGACTGGTGGCCAGGGCATATGGGGGAGGAGGTCTACACCATTCCCGAATTTGTTCCTCATTCCCCCCAAATCTGTTCCTCATTCCCCCAAATTTGTTCCTCATCCCCCTCTTCTATAAACAGGGTCGCCATGCCAGACAAGGGGTCCCCGGGGATATTTTGCTTAGGTTTCCGTTTTTGCATTACCAGTTGTTTATTGTTCTGTTGGCCAACCGTATTGTCTTTTTTGAAAATATTTTAGCCTGATCATAACGTAATCTTTACGTTTTCCCGGATCCAAATAACACATATGCTGTACCGAAGCTCCCAAATGTACCAGAGCTCCCACATCACTATTATCCCATCATTCGGCTCTATATCAACAATATTTATGATCTATATCCGACCTGTTCAATCGAAAATACGGGTCCCAGACCCTCTAATATTTTATCATCAATCTCAACCCACATGGGCCATATACGATCTAGGTACTCCTGGAGCACTTGTTCCCAAGTCTGAGATGCTCAATCAACAAAAATCTTACCTTACGTTATCTGTCAAGGATCTTGGCAGAGAACCAGATCAACCTCAGATGAGGGACCACAGTGTTCCCGGGCACTCTCAGGAGTTCAGACTCAATGGATCCGATAGTGCACTTTCTACTCCCTTCGAGGTCCCGGCCAAACCGTAGCCTCTTACTCAGTCTTCAGAGATAGTTTCCAGCAAGATCCTGCCGACTATGCCAATGTTAAAGTCCGATTCACTTCAAACAGATAACAACACAATAAAGTTAGTAATACAGTAACGTCTTTATTTCACCCAGGCGGGTGTGGGAGGCAACTCTAAGTATGTAAACACAGACTACAGAGTTTCTTGTGTTCCACACCAAGATGTAATGTTCAATTAAATGTACTTATACCTCAATAGTCAGTCATTCAGCAATTATTTATCTTACAGAGCATTGTACAGCCTCTTGCCTTGTCCATATATGGTAACATTAAAGATCGGCAGTTTCTTCTGATAGAGGAAAGGTTATGTCCATATATGGTTTTGCTCGAAGGAGCTATTCCTTATCTTTGCAGATTCAAACAGTCTTGTTTTTTTACCTTGTTTATTCATCGTCTGTACATTACAATCTCCAGAGGAAAGGGTAAGGACCCAGTGTTCTGTACATCTTGCTGAGTATTTATATCATAGGGCAAAGCATCCAGTGTTTGTGCACTTTAATCTTGCTGAATATGGAGAGGAAAGAGCAAAGCATCCATTTTGTATACTTCTAAATCTGCAGCAGAATCTATATTGTAACCTACTTCCTTGACCCACTGAGTTTGTTTTTTGCTCCAGGTTCCAGCATCAGTCATCTCTTGTGTCTGGATTGGCTGGGTCTGCTTTCATTGGAGTGAAGTTAGGGTACCTGATGAGGGTATAATCCTCCAACATTTTCTCCACCTCCAACACGATCCCACTACTCGCCACATCTTCCCATCTCCACCTCTTTCTGCTTTCCGCAGAGACCGTTCCTTCCAAAACTCACTGATCAATTTGCCCCTTCCTACCCAAACAAACCCCTACCCGGGTACATTCCACCGGAAACCACTGGAGATGCAACACCTGTCCCTTTACCTCCCCCTTCGACTCCATCCAAAGATGCAAACAGTCTTTCCAGGTGACGCAGACTCACCTGCTCCAGGTCACTTGCACCTCTTCCAACCTCATCTACTGTATCCGCTGTTCCAGGTGTCAACTTCTCTACATCGGCGAGATGAAGCACAGGTTCGGCGATCGTTTCGCTGAACACCTCCTCTCGGTCTGTCTTAATCAACCTGATCTCCCGGTTGCTCAGCACTTCAACTACCCCTCCCATTCCCAATCTGACCTTTCTGTCCTGGGCCTCCTGCATTGTCAGTGAGGCCCAGCGCAAATTGGAGGAACAGCACCTCATATTTCGCTTGGGTAGTTTACACTCCTGCGCTATAAACATTAACTTCTCTAACTCAAATAGCCCTTGCTTTCCCTCTCTATCCCTTCCCCTTTCCAGTTCTCCCACTAGTCTTACTGTCTCCGATTACATTCTATCTTTGTTCCGCCCACTCCCCTGACATCAGTCTGAAGAAGGGTCTCGACCCGAAACGTCACCCATTCCTTTTCTCCAGAGACACTGCCTGTTACTCCAGCATTTTGTGTCTACCTTCGATTTAAACCAGCATCTGCAGTTCTTTCTTACAGATACATTGAAACACTTTTGTTTGCATGGCAACGGGACCAAATGTTTGTAAATTGATTCAGGATAGATGGGCACATGATGGTTGTCATGACTATCCAGGTCTGAAGGCTTGTTTCTGTGCTGTATGACACATTGAATATTATTACTCTTAATGTCTTACTGTCAATCCTTAATTTTCCAATTGGTTTAAATCTGTGTTTTTTCGTTTGGAATCTAATATGGCTTGGAGTAAAACTGGAATCAATATTACATATATAATATATTTTATGGTCTCTAATGTTCCTTTTTTCAGGACCAAATTGCCCCAACTTTATTGATTATCCATGAATCCATTTAAGGGAGGTTTAAATATTTCTTTTGCATCTTAATGGCTAAACTGAAAAGAATATTAAAAGCTAGAACTGAACAGGAGATCAACAATTTTACAATAACTTCCTCCTCACATTGAACTAATTGCCAGTATCATTTTACCATTTCTTTACTTTGTTTTACAAAGACATTGTTCATCATTGGTTCAGGTATTTTTTTCTTGTTGATTTCTTGGTATGTTTGCATATTATCAACTCGATCACTAACTCATTCCCTGACTAAAATTTACTCTATAATGTCTTGCCAACAACAATTAGAATCATGTAATGTTGAGAACAAGTGTCCGTCGAGCATAGTAATTTATTTGTTTTACCTAAAGGATTAAATTCCAAACTCTGAGTCAGCCCATTAAATACTAAAACTGGAACAATAATTGCATCTCAGACAAAATATAAGAAATCTATATATGATTTTTAAATAAAATTATAGAAAGGAAATCTCCGCAGTTAATGCTTACAATTGGTCAGAGCTTAAAGTACTTATTTTAAATTATAGTTGTAATTATTGGAGCTGTATTGAATTATATTCTATGGGTAACCAGAGGGCACACAATTAAGTTCATGTTGTTTGAAGTGAAAGCATGGCAGCCAATTTAATAACAGCTTTTGAAATGGAATTGAATAACTATCAGGAAGGGGAAAAAATATAAGGCTTAAGAGAAATAATTTATTGGAAATGGTTTTCAAAAAGCCAGCACAGACACAGGAGGCCAAATGGCTTTCCGTTCTATATTTGGAAGCTTTTTAGAGCTGTTAAGATGATACCGGGTTGTTTGAATATAATGGGAAAGGCACGGAATCAGATTTTCAAACATTCCATTCATTACTGCTGGATTATTTGTTGGTGAACAACCCTCACACTGGGTAAAAGTAGCTACTCGCACAACAACTAAGAATTATCAGTGTGAACACTTGAATCACCAAGGTGTAGAAGGCATTGAACCAAGTGTGTAAATGGAACTGGGTCTAAATTCTCAAGCTCCCTTCCCCACAGCTTTGTGGGAGACTCTTCACCAGTAGAAGTGCAGCATTTTAAGAAGCTTGCTCAACACCATGTTCATAAAGCCAATTAGGAATAGGCAATATATGCTGGCCCTTCAAGAACACATGCATTCTGAGAAATCAATAGATAAATTAAACAGATTTAAATATGGTCATATCAGACTGAACTCTTCAGCTGCCTGTGAATCCTGGAGGTGATGTCGTCTCATATTTACATTTTTAGATTGGTGACTATTTCTTTCATCCTTTCCATGACCTTTGAAACCTCTCGGTCAAACTTGAAATGTCTTAAACCATTGGGCGCAGGCAGTGAGCACTTCATCCTTAAGAACTATAGACAATGGCTTTAATTATTGCCACAAGCCTTAACTGTTGCTCACTGCCTTTTAAATTGGACCCAATGGGTACATTCTTGTGTAATAAACTGTATAATTCATGCTCCCTAGACTGTAATATTATAATACTGAGGTTCAAAATTAAATGTCTGATGAAGAATTCCAACCTATCCATTTTCTCTACAGGTGCTGCTTGACCCACAGTTACTCCAGCATTCTTGTGTATTTTTGGTATAAACCATCATCTGCAGCTCCTTTTTATTAAATCTGTGTTACCAGCATCTGAATTATTTGGCATAGACTTTATCTGTTTTTTTCATACATTTTGAGTCTAAATAGTATTTTTCAAATGAAATTAACTTCAAAGGATTAAATTATTATCAATTTAAGAATCTCTAACATTGCCACTTTAGTTTTCCTCTGAAAGGCGGCCTCAATTCCTGATATGGAATATGATGTGTAAATATGATGTGTACGGTTTTAAGTTAGTATAAGTTTGTTCAATTGTTTCTAAGTTCTCAATAGTCCTTACATCATGTAAAAATTAAAATGGGCTACTTGCCCGAATTATGGTTGTACCAAGGCTTTGTATAATGTTCTTTGTTTTATCTCTGTCATCATTGCCTGTAACTCATTTATTTCCATCAGCTTTATTCCTGAACTTTTGTTTGTGTGTTTCATAAAGCTGAAAAGCTTTATGTTATAGTTTTAGTTATCTTAGATTCACTGTTTTGGATTTTTTTCCCCATGTATTAGTAGCCAGGTTAAATATGTTCCTATACATTTCAAAGTTATTTTTACACGATAGATTGTGGAACTGTCAAATAGAGCAACAGAGTGATTGGAACTTGCACAAATGTAGAGGTAGACTGAAATATTTCTGAAACTATGACTACCCGTTGCTCTTGATGAATAATGGGTGCATATCATAGAATGGCTTATCCAATCGATTAAGAGGAATATCAAAGACCATACTTAATTATCAGTGAGGTCCAACTCATGGTATCTTTACATATTTGTCTTGCTTGTAAATTGTCATTTCCAGTTTTATGACTATATAATAAATATGTTTAGTACTAAGAAGCTTTATTCAGACTATTAAAAGTCAATTTTCAGCCTGTGAATAGACTAATGCTTGGATGCTTGAATATTTAGTTAACTGAAAGATATCTATAGAAAGAGGGAAAGACAATCTCTTCTATATTATTTCCAAAGTATTGGATTGTGGATGTAAAATTTACAGGACAATAGATAGCATTAGGTAGAAACAAAGGACTGCAGATGCTGGTTAATACACATGAGGACACAAAGTGCTGGAGTAACTCAGCTATTCAGGCAGCATCCCTGGAAAACGGATAAGCAATGTTTCAGGTCAAGATTCTTCTTGAGACTGATTGCTGAATTAGTCTGAAAAAGGGTCTTGACCCCAAAGGTCACCTATCCATGTTCTTAAGAAATGCTGCCTGACTTGCTGAGTTAAGGGCCTGTCCCACTTACGTGTCCTTGGCATGCAAATTACGCAACGTCGTGGTCGCGTTGAGCCGCGACGGTCCCGCGAAGGTCCCGCACGATTTCATACGTATGCACAGCCGTCTGGAGCGCGTGACGTCATTTGAAGATGAACACAAAGCTGGAGTAACTCAAAGGGACCGGCAGCAGCTCTGGAGAGAAGCAATGGGTGATGTTTCGTGTCGAGACTCTTCTTCAGTCTGAAAAGAAGGGTCTTGACCTGAAACGTCACCCATTGCTTCTCTTTAGAGATGCTGCCGGTCCCACTGAGTTACTCCTGCATTTTGTGTCCATCTTCAATTTTCTTGGCCCTACACTGGGAGTAGAAGTGGGGGCGGATCCGGACCGCAACGGCCGTGAGCCCCAGGCCGAGTTCGGCGATCGTTTGCCTGCTTCTGCTGCTGTTGGAGGTGAGACGTTGCGTCGCGCCAGGGTCTTGGGCCTATCCCACTTTGGCCATCAGTTACGCGACAGGCCGTTGGCGCGCGAAGATTTCGTTCGCTACAAAAATTTCGGAGCCCCACGCGATGTCGCGCACAACTACATACCCCTCCGTGCTTCTAAGTGGGACTGACCCCGCGCGGCCATACGATGCCCGTGCGCCTCAACGCGACCATGAGGTCGCGTAATTTGCGTGCCAAGGACACATAAGTGGGACAGGCCCTTTACTCCAACACTTTGTGTCCATCTGATTGCATTAGGTCTTGGAAGCAGGAGTGGAAAGACCAATTATATGAACGTACAAGAGACCAAGTGCTAGAGGTTATATTCAATGCATTTATTTAATTGGCAATCTTTTACTTTAGAAAATAAGAATAAAATGTTTTAAACACATGCAATTAGGATCTGCATTGGTCCTTCATAATTGCATGCAATTTAATTACTGGAAACCAATATTTCCAGTTTTCACTTCCGCATGCCATTTGCATGTCAATGAACTGATCTTAAGTATAATTCCATTCAAAGGGCCGTAAGTCTGCCAGCAGTACCAACAATGAAATACACTCGATTAGTTGTGATCTGGGTTCTTGCCCTCATTAAAGGTAAAACTTTCTAAGTATTTTTCAGGATTCATTTATTTCCATTGAAATGTGTAACTTTTTTAACAAATTGATTACGTTAGAGTGTTTTATTATTCCAAGTAACAAGTAATTGTTGATAAGTATAACTTTTGTATTGCAAGTTCATTAATAATTTTACTTGGTTACTTATGCTTCTATTTTTATGCATAATGGTGGTGGATAGTAAGTAAGTAAGTAAGTAAGCATAGGTCCCTCTGCTCACCTCCAATGCACAACGTGTATGGTCGCCAATTTCAGGCAATTACAACTCATAGATCAATTATAGGTATTCATTCTAATGATTTTTAAGCCATTCAACTTGATTTCTACAGCAATTTTCCATAATTAAATGCCTTTTTCTGTTTCCTCACATCTTGTGCACAGTTGCACTCTGTCTTGGCAATGTAAATGTGTCATTTGTAAAGTACTGTAATTAGCCTGATTTATGTGGGTCAATTATGCTTTCTTTCTTGCTTCCACTTTTTACAATATTTTCATTAATGAATACAAATTATCTTAGTAAAACTCTAGTTCTGAGAAAATGAATGCGATTCATTCCAATCAGCTAATCTTTTCAGATTACAGAAATGAAATCCTTAGCTGTTGACACCATCTTGTTAATAGTTGCCAAGGAAATTAGTGCTTTGCTTTGATATTTTATACAGCTACCTATACTTATGGAAGTAATCGTTAGCACAGTGAGGAAGGGTAAAGTCAGGCAGAGCCAAAGTGATAGGAGATGCATTAGTGTGGGGACAGACAGGATGGTGTGATGTCTCCCTGGTCCCAAGGTCCAGACAGTCTTGGAGTGGCTGCAAAGCATTCTCAAGAGAGAGGGGGAACAGTTGTTGTGTGCATTGCTCAAATTATATAGCTAGAAAAAGGGATGAGGTCCTGATGAGTGATTATATGGAGTTAGAGCAGCACCTCAAGAAGAGTAATTTCTGGATTATTTCCAGTGCCATGTTCTAGTGAAGGTAGAAATAGGAAGATAGGACTAATGAATGCGTGGTTCAGGAGTTGATGCAGAATCAGATTCAAACTTTATTGTCATTGTGCAGTGTACAAATACAGAGACAACGAAATGCAGTTAATTCCCTCCAATAACTTTTTGACTTTGATGTATACAGTGTCTTGTCTATGGTTTTTGTCTGTTCTTTTGCACTATGTATTGTTGGTGAGATTTGTGATTTGTGATGTGCTTTATTATTATTGTTGTTAGTGTTAATGTGCTAAAGCAGTGTACCATCATGTACCGAACCCAATTACCACCAACCCTGGTCGTGTGGCAAATAAAGTTTCTATTCTATTCTATTCTATCTCACCCAGAAGTGCGAACACAGAATAATGGAACAGTAAAATATATATAATGTATATACAGTAGCAGTAGTGCAATTTTCAGGGGGGGACATCAGTCCCACTGGGGGAAAGAGACTCGGGTTGCACCTGAACTGGAGGGGGACCAATATCTTTGCAGGAAGCTTTGTTTTTGGTACTTGGGATGGTTTAAACTAGAGCAGTAGGGGGTTGGGAACCAGAGTAGCAGGATCAACAAATAAATCCCCAGGGCCTGATGAGATTTATCCCGGGTTATTCAGAGAGGACGTTGCACGAATATTATTTAATTGTCTCTAGCTACAGACGAGGTTCTGCAGGACTGGATAGTAGCTGATGTTGTTTCTTTCTTTAAGACTTTGAAGAGGAGGCACTATTATTCAGACTGGTTATCTGTGACCTGTGAATTTCCATTGGGATCTATGGTGGGACCTCTGTTGTTTGTGACATATACAAATGACTTGGACTAAATGTAGTGTGACGTCAGGGATGATTCCCGGTCGAGAATGACTAAACCGACACTCGCAGTTGGATAAACTGTTATTATATGGGTTAATTTTAGTGATGAGAAGGTCGTGGTCCATGTGCGGATGTAGTCCCTCATCCCTCATGATCTACATGTGAGGAAGTGTAGCATCTCCAGCTTGTCCCAGCAGTCCAGTCTTGACCTGGAAAAGGAAGCACTGGCTGTTTTGTGCTTGTCAGGGCTGCTCAGTCTTCAATCAATCAATCAATCAATCAGTTTTTATTCATCACATACACAATAAAGTGCAGTGAAATGAACTTGCCAGCAATGGTACAATCAAAAAAGAACACACAATACACAATAAAATTTAACACAGACATCCACCACAGCATTCTTCACTGTGGTGGAAGGCACAAAGTACAGTCAGTCAAAGTACAGTACCCCAAAAGGGCCACTGGCTGTCTTGGACTTGATCCGGCGGTTCAGTTGGGGCATCGAAGGATGAGGCCGGCAATCTCAAGCTTGCCCCTGCAGTTCACTTGCTTCGAGAGGGCTGCTGCTGGTCTCAGGCTTGTCCTGGTGGCTTAGTTCTGAATTCCTCGAGGAGCAGGTGTGGTGATCTCACCTTGCCCATGCAGTTTACTCTGGCTTTGAGAGGGAGTGCTGGCAGTCTCAATCTTATCTGGACAGTTCAGACTTGGCTTTGAAGGGCATGCTGGCAGTCTAGGGCTTGTCTAGGGCAGTGACTCTGTCTTTGCCTTGAAGAGGAGGCACTGGAGGTCTCCAGCTTGTCCTGGCAACTCAGTCTTTGCCACAAAGATGAGGTGAGGAGACTCTGCCACCCTCGGGCTTGTCCCGGCAACTCAATCTTGACCTCAAATGAGGAGGCACTGATGGTCTCGGGCTTGCCCCGGCAGCTCATTCTTGGCTTCAAAGGAGGAAGTGGTGGACGTGAGCTTGTCACGGTAGATCAGTCTAGGTCTCATGGGAGGTGCATGCTGTTTAGGACTTGTTTCGGTGGCTTATGCTTTGCTCACCATGTGGTGCACAGTCCCTCGTGGTCTGTGGGCAGGTGAGGGGGCACAGTCAGTCTCCGGTTTGTCTTTGCAACTCAGTCTTCCTCCAAGCCTGCAAAAGGAAAACACAGTTACTAGTGAGGTTCCCTTCTTTCTCTGCCTTCCTCTGCCCTTCGTGCTTTCTTACTTTCTCTCTCAGCCTTTCTCTCATGCTTCCGGTTTGCTGGAATTGCTTTGGGTTTTAAGCAGAAGGATGATGAGGTGCTGCAGGGCCAGTCCAATGGCAGCTAATTGGACACGGCTCCTTTGGCCGTGGCCTCGGCTCAATCCGGAGCTCTGTCCAGGGAGTCGGTGATCTATGGCAGTCGTTGGTCTATGGAAGCCGGTGATCTACGGCATCGGTGATCTACGGAAGCCGGTGATCTACGGCATCGGTGATCTACGGAAGCTGGATGAGGTTCATGATGCTGAGGTTTGGCTTCTCCTGGCCTGTCTGCCGGTGATGGGGATCAGAGCGGCACATGAGGGAGGGGGCACATGAGGGAGTAGAGTATTACCATACCTAAGCACATCCCTGATTAGCAAATTGTACAGAAGTAGTCAAATGATCCAACATGCAAGAGGCGCCATGTTTTATTATGTCTAGTTTTTATGAGTGGTGCCCATACCAGGCAAGCACCAGTACCCAATCCTGTTCTGCACGGTTCTATGTTCTAAAGATCCTGGTTTGACTTCCCAAAATGTGACACCTTGCACTTATCTGCATTAATCTCCATTTGCCATTGCTCAGCCCATTTGCCCAACTGATCAACATCTTGAAAGCATGCTTTTGAATTTAATTGTGTTTCAGATCTGATATGAACCTGATGTTAATTAGTGATAATTAAATATTTTACTCTTATAATCAAAATAAATGTTAACCTACAACATTTGAATGTCAAGAAAGAAACATTTCAGGTGAATTATTTTCCATATTTGTTACTTTTCTAACTCAGACTCATCTGGCAATGACTATTCCACGAACACTTTTGGTAAGTTAACATCAGCAAGCAATTGAATCATTTTTGCAATGTGGTGAAAACATCCAGATAATTTAGTTAAAAATGTATTAATTGAATTCCAAGTTGTATTGAGGTACTAGTAGAAATGATTCTGCCTTTTTTCTTTGACAGATTTGTCACATATATCTCTCTGTAAATATCTTTTAATTAGTTTTTTTTAAATGATGAAATATATTTCTGTCTTTCATACCCCTTCACTTGTCAGTTTGGTTTACAGGTTAATCGCACCTGAAGTCCTTAATGGCCGGTCCCCTGCCCAATAAGCCCTTCCTTTGCCTCACAAATGGCAACCATTCCTCTTTCCATTCAGGTCCCACACTCTGGACTTCACTCCTTACACTCACTCCTCTGTTTCTGTCAATCCCTCATAATTCAAACCTTTGTGGCTAAGCCTTTGGGCATCCTTTTACGCCATCTTCACATGTTTCCTTGTGTATTTCAGCAATTCGTCAATACTGCAATACATGAAAATCCAAACCCTTTGTTGTGCCTCAGGAAAGGATTAACCTTTAATCAGTTCATATCTCCCTTTGAAATATAAAAGTTACACGTTATCGATGAACTCCACAAAATGTATACTGTCATTATAAACTGCAAATAATGTAGCTAAAATGTAGATAAACATTAAACAATTTGTATTATCCCTCAAAGGGAAAAGGCATACTCCTTATCATAATGGATGAGGTACACAGATGGAAATAATCAGTGATTTTAAAGAAAAATATTGTTCTTAAAAACATAAATAATGGCAATTCCAATGCATCACAATAAATTGCTTGTTCAAATTGTATGGATTTGTATTATCAATGCCCATTCAAAAATTAACAATTCTAAAACTGCTTGAAATATAATTTATATTTATACACATTTTATATTTGTTCATGGCTGAAACAATGATAAACTCAACATTTTTAAAAATAGAATGATCATGGGTTTTTCAATTAATTTAATTAATTTTAATAAAGCATGGCATGAGCACAAAAGTATTATTGAATATGAACTGCATACTAGCATAGTATATTCTACAAGTAATAATTTTAAAATATTATTTTGTGTAAGATCTGGATCAGGATGTCCTCACCCAAGTGTTCAAGCGTTCAATCCGAGAAGTCTCTAAAGCACGTGAAAATCATCGTAAGTACATTATGTTCAGAATATTTGATTGATCATTTACATTTAGATTGATTTTAATCTTTTGCTGTTGTGACAGAGGTTCTTCTTTTCTTCCAGATACCTGCAAAACATGGGGAACAGGGTCTTTCAAGGCATTTAACAATGAAGCTTTCTACTTTGCATCAACCTGTGACTTCTTCATGAGCAGGCTATGCAAGGAAGGGCTTGATAGTTATGAGGTGAAAATCCGCCGTGGATCATCTGGAGACCTCGAGGAGATATTCATTAAAATTGATACCAACATGATTGTTGTGACTAATGGAGTAATTAAGGTTAAAAACCAAATGTAAGTTGAATTCTGCAGGATTGCTTTTGATTGTCATTTTAAGACTTTAGGTTAATTTAGAGAGATACAGCATGGAAACTAACACCAGAACCAAGCCGATTATCTATCACCCGTTGTCACAAGTTCCATGTTATCCCACATTCTCACTCACTCACTACACATTAAGGACAATGTTACAGAGGCCAATTAACCTACAAACCTGCATGTCTTTGGGATATGGGAGGGAACCGAAAAACCCAGAGGAAACCCACACAGTCACAGGGAGAATATGCAAACTCCACACAAACAGCACTCAAGATCAGGATTGAACCCAGGGCTCTTGTGCTGTAATGCAGCAGCTCTAACGCTCCACCACCGTGACTCACTGTGATTTACACATAACTTATCTGTATGCGCCATACCTCCAGATCCATATTTCCAAGTTTTGAACATTCAATGTATTTTGATGCCATTCATTTTAAAATAACTGCAATGCTATTTTGTTATGATAGAAATGATTTCCAAAATTTGGAATAATATAGTACTTCCTTTATCAAGGAACAAGTACACTGATCGTCTTGGGATTGATATAGGAAAACTATTTGCCATTAATAGTGTAACCTTGTGATATCCATTTGATGCTATTACACAATATTGATTCCTGAATTTGTTCCCAATTGTAGAACATTAAAACTGACTAACAACAAGATGAAACTGGATTTGTAATGTGATTGTGTAGGAAGGAACTGCAGATACTGGTTTACACCAAAGATAGACACAAAATGCTGGAGCAACTTAGCAGGTCAGGAAGCATCTCTGAAGAAAAGAAATAGGTGATGTTTTGGGTCGAGACCCTTTTTCAGACTGAGAGTTAGGGGAAAGGGAATATAGGGGTCTGTAAAGGAACAGAACAAATCAGAGCTCGTATCGATGACTCAGGAAAGGTGAGGCCCACAATGGTCCATTGTTGGCTATGGACAAGGTGATAATAAAGAGATATGAACAGTGAAGCTAGCAAGACGACTAGGGACAGAGAGAGCGGGAATGCAACGGTTACTTGACATTAGAGAAATAATGCAACGGTTACTTGAAATGAGCTAAATGTGATTGTACATTTCTTGTGATCAAATCTTTCTTCTGGAGGGCCATCGCTTATTACTTAAAAGTACCACAAGATGACAATGCCACACTGCTAAAGGTAGAATTGACTAACGTGTGAGGCTGTTAAATGCTTGGGGGAAAGCAAACTTTGCAGTTGCAGAGTTCTGTTAAACAATTGCTCTGCGTAAATCATTATGTAATCTGTTGTGTACTTCAGTGCAAATTAATTTGGTTTGTTGACCCACAATTGGGTGCCACAGTGGCAAAACACTTAGGGCTGGGCCTCAAGCTTCAAACAACCCAGCTTCAATTCCAGACTCTAGTGCTGTATGTGTAGAACTTGTAAGTTCCTAACATGGTGTGACTTTCCTGTGAGTGCTCTAGTTTCCTCCCATATCCCCAAAACCTGCTGGTTGATGGATTTGATGTTTACAGTAACTTATTCCATGTGTAGATAGGTGGCAGGGGAATAAGGATGGAGTATTTGGGAATGTGAGAGAAAATTGGTTGTAAGGATATAAATGGGGAATGATGAGATTGCTCAGAGAGCTGGCAAAAACTCGATGGGCTGAATGGCCTCTGCTTCGTCAAGTGAAAATATGAGAAATAAAAACCCCGATCTTTAGAGCTTGTTGGAATACTAAAGTTCTGATTGATTTTATTTTGGTCTTTCAGTTTTTAGTTTTACTTTTAGACACACAGTGGTGAAACAGGCCTTTCGGCTCACTAACGATGACCTGTACACAATCCTACACACATGACAAATAACGTACACATTTTGGAATGTGGGAGGAAACCGTAGCATCCAGAGAAAACCTACGCGGTCACATGGAGAATATAAAAACTGCGTACCTACAGCGCCCCTGGTTAGGATCGAACCCTGGTTTCTGGTGCCATAAGGCAGCAACGCATCACTGTGCCACCCACAGTTCTAACCTTAAAATCCGACACTTAGTTGGTGCAACATATTGCTCCTACAACTAAAAAGCTTTGAAAATAAGCTGGTTTCAGACTAGATGAGCAAGGAGAACAGAAACTCATTACTGATCAATAGTTATATCAGGTACATAGTATATTATGTCTAGCAGGATAGTGACCCTCGATGAACGGGACCCTCAACGCCCTTGAGGTGAAAGGCAAGTACAGATTTGTACTTGAGTTATTTTAATTTTTAATATTTTTAATTATTTGAAATCAATGTATTTTTAATATTTTTTTTAAAACTTACTATTTAAGTTTTTGCAATACTTTTAATGCATTTATCAGAGATTTGTGAATACTGTTCACAATACTGGCAGTAGCCCTCTGGAGGGCTGACGTGCCAGCTGAGGCTTATTTACCCAAGTGGTCATTCCTTAATGCCTGACACTGGGATTTGGAGACTGAGGAAGATTAAATCCTGAATCAAACACAATTTGGCCTATTTAATGATTAGGGATTAAAAAGACTTTAAGATTTGTGGCAAAAGTATTTTTAACCCAACTTTCATGTCACTGTTATTTATAGAGTAACTTTGCCATTTGACAACAAGATGATCAATATTCATAGCAATGGAGTTAACATCAAATTTTCAAACAAGAAGCATTCGATTTCCCTCATCTGGAATGGTAACAATACATTATCGGTGAGATATTTTAAATGTAATCTTCCTTCTTAGCAAGTAAAGTAAGTAATGACAACATGGATTATGTTTCAATCTGCTTTAATGGGATATAAACGATGGCTGCATTAAGTGAAGGTGGTTATGTTCTCTGAAAATGGCCCCTATTGCAGTTTCTATAACGTGAAGCTGCAGACTCGTCAAGAACTGTGAGCAGAACAAAAATAAATCTCGTGTTGATTTATTCACTCGTTTTCCATATAAGTTCCAGTGGAGTGAATTCTACCCAACGTTTGTGAATTGTGTAAGTGTGACTCTCCACAACATGCAGTTCACCTGTATGGTTTCTCTCCGAGGCAAATGAAGGTGAAATCACATTTCTCAAAAATGTGTCTGTGCAACCTCAGAGAAACTACCATTTTATCAGTGTCTTAGATATGTATTGCTTTTATTTGCACCCTATAGGAACAGATATTTCTTACATCTGAGCAAACACATTTCATATAAAGAAAAAATATTACAGAGCAGAACTATAAATTGTTTGGGAACAAAGTGCAGTTTTTCTGTGGAAAGAATGTCAGTTTCTCAAAGCTCACTCCAGTTGAAACTGATTCCATGTCTAAACTTTGAAATCTAGGAGGAAACAGACAACTTTTCATGAGCAGGAGTAGTCCAATTGGTTCCTCAGGTCTGTTGAGCCATCCGATAAAATTATGGCTGATCTTCGACCACAGCACCACATTCCAGTATACATTCTGATTTCTGATTTTCTCTGAAAACCTATTCACTTGTCTTGATTTTCAGAGAATAGTTGGATATAAAGACAGTATTTTATTTTACCTCTCACTATTTAATAATAGCCTGCTTTTCTGTTTTTTTCTACTGAATATTATATTTTTTATATTTTATTCCTTCTGCCACATATATACCCCACATATTTGCCTATTCATATGTTTGTCAATATCCTCCCAAACATCTCAGAGTCCTGCATCCAGAGCACTTGCCACCTCGCTTTTAATCATCAGCAAACTTGGATAGATTGCACTTGATACTCTCATAGAGTCATAGTCATAGTCAGACAGCCAGAAACAGGCCCTGTGGCCCAGCTTGTCCACGTTGATCAAGGTGCCCATCTACACCGGTCCCACCTCTTCGCTTTTTGCCCATATCCCTCTGAACCGTTCCTATCCATTCCTATCCTCTCCTCGTCTAAATCATTGATGTAGATTCAAGAACTGGGGCCTCCCAACCCAAACTGATCTCTTTATTCCCACTTTTGTTTCTCTACCCATTATCCAATGCCCAGTCCTTACCAGTGCATTGTCCCCAACAACTTGCATTCTAAATTTGCCTCATAATCCCTTGTGTGTCATTTTACTGAAGGCCTTTTGAATGTCCAAGTACATCACATCAACTGGTTTGGGCTCATCTATTCTGCTAATTACATTTTAAAAATTCTAGTATATTTGTTGAAGATGATTTCCATTTCGTAAATGTGCTGACTCTGCAAACTTCTGTTGTTATTTCCCAAGTGACCATTTACCACTTCCTCTATAATATATTCCCGCAGTTTCCCTACTACACTGATATTGTGGGAGATTATTTTTCTGATGTAGAAATTAGTAGCTATCCAAACTGTTCAAGAATCCAGCGTCCCAAATTGACCCCAAGATGAGGTTCTAATCCCATATCCTAATCATTCCAATGACTTCAAAGTCTCCACGTCTTCTTCAAGCAATCTGCAGCCAAGACCCTTATTCACACTTCTATCTCATCAAAATTGCCCCTCATGCTTTAACTTAAGATCTCCCCAAATCTCCTGTTCATGCCATGATGGTCCTCAACCCCTGCTTACCTATTGTTCCTGTTCACAGAGACCTCCATCAACTTGGTAATTATTTCATGTTGAGTCTCCTCCTCTTTGTAACATCTTGTACTACGTGCACAAATGCACACTTTTTAAATATGGTGAGAGTCACTGTCTCCAGCACCCACTTGGGTTGTGCATCCCAAACCAAAACCAAATATGGGTAAATAAAAGTGCTTTATCTAATATTTCTACTTAAATGTAGTAAACTACAAATTAATTGTATCACTTTGCTGCCTCTTCTATTCACATATGAAGTCTATTGGCTACTCTCTCTACTAAATTCTCCCACTATCTATCTGCAGCAATTGGAGTTCATATTTCTGAATGGAGGAGAGGGAAGAGGTGCATGAGGCAGGTCATACACCTCCTGCAGTGGGAGGGGAAGTGCCTGTGAGGAGGCGAGTTGGGTGGGAATGGATGACTGATCCAAAGAGTTGAGGAGGGAGTCGTCTCTACGAAAAGAAGGGGGTGTAAGTACCTCATATTGCATGTGGGTAACTTACTACCATATGGTTTGAACATTGAATTCTCCAATATTAAGTAATACCCTCCATGCCCCGTCTCCCCTTTCTGTGCTCCCCTTCCCCCAGTGCACACCCGTTTCTCCCACTATTCTGCCCCTCTTCCTACCACTCCCAGCACATCCCCTTTCAGCTATATCTCTCCCTCTGACTTTACATTTCCCATCTCTTCTCTCCTAATCTGACATATTTTTGTCACATTTTACACCCATCTACCAATCAACCCCCTTCACCTGTATTCACCTATCACTTGTCAGGATTTGGCTCATTCCCACCTCTCTTTCCCCACTATAGCAATCACTCAGAAGAAGGAATCCGACCCAAAACATCACCTATCCATTTCCTTGCTGCCTGACCCGCTGAGTTACTGCAGCACGTTGTGTTTATCTCAAGATTCCAGTGTCTGCAGTTCCTTATGCCTCTAACTTATTGATTAAGTTAAATGCCACTGTCTGCCTTCATGTCTGACTTGTCCTTATCAAGGACAATCCTTATGGTTACCCCAAAGATGACATCATTATGATTACCCCAAAGCAGCAGACTTCTTTGTCTTTGGTTGTTGGTTTATAATGTCTTCAAGAGATACTTTTGACATACTGTCCATTTTCAATCTAAACATTTTATGAGTTTGTTGTTAAAAAAAAATCATACGAATTACAGGATGTGTAAATGATCAGCAAAGAACAAATTTAGATTTAGATTAATTGTTGTTGATGCAGCTTGAGGTGATGATGTTTCTGTAGGAAAATTAAATTACCAAACTATGCAACTGATTTTGAGCATACCCTTTTTGTCTTCAGCTTAAACTGCACCCTAGGTACAGTGGGCATGTCTGTGGACTTTGTGGAAACTTTGAAAAGAATGGAAATGAAGATCTGAGATTCAAACAGGGTAAGTATAAATTGTTAGTATGTAAGTTAGCATCCATTTTCCTACTACATTTTGGCATTTTTCTCCAAGTGAAGTACAGACAATGTAATTTTACATGAATATGGGAATTTAAGTGGAAAAACCATGTTGTCTATTGATTGAAATTAATTTATTTCTAGATGTACTCTGTCTAGTAAAATATTAAAATGTTCTTATTGCACATGAAAGCCCCATGATGAGACATGGTGAACTGAATGATGAAATAAGCAGATAGAAAGAACTAGGCAGTGCTTGTGATAGAGAGAACATGGATACCTAGAAAATGGATTGCATTGTGCTGGCTTGGTCACGGCTGTGCAATCCTAAATCAAAACACTCTGGGAGCAAAAGGCATGAGGGAGTATTTCTGGATAAGATCACTTCAATCTTGTATTTTAGAATAGACACTGCCTGATGGGATCTGCTTTACTCTATTAACGTTATCCCACTGCTATACACATAGCATTGTCATGCATTGCACATTAGGAGCTTTCCTGCACATACAGCATAGTGGAGGTTCTAGGTCTAGCGAATAACTGCTGTTTGCAAAAATGCAAGGAATTCAACATTTACACACTATTTAAAGTGACACTCGACTTTCAATCGGCACTCCACAAAGCCGCTACAAATATCACTGAAGACTGTTCACTTACCTCCAATGTATTTCATTCACTAATATTGTAACATAGAAACATAGAAACATAGAAAATAGGTGCAGGAGTAGGCCATTCGGCCCTTCGAGCCTGCACCGCCATTCAATATGACCATGGCTGATCATCCAACTCAGTATCCCGTACCTGCCTTCTCTCCATACCCTCTGATCCCTTTAGCCACAAGGGCCACATCTAACTCCCTCTTAAATATAGCCAATGAACTGGCCTCGACTACCCTCTGTGGCAGAGAGTTCCAGAGATTCACCACTCTCTGTGTGAAAAAAGTTCTTCTCATCTCGGTTTTAAAGGATTTCCCCCTTATCCTTAAGCTGTGACCCCTTGTCCTGGACTTCCCCAACATCGGGAGCAATCTTCCTGCATCTAGCCTGTCCAACCCCTGAAGAATTTAGTAAGTTTCTATAAGATCCCCTCTCAATCTCCTAAATTCTAGAGAGTATAAACCAAGTCTATCCAGTCTTTCTTCATATGACAGTCCTGACATCCCAGGAATCAGTCTGGTGAACCTTCTCTGCACTCCCTCTATGGCAATAATGTCCTTCCTCAGATTTGGAGACCAAAACTGTACGCAATACTCCAGGTGTGGTCTCACCAAGACCCTGTACAACTGCAGTAGAACCTCCCTGCTCCTATACTCAAATCCTTTTGCTATGAAAGCTAACATACCATTCACTTTCTTCACTGCCTGCTGCACCTGCATGCCTACTTTCAATGACTGGTGTACCATGACACCCAGGTCTCGCTGCATCTCCCCTTTTCCTAGTCGGCCACCATTTAGATAATAGTCTGCTTTCCTGTTTTTGCCACCAAAATGGATAACCTCACATTTATCCACATTATACTGCATCTGCCCAACATTTGCCCACTCACCCAGCCTATCCAAGTCACCTTGCAGTCTCCTAGCATCCTCCTCACAGCTAACACTGCCCCCCAGCTTAGTGTCATCCGCAAACTTGGAGATATTGCCTTCAATTCCCTCATCCAGGTCATTAATATATATTGTAAATAGCTGGGGTCCCAGCACTGAGCCTTGTGGTACCCCACTAGTCACTGCATGCCATTGTGAAAAGGACACGTTTACTCCTACTCTTTGCTTCCGGTTTGCCAGCCAGTTCTCTATCCACATCAATACTGAACCCCCAATGCCATGTGCTTTAAGTTTGTATACTAATCTCTTATGTGGGACCTTGTCGAAAGCCTTCTGGAAGTCCAGATACACCACATCCACTGGTTCTCCCCTATCCACGCTACTAGTTACATCCTCGAAAAATTCATTAAGATTCGTCAGACATGATTTACCTTTCGTAAATCCATGCTGACTTTGTCCAATGATTTCACCACTTTCCAAATGTGCTGCTATCCCATCTTTAATAACTGACTCTAGCAGTCTCCCCACTACCGATGTTAGACTAACTGGTCTGTAATTCCCCGTTTTCTCTCTCCCTCCCTTCTTAAAAAATGGGGTTACCCGCCAATCCTCAGGAACTACTCCAGAATCTAAAGAGTTTTGAAAGATTATTACTAATGCATCCACTATTTCTGGAGCTACTTCCTTAAGTACTCTGGGATGCAGCCTATCTGGCCCTGGGGATTTATCGGCCTTTAATCCATTCAATTTACCCAAAACCACTTCCCGACTAACCTGGATTTCACTCAATTCCTCCAACTCCTTTGACCCGCGGTCCCCTGCTATTTCCGGCAGATTATTTATGTCTTCCTTAGTGAAGACGGAACCAAAGTAGTTATTCAATTGGTCCACCATATCCTTGTTCCCCATGATCAACTCACCTGTTTCTGACTGCAAGGGACCTACATTTGTTTTAACTAATCTCTTTCTTTTTACATATCTATAAAAACTTTTGCAGTCAGTTTTTATGTTCCCAGCCAGTTTTCTTTCATAATCTATTTTTCCTTTCCTAATTAAGCCCTTTGTCCTCATCTGCTGGTCTCTGAATTTCTCCCAGTCCTCCGGTATGCTGCTTTTTCTGGCTAATTTGTACGCATCATCCTTCGCTTTGATACCATCCCTGATTTCCCTTGTTATCCACGGATGCACTACCTTCCCTGATTTATTCTTTTGCCAAACTGGGATGAACAATTTTTGTAGTTCATCCATGCAGTCTTTCAATGTCTTCCATTGCATGTCCACCGTCAACCCTTTTAGAATTAATTGCCAGTCAATCTTGGCCAATTCACGTCTCATACCCTCCAAGTTACCTTTCTTTAAGTTCAGAACCATTGTTTCTGAATTAACAATGTCACTCTCCATCCTAATGAAGAACTCAACCATATTATGGTCACTCTTGCCCAAGGGGGCACGTACAACAAGACTGCTAACTAACCCTTCCTCATTACTCAATACCCAGTCTAAAATAGCCTGCTCTCTCGTTGGTTCCTCTACATGTTGATTTAGATAACTATCTAGGTAACGTTTCTCTTTGAAAATGTTGGTGCTCATCCATGCCTTCTTCAGCTCACTGAGAAGGACGTCAATCACAATGTTTGTGGTCTCTGTGTGCCTGTGGCCCGAGTGAAGTATCCTTAATGGCTGACATCGTTTTCTGAACTTTCACTGGTTCAAAGGCAGATCTCAAATGAACACTGCCTCACCCTAATTGTCTTTCAATCTTTTTGCAGTCCATTTTGTGATGACCTTTTTGAGGTACCTGATTTGGCAATGGCGCCTCAGCTCAGCAAAAATCCAGTGAAATCCAGTTGCTAGGCTAAGCAATCCCAATCTATTGACTTTAATGTGCAGATATTATTTAAAGTTTTATTATGCTCACAACAGGACATTGGATCAGACAGCTCTAAATATCTGCCAGAGTTAGCAAGGTGACTATACCTTGCTCAAACTAGGAAAGTGTACTTCTTGAAAATTTTAACTTCTGAAGAACACGTTTAACCAATGTCTCAATTGTAAGTCAAATCATGAGACCATAGACTTGTAAGCCTAACATCCATGATAAGAAAGTTACTGGAGAGGATTCTGACGAATAAGAGATATGTGCATTTGTGAAAAAATGTGATTAATTATGGAGAGTCAGTATGATTTTGTGCATGGGAGATTGTGTCTTATGAATTTGATTGAGCTTTTGGAAGTAACTATGAGGTTGATTACATTGTAGACATAATCTGTATGGATTTCTGCAAGGCTTTTGAAAAGATTCTGTGACTTTTACAAGCATGTTGCCTGGACACGAGCCTGAGCTACTGGGAGAGATTGGGCATGCTAAGACTTGAGGACTTTATTCCTTGGAGCTCAGGAGGCTGAGGGGTTATTTTACAGATGTATACAAAATCATAAGGAGGAATAGATAGGGTGAATGCAGAGTCTTTCTGCCAGGGTATGCTAATCAAGAACCAGAGGACATAAGTTTACGGTGAGCTGAGAAAAATTTAATTGGAGGGGCAACATTTTCTCACAGAGGGTAGTGGGGATATGGAACGAGCTGCCAGAGGAAGTAGTTGGGGCATGTACACTAATAACATTAAAAAAACACAAAAGGATACAAAGTGCTGGAATAACTCAGCAGGTTAGGAAGCATCTCCGGAGAATGTGGATAGGTGAGGTTTTGGTCAAGACCCTTCTTCAGATTAATTGTGGTGGGGGGGGGGAGGAGAAGGGAGCTGGAAAAGATGTGAGGCAGGACAAAGCATGGAAGGTATAAGGTGGATACAGGCAAGGAGGGGTTTTTCATGAGCAGATGTTTGTAACAAAGGCCAGAGGTAAAAACAGAAGGTGTGAAATGAGGATTGAAGAGTTGTGGATTGTGAAGGCAGCAGGTCTGTGGGGAGTGTTGTAGAATAGAGGGATCTAGGAGTGCAGGTACATTGTTTCTTGAAAGTGGCATCAGTTGCAGATAGGGATATCAAGAAAGCTTTTGGCAAATTGGCCTTCATCAGTCAAGGTATTGAGTACAGAAGTTGGGTTGTTATGTTATAGTTGTACATGAAGTCGATGAGATTTACAATGATGTTGCCAGAACATAGGGTGTGAGCAACAGGAAGAGGTTGGGCAGGCTAGGACTTTAATCCTTGAAGCGCAGGAGGATGAGTGCTGATTTTCAAAGGTTTCAAAGGTTTTAAAGGCCTTTTATTGTCACATGTACCAATTAAGGTACAATGATATGTGAATTACCATACAGCCATATGAAAAAAAAAAGTAACAAGACACACAATTACATAAAAGTTAACATAAACATCCACCACATTCCTCACTATGGAAGGCAAAAAAGTCCAAATCTTCTTACTCTTTATTCTCCCGCGGACGGGGCCGTCGAACCATCCATCGGGGCGATCGAAGCACGCACAGCCGGCGGTCGAAGCCCCCACGTCGTGCCGATCGAAGCTCCTGCATCGGTGCGATCGAAACTCCTGCGTTGGGGCCGTCGAAACTCCCGTAGCTTGGAGTCCCCAAAGTCGGTCCGTGATGTTAAAGTCCATAAGCACTCACGGTTGGAGCTCCGAGGTTGATCCCTGGTAAAGGGATTGCGGGCTCCGATGGTAAGTCTGCAGGCTCTGCAGTGGAGCTTCTTGAAGACGGTCTCCAGCAAAGGCCGCCAACTCCTCGATGCTAGGCCGCAGTGCGGACGGAGATACGATACAGAAAAAAATTGCATCTCCGTCGAAGTAAGAGATTAGAAAAAGTTTCCCCCAACACCCCCCACCCCATCCCCCACATAAAACAAGCTAAAGAACACTAAAAACATACATTTAACACAGACTATTAAACACAAAGGAAAGAAAGGACAGCAGACCGTTGGCGATCGTGAGAGGAATAGATAAAGTAGATGCACATATTATTTTACTCTGAGTAGGGGAATCAATAAACCAGAGGCTTAAGGTGAGGGGGTAAAGATTTAATAGGAACCCGAGAGGCAACTATTTCACACAGTTGGTGGTGGGTATATGGAATGAGCTGCCAGAGGAGGTAGTTGAGGCAGGTATTATACAATATTTAAAAGACATTTGGACACGTACATGGTCAGGAAATGTTTAGAGGGATCTGGGCCCAAAAGCGGGCAGGTGGGACTAGTGTAGGGGCATAGGGGCACCTTGGTCGGCGTGAGGAAGTTGAGCCGAAAGGCCTGTTTCCATGCTTTATGACTCTATGAATGTTTGCACCATTTCTAATCCACATCAGTCATATGTATCGAAATTAGAAAACACTGCAAAGATAAATTGGCAATGTGAAGGAATAGATATGTGAACTGTACACATGAACTGCTGGTTAAAAGAAGATGGTACATATTGGGGGTAAACAAATTGATCCCATTGCACATAGGACAGAACTCCAACAGCAATCAGAACATACGCCATACCAATTTTACATCAAAACTTGCAATCAAATGAAACAAAAAAATCCAGCCCCGGATTTAGTTACAACATTTATTGAAAATCTCATGAATATTTTCAATCATTAACTTGAATTGCACACATGCTTTTACTTATAGTCCAAGTTCACTGGATTTGCCGCAATTATAACTCTAGCTGCATTTCAAAATGCAATGTCACTTTCTCACTCTTTTCTAGTGACTGCTCCCTCTCTTCGTGGTGACTTTGTTGCCGTTGGTAATTGTCCTGTCAGCATACCTGATCTTACGAATCCCCAATCATTCCAGGTAAGTTTTGCATTTCTACAGGATTTCCTATTACTCCAAATATATTTCATTTAAACTTAATTATAACCTAACTTCTAGCCAGGAATAAGTGCTTATTAATAAGTGCAGATGCAGACAACTGAGTTCTGTTCAGTTTCTTATTTCTGTTAGAAGAACTTAATGAATAGGAGAATGCTTCATTCAATAAAGTCATGGCTGAACATTCATATAAAATTAACTTTTAATCCTTATCCCTTGGTTCCCTTATGTCCATATATTGACATCATCTATGGCTAGGCAAACAATGCTCTTGAGGGTAGAAAGCTTAGAAAATTCAGAAATACTGAGAGAACAATTTTCTTCTCTTCTCAGTCCTAAGTGGCCAATCATTATGTTGAGAATGTGAGCTGAAGACTCTGAAGGATCAGAACAGGCACATAGTCATTGGAAGAAAAGTGGAAACTCCCAATTCGGGACATCCTTGGATGTTGAAGAATATTCCGAGTTAAGATAGGGCAAGAATGGGAAAGTTATGACAGATATCAAGCCTTCAATACACATAAAGTCTGGTGGAGCATAACAGCTGCAAAGGTCATAGTGTTATACAGCATCTTGATTAATTTCCCTCATCATCCAAACTTCCTTACTTTGGTTCACCAAACTTTGGATAACTTAGGATAACAATGAGGGTGTTAGGAAAAGAATGTGGTAGGTAAAAGGAATGGAAACCAAATTGTGTTATTGAAAAATGCCAAGGATAAAGGATTGTAGACAAAAATGCTTGAGGAACTCAGCGGGTGAGGCAGCATCTGTGGAAAGAAGGAACAGGCGACGTTTCGGGTCGAGACCCTCCTTCAGACTGATGTCGGGGAGGGGGGGGCGGGGAAAAGAAAGGAAGAGGCGGACACAGTAGGCTTGTGGGAGACCTGAGAAGGGGGAGGGGAAGCGGGGGGAGAAAGCACGGACTATCTGAAATTAGAGGTCAACGTTCATACCGCTGGGGTGTAAACTACCCAAGCGAAATATGAGGTGCTGTTCCTCCAATTTGCGCTGGGCCTCACTCTGGCAATGGAGGAGGCCCTGGACAGAAATATCAGATTCAGAATGGGAGGGGAAGTTGAAGTGCTGAGCCAGCAGGAGATCAGGTTGGTTAGTGCGAACTGAGCGGAGGTGTTGGGCGATGCGATCGTCAAGCTTGCGCTTGGACTCGCGTTACTCCCTTTATAAACTAAACTGGCAGTCTTTGTGTGAAGTTGGAGGATGTATAAAGTTCCGATTGCATTCTTTGTATCTGCTGATGGAAGTTGGGAATGGTTTAGCCATTGTCATTAAAGAAGAGATATGAATTAATGTATGTAATAAACATAGATGTGGGTACATATTAAAGTGTTGCCATTTAAAAAAATGAACACAATATATTCCATGCTCTTAATAAAGCCAAAGGCACTTATTTTCTTTTTCTAGTGTTTGGTTATGGACAGGGTTGAAAGCTTAAGATACCGTTATTTGAAATGGTGGAAAGCGAACACACTGCAGGCTAGTAAGAAACAAAATATTGGAACAACACAGCAGGTTAGGCAACATCTGTGGAGAGAAATTGAGACATTTTGGGTTGGGACCCTTCTTCTGATTCAACATTATTTGTTCATTGAATCTGAAGAAGGGTCCCGACCCAAAGTATTATCCGTCCATTTCCCTCTACAGACGCTGAATGACCTGCTGAGCTGCTCCAACATTTTTTGTTGCTCAAGCTTCCAGCATCTGCAGCCTCTTGTATCTGTCGGCCTGTAAGCCTAAAATCAATGGTAGAAAATTGTTTTATAAGCTGTGAAGGATGGCATAAATCAACACTGAGTGAGGCAAGGATTAATCAAAAGCAATTAGTGTGGATTTATCAAGCCAGTGATGATCTTTCATCCAAGTGAAACTGGTTCAGTGATAGAGAACAGGGAGAAACAGACAAAAGGAATTTTACTTACAGGAGGTTTCCACGGAACTCAGTGCTAAGCCTCCAGATTTTTATGATATAAATTAGACCAAATGCAGACCCGTTGGGTCTGCTCCCCCAATGCAAGATTCCACCACTCACCCGTTCCCCCAATGCAATATTGAACCACTCACGCATAGCCCCCAACTGCACAGGCGCGGCTCATTTCTCCTCATCCCCAGCACTACCTCCTCCTCCTCTTCACCCTCCCTCTTCAATCTCTAGAGAGGGGGGGGGTAGAGAGGGAGGGGTGGTAGAGAGGGTTTTGGTAGAGAGGGAGGTGGTAGAGAGGGAGGGGTGGTAGAGAGGGCGGGGGGGAAGAGAGGGAGCAGGGTAGAGAAGGAGGGGGAGGGAGTAGAGAGGGGGGAGGAGGAGGTAGAGAGGGAGGGGAGGGGAGGGGAGGGGAGTAGAGAGGGAGGGTGGAGAGATGGGGAGGGGGAGGGGGTAGAGAGGGACAGAGGGAGGGGTGTAGAGAGAGAGAGAGAGAGAGAGAGAGAGAGAGAGAGAGAGGGGGTAGAGTTGGGGCGAGGGATGGAGAGGGAGGGGGTAGAGAGGGTGGGGGTGGAGTGGGTGGGAGTGAGGGTAGGTAGGGAGTCCTTCAGCCCACTCCCCACCCCATCTTCCTCCTCCACCCCTCCCCATCTCCCTCCACCAAACCCCCCCCCCCCATCTCCCTCTATCACCCCACGCCCACCCCATCTTCCTCCTCCTCATTTCCCTCATCCTCCTCCCCTCACTCCCATTCCCTGCCCTAGCACCTACCCAGGTCGTAGAGCAGCACCAGGGTCTGGAACTCTGCCTGGTTCTCGTACTCGGCCCTGCCCTGGCTATAGACTACAGCCATCAGCACAGCTGCCGCCTGGGCTCCAGTCCAGGCCCCGACTTCATCTCTGGGCTTGTCCCTGACCCCGGACCCAGGCTCACCCTTCGTTCCAGCGGCGGATTCTTTCTCGGCCTTGGTAACGGCCCCATCCCAAGCCCTGGGCTGGACCCTCACTCCAGCTCCAGCACCAAATTCGGCTCCAGCCCAGGCCCAGTCCTCGGGCTTGGCCCGCCACCAGGTACCGGGCATGTGTCGGGCGCCGGCAGCCGCCGCCACTCCTCGTTCACCGTGAGCACTAGAGTGTCCCGTCCTGCCTTGCAAGTGCATTGTGACATAACTTGGATTTTTTTTTCCAAAATGGGTGAGTTTTTTAGGCTGTTTTTAAAATTTCAACGATTAATAACTTTGGAAATATAGGTGGGAATGCGATGGGAAGATTTTTTATCGCCACGAGTGTAGGATTTGTGATAATGGGAAGGCTGTGGCCTAGCGTTTGGAAGAAGGTAGGAAAACCAGATTGACACAGAGACACATCGTGGGCAGATCGTGGGCACAAATGCAAACAATAGGAAGACTTTTAGTATTATAGAGATAAATGGTACACACTTTTCGGTGAATTTATTCTGGTGATTCAGAAATAGAAGTATAAATTTCCAACTGACTGGATGGCACAGCCAGCACGAAATGATACCATTTCTGATTCATCAATATACAAGAAATACTCAACAGATCCGTCAGTATTTGTGAAGAGAAAAACAGAGTTGATGTTGTTGTTATAGTATGATTTAAAATCCTATTAAAAAAAATACAATAAACTCTATTGTGCATCCCATTCTGAAAACTAAACATTTAATCTCAAACTTCCCATCAATTCTGTTTCACATTTATAATCCGATATCGGACATTAAATTAAAAAGATGTTAAAATTGTGATCCATTTCTTTCATGCTTTAGAGGTTCAGCTACATAGATTTAACAATGAATAAAAGTGCTCTTCTTTGAAAGTATAATGCCTTTCTTTAGGAAACATCATCACTTGTTAAATATCTATATATATTACTAGAACTCTCATTTTGACCACTTCCTGTCTGCGTCGTAATTAAATTTGCGCAAAAATGATCCCCCATAGCGCTACGATTTTTCGCCACCTTACTCACCATTCTCCTCTGCTGCAAGTCAAATAACTTTTGTTCCGATCGGTGAAATAGTACAAAAGTTATGAAGGTTTTGATGGTTCCCCCTCCCCCACACTCCCCCACAGCCCCCCCCCCACATCCCCCCTCCCCACATCCCCCCTACCACCCCCACTCCACCTCCCCTCCCCCACCCCCCTCCCCCACACCACTCCCCCACCCTACCCCACCCCCCTCCCCACATACCACCACCCCCACACTCCCCATCCCACACACCCCCACTTCCCCTCCTCCACACCATCCCCCTCCCCCACACCCCCTCCCCAGAGTGGTGGAACATTGCTTTGGGGGAACGGGTTGTGTTCGGGGAACAGGTTGGTGGTGGAATATCGTGTTGGGGAATGGGTTGCGTTGTGGGGGATCAGGCCTCCCATGTGACTGGGCCCACTTAGTCTAGTAATTGCTTAAAATTCCAGCATGAGGCAGGGCCTAATTTGAAACTTTTTTTAGAGTAGAAATCTGAATGCCCTGGGAATCAGATCTACAGTGATTTTGGTCAACCATTTATTCCAACTTGTATTGATTCAGATCTGCATGTTTAATAACTGTGTGATTTTACTGTTTATTGTTTTCCTTATTAGGCTTGCACAAAGACGTTCTCAACACTTTTGAGTTGTAAGGATGCTAAAATCTTCTATAGATTGTGTGCAATGGACACCAGTGCTTTTCCCAATAAAAATCAAGGTCACTGCCCGGGTATAAAAGAATTTGCACGACACTGCCAAATTCAGGAGGATTGGAGAAAGATCTCAGGATGTGGTACGATTTTCTCCATATTGAGAAAATAAATATGCAGTTTAAGCTTACAGTTACCAAATATTTTAATTCAGAAATAGCAAAGTGACAGTTGTGCCTTTGTACTTTATAATAACTGAAAATGTGAAATACATGAATTTTCTTTTTTAGAGAAACCTGAATGTCCTGGGAATAGGATCTACAGTGATTTTGGTCAACCATTTATTCCAACTTGTACTGATCCAGATCCTCAACAGAAAGATGCTCTTGAAAATACCTGTGAATGTCCAAAAGGTGACAATACTTTTGACTGATAGATTCATTATGTTGCACTTAGAGAATATGCTGATGGGTAGTCAAGAACTATAGACTGCAATGCAGAAGTTTAGAATGTGCTAGTGCATCTGACCTTTCATTCAAGTCCATGTTCAAATTGAAATTGCTTGGCTGAATGACTAGATACATTTTATGTCTGGCCTTCCAGCTCCTCACCAGTCATTTGAATAATATTGGCAACCTTCATTCAAAAGGTAAGTTTTGGTAGGTTTTTTTTCTAATCTTTTCTTTATTTCACTGACTTATTTTCTTAATTCATTGACAACAGCTTTGTATCTTTTTTTTCTTTTCATAAGTTTCTGGTCAGACTGATTGTAGGAGGTCACATCACATCTTCTCATCACCACCCCTTTACACTTTCTACAGAGGTCACTCAATTCGGACCTCCTATGTTCATTCATCCCCTCCCACCCACACCACCCCCTCTGCAGGTAGTTTCCCGTGCAACCGATCGTATATGTAACACTTGTCCCTATACCTCCTCTCTCGCCTTCATCCAGGAGTCCCAGCAGTCCTTCCAGGTGAGACAGATGTTCACATGCACCTACTCTAACCTCATCTACTGCCTCTGGTGTTCCCAAGGTGGCCTCCTGCACATCAGCGAGACCAAGTGTAGACTCGGTGACCGTTTCACCAAGCACTTGTATTCGGTCTGCCAAGGTCCACTGGATCTCCCAGTTGCTAAGCATTTTAAGTCCTCTTCCATTCCCATACTAACCCATCTGTCCTGGGCCTCCATCATTGCCAGAGAGAGGCCACACACAAACTGGAGGAACAGCACCTCACATTCCGCTTGGGTAGCTTACAACCCAACTGTACGAACATTGAATTATCCAATTTTAGGTAAGCTCCAACAACCCCCTTCCCCCCTTTCCTTTCACCCCACACCCCACCTTTCATCCACCCTCCCTTCCCTTGTACTCCACTTGGATACGTACCCATTTCTCCCCCTCCCTCCACCATTCCTCAGGCTTCACAGTTAGCAACTCGTCAAGTCTTTTGTCTCACACCTTCTGTTTTATTCTCTGGCCTTTGTTCCAACCATTTGCCGATCAACCATCTGCCTATCTTAGAAAAGAGGTATGATGGAAGGGCTCCAATGCAAGTTCACTGGATTGCTTCCTGGTCTGGCGTGTCTAGTTCCAGGGATCACAGTCTCAAAATAAGTGGTTGACTGTTCAAGAAAGAAGCAGATAAATATTCACAGGAAAGTGAAGCTTTGAAATTTTCTAAACAAAAGGACTTTGGAGATTCATTTCCTGAGATATTTAGGAAAGAGATTGATATTTTGATAGTGAATCAAACCAAGGCTTTAGGATTGTTGAAGAAACGTGGCTCTAATGTAAGAGAGAGTACAGTGTGGAAGTTAGTGGTAAAGTTAATGAAATCAACAAGCAAGGGGCAAGAGGGAGCCCTGATGCTGTCATCGATGTAGCAGAGAAAGAGTTGGGGGATGGTGTCATTGTATGTTTGCAACAGGGAATATTCAACACAATCTTCATAGCTGATACCTGTGTATAGTGTGAGTGCCCATAACTGCACCTTTAACTTGAAGATATTGAGAGGAGTCAAAAGAGAAGTTGTTGAGGGTAAGGGCAAATTCTGCCAGGTAGAGGAGAGTGTTAGTATAAGGGAAGTGATTGGGACCTTGTTTAAGGAAGAACAGGACGGCCTTGAGACCTTCCTGGTGGGGGATGAAGGTGTAAAGGGACTGGACATCCATGGGAAAGATGAGGTAATGGAGGTCTAGAAATTGAAAGTTATTGAAGATTTGAAGGGTGTGTGGGTGTTTCAGATGCAAGTCAGAAGGGACTGGACAAGGGGGATAGGATGGAATCAATATACGTGGAGATGAGTTCAGTGGGGCAGAAACAATGGGTCTGCCAGGGCTGTCCTGTTTGAGGATTTTGGGAAGAAGCTAGAGGCCAGCAATGCGGGACTGGGGAACAATAAGGTTGAAGGGTGTGAAGGGCTCCTGACTTCAGCACGGTAGAGGCCAGGCTGCCAGACTACAACAGCACCTCCCCTGTCGGCGGGCTTTCCGGAACACAAAAGTGCCTCCCTTGTTGGTGATTTAATTTAGCTTTACCACTTTCATTCCATCCTCAAATTCACTTGGATTATCTGTGACACCTCTCTTCCTTGTCTCCATCACAGGGGGCAGACTATTGATTGAGATCCACTACAATCCTACCGACTCCTACTACACTTCCTCCCACCCTGCCTCTTGCAAAGATGCAATCCACTCCTATCGATTCCTCCGTCTCTGCCGTATTTGCTCCCAAGATGAGGTATTCGATTCTAGGACATCCATGATATCCTCTTTCTTTAGCAAATGTTGTTTCCCTTCTGTTGAATTAGATGGGACATCACCCACATCTATTCTGTGTTCCATAGTTCTGCTCTCACACCCTCTCTCCCCAGATAGAATAACAATAGTCCTCATCTTTCATCCCACCAGCCTCTGCATTCAACACATCATCCTCTGACACGTCCTTCACCTCCAACGTGATCCCATCACCAGTCACATCTTCCCATTCCCACCCCGTTCCCGCTTCTGCAGAGACTGTTCCTTCTGTAACTCCTCGGAACACTCATCCCTTCCCACCCAAACCACGCCTCCCCAGGTACTTTCTTCTGCAAACACAGGAGTAGAAAACTTTGCTCCTGACCTCCTCCCTCACATTCATCCAGGGACAACAGCCATCTTCCAGGAAAAACAGAGTTCACATGCACGTTATCTAACCTCATCTACTGCAGCCGTGATCCCGATGTAGCCTCCTATAGATCACCGAGAGCAAGCGCAGAAACGTCCTATTTGATCTCCAGGTTGTTATCCATTTTAACTCCCTTCCCATTCCCATACTGACTTTTCAGTCCTGTGCCTCCTCCATTGCCAGAATGAGGATATACGCAAACTGGAGGAACAGTGCCTCATATTTCTCTTAGATAACTTACAATTGAATGCTGTGAACACCTGCTGCACTCTTCTCCCTACCCCACTTACATTCCCCCACACCTATTTCTTGCCTCCTCCTCAGCTTCCACCATTCCTTTCTCTAGATTCACAATTATCAGCTCTTCAATCCTTCTGTATCAGCCCTCTGTCTTTTCATCTTTGGCCATTGTCGAACCCTCTGCCTATCAACTGACACCCCACTCCTCACCTGTATCCACTTATTACTTGCTAGGCTTTATCCTGGCCCTCCTCTCTTCCAGCTATCTTACCCCATTCCCCAACATTCTGAAGAAGGATCCCTATCAACTATCCATGTTCTCCAAAGATGCTGCCAGACCCTCTGAGTTATTCCAGCAGTCTGTGTCTTTTTTTGGCACCAAAGTGAGTTGTCAGCCTCAGCATTATTGAATGACGGAGCAGCCATGACGAATCCAAAGAACTTCTCCATCTTCAATTGTTATATTTTTACTTTCCTTCATTGCCATCTAACTCAGTAACAACTTTTATTTCCATGAATGATAATTCCCTTTGTTTCATGAGTGTCAAATTACCACCATATCATCAAATTTACAATTCCAGACAAGAATGTCCCAGTAAGTTCTTCAATAGGTAAAATCTTAAACATAACCCTGTTCATAAAACAACTTAAGCAGGTGTTCTGTTCAACTTCAGACACTGTTCTTGATAACATACGACTTGACAACAAATGCATCAGAAAATCAGAGTGTCCTTGTGAATACAGTGGAACCATTTATGATGCTGGAGACAAAAGGAACACTTCATGTGAAACATGGTAACAGCTTCTAATTCATTCTATTGTGGATCATTCATCCACTCTCATCAAATGCTTTACTAACAATATTGGTCTTCTTTTTCTCAGTGTTTGCAAAGGTGGACTATGGGAATGTTTTTATCATAATTGTTCCAGAAGTTGCAAAGTGGAAGAAGGAACACATATCACAACATTTGATGGGAAATACTATAATTTGAGAGGAGATTGCACATACATTGCAGTTTCTGTAAGTGAGACATTTTGCTACAACAGTGGTGGATGGTCACTCTGATATTAACCCTTGTTTAGTAAGCTTAAAGTTTTAAACTTTAATGAATATTTTTGTAGACTCTGCAGGAGGATCTCTGGAGAGTGATCATTGAGATGCGTGAATGTCACAAAGCAACAAAACATATTTGCTTACGGCGTATTATATTTTCCACACATAAGGTAAGACTTTATGTTTTGTTTTAGTACTTGTTGTTATAAATGTAAATGATATTTGAAATATCATTGAGATTTGAATTTTTTTTATAGACCAAGTATGAATTCAATAATAATGGTGACGTTACATTTGACGGAGAAAATGTTGTACTTCCATTGAAAAGGGGTATGAACAAAATTAAAGAAAATTAAGTTCCTTTTAAGAAGGAAGCTGTAATTAAATTAAATGAACATTTTTTATTTCATAGATGGAACTATAATATTTAAACCTTCTTCACATTTCATTCAAATTGAAACAACACACGGCTTGACAATGCAGATACAGATTTCTCCCATTATGCAGCTTTACGTTTCGCTGTTGGATGGTAATAAACGAAGTTTAGGAGGTAAGGTTAAATGACTACTTAGGATGAACAAGATTTAAACTCCTCGAGTTCATTAGAGGCACTATGTCATATAACCCCAATTAATCATAACAGTCATTGCAAATCAAATTGACATCGTTTTTACTTCAAAGCAATAAATCGCAATGCACTCATTTCCCACAGAGAACTGCAAAGATTCATAGCGATTGTCAAGATTTTGTCCCATAGTATGCAAGGAAGTTTGCCAAAACTGATGGATCACATTGGCATTGCAGCAACAAACCAGCTGTTTAAAAGGTTGCTAAGGCATTGAGGGCAATGTAACCATTTACTGTGTGTGGTCATGTTCCTTGCAGAGAATTTCCATATTATTGTGAGCTGCAGAAAGGTCAACTAAGCAAAAAAATTGTGAACAATTATGGAGTAAGGAAAATGTCTGCATATTTTGAGTACATCAGATATTGTGATCGAACACTGGAATGTTGGAATGTTGATGATTGAATTTGTCTTCATTTGAACATTTTGGCATGTGATGCTCCTTTATTTTTGTGGTTATGAAATTATATTTGTTATGCTGATCTGGGCTTGTTTTAGTAAAATGCGGCTGAAAACTGCAGCATTGGACCAAGCTTTGTATTTTCATATACATCTAATGTATCAACTTTAGACGCCCGATCCAATTTTATGATTGAGATAACGTCACACAAAAATGGGCAACAGTATAACCTCCTGAGGAAAAGGTGTTGCTTTGTCAAATTCCAAGGTAACATAGACATTTAGCCACTGTGTTCTGGGAAATTACCTTGCTCTGTAGTCTAGCTTCAAGCATATCAATGATTAATAAATAAGTGGGATTACATTTTATATGAGTTACTGCACAATTTGTTGATCTCGCATTTGTGAAGGACACCCTTTATCTTTGTTATCCTTGCTCATATTGAGGTCGCTGGAAGGGGTGATGGTTGAATGTGAGTAAACCTGGGCAGTATTAGATAAGAATGGCTGCGCTCAGAAGGAAGTGCGGAGTTGTAGCATTTGGATGCCAGTGAAGTTTATGGCAACTAGAACTGAAATGGAAGAAAGATAAATTAGAAGCTATCTTTGGAAGCCAACAATGTGCTTGGAGACCTGTAGGAAACAAAGTCAATTCAGAATGAGTAGGGACCCAGAGGAAATATCCTTTTAGACATCTGGAGGTGAAAGTGCACGGAAACCTAGTGAAGCAATTACAAGAGACACTGGCAACGGTTCATAGCCAACAAGAGAGATGACACTGGATCTGAAGCTCTGTTGGGTGACAGTATGAGAGACTGTCAACATTTGCAAGGAAAACTTGAATAGGACAAGAAGAGAAAATGTATCACAATTATTAAGAGGAAGATTTTCTATCTTGGTACATGTATTATTACATTGAGTTGACAGGGAGGGAAGCCTAATAGTAAAGATGAGGCTTCACCAATAATTTAAGGACTTTGAAGAACAAAAGGTGCGCAAATTGAAGTGGTATTTTAGAGATGTGTTATTAATCGCATTGAAATAAAAAAACAATAATGGAGCACTGGTTAACTTCAACAGAAAAAAAGAGATGATGTAAAGATATGCATTTAACAATCAATGTGATAACATGTTTGAAGTTGTATTTTGTTTAGTATCTGAGGAATCATTTCTGTAAAACAGTTCAAAGACTGGGTCATATTTTATGATGTTTCTCAATTAAAACAACTGCTCAATCAAATTAAGTAAATTCATTTCCCTAAAGTTTTTCTATTTTTTGCATTCTAGGCTTATGTGGCAATTTTAATGGCAAGGCTATTGATGACTTCACCTCTGTACAGAATGTGGTGGAACAATCACATGTCATTTTTGCTCATTCATGGGCTGCTGACATTAAATGCAGCTCTCCTGAAAAGGAAATTCCAACTTGTGTCAGTTCAGAAAATGGTAATGTACTGTTTCCACATCAATATTTTGCTACACACTAAGTATTTATTCTGATGCAGTATATTTTTGACCTGGATCACTTTGATGGCCATAGTTAATTTCAGCACTCAAAAAGTGGATTGTTTAGGTCACGTGAGAAACCAGAGAAGTCTGAAATATAATGCTATGATAGTAATTAAAATCTAAGTTAAACATGAAAGGTTAGACAGATTGTTTTCCTCAGGACAGAAATATCAAATACTAGAGGGCATAGCTTTTATATGAGATGGACAGAGTTTAAAGGAGATGCGCAGGGTATGTTTTTTTTACATAGAGAATGGTGAGTGCCTGGAATGTGCTGCTTCGGGTGATGGTGGAGGCAGCTACGAAAGTGGCATTTAAGAGTCTTTTGGATAGGCACATGACAATGCAGGAAATGGAGGGATATGTAATATGCGCAGGCAGATAAGAATTGGTCTTGGTGTCAAGTTTGGCACAGACAATGCGGGCCGATGGGTCTGTTCCTGTGTTGTACTGCAGGTCTGCACAGTTTTCAATGATGGAACATCTCTGTCAAGCTTCCTCTTTCAAAGCTGAAGAAGGGTCTCAACCCAAAATGTCACCCATTCCTTCTCTCCAGAGATGCTGCCTGGCCCGCTGAGTTACTCCAGTATTTTGTGTCTATTATCAGTGTTCCTCTCTCAATAGATCTCCACAGTCCATGCAGAGGCCTAGGGTCAGACACACCAACTCTGAAAATGAATAACCTATCCACTGTACTCCAAGCTGCCTTAGGATGCTCCCTTCTCAACTGGATGCCACATTTATCAGTCAGACGTAATTTCAAGCTGGGAATTGACGGTCCACAGCAGAGTGCAAATAGTGTTGCTGCTACACAGCTCCAAAACCTGTGTTTGATTCTGAACCAACGTTCTAGCAACATCATGCAACTTCATTGACCCAGCATAATTTATTTCACTATATCTGTATTAAATTAAGTTTGATTCTAATATCTGAATTTAAGATATTCATAGACTACATTCAATCATATCTTATCCGACTTCTTTTGTAGAATTCTATGCAAAGGAACGTTGTGCTTTGCTGAAAACAAATGGTGTTTTTGCTCAATGTCATTCCACAGTGGATTACATTCAATATTATCAGGTAAGGACAAGCATTTTGTAAATATGTACAAATAGAAACTTTTCCTGCCTTAAGTAAAATGAAAAGTCACACAGCCGTATTCAACATCTGCGACAAAGAAACAGTAAAAGAGGCAAAAGTTAAACTGACTATAACCTGTCCTATTGTCCCATGCATAATTAAGATGCCATTTTGTTTTTAAATCGTATAGTGACTTGTGTTTTCTTGTTGTCATCTCTAGATTCCAGTTTACATGAACTTAATAATGTTAAATGACCAAGTGATTATTATATTTGCATTTTTTTTAAAGATGTGCAAGATTTCCATATGCAACTGCGAGAATCTTGATCATTGCATCTGTGCTGCACTAGGGGCTTATGTTCATGCATGTGCTGCAAGAGGTGTCATACTGAGGGGTTGGAGTGGAACAATTTGCAGTAAGTTGAGGTGTTTAAATTTCATAGAAATTCGTCTCCTTTCCTGCTAACAAAAAGCAGTTTATGACATTGAATAAAACTTACACTCTATTGATACGTAGAGATCTGAGCCCGGTACCTGTGAACATTGCATCTATTTAGATTTTTTTTCCTTTCAAGATATTAACTATACTAACTTTCCATTGCAATTAGGAGCTGATTCTTAAATTAATACAACATTGTGACTTCTGAAGTCTTTCCTGACAATCGATTTCAGCAGGAACTACCCCTCTTTGAAATATGTTCACTAGATATTATTCTAAATTTGCTCTTCACATCCTTGAAATTGTGTACCTTTTTTCTGCTGCTATGGTATCACCTAAGATAGTATCCTGGAGTAGCCATGGATATAGAGCACCTACATTATCAACATTTTCTCTGCAGCTCAGCACTCTGTTATGTTACTGCAGATAGATGAGAAATGAATGTGTTCACATTCAGTTCTGCCATGATATTAAATGGTATATCGTTCTGCTCGCTCTTATGTTCATATCAATAATCTGCCTTACATATAGATACATAGAAACATAGAAAATAGGTGCAGGAGGAGGCCATTCGGCCCTACGAGCCAGCACCGCCATTCATTGTGCTCATGGCTGATCATCCCCAATCAATAACCCATGCCTGCCTTCTCCCCATATCCCCTGATTCCACTAGCCCCTAGAGCTCTATCTAACTCGTGTTATGGAGACACAAGAGTCTGCAGATCTGGGAAACTTGAACAAAAAATAAATTACTGGGTAAACTCTGTGGTCAGGCAACTCTATGGAAGGAAATGGACTGATGGCATTTTGAGTTGGGATCCTTCTTCAGACTGATGAAGGGTCCTGTACCGAAACATCGCCTGCCTTGTTATGCTGAGGCTTGCAGGAATTTGACACAGTGATAATGAAAGTACACTAATGCAATTCCAGATTAAGATGTGAGCAACTTGTGGAGGCCACAAGTCGACTCCAAATAGTGTAGACCATGACTTTGTGAAGTACGCAAACAAAGCCATGGGAATTGCTGCAATACATCTCATAGGTTATACCGTATACGGTATAACCATATTGTGCCACAGTAGAGGAAGTGAATATGGCAGATTGTGTGCAAATAAAGAGGGCTGATATGTCCTAGATAATGAGTCAGGAGGTGAACTACTTACTACATCATAAGCAATCACTTTTCTGCTCATAACATCAAAGTAATTCTATGCCATCTGCAATGCTGGTGAGAGAAATTATTACATTGAATATCGGGCAGTATCAGAAAGATTTGAGTTAAAAACAGAAATTTGGTGAAGATTAAAAGTAGACGTTAACCCTGTATCTCTCTCTAAAGGTGCTGCCTTAATTGTTGAGAGAGAATGTTTAATACTGATGAGATAGGATAGTTCCAATTGTACTTCAAATAATGGAGCAATCCATCCCAAGGCACCACACTTACACCTGGAATGATAAATAAATAGATTTAGACTACACAAGGAGAGATAATGCACAGCTCCTTAAAGAGAATGTCGTTCTCTTTAAGAATATGCACTTTGTCTCTCCCTTGTTAACCTCTACAGAGTTACCCTTTACCAAACATCTCAATAAAGTGTCTTTAACTTTTCACAGATGCTGACTGATGTTTCGAGTTTCCAGCATCTTATTTCAGATTTCTAGCATTTACGGTTTTGAATTTTCATTGAACATTCTCACTTCTGACCTTCGGAGAAAGAAGGGTTTCGGCCCGAAACGTTACCTATTTCCTTCGCTCCATAGATGCTGCTGCACCCGCTGAGTTTCTCCAGCATTTTTGTGTACCCTCACTTCTGACCTGATGGGAGAATTTTCCCCAATAAACTAGTTGCAGAGGTTTGGACTTTGGACTTTGCTCTGAGGAATTCCTTAAACTTTATTCCGAGGTCTTAGATGATTTACTTGCTACTGTAATACTATTTTGTACAATGCATGACTCCAACAATTGGGGAGTTTCCCCTGAATCTTATAATTAATTTCTTATTAGCTTTAGCTCTGGTAAATTTGTTAATCTGGTATCCGATTGTTTGGAGCGTCCAACGATTCAGCATCTATCTCACTCATTATATGCAGCTTTGGTATTCACTGTCACACAAGGCTGGCCATACGTTAGTGGGATTGCAGCAGGAGTGTACAACCAGAGCTGTGGTCAGGGTTGTGATCAGCATCTCTGGGAATCAAAATCATGGGCAGGTTTGCAGCCTGAGTGAGGATCTGGAGTGTGAATCAAGGTCCAATGCTTGTAAACTTCAGTTTATGTTTCAGTTGTCAAAAAACTCCAGATCCTGACTCCAGACATTGACCCAACCACCCTTCCAGCTGAAGCTCATGAGGTTCTGTTTCTTGTGGTCCTTTAAACATACCTGGGCTAAGTTTTCCACTCCCTTTAAACTCCCTCAGTACACTGAAAATTATTGTGTAACGTTAAAATAAGTGAAAATATAGTGTTTTCTGGTAAAAGGCATAACATCAAACTGTTCAAAACATTTCCATGTCCAGCACCACCAAATTTCACAGGTTCAACTCAAATTTGGTCAAATGCAGCCTTGACTCAAGTTCACATCCATAACTTTGCTGGCAATAGAAAATAAACCGACTGTACAGTATTTGGATAAAATTGATTTGGTTTGATTTTTGTGGACAGGGCATACCCTGAACAAGCTTCCCCATTATCAGAAAGACCCACTGTCAAAGACATTTTTGAACAGCCAGGAACGTTGTCAATACGACACTGATCTTCTGTATCAATTGTCACCAAGTTCACTCAGCCACTTTTTGGATATTATGTAGATTGAAGAAAATCAGCTGAAATTTGGCATTGGTGGCCAGTTATACTTGTCCTGTTCGGGGTGGATTTTCTGACATGAAGCTTCTTTCTGAAGATAATTATGAGTGCTCTATGTGTGGCTTTCATGGGTTCTCAGCTCTACTCTGAATTTTTTTTTTTGCAGATACAACCTGTAAGAACAACCAAATTTTTGACAATGAAATGACAACCTGTAACCGGAACTGCAAATCATTAACCAAAACTGATTTCACCTGTGACGTGAAGGATACTCCAGTGTATGGCTGTGGCTGCCCAGAAACCAAGTATATGAATGAAAATGGAGCCTGTGTTAAGGCTGAAGACTGCTCATGTTACTACAAGGGGATTTATATTCAACCTGGAGAGAAAGTTGATGATTGGTAAACATACCTGTTAAAGTCTATTAAAATGTGATCGTGAACCAGATGAAACTAGATCATTAACTCCTTTTTTGTCACTTCAGCTATTGTCAAGGAGGATCAATTGGTTGCAATCTATTTACTGAAGCCACTACTACACCCACAGGTAAAATTTGTAGCTTTTCGTGCTGTCATAATCAGAGGCCTGCATCGGAATCTCCATGAAATAATTTTCTGTTTTTGTTTAATTCATTAGTATGCACAGGGGGAAAGGAACGTGTTCATTGTTCCCCTACTGGAAATCAGACTCACTGTAGAATGAAATGCAGTAACCTGGCATTACCTTGTGTAAGTTGTGTACAATATAATACGCTGTTCAAATTATACATACTTGCATACCACACAAAGTACTGAACCATAACACAAAATAGTCTCAATTTTAACAAAAAACATAATTAGACATGCCATTCAAATCAAGAGCTTATAGTAACATATTGGTTACATTAAAGGGCCTGTCCCACTGTACGAGGTAATTCAAGATCTCTCCCGAGTTAAAAAAAAACAAAACTCGTGGTAAGTATGTAGAATGTACGTAGTGGGTACGTCGGAGCTCATAACGCTAACGGCAGGTACTCGAGAAACGCGGTGAGCTTGTGAAGATTTTTCAACATGTTGAAAAATGTCCACGAGAGCCCCGAGTAACTACGAGCGGCTATTACCGTAATTCTCCGTGTTCGAATCAGGGGAAACTTGGGAGAACTCTTGAATTGCCTCGTACAGTGGGACAGGCCCTTAATAATAATGCAGAGGCTTGAAATAATGATCAAAGGCAGGCAGAACAAGGAGCTAATATAAGTATGGGAGACCATAAATTGTCACAAAATTTGGTCAATATGCCCTTAAAAGAAAGAAATCGAATGTACTTGTCCAATGTAACTTCCATGTGATTCCTGGCCCACAGAAATGTGTTGATTCAGAACATGGCTCTTACAAGCCTAACTCAGTCAGTCCAATGCTGGTTTTGTTATTGATTCTCATGTCCTGAAAATTATCAGTAATAAAATAAACAAGATGGAATATATTTTGAACTGCGAGTAAAGATATTAAAAGTTTAGAAACACTCCAAAGACCCAAAGTAGGTAATCAACGTAAGGTATTCAACCTGAACTGATACATTTATCCCACAGATGGGGCCCAACTTTTGGAGTATTTACAGCCTTTTCTGTTTTTAATTAAAAATTCCAGCAGTTGCTGTTTTTTAATCATTTTTAATTACTACAAAGAATATTTTATCAGGAGAAGCCTGTCCAGTGATCATATTCAAAAGGATGGCTGTACTTTATCGCATGGATCATTGAAAGATCATATATTAACCTTTATTGTGCTAGGATTAGAAAAATGAACATAAAGTTTTGATGGAATTATGAAGACCATGCGTGACACCATTATTTAGTTTTCCTTCCCTAAGAAAATATCTGGAAAAGAGAAACATTAGATGGAATACCAAGAAAAATCTCACTAAAGATTTAATAGAATCAGTCCACAGGTTATAACATTTTGTAAGAGCTTCAGTAGATTATGAAGGTTGGTTTCTCCTGGAAGATCTACACCAATTTTTAAAATACATTCACAGGATCTAAGTTGTTGGCAGGTTAAGCATTTAATAACCTTATCTAAATGCTCTTCAACTAAATGGCCTCGTCAGCCATTTGAGAGACAGCTAAGAATCTACCATTTGGGATCCTTGTCTCAGGGTAAAGTTTGGACATTTAGGATGAGCCGAAATATTTTTTTCTTTAGAATTTTCTACCACAGATGGCTGTGCTTGCTGAGTTATTGAATAATCTAGATTGTCGAAAGTAATGACAGCAAATGGGGAGGGAGGAAAATGCAATTGATATAAAACTTCAACCATGAGCCTTACATAGATACATAGATACATAGAAAATAGGTGCAGGAGTAGGCCATTTGGCCCTTCGAGCCTGCACCGCCATTCAATATGATCATGGCTGATCATCCAACTCAGTATCCCGTACCTGCCTTCTCTCCATACCCCCTGATCCCTTTAGCCACAAGGGCCACATTTAACTCCCTCTTAAATATAGCCAATGAACTGGCCTCAACAACCTCTGTGGCAGAGAGTTCCAGAGATTCACCACTCTCTGTGTGAAAAAGTTTTTCCTCATCTCGGTCTTAAAGGATTTCCCCCTTATCCTTAAGCTGTGACCCCTTGTCCTGGACTTCCCCAACATCGGGAACAATCTTCCTGCATCTAGCCTGTCCAACCCCATAAGAATTTTGTACGTTTCTATAAGATCCCCTCTCAATCTCCTAAATTCTAGCGAGTATAAGCCAAGTCTATCCAGTCTTTCTTCATATGAAAGTCCTGACATCCCAGGAATCAGTCTGGTGAACCTTCTTTGCACTCCCTCTATGGCTATAATGTCCTTCCTCAGATTTGGAGACCAAAACTGTACGCAATACTCCAGGTGTGGTCTCACCAAGACCCTGTACAACTGCAGTAGAACCTCCCTGCTCCTATACTCAAATCCTCTTGCTATGAAGGCCAACATACCATTCGCTTTCTTCACTGCCTGCTGCACCTGCATGCCTACTTTCAATGACTGGTGTACCATGACACCCAGGTCTCGCTGCATCTCCCCATTTCCTAATCGGCCACCATTTAGATAATAGTCTGCCTTCCCGTTTTTGCCACCAAAGTGGATAACCTCACATTTATCCACATTATACTGCATCTGCCAAACATTTGCCCACTCACCCAGCCTATCCAAGTCACCTTGCAGTCTCCTAGCATCCTCCTCACAGCTAACACTGCCCCCCACCTTAGTGTCATCCGCAAACTTGGAGATGTTGCTTTCAATTCCCTCGTCCAGATCATTAATATAAATTGTAAATAGCTGGGGACCCAGCACTGAGCCTTGCGGTACCCCACTAGTCACTGCCTGCCATTGTGAAAAGGACCCGTTTACTCCTACGCTTTGCTTCCTGTTTGCCAGCCAGTTCTCTATCCACATCAATACTGAACCCCCAATACCGTGTGATTTAAGTTTGTATCCCAATCTCTTATGTGGTACCTTGTCGAAAGCCTTCTGAAAGTCCAGATACAACACATCCACTGGTTCTCCCCTATCCACTCTACTAGTTACATCCTCGAAAAATTCTATAAGATTCGTCAGACACGATTTACCTTTCGTAAATCCATGCTGACTTTGTCCAATGATTTCACCACTTTCCAAATGTGCTGTCCCATCTTTAATAACTGACTCTAGCAGTTTCCCCACTACCGATGTTAGACTAACTGGTCTGTAATTCCCCGTTTTCTCTCTCCCTCCTTTCTTGAAAAGTGGGGTTACGTTTGCTACCCTCCAATCCTCAGGAACTACTCCAGAATCTAAAGAGTTTTGAAAAATTATCACTAATGCATCCACTATGTCTGGAGCTACTTCCTTAAGTACTCTGGGATGCAGCCTATCTGGCCCTGGTGATTTATCGGCCTTTAATCCATTCAATTTACCCAACACCACTTCCCGACTAACCTGGATTTCACTCAGTTCCTCCATCTCCTTTGACCCGCGGCCCCCTGCTATTTCCGGCAGATTATTTATGTCTTCCTTAGTGAAGACGGAACCAAAGTAGTTATTCAATTGGTCCACCATATCCTTGTTCCCCATGATCAATTCACCTGTTTCTGACTGCAAGGGACCTACATTTGTTTTAACTAATCTCTTTCTCTTCACATATCTATAAAAACTTTTGCAGTCAGTTTTTATGTTCCCTGCCAGTTTCCTTTCATAATCTATTTTCCCTTTCCTAATTAAGCCCTTTGTCCTCCTCTGCTGGTCTCTGAATTTCTCCCAGTCCTCTGGTATGCTGCTTTTTCTGGCTAATTTGTATGCATCATCTTTTGCTTTGATACTATCCCTGATTTCCCTTGTTATCCACGGATGCACTACCTTCCCTGATTTATTCTTTTCCCAAACTGGGATGAACAATTTTTGTAGTTCATCCATGCAGTCTTTAAATGCCTTCCATTGCATATCGACCGTCAACCCTTTTAGAACTAATTGCCAGTCAATCTTGGCCAATTCACGTCTCATACCCTCAAAGTTATCTTTCTTTAAGTTCAGAACCGTTGTTTCTGAATTAACAATGTCACTCTCCATCCTAATGAAGAACTCAATCATATTATGGTCACTCTTGCCCAAGGGGGCACGCACAACAAGACTGCTAACTAACCCTTCCTCATTACTCAATACCCAGTCTAGAATAGCATGCTCTCTCGTTGGTTCCTCTACATGTTGGTTTAGATAACTATCCCTCATACATTCCAAGAAATCCTCTTCCTCAGCACCCCTGCCAATTTGATTCACCAAATCTATATGTAGATTGAAGTCACCCATTATAACTGTTTTGCCTTTGTTGCACGCATTTCTAATTTCCTGTTTGATGCCATCCCCAACTTCACTACTACTGCTAGGTGGCCTGTACACAACACCCACCAGCGTTTTCTGCCCCTTAGTGTTTCGCAGCTCTACCCATACCGATTCCACATCCTCCAAGCTAATGTCCTTCCTTTCCACTGCATTAATCTCCTCTCTAACCAGCAACGCTACCGCACCTCCTTTTCCTTTCTCTCTATCCCTCCTGAATATTGAATATCCCTGGATGTTCAGCTCCCAGCCTTGGTCACCCTGGAGCCATGTCTCCGTGATCCCAACTATATCATAATCATTAATTGCTATCTGCACGTTCAACTCATCCACCTTATTACGAATGCTCCTTGCATTGAGACACAAAGCCTTCAGGCTTGTTTTTACAACGCTCTTACCCCTTATACAATTATGTTGAAAAGTGGCTCTTTTTGATTTTTGCCCTGGATTTGTCTGCCTGCCACTTTTACTTTTCACCTTGGTACCTATTGCTTCCGCCCGCATTTTACACCCCTCTGTTTCTCTGCTCACCCATTTAAGAACCCCACCACCTCTTATTCTCTGCTTATTATTGTTTTCTCCTTTCCCCCCTATATGTTGGGTCTGAGTGCTTTCCTTCTCTGCCTCCTGCCTCACACACTGTCTAATAGCATTCTCTATTTGAGTCCCTCCCCCCAACCATTCTAGTTTAAAGTCTCCCCAGTAGCCTTTGCAGATCTCCCCGCCAGGATATCGGTCCCCCTCAGGTTCAAATGCAATCCCATCCTTTTTGTACAGGTCGAACAATGATCCAGAAATTTGAATCCCTGCCTTCTGCACCAGTCCTTCAGCCACGCATTTATCCTCCACCTCGCTCCATTCCTACTCTCACTGTCGCGTGGCACAGGCAGTAATCCCGAGATTGTTACCTTTGCTGTCCTTCTCTTTAACTCCCCTCCTAACTCCCTAAATTCTCCTTTCAGGACCTCTTCTCTTTTTTTACCTATGTCATTGGTACCTATATGTATCACGACCTCGGACTCCTCTCCCTGCCCTTTCAGGATATCTTGGACACGTTGAGACACATCACAGACCCTGGCACCAGGGAGGCAAACTACCATCCGGGTCTCCCGACTGCGTCCACAGAATCGCCTGTCTGACCCCCTAACTATAGAGTCCCCTATTAGTATTGCCCTCCTCTTCTTTTCCTTACCCTTCTGAGCAACAGGACCGGTCTCTATACCGGAGGCCCGGCCGCTGTCGCTACCCCCAGGTAGGCTGTCCCCCCCAACAGTGCTCAAACAGGAGTACTTATTGTCGAGGTGTACAGCCACCGGGGTACTCTCTAGTCCCTGCCTGTGCCCCTTGCCTCTCCCAACCGTGATCCACTTGCCTGCCTCCTGTGGTGTTGGAGTGACCACATCCCTGTAACTCCTCTCAATGACTTCCTCGCTCTCCCTGACCAGACAGAGGTCATCGAGCTGCTGCTCCAGGTTATTAATACGGTCCATTAGGAGCCCCATCTCGATACACATGGCGCAGATGTGGACGTCTGGAGGGCTATCAGACTCCATGACTTCCCACATCTGACATCCAGAACAGTAAACTGCCCTGGCCCTCATACTCCCCCTTACCCTGGATAGAATACAAAACAAACTGCTAGAATACAAAACAAACTGCTACAATACAGTACAATCAGCAGGGATCTGACTCCCAATCAGCTGGGATCCGACTCCCAATCAGCTGCTCCCTCTTGTCTGCTTCCACCAATCAGCGGCTTCCTCAAACCCACTTGTTTTTGAAGTGGAACTTGGAACGTTACAAATTTAGGTACTCCTCTTTAACTCCTACCGCTCGGGTGTAGCTCCTCCCTCCGCGACCTCTCCAACGGCTCTCGGGCCTCTGTAAGGAACAAGCCCCGCGCTCCTCTTTAACTCCTACCGCTCGGGTGTAGCTCCTCCCTCCGCGACCTCTCCAACGGCTCTCGGGCCTCTGTAAGGAACAAGCCCCACGCTCCTCTTTAACTCCTACCGCTCGGGTGTAGCTCCTCCCTCCGCGACCTCTCCAACGGCTCTCGGGCCATCTTACCCTGATGAAGCAAGCTTCAGAGCCTTGTTTCCATCTCAGATATTCTTAAGATAATGAACATTGAATTGCTTGTGAGAGAAAAATCTGTACTGTAAGTGTTGTTTAAATTCTTTATTCTACCTTACATCCTGTGTCTTGGCCTGTACAGCCATCATGAAATTCCATAGCTTAACCGTTTGCTTAGTAAAGAAGTTTCTCCCTATTAAGCATAAACGTTGATAGATGAGGAAACAAAAATTGGAAATAATATTCCAAATGTGATCTCATCAAGGCCCTGCATTATTGTGTGGTAAATTATACTTATTCCTCTACTTATGTATTCTTGCTGTAAAAACCAGCATACTATTTGCTTTAACTGCTTACCTTATTTGACTGATGTTTTAAGAATAACCCAGACTTGTTGAACCTCAATACTTCTTAATCTTGCACTATTTAAATAATACACTGTGCTATTGTTTTCGCCACATGATATAGCACGTGCCATGTATCTAATTCCTGCTCACTCAGTCTAAGTCACCCTGATGCATTTAGGATCCTCCTCACAATTCACAATCCAACCCAGCTTAATGTAATTGACAAAATTCAAAATATTACATTTTATTTCCACAATCAAATTATTTATGAATAGCAGGTCCAAATATTCATGTTGGATCCTTCACAATAGCACCTGCCACCCCAAAAAGCGTTTATTTATTCAAATTATTTTTTTCATCTCCGTCGCATCTAAATACCTCAATTTTGCACTCTAACCTTTCGAGTTGGACTTTTATAAAACCTTTGAAAATCCAATCACTTTACATCCACTGCTTATTCTTTGTCCACCTTACCAGTTATATTTTCAAAAAACTCCATAGATTTGTAAAATACTTCCTTCATAGAAATCGATGTTGACAATGTCTAATCTTGTTCATATTTTCCTTGTTTCCTGTTACCTCATCCTCTGTAATAGGCTCTAGAAATTTCCCTTCTATTCATGATCAAGTAACAGATCTGCCCTTTCTTTTGTTTTCTCTCTCCCCTTTTAAACGGCAGGATTACATTTGCCATCCTGCAATCTGCAGAAACGATTCCATGATTCATAAAATTCATATTATTTCCGTAACCATCTTTTTTAGTTTTCTGCGAAACATGTTACCAAGTCCTAGTGATTTATTAGCTTCAGTGCCACAAATTTCTCCAATTGTATTTTCTTACTAATGCTAATTTTTGTGTTCTTTAGCTTCTTGATTTCTTAACCATTCCGGGAAATTACCAGTATTCCCTTCTGTGGCACAGAGCCAATGCATTTGGATCATTACTCTGCATTCTTCTCATTCCCTGCAATGATTCTCCCACTTCTGGGCAATAAATTAAATGCTGGAAACTCAATGGACCAGGCAGCTTCCATGGAAGTAAACAGACAGACGATGTTTTGGGTTGTGATGCTTCTTCAGACTCATATCAAAGCATTGGGGAGCTACGCTGCAATTATTTTTTAAAAAATCATTTTAACATAGAGCTCTTTTATATTTTTTGACATCATTACAAAAAATGTTGCAGAAATCATTTAATTTTTCTTTTGCACAACAGACAAACGAATGTGTACCTGGATGTGTTTGTCCTGAAGGTAAAGCTGAAGATGACAGTGGAAACTGTGTTTTGACTGAAAATTGCCCTTGTTTATATGCAGGGAGTAGTTATGCCAAAGGAAAAGAAATCCAACTTGATTGCAGTCAGTGGTGAGGCCCAGCAAATGTAAAACTGAAATATTAAAAGATGCTTGATATTATGGCACAAGTTTCACCATTCTTTATATTGCAGCAAATGCCAAGGTGGTTCATGGATCTGCACTGATAAGCCATGCACAAAGACCTGTCAAGTTTATGGTGAAGGTCATTACATAACATATGATGATTTTCGATTCACGTTCGAGGGTAATTGTGAATATATATTTGTTCAGGTAAATTGCAATTACCAAGTATTTAACCTACTTTTAAGAGAAAACGATTCATATATGTGCATTTAATCGGATTAACGTTTAACAAAGATTTAAACAAATATAACACTCGTTACCAATACGTAATTGACAACATAGCTCATTTAAGTTCCTCTTCAGCCTGACTATATAATTAATCACATTAATGAATTACGACTAAAATAGTTTTGTGCATTTTTCTCATTATATTGATATGTACTGTAGATTGGTTTTGATTACTAAACTGTTTACTGGAATATAAACTGCACTCCATGAATTTGTTTCAAACTGTCATTTATTCAGGACCATTGCAATGGAAAACGTGGTACATTTCAAGTGCTCATAGAAAATGTTCCTTGCTGTGAAAATGGAGTGACATGTTCAAGAAATATTAAGATTATTTTTAAGGTATATCTACTAATTTAGAATAATTACCTAACTATGTTCAATGGTTCAATGGTGCCTTTATTGTCACATGTGTGAAGTGCTAACACAGTGAAATTATTTTTCATACAAACAGTCCAGTAAAATCTAACCATGCACTCTTGATCTACGATTAGCAAGTTTACAGAAATAGTCTCGTGAACCCGCACGCAGGAGGCACCATGCTCTAGTTCTTATGAGCGGTGCCTACACCAGGCAAGTCCCAAGCTGTTGTGGGCCTCCTGCCATCTGCTTCCTTGGATGCCATGTCCCTCACCTCGCCCGTCCACCTTTGGGGGTACCTCCCACAGCCAATCACAAAGGTGTGGTAGGCCAGACACCGGTTCCCTCTCCCCTCCTATCGGCCTAGCTCCTCGCCTGTCGCGTCCATCGTCGCTGACTCCATCTGTTTCTGTTGCTACTTTCATTAAACAAACATAAATCAGTACACACAAGAACAGGCCTTTTGACCCACGTCTGTGCAAAACATGATCCCAAGCAAAACTAATCTCCTCTGCTCTGCATGTGATTCATATCCCTCCATTCTTGCATTTCCATATAATTATCTAAAAACCTCCTAAATGCCACTATTATATGTGCCTTCCCATCACTCTTGGCAAACATGTTCAAGGCACCCACCACACTCAGAATCAAAAAAACATGCGTCGCACATCTCCTTTAAACTTTGTTCCCCTCAACTTAAAGCCATGACCTCTAGTCCTTGACATTTCCATTCTGTGAAAAAAACGTTCTGACAGTTTACCCTACCTAAGCCTCTCTATACTTCTTTTATATACTTCTATCAGGTTGTTTCCTCGACCTCCAATGTTCAGAGAAAAAAATCAAGTTTGTCCAACCTCTAATACTCTCTAATCCCCACAGCATTCTGGTAAACCTTCTCCGCACCCTCTCCAAAGCTTCCACATCCTTCCTGTGGTGGAGCAAGCAGAACCACACACAATACTCCAACGTCCTATAGATCCGCAACGTGATGCCATGACTCTTATACTCCATTCCCTGATCTATTAAGGCAAACATGACAAAATGTTGTCAAAATGCAAATTTTTGGTTCCGAATATTGAAGATCAATTTGATTATTAAGCATTAATTTGCAAGAGTTTATTTGCCTTTAGGGAGAAGAAATAAATTTGGAAAGATGGGAAAGTAAAAGTGTCTGGTGAAAATACTAATTCAAGTTGCACAGTTGATTCTTATTCACTTCACACTGTTGGGCTTTATTTAAGCCTGACATTCACCAATGGAATCACTGCGATTTGGGACAAGCACACAAGGTTCTCAGTCACACTTGATAAACACTGGAAGGTGGGTGAAGTTTTGACTTTAAGCATTTTCTTTTGTTTGTGAATCTTTTTCCTCAATTCAGACAAATGGAAGCTGAGATGTCACTGAACAGTAGAATATGAAGATCTATCAGATAAGTTATCAGCAATGTGATGCTCAGGAGAAAAATGCTTGATTAGATGAGGCTATTTATGACCAAAATAAAAGCATTATTTTCTGAACTAAAGCACATCGTATTGATACTGGCAGAGAAGAAAGCTTTCATATTGATGGAATATCAGCATATATGCATCAATAATGGATCAAATTGGATATGGAAAAGGAAAAAAAAATGACCAATCGAGTAATATAACCCCAGGGGTCTAATCCAACGAGAAAAATAAAATCTTAATTTTCCTCATTATTCCTCAATGCACTGTGAATTTCCCTCAGATCTTTTAAATTTTTAGGGCATCAATGGAAAAATAATACACCTGGAGAAATTTCAGATGGGTTTGCCATGGATTAATGTTTATGAGTGGTAAATTCCCACAACTCCTCACATAATGGCTGAGCCATTTGCAAAGAGTTCAGGGAGTTGGCCTACAACTATATCTTGACCCTAACCAGCTCTGTAATGGTGTGTGATTTTTTTGTTATGTACTTCACCTGTTTTGTAGCCACTGTTCAGAACAGTTGAACACTTGGATAGGACACAGAGCTGAGCATGTTTAAGGATACATAGCCTCAAGGGTTGGATAAATCAATACACTTGCTCCTCTCTGTGTGCAGAAATTTCTACTCAACTCAATCATACTGTGGCTGGAACTTTTCCTGTGACAGTGGTCCATAAGCCCAACATTCAAACCACAACATTTAGTCTGTCAAGCTCCCCACCAATTTTCACTGATATTGTCTCTCATTCTTCTAAACTTCAGAGAATATGATCATATTTTATCCACTCTGTGTTTCCAGGAATAAGACTAGAGAACGCTCAGTACCATTCCTCTATGACATGGATTTGTTTCTTAGGGTAGCTGTTCACTCCTCCTTATGTGCTTTCACTAAAGTTCCGCATTACAGCAAGGCATCCTTGTGCTCCCCCATGTTTAGTTTAGTTTAGAGATACAGCGTGGAAACAGGCCCATTTGGCCGACCAATGATCCCCGCACATTAACACTATCCTACATCCACTAGGGACAATTTTTACATTTACCAAGCCAATTAACCTACAAACCTGTATGTCTTTGGAGACGTACGTCTTTGGAGACATTGATGAGGGAAACATAACCGTGAAATGAAATTTAACTAGAGAGCTGAATTGACAGTGAAAGCATTGATAAATGGCATGCAATGGTCAAAATTCTTTTAACCCCTCGCCTGTTTTCAGATTCTTGCAGGTGGGAGAAAAAAAATTGTAGGATGCTAATGAATCAGATGGTGTATTACTAATGATACCATCTGGTATAATCCTACAAAAACAAGATCAAAGCATTCTGTTTTATCCCCAGTTTCAAGTTTACTTACCCAAAGATCTTGCCAGTGACACAGCACCAGAGACCCAGGTTCAATCCTGACTATGGGTGCAGTCTGTGCAGAATTTGTACATTTGGATTCCCTGTGACCACATGGATTTCCTATGGGTGCTCTAGTTTCCTCCCACATCCCAAAACAAAAAGATGCTGGAGTGGAATTGCTGTGCATTTGTGACTGTCCACACCGTAGGCCAAAAGGCCATCATTTAAACATGATACCAAACAATGAGGCCATCAGATCTGTATTCCAGTCCTCTCCTGTGCTGCATGTTCTTTTTAATGAGAATTTAGAATTGCAGAAATGTACAGCACAAAAACGTGTCTATTTGGCTCATTCTATCCATTCTCGCCATTATGCTCATTTATGCTGATCACATTTGTTCGTACCTCTCTGTGATTTTCCTGACCAAGTACCAGTCAAATTGCCTTTTAAACATTGTAATTGTATCTGCTTCCACTCCCTGTATTGGCAGCTCATTCCAGATATTCACCAGTCTTTGTGTCAAAAAAGTACTCCACAGATCGTTATAGACATCCCTAGAATCAGATAATACAATTCTATCTACCTGATCTATGTTCCTCAATTTTATAATTCTCCACAAGTTCACCCCTGAACCTCCGATGTTCCAGTAATAATAAACCCAGCTTACTCAATGGTTCTTTATAACTGCAGCATTCCATTCCAGGCAATATCCTGGTAAAAATCTGCACTCTCTACATTATCACATCCTTCCTGGAGTGTGGAGACCAAAACTGTCTGATCTAACAAATGTTTTGTACAACTGTAATATGACACCCCAACTATTATTCACAATGCTCTCAACTATTATACTCAATTGATCTTCTCCTGTATCCTTTTTCCCTAAACCAGCAATGCTGTGGCCAAGTCATGACATGTCAGCCGAGGTGAACTGACATATTTAGCATGAACCAATGTAGGTGTAAAAATAACATGATCAAATGTGGTAACAGAAACATGGTGATATTTGCACGCTGAAAAAAGCATATATACGCGATTATGTCAGCAAATTTGTTAGTCTACTTGAACATTGACTATGGAATGCCTGATTAACATCTTCAACAACATTTTTCATTATTTTGTAACTGGTACAATAGGATAAAGTGTGTGGTCTCTGTGGAAACTTCAATGATAACACTGAAGATGATCTTAAAACAAAATTTAACTCTCTGGCAAGCAATTCCATTGAGTTTGGAAACAGTTGGAAATCTACAGATTCCTGCCCAAGTTCAGTAAATCAAACATTCCCCTGTGAGGAAAATCCATTTTGTTCTCCCTGGGCAACAAAGAAATGTTCCATAATTAATAATCCAAATGGAGAGTTTCAACAATGTCACAGTAAGGTAAGACACTATTATAAATCTACTCTTCAAATTTCCACAATTGTAATGACATGCTTGTAGGAATAACTCTATTTGCATATGGTAAGGTAAGGTTGTTTAGTTTCTGCAAAAGTGTAATTCTGCATAGAACATAGAACAGTATAGCACAGGAATTGGCCCTTTGACCCACAATGTTTATGCCAAACATGATGCCTAATTAACTGATCTCATCTGTCTGTACATGATTCGTATTCCTCTATTCCCTGCAATCTCATGTTCCTTACTGAGTATGTTCTCATTCTCAAGTCTGGTAGAGCAAAACACATGAGCACCAAGATAGACAGAAGAGACTGCAAATGCTGCAATGTAGAGCAAAAATACAAAGCTCTGGATGAATTCAGTGGGTGAAGCAGTATCTTTGGAGGGGATGGACAGATGATGTTTTGAATCAGAACCCTTTCATAAACTGTTGGAGTAGACTGGAGAAAACTAGAAAAGAGAGGGGTGGGGAAAGTCTGACAACTGATTGGTGGATATAGGATAGGGGAAGATGAGTTGGGTGAAGGGTAATTGGCAGATAGGTTGAGAAAGTGACAGACTAGAAGTGAAAAGCAGACTGAAGGGTGTAAGATAAATAAATAAGATTCACAGGTGTAAAACCAGAGGATGGTCAGAAGGAATAGGGGTAGAATTAGGCCATTTTGCCCATCAAGCCTACTCCGCCATTCAATCATGGCTGATCTATCTCTCCCTCCTAACCCCATTCTCCTGACTTCTCCCCATAACTTCTGACACCTGTACTAATGAAGAATCTATCTATCTCTGCCTTAAAAATATCCACTGACTTGGCCTCCACAGCCTTCTGTGGCAATGAATTCCAAAGATTCATCACCCTCCAGCTAAAGAAATTTCTGCTCATCTCCTTCCTAAAAGAATGTCCTTTAATTCTGTGGCTATGACCTCATTCTTCTAAACTCCAGCGAATAGAGGCCCAGTGCCGACAAATGCACATCATAGGTCAACCTATTAATTCCTGGGATCATTCTTGTAAACCTCCTCCAGACCCTCTCCAGAGCCAGCACATCCTTCCTCAGATATGGTGCCCAAAATGGCTCACAATATTCCAAATGCAGCCTTACCAGAGCCTTATAGAGCCTCAACATTACAGAAGGGATATGATTGGAAGAGGACAGTGGAGAAGGAAAAGAGAGAGGTTAAAAGGGAAATGGTGGACACAGATATGAGAGAGGTGGGAGATGAGTGTCCAAAGAGGGAAAAGGAACAGGGTGCTTAGAGTGGTGGAAGAAATGTTTGTGCACCAGGCTGAAGGGAAGGAAGTGAAGGAGTAGGTAGGAGGGTATAACTAGAAATTGGAGAAATCAATCTTCGTACCATTAGGTTGTAGGGTATTCAAATGGCATATGAGGTGATGTTCTCAAAATGGGAAGCCAAGGCAGAATGATCAGTATGGGAAGGGGAGTTAAAATGGTTAGCAACCGGGATCTCCACCTGGCCTTGGTGGTCAGTTAGCTAGTATTCGATGAATCTATGCTATTGTTGTCTCATCGAAATAGAGAAGATCACATCTGGAGCTCCAAATGCAATAGACAAGGTTGAAATAAATGCTGTGAACCACTGCCTCCCCTGGAAGGGCTGTGGGGATCCTTGGATGGAAGTGAGAGGAAGTGAAGGGACATGTGTTTTAACACTTTTGTGGTGTCAGAGAAAAATGCCTCAGGAGGCAGCACAAAAGGAGTCTTTTTTAATTGAGCATCTTCAGCAAAAGCTGACAAGTAGATAATCTCCCTATCTGAGATGGCCACCACCATAGGCATCAGTATCTATCCTGCACTGTTGGTTTCACTGGAAGTAGCTTGGTCATCTGAGCATGGTCCTAATAATTGACAGGATTTTGTGCTGCGCATGTCTGTTCCAAATCCTGTTGTGTTTCCGTTGTACATTCTTGTCTTTATCTGAATCTGACTGAACGACATCGTGGAAAAATTACCTGTCCTATCTTATGCTACAGATGAAATATAATTCAGCCAATCAAAGCCATATTAATACTAAACTTAGTGATTGAAACTTAGTGCATTTCAGATCCCCACATTTTTGAAAGAATATGACTGGAGCGAGTGCAGAGATAATGAACCAGGATGTTACCTGGATTGGAGGACTTTAATTATGTGGACTGGTTGGATGGGATGGATGTGTCTTTCCTGGAGTAAAAAAAGGTTGAGAAGTTATCTGATGAAGGTGTATAAAAAGATAGGCGTTCATAGATTTGGGTGGACAGTCAGAATCTTTTTAGCTTGATATCAAAACCAAGTGGGCATAGGTTTAAAGCGGGAGGAGGTAGTTTGAAATGGGGTCTGAGGGAATCATTTGTTATGCAGAAAATGGTTGAGATCTTGAAATGGTGGTGACAAATCTTCAAAGATATGAAACTGCAGGGTGTAAGGTTAGGTGTTAACATTGAATGGAGACCATGTCATCCCTGGAGTTCTTTGTAACAATTCCTTTGGGCCATATTCTCCCCAAATCACCTCCTTTTTGATCATGGATTGTTTTCATGCTGTTGTTGAAATTTAAAATGAACATTCTGCTTGTTTAAATGAAGGATAATGTATTTTTTTCTGTTGATTTGATTTCTGACTCTCTGTCATTTTAATAGGTTGACCCTAACCCATACTATGATGCTTGTCTCCAAGAAGCTTGTGCTTGCGATAAAGAGGGGAAGTACCTGGGTTTCTGTACTGCTGTAGCAGTATATGCAGAGGCTTGTAATAAAGCTGGTGTTTGTATTCGCTGGAGAACTCCTGAACGATGTCGTAAGTCTAAATTAATCCTGCCTCCCCATGTCCAGGTACCACCTGTCTCCTCCCTTACTCCCTCATTTCCGCACTTCTTCTTTTCTGCCTCCATATTTGTGCACAATTTTACTAGACAGGCTTTGATAGCTGCTTTCTCCTCACTAGCAATTTTTGCCATCACTTGTTCCTCTGCTGCTCTATTTGTTCTGAGTTCCCCCCACTCATTAGCTAGCTGCTGCTTACTTTCCCATTTCATTTTAACTGGTTCTATCTGTCCCTGCCCACAGTCTTGTTTCTGTCCAGCCCCCCATTCCACTGCCTACTGTTTGTCTGACCTGGATGCTGTTCTTAACAGTTTTATAATCTGGCCATCAGTTAGAGTGGACAGAGAGGGACTGCTGTGTTGTTTGCCTGTTTTGGCAGGCCATTCTCACGCCTTCCTCCCTTGTTCAGACACCACCTCCAATCATGGATCCGGAGGCCCCAGCTGTAACATCTCATTTCCTTCACCCATCTCTGTCGAGTGCTGCAGTCCCTTGTGAAGTGTCCCAGTCGCTGGCACACAAAGCAAGTCCTTCTGTCCCCCAGCTGCTCCATTCACTACAGCCAGCGTGTGACCTCTCCACTCATCTACTACCCCGGCCCATGAAACTATTATGGAATAGGTAGATCCCATAGTTATTCCAAAGACTAAAACCTCCTAGTGGCCTGAGCTTGGCCCTTCCTTCAGCAATTTCAGAAGACTGGATCATCCTAACCAGGATTCATATGCCTGATATTTATGCTCTGCATAATCCATAGCAAGCTCATCAGCTCTCTAAACCACTAACATAATCATTCCCGAATTGCTCTCACCCCACCCAGTCGCTGGCTCACTTCCCCCTAAAAGGTACAAAACCTCTCCTCATCACTGGCGCTCCCACTGGTTGCCCGTGGTATCATCTTATACCCCCTGAACCATATTGGTCTACATATCTCCTGGGCATACTTGTATGTCGTTGGGGTGTGCCTGACGAATCTCAATCATTTATTCTAACTTGTGCCGAAATTCTGCATTCCCACATGCAACTCTAATTGAGATACAGTAGATACAAAATGCTGGAGTAACTCAGCGAGACAGGCAGCATCAGACATTTTGGGTCGAGACCCTTCTTCGGAGCAGCATCTGCAGCTCCTTCCTACACAACTCTAAGTGAGGGCACTTCAGATAGAATGCTCTGCACCTCTCTGGGCTGAAGTATTTATGAATGGCGGTAATCAGTGTCATGGGTTGGCTAGGGTCATCAGGATTATGGGCCTGCTATTGTATGACCTCAATAGGTGTCATCTTAACAGTCATGGCTGCGCATCACTTCTTCTGTTAACTGGCATATTCCCACTTGTCAACTTCCCAGGTCAGCACATCGCAGACAAGCTTGTCACCTTCCTCATTTGCATCTCTTTTTTTTTTTTTACTTTTCAAAAACTTTATTCAACACACTCAATGATACATCACATCAATACATAATCAAAAGATACATTCTATCAAACCACATCATTATAGTACAACAGTACATTCATTATTTATTATACTCTCCACCCCACGTGGTGACCATCGCCCACGGAAGGCCTCCAGAGTCCCCATGGACACCGCATATTCCCGCTCCAGGGACACCCGTGCACGGACGTACGCCCGGAAGAGGGGCAGGCAGCCAACTCTCGCCTCACCATCGACCGCCCGCTGCCTGGACCCACGAATGGTCATCTTAACCAGGCCCAGGAGCAAACCGACAGGGAGGTCCCACCCCCCCCCCCCCCACTTGGCTCTCCCCACACCCTACCTTATGCCCACACACTAGAATCGTGGGACTAAAATGCAACCAGAACTTAAGGAACAACCCCTTCAGATATTGGTACAGGGGCAGTAACCTCTCACACTCGATGTATACGTGGAACACGGTTTCTTCCTTGCCACAGAAAATACACGCGGCGGACGAACCTGTGAACCGACTCAAAAGTTTATTACAAACCACCGCTCCATGCAACAGTCTCCACCCCATGTCCCCAATGTAAAGGGGGACAACTCCCGTATAGAAGGACCCCCACCAGGGACCCCCCCCCCACCGTCAGGTGGTAACACCATCCGCCAAGGTGTGTCAGGACGGGAAACAAAGGCAAGGAGGTGCAGAATGTGCAGGAACATCCTATACAGTGTGCGTCTCTTCGCATCACGAAACGGTATGCTGATCATCTCAGAAAGGCAGCTCAGGTTGTGTAGAGCTGGTGCCCGAGATATATCCCGGAGCCTAGGCCCGATGAGCAGATCTGACGGAGCAATTGAAAGCTCAGCCAGAACCACTCTAGGCGCTCGCCTCTCCTCGACACCCACCATGGCTGGGCGAGGTCCGGCCACTCCCGCAGCCGCACCATCCCCCTCCCCTCGTAGAACAACACGCTGGCTGAAAACAACCAAATTCCTCACTCTGATCACATCCCGGTAGAAAACAGGCAAACCCCTTAGGGCGGGTCGACTGATGCCCGCCACCGGGAGCCGCGAGACCCCCCTAGGCAACGACCACGACGAAAAAAATACGTGGCCAGAGCGTGCCATCTGGGGGGGTTCTCTACATACATATACCTCCTCAGAGTCCTGAGACGGAGAGCCGCCACCTGGGTACGCACGCATACCAAGGACTGGCCGCCCTCCTCTAACATCCATGCTGCAGATACCCAGTGCTTCCTATTTCCCCAGAAGAAATCTACCAGCTTCTTCTGAAGAGCATTTACAAATATGGAAGGTGGGACAAGAGTAGCCAGCCGGTACCATAACATAGAGGCCACCAGCTGATTTATGACCATCACCCTCCCCCGAAAAGAAAGAACTCCAAGCAAGCCCGATCAGCGCCCCAGCCGGGCAACCACCTTCGTCTCCAACTCCTGCCAGTTCGCCGGCCAAGCATCCTCAGTGGGACTCAGGTAAACCCCCAGATAGAGGAGATGTGTGGTGCTCCACACATACCTTTCCATCTCCTCCGGCAGGGAATCCACCTGCCACTGACCCACTAAAAGACCAGAACACTTACTCCAGTTAATCCTGGCAGAAGATGCAGCTGAGAAAATCTCCTGGCAGTCACGCATCCTCCGCAGGTCACCAGAATCAGTGAACATAAGGAGGACATCATCTGCATACGCTGAAAGAACCACCTCCAACCCCGGCCCAGGTAGGGCCAGGCCTGTCAACCTCCTCCGAAGAAGACACAGGAACGGCTCCACACAGACCGAGTACAACTGACCCGACATGGGGCACCCCTGACGGACCCCCCTCCCAAAATGAAAGGGAGCCAACAACGCACCATTAACCTTCACCAGGCACTCCGCTGCAGCGTACAGAAGCCGGACCCGGGCCACAAAATGCGGTCCAAATCCAAACGCTTGCAACGTTCCGAATAGGTAATCATGCTCTACCCTATCAAAAGCCTTCTCCTGATCAAGAGACAGAAAAGCAGCTGACTGACCAGTACCCTGAACTAGATGAATCAGGTCCCTAACCAGGTGGATGTTATCCTGAATGGACCTGCCAGGGACTGTATAGGACCGGTCAAAATGATTCATTTGAGACAGCACAGGGCCCAGGCGATTTGCCATTGCCCGTGCAAATACTTTATACTCTGTACATAGAGATACCGGCCTCCAGTTCTTCAACAAGCGGAGTTCACCCTTCTTAGGCAGCAAGACAACAACTGCCCTACGCCACGAGAGGGACATCGCCACGGCCGCCAGACTCTCCCCCAGCACCAACATGTAATCACCCCCCAGGATATCCCAGAAAGCTCTAACAAACTCTACCGTCAACCCATCCAGCCCGGGTGACTTACCCTTCCTGAGCTGAAACAATGCACAAGTCAACTCCTCCAAACATAAGGGGCCATCAAGAAGATCGGCCACCTCCCTATCAACAGTCGGTAGACCCTCCCACAAGTCCTGCTGAGCCTCCCCGTTATATCCCCCTGCGGAGAACAGGGACCCATAAAAGGACCTGACCTCCTCACTGATCCTCTCCGGATCAGTGACAGAGGAGCCATCATCTGCGAGCAGCTCTACGAGCTGCTTGCAGGCTCCCCTCCCTTTCTCCAAAGAGAAAAAGAAAGACGAAGCTCGGTCCAGATCTTGCATCATCTGGACCTGCGCCCTCACGAAAGCGCCTCGGGACCGCTCAAGCAGCAGATTCCTCAAGGCTTCCTTCTTCTCCTGAAACTCTCCCCATTCACAGGAGTCCTCACCATCCCGACCCAGGCGAGACTCTGCACCGAGTAGCTCCCTCTCAAGCCTCGTGACCGCTGAGTCCCTCCGTCCGGTCGACCCCCACGTATACTCCTTACAAAAGAAACGAATGTGAGTCTTCCCCACATCCCACCACTGCCTAAGGGAAGAGAAGCACCTCCGCCCTCCTCTCCACTTCCCCCAAAACCGACTGAATGACTCCCTGAAACACCGATCCTCCAGCAGCCGGTTGTTAAAGTGCCAACACGCAGACCCAGCCCTAGTGCGCGCCGGATTTGAAGTCCACACGCACCAAACAGTGATCCGAACATGGCACCAACCGCATTGAGGCCTCTGAGACACGGGCAACAAACGCTCGGGAAATATATATTCTGGCAATACGGGAACCACCACCCTCATACCTCCGCGAAAAAGCAGTGGAATCCAGGTGGAGGTTCCGCCATGCATCAACCAACTCAAAGGATTCAATCATCCCTCTCAACTTCTTCGCTACAGCAGGAGCACACTGAGTACCAGAACGATCTCGCGCCTCAAGTGTGCAATTAAAGTCCCCACCAAGGAAAACACACTCTCCCCTATCAATAGTGCTCAACAGAGCAGTCACCTCCTGAATTAGGCCGGCCTGCATCGTACCGGAGCTAGGGGCATACACGTTAATGAAATGCAATGGCATGCCATCCATGCTCACTGCCAGATGGAGCAACCGTCCTGGCACAACTTCGTTCACTTTTAAAATCGTTGGCAGGAAATTCTGGGCCAACAGAAAGGCCACCCCACTCGAATTCGAGCTGAGATGGCTCATGTAAATCCCCCCTTCCCACTCCAGTCTCCAGATAGGTTCATCACTAACAACTGTGTGCGTCTCCTGCAAAAAACACACTGCAAATCTCCCCTCTTTAATGACTGATAAAAGCTGAAATCTACGAAAACTCGCTCTACTCCCGTTTAAGTTTAATGTTGCGACGGTGAATGTAAAGGCCCACTATATTAAACCCCCACACTCCCCATAGACACAACAACTTTCTGTCTGAGGAACACCAAAAAGTCCCCAAACTGCCTCTCCTCGAAGTCAGGAAGATCACTCTCCCTGTTGCCAAGAATAGCCTCGAGAGTCTAAATCAAACCGGGCAGATCACCCCACCGCCTTTTAGCAGCCTCCAATCTTGTTCTGATGGAGCGGTTTGTTCTGAGAAATTCTCGAACCGCCTGTATATCACATACAAGAGACTCGGCCTTGGAGCCTGGGCACTCGGCCAACTCACTCGCACCTGCACCAACAGGCTCCACACCACACCGTTCAAGGTCTCTTTCAGTAATTGAACGACCAGAGCCCTCCGACAGCTCTTCACCCCCACTACACAAACTTTCCTGAGCACTCTCCCCCTCCTCCAGCAAGACACCACCCCCAGGATCAATGCCGGGTAAGGGCCCCGAAACCCCCAACTGCAACAGGCATCCCCCTGACTGGCTTGGCATCTGCACGCTACCATCACCCTCCACGCCTTGGCCTGGGGAAACAAAAACACTAGGCACCCCCAGGGCCTGGGATACACTGGCACCCCTGGAAACTAAAGGGAAATCACCACCCGAACTATCGCCGACCTCCACAGCATCCCCTCCACTGGCAACACCCAGATGCTCTCCACTTTCTTTTAGCCTCTCCCCTTCCACCTCATCCGGCGATGCAGCACACCCCCCATTACCACCACTGGCTCTGATGTGCAGCATAGACTGGAACACCACAGCCCCCGAACCACCCCCCTCGGGCTGACTCTGCTCATCCCCCATCTCATGGGGCCACACTACCAGGGGCACATACCCCATCCTCTGGCGTTCCATCACCCTCAAGAGGCCTCTGAAACGAGGGGACCTCCTCCGACCCAGAGGACACACCCCCAGGGGAGCTCACCTCAACACCGATGAGATAACTCCATCAGAGGGCCCCTGAAATGAAGGGCCAGTCACCCGCCCAGAGGACACAACTCCAGCGGAATCAACCCCCTCACCTGATCCTATACTCCCCGCGGAGGATCCCTGAACTGGATACTCACCCTCCTCCCCGGAAGACACCATTTCTTGACCCCCCAACCACATCAGTGGTGGAAGGTCTGGAAAAAGACGTCCCCCTACTTTTCGCCTCACGCCCTTCCTCTTCCTCGCCAGGCCTATTCCTTTTTACCCCACTAACGTGCGGCAGTACGGTGACCTCCAGAAAGGAAGGGTCTTCCACCTCCTCACTACCCCCATCCACTGTACCACCCGCACACTTTACCATCCCTTTCCCCGTCTGAGCGACCTCATCGCCTTGCTGGGCCACGGCAAGCACACTCTGGACCTCACTAGAGCTGACACGCACCCCTTGGGTGTTCTCAGATTGCGTTATACTCTCTGGATGGCCCTTTCCCCTCCTCCTCCTCGACTTCTTCACCTCCCACTTCCCCTCCCCATCTTTTTCCTCCCCCTCTCCACCCTCTCCCTCCACCTCACCATTAGCCACCACCACCTCCACAGTCTCAGGACGCAGGGGCCGGAGGCCTTCCCCGCCCCGGGTCCCAAGGCAGAACTTTCAGACCCAGATGGCCTATCACTTCCGCCCCAGATCCCCGAGGTAGAGCTAGCCGCCCTAGCCAGGTCAGCAGTGCCGCCCAGCGCCACCGAGGCATGATGAACCACCCCGGATGGGCCAGCATTGCAATCCTGGGCCGCTACGCTAGGACTTCTAGCATCGACCCCGCGAGAAAGACACTCTTTACGGAAATGTCCAAATGCTCCACACGTATGACACCTTGCCTTCCCCCAACTCCAATACACGGTTCTACGGAGACCCTTACACTCCACCTCAAAGCTCCCCTCCCCGCCTTCGCCCTCACCCACCTTCATAAACACCCTCCTCTTAAAACTCAAGATCCCTCTTTCCTCCGGGTCCCCCCCCCGAGGTGCCTGAGCCTAAAGCACTTAGACCTCACCTCCCCAACCTTAGACAGGTGTGGCATAAGTGCAACATCCGGAATATACGTGGGGCAACTCCGCAGGAGAACCGGTCTCACCCTAGATAACCACGGATCCACCTGTAATTGGATCCCCCCCACTGATATCCCCCTCTCCAACGCCATTTCCACACCCTCCCGGGTCTTTAATATCATCTCCACCTTTCCTCTTTCAAGCTCGGAAGAGACAACAGCCCGCCCCCCAATAAGGTCATTCACGGCCTTGGTAATTACTCCCCTTGACATCTGGGGCCCAGTTTGGACCGAGATACCAAACCTGCCCCAATCCAAGTCCACATAGGGCTCATACTCCAATGTCCTCGCATCCGCCTCTGATGCCGCCACTGCGTGGCTCCGGTTCTTCGGCCGCGCCCCAGCCATCGCCCTCCTGACAGAGGCACAACCAGCTCCAATCGACCCAGCAGCTCAGCTCCACGTTAAATCCCCCAAACAGTCACAGTCAAACAAGTAGCAGAACTCAGAAGCCTCCAGCTAAAGCCAGAAAATCCCCAAAGACGTCCACAGCCGAGAGCAGCTTTTGGGAAGCTCTATCCCATTCTTGGCGGACTCAAAAGTACCATCTTCACATTAAGCCCGGCATCCGCCTGAGCAAAATGACTTTAGGGCAGAGAAACGGTGCTAATAAAAGAACAACACACCGCAATCATCATTCCCTCGATCTCCAGGCACTCTTGGCAGTCCGCCAAAGACAACCGCACCCTCGACAATGGAGAAAAATCTCCGGAATGTTCGCACTTGTGGAGGATTCCTAGAGCAGAGAAAAGTTTCACCAGTCCAACAATAAGTTAGACCATGAAGCCCCTCTGCCTCTGTTCCTTCCCCATCGACAACGTGCTTGAAAAGCTGTTTGAATCCTTCTCAACTTCAGAGCTGAAAAAAAAAAAAATCTCTCTCTCTCTCTCTCTCTCTCCATTTTGTGTCTACCCAGAATTAGTGTTGTGAGAACTAACTCTCTTCCAATTCCAATTCAATTCCAATTCAATTTATTTGTCTTTTGAGGGACAAATTTGTCATTTGGACCCCTTGAGGTCCAAACGAAATGTCGTTTCTGCAGCCATACAATACAAAACAAAGAAGACCCGAGACACAACACAATTTACACATACATCCATCACAACGCTGTGATGGAAGGCAAAAATAACGTATCTCATATACCACATTGCTAGACAGACAAATATGGCTATGATCATGCTTTTTTTTTTCTAAATGACAAAATAAGTTTGGTCTGGAAGCTTGCTTCATCTCTGTCGCGATGGTGTGAAATGATTTAAGCTGATGATTTCTGGTTTGTGGTATGCCCAATTAACTGAAGAAGGGTCCTGACCTGAAATCTCACCTATCCATGTTCACCAGAGGCACTATCCATGCCTCACCTGTGGAATTACTCAAGTACTTTGTGTCTTTTTTTCAATAAACATATTCAAATGTCTTAGCCTTTTTAATTTCTAACTGATTACTGCTTTTAATAAACATTAGAAGAGATATTCTGAAGAATGGTTCTTATTTTGCATTAATGGCAGCTACTTCCATATAATGTTATAACCTGCGAATAATTCCCATCAGTAGTTCTTCAATGGTGTTTGGATTATGATGTGAAACAACTCTTTTTAATCATTTGTGCGTTGACTCATTTACTGACAACAGTATGCCAACTCTTTTCATTTTATGTTGCAGCTGTTTACTGTGACTATTATAATGACGACAATGAATGTAGCTGGCACTACAAGCCATGTGGAACATTAACAGCTAAAACATGTTCGGATCATACAATTAAAAAAAAGCTCTCTGCAGTTATTGAAGGTGGGTTTATTTCACAACTTTACCATAACTTGGTTATGCTGTTGGATTTTTTATGATGTATGTTTATGTTGATTTTAATGTGGTGAGAAGTCCTATTTTTTGTTTAGTTTAGTTTGGAGTTACAGTGTGGAAACAGGCCCTTCAGCTCCGGTGCACTAGTTCTATCCTACAAACTAAAGACAATTTGCTGAAGTAAATTAACCCACAAAACTGCATGTCTTTGTAACGTGGGAGGAAACCGGTGCACACGGAGAAAACCCATGTGGTCACAGGGAGAACGAGCAAACTCGGTAGAGACAGCACCCATATCCAGGATCGAACCTGGGTCTCTGGCACTGTAAGGCAGCATCTCTACTTATGCACCACTGTGCCGTGCTTTTTGTACTGCTAATATTTGAGTGCTGAGTTACACAAACAAAGAACCAAGGTTCAATATTTTGGTAAGCAGTGGCACACATTCAGATCAGCATGGAGAGGACATGGAGAACAACATTGATTTCAATCTATGTGCATTTGTATATTGTAAGACAATTCATGGATTTTTGCTCATGATTTATGTTATTTCATTCTTGTCTGGAAATGTTGGTGAAACTGGGTAATTGTAATTTACGTTAATGTGGAAATAGACCAACATGTAAACCAGAATGGTGTAGGGGAGGCAGGAGCCTCTTTTTCCTGAAGCAGTTTATTGAACATTAGAAGAGATATTCTGAAGAATAGTTCTTGTTTTGAATTAATGGCAGCTACTTCCATATAATGTTATAACCTGTGGTAATTCCCCTCAGTAGTTCTTCAATCGTGTTTGGATTATGATGTTTATTAAAACAAAGTTCATGCAAGAGAGATAGGGACAGAATTATTGTTAACCATTCAGAAGTCGGAAGAAATCTAAGAATCTGCTCATCTAATCCCTAATTCTTGAACAATTGGGCACTGACATTGGATATATTTCGGGCACAAGCCTGAAGACACAAACTTCTGCAAAATTCTCCATTTATTAGACTGAAATATCTGCTCATTGAGCATCCATCCAGTCAACTTGGCATATCCGGTGGGCCATTTAAAGTTCAATTAGGTAGAACAATGTGGGATGAAATAATAAAGTGTAAGTAATTTAATTTTGATTGAGCTGCCCGCTTGAACAACTGCAATCTTCATGGTGAAGATACTCAACCTGTGCTGTTAAATAACAACTTCCAAGATTTAGATCAAGTGACTAGAATATCTTTTATACCCAAAAGATATTCATTTAATAATTTGAGACGCCTGTTTAATCACATAAATTGGAGGAAGAAGACTTATCAATTATTTCTTTGGACGCAGAGAAAGCATTTGATCAGGTAGAATGGCAGTATTTATACAAAATATTACAAAAATTTAATATGGGAGAGAACTTTATTGCATGGGTGAAATTATTATATGATAAACCGATGGCAAGAATATTAACTAACAGCATGTTGTCTCAAAAATTTCAATTATCAAGGGGTAATAGGCAGGGATGTGCTTTATCACCCCTGCTATTTGCCCTTATGATAGAACCTCTGGCTGAAAGTATAAGAAGCCATCCGAATATTCAGGGTTATAATACTAGGGACTCAAATAATAAAATTTCATTGTATGCAGACGATATTCTGTTATATATAACAAATTCACAAACGAGCATACCAAATTTATTAAATTTAATAGAGGAATTCGGGTCCTTTTCTGGATATAGAATAAATTGGAACAAAAGTGAAATTATGACGTTAAAACCTCAAGAATCTACACACTTATTGAAATTCCCCTTTAAAATATCAACAGAAAAATTTAAATATCTGGGTATTCAGATTACTAGAAAACATAAAGCTTTATTCAACGCCAATTTTATACCCTTAATAAATAAACTTAATATAACGATTAAATTTTGGGAAACACTTCCTTTATCATTAATAGGCAGAATAAATGCTATTAAAATGAGCTTTCTACCACAGTTATTATACCTATTTCAATCTATACCAGTATATGTACCAAAATATTTTTTTTCTAAATTGAATGCTAACATTACTAATTTTGTTTGGGACTATAAATCACATAGAATTAAAAAAGAACATTTATGTAAACCAAAATATGTCGGGGGACTTTCACTCCCAAATTTTTTGTATTACTATTGGGCAATACATATTAAGAATATAATTTACTGGTTGGATAGTTCAACCCAACAGACAGAATGGATAAAAATGGAGAAAGAGGATTGTTATCCTTGTAATATAGGAACAATCCTCTTCTCCCCGAAAAGAATGAACAATACAATATATAAGAAAAACCCAATTATACAAGATACAATAAGAATATGGAAACAAATAAAATTATCCTTAAAACTAAGAAACCTATCATTGTTAACACCGATAGCGAATAATCCTTTATTTAAACCATCTATGATGGATAAAATATATAATCAATGGGAAGGTTTAGGAATTAAAAGGATCGGGGATATGTATGAAATGGGAGATTTACTATCATTTCAACAATTACAATTAAAATTTAAATTGAAAAACACTCATTATTTTAAATATTTTCAGATTTGCAATTTCTTGAAGACATACATACAGGGATATCAAAAAATAACTCCTGATTTACTAGAAGAAGTAATGAATATTAAAGCCGACACACAAAAATTAATATCATATTTATATAATAGTATCTTAAATATAGATTTACCTGCGACCGAGGTAATTAGAGAAGAGTGGGAACGGGAATTATTGATAAAAATTACGAAGGCTACATGGGAAAAGTATTTGACATACATTCACAAATGTTCGATTAACGCAAGACATAATCTAATTCAATTTAAAATTTTACATAGATTATATTACTCAAAACTAAGATTAAATAAATTGTATCCAAATATATCTACCATTTGTGATAAATGTTTAACCCAAGACGCAACTATAACACACTCTTTTGTTTCTTGTATAAAACTTCATGGATTTTGGAGTGATATTTTCAAAATATTCACAAAATTATTTAAGACAAAGATGGAACCCAATAATGAATTGATTATATTTGGGGTAATGGAAGATGGGAACAAATTGAACCCATCTCAAAAATTATTTTTTAATTATGGTTTAATAATAGCAAAAATATTAATATTGAAATTTTGGAAAAATACACCAATACCAACGCTCAAAATGTGGATTGCAAGTATGTTGGATACCGCACATTTTGAGGAAATGCGATTCCTCCTAATAGATAAATTTGACCAATTCATAACGAGTTGGTCTCCATTTGTCGTATTTTTGGAAACATATGGTGCAACACAAGTGTAAAAGCTAATCCGTGACTGGGTGAGGAATGGTCAAGATTATAAATACGATCTCCTTACTTCTCTTCTCTTTTTCTTCTCTTTTCTTCTTTTACTCTTTTTCTTCTATTTTCTATTTCTTAACTTTCTTCTTTCACTCTCTATTTTTCTTTTTCACACTATATCTCACAAATTTCTATTCTTCATTATCTAATTTCTTTTTCTTTTTCTTCTTTATTACAAAATTAAAAAAATAAGAAGCTGTACATGAAATGTATTATGAAAATATGATTGTATACAATTGTACTTACTTCTAATAAAAAAAAAAAATAATAATAAAAAAAGTGACTAGCAATACAAATTAGGATGTTGTGCAACTATGAGGAAACCTGCAGATGGTGGTGTTCCCCAAGTGGCTTCTACCTTTATCCTTCTTGAATGTAAAATGTGTAGTTTTGAGTGATAATGTCAAAATAACCCAGAGCAAATTACAGAGTAATTACAGAATAATTTGTGATGATACCAACTATCCACATTCTACAGTGAAGCTGCCCGACTTTCTGTGTTAATCCAGCACTTTATGTCCTTTTGTGTACTGACCAGCATCTGCAGTTGTCATAAGATCATATGTGATCAGAGCAGATTAGGCCATTCGGCTCATCAAGTCCACTATTCAATCATGGCTGATCATTCTCTCTTTCCTAACCCCATTCTCCTGCCTTCTCCCCATAACCTCTGACACCTGCTCTATTCAAGAATCTATCTATCTCTGTCTTAAATATATCCACTGACTTGGCCTTCACAAAGTGTTCCACAGATCACCACCCTCTCACTAAAGAAATTCCTCATCTCCTTCCTAAAAGAAGGTCCTTTAATTCTGAGGCTATGACCTCTAGCCATAAACTCTGCTGCTAGTGGAAACATCCTCTCCACATCCACTCTATCCAAGCCTTTCACTATTCTGTACGTTTCAATGAGGTCCCCCCTCATTCTTCTAAACTCCAGCGAGTACAGGCCCAGTGCGCTGACAAACGCTCATCATAGGCTCAGGACCCTTGCCAGAGCCAGCACATCCTTCCTCAGATATGGTGCCCAAAATTGCTCACAATATTCCAAATGTGGCCTGACCAGCGCCTTATAGAGCCTCAGCATTACATCCCTGTTATTTGTATACAAGCCCTCTCGAAATAAATGCCAGCATTGCATTTTCTTTCTTTACTACCGATTCGACTTGCAGATTAACTTTTTGGGAAACCTGCACCAGCACTCCCAAGTCCCTTTGCACCTACAATTTCTGGATTCTCTCCCCATTTAAGCAATAATCTACGCCTTTATTCCTTCTACCAAAATGCATGACTCCACACTTTGCTACACTATATTCCATCTGCCACTTCTCTGCCCACTCTCCCAAACTATCCACGTCCTTCTGCAGTGTCCCTGCTTTCTCTACATTACCTGCCCCTCCACCTATTTTCGTATCATCTGCAAACTTGGCCACAAAGCCTTCAATCCCCTCATCCAAATCATTAATATACAATGTGAAGAACAGCGGCTCCAGCACGAGCTCCAATGGGCAATGCAAAACTCCGTTAGGCAGCCAACCAGAAAGAGCCCCCTTTATTGCTAGTTGTTTGTTTCTACATGGAAATTTGGCATGTCTCCAATGACTCTTCCCAATTTCCACAGATGCACCAAAGGAAGCATCCTATTGGTATGCATCATAGCTCAGGGTGGCAAGTACTCTGCCCAAGACTGTCCGAAATTGCAGAGAACTGTGGATGCAGCCTCGTCCATCACACCAGTCGGCCCCGGTTATTCCCTCGTTTCAACAGGGAGAAGATACAAAATCTTGAAATCACATAAAACTAGATACCCCACTCTTTTTCCCATTCTTATCAGACTCTTGAACAAACCTCTCATAAACTAAGGTAGACAAAAATGGAGAAACTCAGCGGGTGAGGCAGCATCTAGGAGCAAAGGTATAGGCGACATTTTGGGTCGAGAACCTACTAAGGATGTTTTCCTCCTTACACCCTTGCATTCTTTTACCTGTGTTTTCTCTGTAGCAGTAACACTGTTTAGTTTCTCTCTATTTGCACCACCTGTTGTAATTATGTATGGAACGGTTGGCCTGGATTGAATGCTAAGCAATGTTTTTCACTGTACACATGACAGCAATCGGGAAGTGGCAGCGCCTAACGGCAGCGGCTCGACTGCAGTCCGTCTGTCTTTTTTTATTTTTGTCTAGTTAAATGTAGTTGTTTGTGTTTTTTTATATTGTTTTTAACTGTGTATATGTGGGGGGCGCGGTGGGGGGGAGGGGGAAACTTAAAAAAATCTCTTCCCTGTATGGAGGACCCGACCTTCCTCTGTCGGGTCTCCGTTGGGGCCTAGCACCGTGGAGCGGCCTCCAACCGGAACGACCTGGGGCTCCAGTCGCGGAGCCTGCGGACTACTCACCATCATGGAGCTGGCCGAGTTCGGAGCGTGGAGAGCTGCGGTGACGCGCGGCTGTGACCCGACCCCGGAGATTCGGAGGCTCCAGCCGCAGGTCTAGTGGACGGTAACATCGGGAGCTCGCGGGTCCCTGGTGGGAGACTGCTTTTCGGGGCTCCCGCAACGGCAACTTCTCCCGCCCGAGTTGCGGGGTTGAAGATTACCTGGAGCTGGGTCTAACATCGCCCGGCGCGGCTTTAATGGCCGCGGGACTTGCTAGCGCTACCGGGGGCTCCAACATCCAGACCCGGAGGGCGGCTTTGCATCGGCCCGCGCGGCTTTAATGGCCGCGGGACTTATTTTCCATCGCCCGCCGGGGGCTCTGACTCTGACATCGGGAGGAGAATGGGGAGTGCAGGGGAGAGATAAGACTTTGCCTTCCATCACAGCGAGGAGGAGATTCACTGTGATGGATGTTTTTGTAAATTGTGTTGTGTCTTGGTTCTTTTTACTTGTTTGTATGACTGCAGAAACCAAATTTTGTTTGAACTTCATTTGAGGTTCAAATGACAATAAATGGTATTGTATTGTATTGTATTGTAAACAAATACCAGAATGTTGAAGATGTGTCAGCTCAGCCACTAAATTATGTGATGAAACCATGAACTAATATATTGATAATATGATAATAAATGTTAATACCTCATCCTAATTTTACATTTTTCTATTGATTAGGCTGCTATCCAAAGTGCCCAGAGACGGCTCCTTATCTGGATGAAAATATCATGAAATGTGTCCGTCTCCATCAGTGCACCTGCCTTTACAATGGGCAAATATATCATGCAAATGAAAACGTAATTGGCTGTGGAAACTGGTAGAGTGCTTTAACAGTTTCTAATCTGTAATTAAAGTATTTATGTTTGTTGCGAAAGTCAAAAACAAGGGATCAAATGTGTAAAATAGTACCGAAGCAGAAATGAAGGAATATTTTATTCCAGTGAATGGATAGAATGTGAAACATGCTATCACGTGCTGGATTTGCTAAATGAATACATGATGGTGAAAAGAATGGGATGACATGTTACTAGTCTATATTAGCACAACAGAGTGAAAAGAAGATCTTGTGGCATGAAAACATGCCTGAATACCTCACTTCTGTGCAGCAAGCAATGTAATATAGTATTAAAGGTGCACATTGACTTTTTATTGTTAGACTTAAACAAAAATCTACTTCAGAATTGAGAAGTATTTTTCTGTAAATTGGCATTTATTGAGATGACTGGAAGCAACTTCATGATTGCACATTGTGCCTCTTATAGTTCAATTACAGACCCGTAATGAAATTTGGAAAGTTTGGTTTAAGACCTGTAATAATTGGGGCTTCATAAGAACTGACGGGTGGTGGATTGGAGGGATTTGCTTATGATTTTCTTTCAATTGATTTGGACCTATTTATTAATTATGAATCTAAATGCCTATGAACTGTCCAAACTTCTGTCACTGGCATGGCCTCCCTGGGAAATTCTTTACCAAGCATCACGTTAATTAAAAGTGACTTGCTTCCATTAACAAACAAGAAGCAATACTTGCCTCATTGGGCAATTTTGAAAATCCATCATTGGTACCTATCTGAGTCTACCTTTATCATTCCCTTTTAGTTAAATGCATTATTTACATTCTTCTTTTACTGATGTGTATTTCTTCACTTTCCAAAGAACATGAGAATTGTTGCCAAATATATAGGAAACTATACATACTTTGTGTCAGGTCATGCTACTATTCACAGGAATATTGGAGAAGACTAGCTGGGACATTGTTTCACAATTCTATAGATTAAAGAAACAAAAAAGAGTTACCTATGTCCAACATGCTAGTTAAATTAATGTGCATATCATAATAATTGCAGGGATATTTTTAAGGTGGAGATTGACAGATTCTTGATTAGTACGGGTGCCAACGGTTATGGGGTGAAGGCAGAAGAATGGAGATGAGAGGGAAAGATAGATCAGCCAAGATTGAATGGTAGAGTAGACTTGATGGGCTGAATGGCCATACTTTTGTTCCTACAACTTATGAACTTATATGTAATGTCTACATTCTTTCTACAGTGCAAACTCTACTGTTTGCTCATGTTTTGAAGCTGCAAGTTGTGAGATTGCTGCTTAAATAGAGGCAAGGTCAACGCCAGGATCTTAGTCTTAGTTAGACACAAAAAGCAGGAGTAACTCAGTGGGACAGGCAGCATCTCTGGAGAGAAGGAATGGGTGACATTGTGGGTTGAGACCCTTCTTCAGACCCGAAACGTCACCCAGCACCCATACCCCTCAGGGGATATTGAAGTATCAATTTCATCCTAAACAATTAGATATGAGCTCAACATGATTTACCCTTTTAAAGTAGTTTGATTGTGCCTTTTAATAGTAAGATTAAACGAGAACTTACCAGTTTGAAGTTTGATCTTTATTTTATGAGGAGTTACGATGAGGGATTAAGTGAAGAAGAGCCCGTCCAGCCGCACACGCGTCAATCTTCAAAGCAGCGGAGTGCAATACAGACAACAATTACTGAAGTATGATAGTAAGATACATAAAGACTAGAACTACCAGCTCGATCTTTTATGAGGGTGGGAGTGGAGGGCACGTAATCCCTCATCGTAACCCATAAAATAAAGATCAAACTTCAAACTGGTAAGTTCTCGTTTAATCTTACTATTTTACTTTGGAGTCACGTGAGTGACTACGTGAAGATTTCAAAGCTCTGTGATTTCACGCCGTAGATTCAAATCCAGGCGTCTCACTGCATTGATTGACTCTAAATGAGTAAAAGCAATCAACAATGCATAACCACAACATAAATGTAATCAGTTAATGGTTTTATTTATCACAACAATAGTAACCCCCTTTATCATAATGGGGGACTTAATACTGAGTCCAAAATGGCACCACCAAATAACCTGGGATCTTTAATATCCTTATGGTAATACTTGTGAAACATTTGTTCACTTACCCATCCTGCGACCGCGAGGATAAGGTCTATTGGAATGTCCAAATCCTTGGCCGCTGATGTTGATGCCGCCCTGGTGAAATGAAATTTAAATTTATCAGTATCAATACCTGCATCAACCAACACCTGCTTCAGCCATCTTGAAATAGTCTGTACCAACACTTTCTTATGCAGTTTTTTTGAGCTGACAAAGAATGCTGATTCTGCACCTCTTAAGGTTCTGGTTGCTTCAATGTAACATCGTAAATGTGCTACTACACATAGACGTGGATCCGTAGGATATGCTGAAAAAAACAACTTACATCCTGTGAACCCAGGTCTACTCTGTTTAAGCAAATATAGACATATAATGTAATGGCATCTGCTGCCATTTTCATCCTGTCTATTCGTAATTTCTGCAATGTTTGCACTCTCTGTGCTGAAACTAATGCCATGAGCATAACTAACTTCATGGTAATTTTGGCCAATGACAGAGCTTCAATAGGCACCCATTGGCGAAGCAGCATAAGTACATCTCTTACATTCCAGCTTTCTGTATACCTGGGTCTAGGAGGATTGGAATTAAAAATTCCCTTCATAAACTTACAGACCCAAGGATGTGATCCTATAGGATTTTGTTCTGATTCCCTGCATAGATATGCAGAAAGAGCACTCCTTGCAGTATTGATCGCACTATAGCTCAAATGCAAATCGAAATAAAGAGTTGAAAGAAACTCTAACACATCTGAAATGTCTGCAGTGTGATATGTAATATTCTTTTGTGAACAAAACACCTCCCATTTCCTTATATAAGAAATGTACTGCTTCTGGGTACTATTCCTCCAGGCTACTTTCATAACATCCACAGTACGCTCTGATAATCCTCTTCCAAGATATGGCCTTCTTAGAATCTGCAAATCAATAAACCAATACGATCATGTAAAGGATGTGATTCACCAGTTACAGGGTGTACAAGCAGGTTTTCCTGCTTAGGAATAATCATAAGGGGTCTTGTGATCATTTTTAACACCAGCGGGTACCACGGCTGTGTATGCCAGTCTGGTACCACTAAACCCCTGAAGCTGAGTCCTGTTTAATTTTCTGTATACACCGATTAATGAGGCAAAACGGAGGAAATGCATACAGAAACATACTACCCCAATGTAGCGAGAAAGCATCCACTGCTACTGCACCAGGATCAGGTTCCCATGACACATACTTAGGCAATTGGTGGTTAAGTCTTGATGCAAACAAGTCAATCTCTGGCATCCCAAATTGTGCCACAATTTTATTAAATTTTTCATGATGCAACATCCATTCTGTATTGTCATTGAATTTACGTGATCTTGTGTCTGCAACTATGTTGAATCTACCTGGTAGGTAGATTGCCGAAAGCCAAATCTTTCTGGTAATACACCAGGTCCAGATCACATTTGCCAATCTATCACAAGATTCTGACTTGATACCACCCATATGATTGACATACGCTACAGCTGTAGTATTGTCAATATGTACCTGGACATGCAAATTTTTCATATTAGAACAATAAGCTTTAAGCCCATAAAATGTTCCTAAAAGCTCTAGGTAATTTATCTTGGAGCAAAGGTACTTCCTCCACATTCCATCTACCTCCACAGCTGGAAACAGTATTAGTAGTGCCCCAACCTAGAGCACTTACATCAGTCTGTAGAATAATGGAAGGTGTTTCAACCAGAATTTGTCTGGAAGCATTAGAGACATTGTTAATCCACCATTCTAATTCCATAATGGGCTCAATTGCCAATTGCATGGGCCTATCAAAATGCTCTGCATTTATCCTTAATGCGTGTACCTTAGCTCGCTGCAAATGCTGATAATGCAGTGGTCCAAACCTTACAGCTGGAAAAGCAGCAATTAATTTGCCCAACAAGCTTGCTACTTGTCTAATTGAGGGTTGGTGCTCTGTAATGAGCTTAATACACCTTCAATTAACTGCAGCATCTTATCTTTTGGCAAAGTGACTACCATGTGTTCTGAATTAATGGTGAAACCCAGGTAATCAATTTTTGTGCTTGGTAATAGTTTCGATTTATGTGGGTGAATAATGAATCCCAGTCTCTCGAAAATGAGCTTAATTCTTGACACTGATGCTTCTGATGTAGCCAAAGTGTCTCCCACAATCAGAATATCATCCAAATAAGCCATTAGCACATGGCCCTCAGCTCTTAGTAGTGCTAAAATTGGTTTGATTAATTTTGTAAATAATCTTGGAGCTGAAGTTAAACCATTAGGCAATGCTTTAAATTGCCATAATTGACTCATCCATCTACATTTTAGATATCTCCGATCATTACCATGCACTGCCACAGAATAATATGCATCTTGCAGATCTATAGTTGCCATATAGCATTTTCTTGAGACAAGCTGAATGGCATTTGTAAATGTCTCCATTTTAAAATGTTTATACTGTACGAAAGGGTTAAGACTTGTCAGATCCAGAATAATTCTACACCCACCATCCTGTTTTGGTCTAGGAAAAATACTTGACACAAACTGATGGTGTTGTTCTACTGACTTCTCTATTACACCTTTTTTGCATAATATTTCCAGTTCTGCCAGAATCTGCGTATTCTCTTCTTTTGAGAAAATAAGTGTCCGGCATGAAATATGCTGAGTAGGAGGATCCAAATGTGGATAGAATTCAATTCTAAATCCCACAATACTGCACAGTATAAACGAATCAGTTGTTATTTGTTGCCATTCTTTTAGGAAGAATTGTAATCTTCCTCCCACTTGTGAGTGTAAAACATTTAATATGTTTCTTACCGGACCAGACCAACCTACCTCGGGGTTTGCCGATGGCAAATGTTGTCCCCTATTCTTAGTGGGAACATTGTAACCTCCATGCATCCCAGGAGCAGTACGCCAATGCATATATGAGAACGATCGACTTGTTCCTTCTCCAGCACCAGGCATCCGTCGATAGGGATACTGCCTTCGAATTGATCTGCTAAGCACCGTTGGTTTCATCATTCCCATGGTTTTTGCTTCTTCATTCAGGTCTTTTACCCTTTTTGCTAGATTCTCTCCAAAAAGCAGATTAGGCAATTGAATATTAGATGGTTTACAGAGCCCCGCAAACTTAGGGTGAATATTAGGTCTTATGGCACTTTTACGAATACAGTTTATTTCCAAGTGCGCACTACACATAAGTGCTAAGGCATCTTGTTGTGAAGCAGATACATGCTCTTCATCCAAACCTCTGGCGAAAGCCGTAATGCCTGACCCCAGCAATTTCAACACTCGTTGTAATTTCAATTCTTGTGAGCGTAATCCAATGTCCAAATAGCCCCATATTACGTTATTCACCGCTGGGACTGCTAGCAGTGCACAATTCTGCTGGGTTTCATATTTTTTAACAGTCTCATCCATGGTTAATTCCTGGAGCTGATGGGAGAGCAAGTAATTTATAGTCATTGCTAATTCATCTCCCAAAGGTTCCCCTGTTAATCTGGGAACAGCAAACTTTTGTGCCAGACCTGATATTTTAGGCTCTGTTATTGGGCTCTGGTCCTCATATGATTCATCATCTGAATCTTGGTGTTCCTTCTCCTGATGGGAAATTTCTGGCATCCCTGTTTCAGGTAATTCTAGCACTGGCTCTTCCATAGGCCTTCGCATAGTAAACTCTTTACCAGATTCTCCCTGCGCGGGCTCTCCTGTAGGCCCACGCATAGGCAGCCCTATTTCAGGTGCTGCTGGCGCTGGCTCACCTCTAGGCCAACGCTTATACTGTCTTTCTTCCGACATTGTTGGCGCTGGCACTTCTTTAGACCAATGCTTATACTGCCTTTTTCCCGGCATTTCTGGCACTGTTTCTCCTGTAGGCCAACCCATGTACTGTCTTTTCCCAGACATCTCTGATGGCTCTCCTGTAGGCCAACGCCATGCCTGACCCATCCAAGGCACTCCCTGCGCTGTCTCTCTCATAGGCCAATGCGGACTGTATTCCTCCTGATGAGGTTCTTGATAAATCATTTTCCCCATAAGGATTTCTAAACTTGCGACCCTAGCAGCCATAACTTCTGACTGAGGAGGGTTAACTCATCGGAGTCCACTGGTCGCACGGACTTTTGCCCGGCCTTGCGCCCCAACGGCGCTGCAACGGTAGTTTCAACCGTATCGGGAGTTGATGGCCTCGCTGCCACTGACTCCTCTAACGGACGCCCGCTACCCTCAGACCCGCGGTCTTCTTGACTGCGGTACGTCTTCTCCCTCTACGCCCTCTCTCCATAATAACTTGTGTGGAACTCCACTAACAAGTCTGACGAGGAAGGCGACCTGAAAGCGAAAGTGAAAGCACTTACCTTCAGGCTTTTACTTTACTCACCGCTTGGAGGAGCTTTGCGCCTCCACACACGGTCGCAACGCTATGCGTCTGACGATATGACGCGTGTGCGGCTGGACGGGCTCTTCTTCACGTAGTCACTCGTGTGACTCCGAAGTAAAATAAGTAAACCAAATAGCTAAAAATGAAATAATTTGGCCTTTTGGGAATATTTTGAGATATTTCATAATTATGATTGGTGAAAGTAATGACAGTCGGTTGCATAGAACTCAGAAATTTAAAATCCAATCCCGTTCTCACCACCCTCACCCGTCAGTCCGTGTGCACGCACAATCGCCAAAATTAAGTTAAGAGAGTCCTCAAATATTTTGCACCTTGCATTGTCCACAATGCAACCGAAAATTATGGAGAATAAATTAAAATTATGCATATCCTTTGTGTTGGAAAAATATACTCTCTAAAGGATGGTTTCAGTGTCCTCTGAAAAGTGATTATTTTGGATAGGAAAATGTAAATGACTGCTGGACACGGTTCATAAGTGAAAGGAACAGAATTAGGCCACTCGGCCCATCAAATCTACTCTGACAATCAATCACAGCTGATCTATCTTTCCCTCTCAAGCCCATTCTCCTGCCTTCTCCCCAAAACCTCTGACAGCCAGTTGGATAAGTGTACAACATTCTTGGCTTTCCTCACCAGTGAGTTAAGAATGGTTGGTAATATACTGTAAACCCTCTCCACTTCGCTGTTGAACAAATATATCAACCTATATTGTGTAAAGATAACTGTCAATGATATGGAGACTGTCGAGGATGGGGAATGTTTTGTACTGATTCCCTAAGAATAAGTAATCTAACCATTTAATATTTTACAGTGAATGCACTGATGGAAGAGTCGTATGTGGTGAGCAAACTTTCTTTTTCAATAACTTAACTGTATCAACCATGATGGAAACAAATAATTGACAGCTACTCAGGACGAAGTACCACCCAACCGGTTGGTATATGAATTTTTCCAGCATGCGGTAACTCATTTTATAGATCAGCTCCATCATGTAGAATTGTTCTTATTGCTAAGCAAGAATTATTGGTGTCAGGGAATTAACACTTAATTTTCTCTATTTTACTTAATTTTCTGTGATTAAAGTATGGAGCAGATATAAAAGGTATAAAACCTTTCAGAGAATTTGGTGTTAGAAACACAGAAACAGAAATATAAGACTAGGTGTTGACATTCAGCTCATTGAACTCAGTGGGTGCAGCAGCATATGGAGCGAAGAAAATAGGCAATGTTTCGGGCTGAAACCCTTCTTCAGAGGGTTTCGGCCCAAAACGTTGCCTATTTCCTTCGCTCCATAGATGCTGCTGCACCTGCTGAGTTTCTCCAGCACTTTTGTCTACCTTCAATTTTCCAGCATCAGCAGTTCTTTCTTAAACATTCAGCTCATTGAGCCTATTCCACTATTGAATGCCACTATTCCTCTATTCTTCCATTCTATTCTTCAAGAGAAGGAGCTTCCATGTCATCTTTCAAATGTGCTCCAGAGATATTGCCTGACCCACTGAATTATTCCAGCGATTTGTGTCTTTTTTTACTGTTCTCTTCTTGATTGGATCAGCAACTGTTTCACTTTACCATAGGTTCGACATTAATTTTGAAGCGTGATATGTTAAGAGACAGTAATGTTAATTGTGTGGTAACTTTAAATATCCCTGTTAATCTCTAAAAGTATATACTTATATTCTTGAGTGACATACCTATTTTGTAACCATTTCTTAAATATATTTGATGCACAAAGTAAAATATTTGCTGCTGAGTTTAATTACTTTTTTTTAGAAAATACAACTGTGACAAGTCCAATGACATCTCCAACTACGACATTGTCAACATCAACAATGACAACATCCCCTAAAACAACTTCAACTACATCATTAACAACATCACAATCCATAACATCTACAACATCTCAGACCACAACATCGACAACCACAACATCTACAACATCTCCGACCACAACATCAACAACAACTCCAACCACAACACCCACAACATTTACAACCACAACATCTCCTACTACAACATCACCAACCACCACATCAAAAACATCTATATCCACAACATCGCCAACCACAACACCCATAACATTACCAATCACAACATCAACATCTACAACCACAACATCGACAACATCTCCAACCACAACACGCACAGCATCTCCGACCACAACATCAACATCTACAACCACAACATCTACAACATCGCCAACCACAACATTGCCAACCACAACCTCAACAAATTTTCCAACCACAACCTCAACAATATCTCCAACTACAACATCTACATCACCAACCACAACACCCACAGCATCTACAACCACAACATCTCCAACCACAATACCCACAACATCCACAAACACAACATCAACAACATCGCCAACCACAACATCGCCAACAACAACATCCACAACATCTCCAACTACAACATCACCAACGACCACATCAAAATCATCTACATCCGCAACATGGCCAACCACAACACCCATTACATTACCAATCAAAACATCAACATCTACAACCGCAACATCGACAACATCTCTAACCACAACAGCCACAGCATCTCCAATGACAACATTTCCAACCACAACATCAACATCTACAACCACAACATCTACAACATCGTTAAGCACAACATTGCCATCCACGACCTCAACAAATTCTCCAACTACGACCTCACCAATATCTCCTACATCACCAACCACAACGTCTCCATCTCCAACAACAGCATCAACAGTATCACCAACCACAAGATCTACAACCACAACACCCACAACATCTACAACCACAACATCAACAACTTCTCCAACCACAACATCGCCAACAACATTTCCATCCACAAGACCAACAACATCTACAACCACAAGATCTACACCTCCAACCACAACACCAACAACATCTCCAACTACAACATCACCAACAACCACATCAAAATCATCTACACCCACAACATCACCAATCACAACACCCACAGCATCTACAACCACAACATCTCCAACAACATCACTAACCACCACATCAACAACATCTCCAACCACAACACCTCTAACCACAACAACCACAACATCTCCAACCACAACATCAACAACATCTCCAACCACAACATCACCAACCACCACATCAAAAATATCTACACCCACAACATCACCAACCACAACACCCATAACATTACCAATCACAACATCTACAACCACAACATCAACAACATCTCCAACAACAACACCCACAGCATCTCCAACCACAACATCTCCAAGCGCAACATCAACAACATCTCTGATCACAACATCTACAACCACATCATTGCCAACCACATCCTCAACAAATTCTCCAACTACAACCTTACCAATATCGCCAAGCACAACACCCATAACATTACCAATCACAACATCATCATCTACAACCACAACATCTACAACATCACGAACCACAACATCTACATCTCCGACCACAGCATCAACAGTATCACCAACCACAAGATCTCCAACCACAACATCAACATCTCCAACCACAACACCCACAACATCTACAACCACAACATCAACAACTTCTCCAACCACAACATCGCCATCAACAACATTTCCATCCACAACACCAACAACATCTACAACCACAAGATCTACACCTCCAACCACAACACCCACAACATCTCCTACCACAACAACTCCAACTGCAACATCACCAACAACCACATCAAAATCATCTACACCCACAACTTCACCAATCACAATGCCCACAGCATCTACAACCACAACATCTCCAACAACATCACTAACCACCACATCAACAATATCTACAACCACAACACCTCCAACCACAAAAACCACAACATCTCCAAACACAACATCACCAACTACCATATCAAACATATCTACACCCACAACATCACCAACCACAACACCCATAACATTACCAATCACAACATCTACAACCACAACATCAACAACATCTCCAACAAAAACACCCACAGTATCTCCAACCACAACATCTCCAAGCACAACATCAACAACATCTCTGATCACAACATCTACAACCACAACATCTACAACCACAACATCGCCAACCACAACATTGCCAACCACATCCTCAACAAATTCTCCAACTACAACCTTACCAATATCGCCAAGCACAACACCCATAACATTACCAATCACAACATCATCATCTACAACCACAACATCTACAACATCACCAACCACAACATCTACATCTCCGACCACATCATCAACAGTATCACCAACCACAAGATCTCCAACCCCAACATCAACATCTCCAACCACAACACCCACAACATCTCCAACCACAACATCAATAACATCTCCAACCGCAACATCAACAACTACAACATCAACAACGTCTCCAACTACAACATCACCAACCACCACATCAACAACATCTACACCCACAACATCACTAACCATAACATCACCAAACACAACATCGCCAACCACAACACCCACAACCACAACACCCACAACATCTCCAACCATAACATCAACAACATCTCCAACCTCAACACCCACAACATCTCCAACCACAACACCTCTAACCACAACATCAACAACATCTCCAACTACAACATCACCAACCACAGTATCTCCAACCACAATATCCACAAGATCACCATCCACAACATCAATAACATCTCCAACCATAACATCACCAACATCTCCAACCACCACATCAACTACATCTACACCCACAAAATCGCCAACCACATCTCTAACCACAACATCAACAATATCTCCAACCTCAACATCAACAACATCAATAATTTCTCCAACCACAACACCCACAACATTTACAACCACAACATCTCCAACTAAAACATCCACAACATCGCCAACCACCAAATCAACAACATCGCCAACCACAATATCAACATCTCCAACCGCAACATCAACAATGTCTCCAACCAGAACACCCAAAACCTCTACAATCACAACATCACCAACCACAACATCAACAGCATCAACAACATCACCAACTACTACACTTACAACATCCCCAATCACAACACCCACAACATCACCAACCACAACACCCACATCCAGAACCACAACATCAACAACATCTACATCCTTCACATCAACATCAACAAGCACAATATCTCCAACCACAACATCAACAACATCACCAACCACAACATCAACAACATCTCCAACCACAATATCAACAACATCTCCAACCACCACACCAACATCTCCAACCACAATACTCACAACATCTCCAACCACAACATTAACATCTACAACCACAACATCAACATCTACAACCACAACATCTCCAACTACAACATCACCAACCACAACATCAACATCTCCAACTACAATATTACCACCCACAGCAACAACAATATCTCCAACTTCAACACCAACAACATCTCCAATCACAACAACAACAGCAACAACATCTTCAACTTCAACATCTTCAACCCTATTCACAGCAAGTAAGTGTGGGTAAGAAAGTGGATGGATGTAGGTAAGAAAGCACAAAGGGCAGGAGTCCTGGGCAACAGTAGAACAGATTCTATTTTGGTAGCCTGGCACAGAATTCCAGTTCCAAGTGTCACCTGGAAAACTAATATTAAACCTGTTGTAATAAGATTCCTTCTGCTCCTCTGCCCTTTCAAATAATTAGACTATGGCTAGTAAATTAGCATAAGAATATTAGGAATCGGAGTAAGATTAATAAACAAGTCCTTTTGAGCTTACCCTGGCATCTAGTAAAATCATGGGTGATTGAATGTTTTTGTTCCAACACTACCTTCCTGCCTGATCCCCCAAAATCATAATCTCTGTTCTGACCCAAATTCTGTCTGAACCTTGAATATATTTAATTAATTGGCTTGCACAACTCACTGGGATAGAAAGTTCCAAAAATTCCCAACCCTCTTGAAAAAGTAATAAATGGTTGACTTGTTATTTAAAGCTGTGCTTTCTTGTTTTAGATTTCCCATTGATATAAATATCAACCATGTCAAGCACCTTCAGAATCAAATTGGTTTCAAATCATAACCTTTCAATCTTCCCAAGTCGAATGATAATGACTCGGTTATTCCTCAAAATGCCTTCACAGCAGTAAATAATAGAGTGGAGCTTCTCTGCACTTTAATATGATTATATCTAAGGAGAGCAAAACGCAACATAATACTCCATTTGAGTTCTCATCAAAACCCAATTGAGTTGCAGCAAAATTCTCTTGCTTTTATGCTGCACCTAACTTGGAAGGAAGCCCAGCAGCCTTCCAAATTATTTGGTATACTTGCATCTGTGGATTTTTGATTTCTACAAAGACATCCTGATCTTTCTGTGTAATGAGCATTCTGTTGTCTCAATCCATTAATATTAACCTAGAAATCGGATAATTTGTTGCATGTTTTTCACATTGAGATTCAACATGGAAACAGATATTTGAGCCCAACATGTCTATGCAGAGCAAGGTGTCGTCTTCAACTAGTCTAATTTGCCTACATTTGGCACATATCTCTCAATGCTTTTCCAATCCCTGTAACTCCCAAATATCTATTAAATGTTGCAATTGGAGCCGCCTCTATCACTTCCTCATGCAGCTCGTTCCATATACCCACCAACTCCAAATATGAAAAATATTCTTGTCAAGTCCCCTTTAAATCTATCCCCTTCACCATAAACCTATGCAGATTATTTTTGGATGGCCCTTCTCCTGGAAAAAACCCGGTGATTATCCACCTTATATCTGCCCCTAATGGTTTTATATACCTCTATAAGGTTACGGAAATCATGCAAAATGTGGTTAATTTTGGAATGGCAGGCTGGGCCTATGAGTGGAACGTGACTTGCTGCCTTTGTTGGTGGAATTATCAATGTCTTGAAGCTGTACATGAAATGTCTTAGCTGGTGAACTGCACAGCAAGGTGCACTCCAATTGTTCTGCATTGTTTCAACCTGCAGACCTGGAGCTGAGCTGTCAGGCAGACATTGTCACAGGTAACATTTCTTCTACCACACAAAGGACACACCTCAGGGTTAATATTGAAACTATTCCTCAATGTCTTCATGTTCTGCACATAGGCAAAACGGTGATCAACAGGTCTGAGACCCCCAATGCTCATTTCTCAGGCAGTAAACCATTTATAGCTTGGCAAACTAAAGCACCTCATTTCCCTAACACTCTGTTGGTTGCCTTCTTTCTATCTGTACCCATGCCATTAGATTTTACCTCACACAATAACCTTCCATATGCCATCTTACTGAATGCCATTTAGAAATTAAAAATACAATTTTGGCGGATGAGACGAGAGTTGATGGGGCGTTGGGGAGGGGGGGGGGGGTATGTTACAAAGAAGAGAAGAATTATCTGTTTTATTTACAACTGATATTTAACAGACACTCCAACCACCACAACTCCAACTAAACCACTGTTTCAACAACACTAACAACCATCTCATCAACAGTTTCAACACCAACAACCACAGCTACAGTAATAACGACAACTCCCCCAACAACATGTCCCTGCAATGTGAACACAGAACATCAGGTATGTTTTTGCAATTAACTATATATTGTAGTAGACCTGAAAGTGAAGTGTTTTGGAGGAAGATCGCTGAACTGTCATCCTAACGTTTACTTGTGAGTTTTTCAGCTATTTCTATAAGCTATACATGAGAAGCTTTCTGTTTCTGATTCTGTTTATAAGATAACAGACTGCAACACATCAGGACCCCATTGATTCTTGCACATTTGACGGGTTTTTCTGTTGTCATGATTTGAAGGTTTATTTTCTCTTCCTGCAAATGGCTGGTCAAGTTGAGTTTATTTTCATATTCACAGGTATGATGAAAAGTACAGGTGTAATGAATACAGGATTCAGACTAATGCACAAAATTAAATTATACATAACTTTTACAATGATACAAACTTTCTAAAAGAAAAAAAAGATTGTGTACAAAATACAAGACATTAGTGCAAAAACATAATTAGGAAAAATAAACAAATCCGTGGTAGTGCAAGAGGTGAATTACAGTGTTCTGGTAAGATTAGGGTTGTGCAAATTGATTCAAGGATGTGATAGATGTAGGAAAGTAGATGTTCCTGAACCTGGTGGTGTTGGACTTCAAGAATCTGTACCTCCTGCCCAATGTTGCAGTGAGAAGGATTGTTCTGGATAGTAAGGATCCTTGATGAAAGATGTTGTTTACTTATGGCACCAGAGAGAGGTGACATTTTGCAACCAGCATGCAGGAGTACACATATAATAACTGAAAATGATTTCATTATTTTCCATCTACATATAAATTCTTACCACTTTCTTTACTCTATTCTTAATAAGATTGTTTAATTAGAATAGTTCTATTGACTTTTGAATTGCCTCCAAAATGCATTTTTCATACATTGTTTTATTGTAGTCGCTGCCTCAAAAAGGCTGGCAGTATCATCAAGGACCCACACCACTCTGGCCACACACTCATCTCCCTGCTACCTTCAGGTAGAAGGTACAGGAGCCTGAAGACTGCAACGACCAGGTTCAGGAATAGCTACTTCCCCACAGCCATCAGGCTATTAAACTTGGCTCGGACAAAACTCTGAACATTAATAGCCGATTATCTGTTATTTGCACTTTATCAGTTTATTTATTCGTATGTGCATATATTTATATAATGATATATAGACACACGGATCTGTTTTGTAGTCAATGCCTTCTATGTTCTGTTGTGCTGAAGCAAAGCAAGAATTTCATTGTCCTATGACACATGACAATAAACTCACTTGAACTTGAACTTGAACTTGGTCTTTAAAATTACCTGTTTGTGAAAAAGGGTCAGTGACTTCCTCATGAATTAACTTACATCAGTAGTTCTGTTGTTGGCTTTCATTCAAAAATTCTTCAACCAAACTAAACAGTGTATTCATTTTAATTATAATAACTACACTTTGAGTTTTAATATTCAATTTGATGTCATTGATAATTAAAGATGTTGCTTTTCTTTTGCATCCCCAAAATGAACTAGTCTAAGGGCTTCCATAATCTGTGTCGGCAACTGGCAAGATAGTTCAGACACAAGGATCTGCAGATACTGGTTTTCAAAAAGACACAAAGTGTTGGAGGGCGCAGCATCTGGATCTGCACTCATTTCCTCCACTATCCTACCCCCATTTCCCCTATCAATTTCCACCTTCATCCCTTCCTGTGGCTTCACATTTCACCCCTCAGCTCTCCTTACCTCACAGCGGTTTGACTTCTTCTCACATTCATCTATCACTTACCTTGTTTTGTCCCACTTCCACCTCTCTTCCAGCTTTCTGCCCCCTAATACAATCAGTCTGAAGAAGAGACCTGACCCAAAATATCACCTACCATGTTATCCAGAGAAACTGCCAGAGCCGTTGAGTTGCTCCAAAACGTTGTGCCTTTTTTGGTATGATTACTTACCAAGACATTGAGTCATAGAGCCTTACAGCACGGAAACAGGCTCTGAACAAACAATTCTGATATTATCATCAAATCTGGTGACAAGGATGATGTTGCGGTCTGCTGAACCGACCTTTATCTCCTGGAAGCCAAATGTCAACTCTTAAGCACATTTTTTTATAAAAACTCCCTATGGATTATGATTCTACCATCAAACATCAAGCCATTGTCCTCCTCAACAATTTTGAACCAATATCATTTGGAGCATACAACTTTGTAATGCCTCAGGCCTGAAAAGCCTACTTCTATGTTCACTCTAAATCCTCATGTAGACTGTATGGGCAGATACAAAGCTACACCTTTGATTTGGAGAAAGTCAGTGGAATTGAAGGAGAAATTGTTCAATGTGAGGATGAGTTGACCAGACAAATAAGTCTATTGGTGGAGAGGAAAACGAGGGCCTCTGACCTTGCTTCATTGAACCTATTCTTATCGTGACAGCAACCTTTTTTCCCTGTCCAGTCCCTCCCATTTGTGTCCATGATGCTCCAGATGCCCTCCACTACAATAGTTTTCAATTTGCTGGTCCCAGCTGGATCATGTTCACCATAGATATGCAATCCCTCTACATCTGCATTTAATGCCAAGAGGGTCTGAGGGATCTTGCTTCTTCCTTGAACAGAGGCCATCTGCTCTCCTCTACAAATACATTCATTTGCCTGGCTGAACATGTTGTCACATGGAACAATTTCTTCTTCAAATACATTCATCTTCACCAAATCGAGGGTGGCACTGTGACGCAGCGGTAGATTTGCTGCCTTACAGTGCCAGAAACTTGGGTTTGATCCTAACTACGGGTGCTGTCTGTACGGAGTTTGTACATTCTCCCTTGACCTGCATAGGTGTTCTCCAAGATGTCCAGGTTCCACCCACAATCCATAGACATACAGGTTTGTAGGTTACTTAGCTTAGTTAAATTGTAAATTGTCCCTAGTGTGTGTCGGATAGTGTAAGTGTGCGAGGATCGCTGGTCCGTGTGGACTCAATGGGCCAAAGAGCCTGTTTCCACACTATCTCTAAACTAAACTAAACAAAGGTATGGTCTTTACCTGCCATGGGCTAAACAGAACATTCTTTGATTCAGCCCCACTCTTGCCAATTCTTTCTCAGATACATTAACGCTTCTTCAACTCATACAGAGCTTGATTATTTCTTTGCTTTTGCTGCAAGTTTCCATCCTGCTCTCCGCTTTACATAGTCTATCACTGATTCTACCCCTTTCTGAATCTCTTTGTCTTAATCTCGGGACAGACAAGCACAACGTTTCCTTACAAACTCACGGGCTCCTGCAGATAGATGTCTTGATAGTACTTTCCATCCTACCTGCCTCTTTTTTCTCCCAGTCTCAATTACATTTGGTGTGACAATGAGACTTTTTGTACTGGTGGGTCTGAAAAATCTCCCTTCTGCCTGAACTGAAACAGAGCAAGAACAGAAATCCCCTGAGTTCCCCTGGACTTCACTTTGCACACCCCCTGCTTCTGCATTCAACGGATCAGCCTTCCAAATTACCAACAGCTCCAACAAGAATTCACTACCAGACATATTCCCCTCCGCTCCCCTTTCAGCATTTTGATTGAAGTTAATGTTGTTTCAAAATTGCCACTTCATGAATTTAGGACCATATTTAAAGTGGATTATGTCAATTTCCTTTGTAGCAGCTGGAGCAAAGTTATCAATGTATGCAAATTTGCACAACTGGATTGGCTGTTTATTGCTTACGTATACATGATATTGCATTGTTGAAAGTGTTCAGCCTTTTGGTAGCTTTTTATTATTCAATAGCTGTTATAGAGAGGTTTAAGAGTATGTAAGTTCAGTGATCCTACCACTTCTGATTGCTTATGTGGGTCTCTTGATTGGAAGTGAATGTTGGGGTTCATGCCATATTTTCACACCTTGTGAAGTGGGTGGAAAAACCCAGAGGACAATGTAAAAGTTGGACTTTAAACTGATATTTTCACGTGTTCTAAGACTACTGAATTGGTATGTGCTGGATGCACATGGTTAATGAAATCCACTTATTCAGTCATTGAGCTGTACATCATGGAAACAGGCTCCTTGCCCCACCTTGTCCGTGCCGACCAAGTTGCCATACTGGGCTTCTTCCATTCGCCTTCATTTGGTCCCGAGCCTTTTAAAATCTTTCTATCCATATATGCTATTAATCCAAATGCAATTAATCAATTCTATAATTCTAGTGCACTGGAACATGGACAATTGAAAAAAAATGTGTGCCCAAAAAGCCTACATGCGCCAACAATTTAAAGCCCATTGAAGTAATAAATGAATGTGGCTGTCCAGACTGGGAATGTGGATGTTAGTATCATTTCTCTTTTTCTAATTACTAACATATGGTGAATTATTTATACATTAACATTCTCTGTTTTGTTTGCCTTTTCACTAAATTAAAAAATGCTTGCTCTTCCAGGTGAATGTGAAGTATATGGTGAGCCACATTATAAAACCTTCAATCAGCTGTCATATAATTTTTACAAGAATTGCACTTACGTGCTTATGGAAGAACAGAATCCAAAATACAATTTACGTGTTCTAGTGGACAATTACTACTGCATTTCTTTTGTGCCTTTTTCATGTCCAAAAGGCTTAATCATTTTTTACGGAAATGTTAATATCGTCATCACAACTCATAATGTCAATGTGGTAAGTATTCTGCTTGTTATTTGCAGTATTACTGCCTCAGACCTCCTTAGCTCAATTGAATTGGCAAGATCGGCATTGTGGCGCAGCTATATAGTTGCAGCCCTACAGCACCAGAGACCCAGGTTCGATCCTGACTAAGGGTGCTGTCTGTAAGGGGTTTGTACGATCTCCCTGTGACTTCGTGGGTTGTCTCTGGGTGCTCCGGTTTCTTCCCACAATCCAAAGACGCACAGGTTTGTTGGTTAATTGGCCTTGTTAATTGTCGCTTGTGTGTAGGATAGAAATTTGTGTATGGGTGATCGTGGTTGTCGTGGACTCGGTGGGTCGAAGGGCCTCTTTTCCCGATCTGCCTCTAAACTAAACTGAGACAAATATTCTAATCTTTAAAGAAGGTAGTCACAGGCACTAATGGATGACTATTTGGTGCCTTTAGAATGGGTAAAAGAGAACACTGAACTTATTTAAATAGACTCCTTTGGAGCACTATACATTTCTTTTATTAATATTATGAACAAAACCCCCCACCTGGTTAGCAATATGCAATATCCATCAGCCTTTGTTGCTTTGCAGCTGATGGTTTAAGTGCAACTGTTTTATAATTTTACAGTTAACGATTGATGGAATTCAACAAAAGGTTCCCTACATTACAAATGGAATATGGATAACTGAACTGCCCAATGGAGCTGTAAATATTTACTTCACTGATATTAAAACAACAATTGTTGCCTCCCGGTTTAATTTCAAATTAAGTGTGGCCGAACGTTTCTTCTTGAATAATACCCAAGGACAGTGTGGTATGTGATTTTATATTTTCATATTGTGTTATTTGATCATTTTCCATTTTATTCATAAATTAAAATTGCAAAATAAAACATTAAAATTTTAATGTTCTCTTTACAGCATTTGCAAGAATTGGTGTTTCTTTTATCTTTTAGGAACTTGTACAACATTTCACAATGATGACTGCATTAGACCAAATGGAACAATAGAGGACCCTGATTGCTGCCCCACAACAGCACAAGATTGGCTATATAATGACCCTAACAAGCCATATTGTGTAGCAACTCCACCATCATCTTGTTCTACGCCCACTCCAACTCCTACTCCCCCTCCCATTCCCCCAAATTGCAAGACCATGTGCAAGAAAATATTAGAAACGTATGTACGATTTTAAGCTATTAATTTCATTCAAAATAAATTTCAAATACCTGGTGTAGGGCAGTTGTCTGGAGGCTATGCTGAAGCCTGGGGATTATTGCTCATGACACTCCAATCTAATCATTAAACTGTGCTCTCCCTGTATACCTATCATTACTGTGCAGTAGATGTTGTTTACTTAGATTTTCAGAAGCCTTTGATAAGGTGCCACACGAGAGGCTTCTAAAGTAGATGAAAGCCCACAGTATCAAAGGGCAGATACTAGCATGGATAGCAGGTTGGCTGGATGGCAGAAGACAAAGAGTTCCGCAGGTGTCACTACTCTTCACGTTGTCTATTAATGATTGAAGTCTTTGGGGCCAAGTTTGCGGATGATACGAAAATAGGTGGGAGGGTAGGAGAAAGCAGTGATTCTACAGAAGGACTTGGACAGTGAAGTGGCAGATGGAATATAATGTAGCAAAGTGTGGAATCATGCATTTTGGTAGTTGGAATAAAGATGTAGATGATTTTCTATATGGGGAGAGGATCCAGAAATTGGAGGTGCAAAGGGACTTGGGAGTGTTGGTGCAGGATTCCCAAAAGGTTAATCTGCAAGTCGAATCGGTAGTAAAGAAAGCAAACTCAATGCTAGCGTTTATTTCAAGAGGACGTGTATACAAAAATAGGGATGTAATGCTAAGACACTTTCAGGTGCTGGTAAGGGCGCATCTGGAATATTGTGAAACCATCGGGTGGTGGCCAGCAATGGCAGCCTCGCCAACAGACTGACTGTCCCTTCCTTCTTTGTTGTTTGTTTGTAGGTGTTAAATGTATGTTTTTAGTGTTCTTTAGCTTGTTTTATGTGGTGGGTGGGGGGCGGGGGTGGGGGGGGGGTGGGAGTTGGGGGAAACTTTTTCTAATCTCTTACCTCGACGGAGATGCAATTTTGTTCCGTATCGTGTCTCCGTCCTCACTGCGGCCTAACATCGAGTAGTTAGTGGCCTTTGCTGCAGACCGACTTCGAGAGCTCTACTGCGGGAGCCTGCAGACTTAACATCACGGAGCTTGTGATCTCTGTCGGGGATCGACTTTGGGGCTCCAACTGCGGGAGCCTGCGGACTTTAAGATCGCTGAGTTCGCGGTCTCTAGTTAGAGACCGACTTCGGGAACTCCAAGCCACAGGAGCTTTGATCGCCCTGACTGCGGATGGTTTGACTGCCCGAACGCAGGAGAATAAAAGCGGAAGAAGATTGGACTTTATTGCCTTCCATCACAGTGAGGAACGTGGGTAATCCGCTGTGGTGGTTGTTTATGTTAACCTTTAGTTGAGTTGTGTGTGTCCTGTTGCTTTTCTTTAGTATGGCTCTATGGTAATTCAAATTTCACTGTACTTTAATTGGTACATGTGACAATAGACTGACCTTGAAACCTTGAATTTTGGGCACCATATCCAAGGAAGGATGTGCTGGTTCATAGTTAGATCATATTATTGGTATATTTTAGACATTGCCAACATAAAATAACAGGATTTACCTTCATAACAGCCACAAAGTTTCAGAAATCTTTAAGTATTATTCTAATGTTGGAAAAATAAATAATGGGGTGGGCATGGGTGAGGATAGGGATTCATGTCACATTATATATTCTCTTGTTCCATTCTGAATGGCAGATGAGGCAATCCATTTCTTGCATAGTGTGCAATCAACAAATTGTTCTTCCAAGGCAGATACAATAGTGGTGTTTGAAAGGCTTGTGGGCCGAAGGGCCTGCTCCCGAGCTGTACTATTCTTATATTCTACGTTGTAGAGTTCCATTTTGCTAGAACATTTTTTTTTTGTGGTTGTTTGCCTTCATTTGTCACAAGAAAATAAGGGTGAACTCTATGTAGGCAAGGTTTTCGTAAACAAAAGCAGGAATTCCAGTTTCTGAACAGTAAGGAGAATATTCAGATCTGAACATGCATTGTCAGCCTGGACAATTGGCTAAACCACAGGCACGCTTAGCTCGCTGGCAGAAATGTGTTTTATTTCATTGCATGCAGAGTTTTTGTTTTTTTTCCTTACAATCTGATTTTGTAAGGAAGAGTATGTATCTGATTAGGACCCTCAGTGAGAAATGGACCCATTTCTGGAACCCAGAATCCCTCCGAAAGAAGTACGTGGTGCAAGGCCAGACTTTATTCGATGGTCAGTGGCAGAGCATGATCTGTGGAGGTGTACTTCAAGGTTGTTTCCACTCTTGTACCATTTCGATCATGTCAAAATAATAATTTATTTCTCAGTGGAATAAAAAAAGAAAGTATTGTTTTAGCTTGATATTGATGGTGCTTATAATTGACCATATGTATAGTTTAAAATGTAAAATTACATAGGAAAATATAACAAAGCATTTATTTTCATCTGTTTGTGATTTTCCTTACAGACCATTTGAAAACTGCACAAATAATTCGCTTGCTACTTATTATGAAAATTGTTTATTTGACTGTGCTGAGACAAATTCTACAGAACTTGCCTGTTCCATCATTCAATCTGCTGCTGACAATTGTGGCAATGACACATGTGTTGACTGGAGATCCCCTGCTGGTGAATGCAGTAAGTACTTTGAATCTAGGAAACCATCTAATTGCACTTTTTAACATAGTTCTTATACTGTAACTGTTTTAATTTGTTAACTTTGATTCAACGTATCATCAATTTTAAATGGGCATATAAAGGCTAACTTTGGGTATCAGGCAGAAGTATGGAAGGGGCAGAATGCTGCCATAGACATCTGGAATATTTTAATACCATGGTTCAGTCTGTGTGCAACAGAAGATCTTCCAAAATTAAGTACAAAGTTGCAACTGGCCAGCAAAGTTAGAAAGGGGCAGAATGCTGCCTTATGGGCCTGGCCCATTTACTCGACTTTTTAGGCAACTACAGGAGATGTGAGGTCGCCACATGTTTGCTGGAGGTTGCCGGGGTGTCACCTGCATGGTGGTGAAGAGTTCTCACATTCTCGTAACTAGTCGCGGCTTCATTCTTGTCACTGCTAATTTTCGGCTAATGTTGAAAAATTAGCACCAACCAGAATTTTGACGCCATGGAGAGTAGCGAGAATTCACGTGACATAGATGCAGTGGCAGTGGATCGTCAGGAGGTCGTAGGTTGTCACCGGTGCTGACCGGTGAATTTCATTGCTCATTGGGGAAAAACCCCCATAAACAGTAGTTTCCAGAACCAAGGATAACCGACCGGTAATTTAAATATCCGCCAAGCTTCACAGCCATGTATCTCTGATTTCTTAAAAGTTGCCTCCACTCCTTCTCCCCACCCCATCTTCCTCCCTCTTTTAAAGGACTTAAGTACCCCTTCCTGTACACTGTGCTTTCACCGTCTTAATCACAGCGCCAACCTTCCTGTTCATCGTGGTGCGTGTCTGTATTCCATTGGCTTTGCTCCATGTGAATTTCACTCAGATAGCGCTCCCCCCGCTTGCCCTGTACCCCGCCTGCACAATTGGCTGGTGAAGGAAGTGATGTGTGTATGTGTGTGTGCGCGCGTGTGTTCCACTCTGACAGTCGCCGTTCCAGTCACCGTTTTTTCAGTCGCCTGAAAAATTGCCTAAGTGGGACAGGCCCATTAGACATTCAATCTAGAATATTTTAATACCATGGCTCAATTTGTGTGCAGCAGAAGATCTACCCAAATTAAGTAAAAAAGTGTCAACTGGCCAGCAACTGACTCTGAGACTGAAGAAGGATCTCGACTCAAAACGTCACCAATTCCTTCTCTCCAGAGATGCTGCCTGTCGTGCTGAGTTACTCCAGCATTTTGTGTCTATCTTCTGAGTAAGGTTTAGGTGGCCAAAGGATATAGGTTGGGAACAAAGGATGGCATGCCAACAAGTGGGCAATTTACAAGGAAAGGTTTAGGGAATATGTCGAGATTAATGTTTGGAGTTTAGGATCTGCACATCTGAGCCTCCTGGAGTGAGAAAGTGGAGGAAGATGAAATATTCTATTTTAAACATTCTTTAAACCTCTGTGTAGAAGTGATTCTAAATTGGCAAACCATTTCACATCTCTCCCTTTGGAAATTGAAATTAGGATGCATGGAATTAAAAACGGATGTTTATTGAAGTGGCAACTTATCTGTGCATGTGCCTAAAATTTCTGTGTACAACGCAATTATAAACAAAATGTAATTTTTTGTAAATTGTCATGTAGATTTCTTTAAAAAACTCATAATAGGAAATTGTAAGGATACTGATAAAAAGATTGTTTAAAAAAAGATATCAGCAAGGCTCTCATAGCTTTTCTGGGATATTGGAATATTTTTCACAGGCAGTACTTTTTAAATTATAAATTCCATTATCATTTAAATCGCTCATTTTGCCACAAAAAGATGAAGGAAGAGAAATAAATGGCTGCAATTGTTCCCAAGATGGTCTAGCTTGCACTGCATTTGAGTGATAAGGCAGTGTTTGCCTATGACGGCCATGTCATTTCCCTGGAGGCATCGCTCTTGTGTTTGCTCCACAAAGTCGGGAAGATCTCAACTAGTGATAAGGCTTCAAGCATTGGCACTTAAGGCCCCACCATTGACCACTGCTCATTAATGACATTTAGAAACAGTTGAAATAGATTTACATAATTAATTACAAGCTTTAAAATATTAAGTGCTGTATCAGCACCTGTGCTGAATAATTAGGGTGGCACAGTGGCACTGCCTTAAAGCACCGGGTTTGATCCCGACTATGGGTGCTATCTTACGGGCAACTGTCTATTTAGCTTTTAATGATCCCTTGGTTATTTGTCTTTTCCCTGCAAGATCCCCAAAAAATGGCTAAATATGGCGTGTATGCTACTCTCTATTTGCTTCACTGCCTATCTTGGCATCAGAAGTTACCTTTTAAAATTTAATTTGTCTCTTAGCCATCCTCTGGATCAGGATTAATCTCCACGATGATTATATAATAATAATAATAATGGATGGGATTTATATAGCGCCTTTCTAATACTCAGCGCTTTACATCGCATTATTCATTCACTCCTCAGTCACACTCGGTGGTGGTGAGCTACTTCTGTAGCCACAGCTGCCCTGGGCAGACTGACGGAAGCGTGGCTGCTAATCTGCGCCTACGGCCCCTCCGACCACCACCAATCACTCACACACATTCACACACATTCACACACATTCACACGCAGGCAAAGGTGGGTGAAGTGTCTTGCCCAAGGACACAACGACAGTATGCAAGCGGGATTCGAACCGGCTACCTTCCGGTTGCCAACCGAACACTTAGCCCATTGCGCCATAGTTTATCAGCGTGGACACTAACAGACACAGCATGTTTGGAACTTTAAGGGAACTTATTTCTCTGCTATTTTTCACGTTGAAAAATTGTCTCAATAGTTAATCTGAAAAAATAATGAACGTTATACATTTTAAACCTTATTCCTTGTTTTTTTTAGAAATGAATTGTACAGAAAACTTTGTTTATAAGGCATGTGCTACTCAACTTGACCATTACTGTGAGGACAAGTAAGTAAGGGGCAATTTTGATTTACAATTAGTCAGTCGTTAACACAGGAAACTCCAGTTGTTGGAATCATGAGCAAAGCACAAAGCGCCGGAGGAACTCAACAGGTCAAGCAGCATCTGTGGAGGGAATGCACTAGCTCTGCTCCCCCAGATAGAACTAGGACAGATTTGCCCTGGTCCTCACCGAATCAGCCACCGCACTCAACACATAATTCACTGACATTTCCACCACCTTTCAATGTGATCCCACCACCCGTCACATCTTCCTTCCTCATATTTTCTGCAGAGACCAGTCCCTCTGCAATTCTTTGGGTCGCTCATCTCTTCCAGACTCCTGTGCCAGGTGGTGGGAACTATTCCCTGCCCCCGCAACTGATGTAATACTTGTCTCTACACCTTCTCTCTCACTTCCATCCAAGGACTCCAACAGCCCCTCCAGCTGAGACAGAGGCTCACGTGTATCTCTTCAATCCTCATCTACTGCAATTTGATGCTCCAAATGTGGCCACCTTTACATTGACGAGACCATACGTAGACTAGGCAAGTTTCAATGAATACTTCTGGCCTGTCCTGCAAGGCCTGCTGGAGTTCCTGGTTGCAAAACCATTTTATCTCCCCTTCCCCATACCGACATTTGTCGTGGCCTCCTCCATTGCCAAAATTAACTCACTCACAAACTGAAGGAACAGCATCTCACATTCAGCTTGGGTAGCTTACAACCCAATGGTATGAAGTATGATTCTCCTTCTTTCAAGTAATGCCCTCCTTACCCCTTTGCACTACTCTCAGCATCTCCCATTCCTCCCCGCACCCTACTCCGTTCCCTCCTTTATACACTCATCTCCCATCCCAGTCTCCTATTTTCCTATTATACCTCCCTTTTCACCTCCCCCGTCTCTTTCCTCCTTTATCCTTCCCTCCAGCTTAACATTTCATCCCTCCTCTTTGTCCAGCCTGACATGGTTTTGTCTCCTTTCCACCTCTAGCCTATGCCACTTACTCCACCCATCTGGCAGCAAATCCCCTCATCACTTGTCAGGCTTTGTCCTGCTACAACTTCCAACTTTCTCCTCCCTATTCCTATCCGTCGGAAGAAGTATTCCGATCCGACACCATCTGTCCATTTCCTCCACAGATGCAGCCCGACACGCTGAGTTCCTTCACCGCTTTGTGCTATTCCAATTTATTTTTTAAATCACCTTTAGAATGTGTAGTTAGCTTCAAAACATTTTTCGCCTCATCATTTTGGCACAAGGAGGAATCAAGCAGCAACATAAAATTAACTAAATTGATCAACAATCATACGTCGTGGTGGGGCAGCATCGCCTTAATCCTGGATAAGTACTAGGTGGGCACAGAGATTAAGAAAATCTTGAGGAAATTCAATTCCAAGAACTAGTTAGCATGCTCAAAATAAGTTAAAATCTATTTTAAACCCATTTCCTCTTGATTGCAAATTCTAAAATCACAAAAATTCATAAAACATCTGATCAGTGACATCTTGCCTGGTTGTTTCCCCAGACACCATAACTGATGCCCCAGATTTCATTCAAGGTTGCCAATCAAAGGACATAATCTCAGGGTGGGATCGTGGTGCAGTGGTAGAGTTGCTGCCTTACAGCACTAGAGACCCAGGTTTGATCCTGACTACGGGTGCTGTCTGTACGGAGTTTGTACGTTCTCACCATGACCTGCGTGGGTTTTCTCCAGGTGCTCTGGTTTCCTCCCACACTCCAAAGATGTACAGGTTTGTAGGTTAATTGGCTTTGGCTAAATTGTCCCTAATGTGTGTTGTATAGTGTTGGTGTGCGGTGATCGTTGGTCGGTGCATACTCAGTGGGCTGAAGGCCCAGTTTCCAATTGTATCTCTAAACTAAAATAAATAATTGATTCTGCCAAGTATCATAAACCAAATCCAGGCCTTTTTACAATTGAGAAAGACCTGAAGACCAGGAAACTGAGGACTGTCAATGGAGTTTTCTTGGGGACATAACATCCCAACATCACTACTCAATATCCTTACTGAAGGCAGCCAATATACCGAAAGCCTTCTTAACCACCCAAATATATCGCCCATTTGCGATAAATGTTTAACCCAAGACGCAAATATAACACACTCTTTTGTTTCTTGTATAAAACTTCATGGATTTTGGAGTGATATTTTCGAAATATTTACAAAACTATTTAAGACAAAAATGGAACCCAATAATGAATTGATTATATTTGGGGTAATGGAAGATGGGAACAAATTGAGCTCATCTCAAAAGTCAATTTTTAATTATGGTTTAATAATAGCAAAAAAATTAATATTGAAATTTTCGAAAAATACACCAATACCAACGCTCAAAATGTGGATTGCATGTTGGATACCGCACATCTTGAGGAAATGCGATTCCTCATAGATAAATTTGACCAATTCATAACGAGTTGGTCTCCATTTGTCGTCTTTTTGGAAACATATGGTGCAAAACAGGTGTAAAAGCTAATCCGTGACTGCGGATGGTCAAGATTATAAATGATCTCCTTACTTCTATTTTCTTTTCTTCTCTTCTCTTCTTTTATTCTCTTTCTTCTATTTTCTATGTCTCAACTTTCTTTTTTCATTCTTTATTTTTCTTTTTCACACACTATATATCTCACTTTTTTTCTATTTTTCATTATCTAACTTTTTTCTTTTTCTTCTTTATTACAAAAAAATTAAAAAATAAGAAGCTGTACATAAAAGGTATTATGAAAATATGATTGTATACAATTGTACTTACTTCTAATAAAATAAAAATATTAAAATTTAAAAAAAAACACCCTATCTATCCAAGTTGGTGCAAGAGGATCCCTGAAGCCATTCTTCTGGCACATTTGCTGGCATTACAAGGTAGAAATTGATGCGACAATAAACACCTTCTCTTATAAGATGGTAACTGCATTCTAATTTTCAGTTCAGTGATGAAGGGGGCAAATCTACTTAATTTTCATGAAGGCTGTTTCTGCCCAGCTGGAATGATGAAATCTGAAGACAAGACAAAATGTGTTTCAACATGTAAGTTTGGAGTGAATGATGCACAATTTTGATCATTGTATCAATTAAAATAACAGAACTCATGAACCTTTTTCTTTAAAAACAGGTTGCCTGGATAATAATGGAACCCGAAGAGAGGTAGGATTTTGAAATTTCCTTTGTGCAAAATATGTTTTACAAGCACAATTAAACAATTTGTTTTTCACTCCACTTCTTACCAGGAAAAAGTTGTTGAAACATGTTAATGAGACAGACAGATCATAGAATAGTATAGCACACAAACAGGCCCTCTGGCCCACAATGTTTGTGCCAAACACAAAGCCTAGTTAAACATCTGCCTGTAAATGATCCATATCCTTTCTATTCCCTGCACTTCCATGTGCTTATCTAATAGCCTCTTAAATGACACTATTGTTTAAGCACCCCAGTCTGTCTCCACCACATCCACCCAGGCAATACTTTACAGGCCCCCACCACTCTGTGAAAAAACACGTGTCTCGCAAATCTCCATTAAACTATCCGACTCTCTCCCATGCCCTCTACCTTTAGACATTTCAATACTGGATATTCTGACTGTCCACCCTCTCAGAATTGTATATACAGGAGCTCTGTCAAGTCTACTCTCAATCTCTGATGTTCCAGAGAAAACAATCCAAGTCTATCCAACTTCTCCCTGTAGTTGTAAACCTCTTCTTCACCCTTTCCAAAGCCTCAACATCTTTCCTGTAATGGAGCGACCCGAACCGCCCCTAGCAATGAAGGTTAGCATACCATACGCCTTCTTTACAATCCTATCTAATTGTGCTGCCACCGTTAGTGAGCTATAAACTTGGACTCCAAAATCCCTCTGCACTGGGTCTTGCCATTGACTGTATACTCTCTCCTTGTATTCAACATCTCATACTTGCTTGGGTTAAACTCCATTTGCCATTACTCTGCAACTGATCATTTCCTGTCGTTATCCCTCCTTACTGGAACATGCTGATAATGCTGGCCTTCAAACGACTCCTCTGTGAATTCATCAAATAACAACTGCTCCCAATCTACACTCCTTAGCTCCTGCCTAATGACATTATAATCTACATAACTTCTCTACTTCGGCGAGACCAAGCGCAGGCTCGGCGATCGCTTCGCCCAACACCTCCGCTCAGTTTGTACTAACCAACCCGATGTCCCAGTTGCTCAGCACTTCAACTCCCCCTCCCATTCCCAATCTGACCTCTGTCCTGGGCCTCCTCCATTGCCAGAGTGAGGCCTAGCACAAATTGGAGGAACAGCACCTCATATTTTGCTTAGGTAGTTTACACCACCGCGGAATGAACATTGACTTCTCCAATTTTAGATAGCCCTTGCTTTCTCCCACTCCCTTCCCTGCTCTCCCACAAAGCCTACTGTCTCCACCTCTTACTTTCTTTTTCCCACAACCCCCCTCCCCCGAAGGGTCTCGATCTGGAACGTTGCCTATACCTTCTCTCCATAGATGCTGCCCCAGCCGCTGAGTTTCTCCAGCATTTTTATCTACCTTTGATTTTTCCAGCATCTGCAGTTCTTTCTTAAACATATAATCTGCCTTGCTACAATTGAGTACCATCCCCCAACATCCAGATCTGTTCCAATTCAAAACAATCGTAAAACGTTTGGAGTTGTGATCATTATTCTTCTTCCACCGCAACACCAGTCACCTGGCCAGGCTTGATTCCCAATACAAAGTCCATATGGTCCCTCCTCAAGTCGGAGTATCTACATACGGGTTAATGAAACCTTCTTGGATACACCAAACAAATTATCTCCCATCTGATCCACTTCCCCCGAGAAAGTCCCAGTCAATATTAAGCAAGACCCCCACAACAACAACCCTGTAGTTCTTTCATCCTTCATCTCAGATCTGTCTACATCTCAGATCTTCTATCTCCCAAGTATCTATTGGGCGGCCTATAATGTAAACAGAAAGTCCAACCCCACAAGTGCAGGCAGCAGTAAACTAGAAGGCCAAGCAGACCAAACAATGGTAAAAGTGCCAGGATAATGATCCTGGAGAAGATTTGTCGACTTAAATTGCTTGTAGTTTTTATTTGTGAAGCCAGTTGAATGTACTTATTTTGTTGCTTTCTTTCCTAGATAAACGATAACTGGCAGGATCAGAACAATACTTGTATTTCCTACCATTGCACGAGAAGGGGGGTCATAACACATACAAAGACTTGTGCTCCTCAAACTTCTTGCAAAGAGGTTTGTATAAAGTAGATAAGTTGCAAGTTACATTTATTTGTATTATCCTAGTGATCTTAATTAGATAGCGATGCAGTTAGTTGAAATTATTAATTATAATAATTTGAAGAACAAATATTAAATTAAAAGCATAAAATAGGAAAATAATCTTAAAACCAAATGAACTGTGCCTTTTTATTTAAAATTCAAATATTAATATGTTTAAAATATGTTATTGGACTTTATATTATACATGTTGTAAATTCTGAGCACATACTGTATCAGTTAAGGTGCAGAGTTGATTTTTTTGTAAATTCATGTAAATTCACCCTTTGGAACATATCAGTAAATCAAAAATACTGTATTTTCTACTCTGCCCAATATGTTCAAATCCAGTATAAAACTGATAAAGACTGGTAGTAATAATCTGATATATCAACTGAATATTGGAATAGAATCACAGAATTGTTATTTCATGCTAGAAGGCCATTGGGCCCCATTATTCCTACAATGGCTCTATGAACAAGTTAGTCACTCACATTCTTTTTTCAGGTAGGCGTTTAGTCCTCTCTTGAAAATGACAATTGAAACTATTTTAATTACTGCCAGACAATGAATTCTTAACCATGATCACTCTCAACCCAAAAGATCTCTCAGCCCCTCTCCTCCTAATCAGAGGAAAAATAGATCACACCTCGTCCTTACCATCCGACCAGATTACCGCATCCTACCACATTAACCAGGTTATTTTCACAATTTCTATCACCTTCAACTAGATTCTAACATCTCCTTCCTTTACCATTTTGAAGGGACTGTTCTCTTTGAGACTCCTTGTTCTGCTCTCCATCTCTGCCAACCACTCCCTTTCTCACAGACTGTTCAATGTAGCGAGAGAAGCAACACTTGGTCTTTCACCTGTTATCTTCCCAGTATCCAAAGACATAAACATTTCTTCCAGCTCAAGCAACAATTCAAAGCTGCCCAGAGTCCATTTCTAATTTAAGGACTTTTTCAAGGTACCTTTAAAAATTAACTAGAAAATGCTAAACATTGGAGGTATTCTTCTGACATAAAACAAGGGAATAAAAATCTACAAAACTCTATGTTCTGTTTCCCTTCCTTTGCTGTCCTGTATGTCATTGAACTCTCTTCTTTTGTATTTATCTGTAAGATGTCTGGCAATTACCTCAAAAAGGCTAACATCAAAAAAACCATGGCAAGATAAAGCATAATTGAGGCTTTGGATCCTTAGAAACAAGTTGTTAACGAGTTCCAAGGACAGCATGGCAATTCTGCGATCATTGAAATAATTCATTGCGAGTATGTTGTGTGGTAGCTTGAGGCATTCCTGAAAGACTTCTTAGCACATAAACAGAACCTTCACTTTTTTTAATTTATAATTTTAACACACAATATCTTTTCAACAGTCTTACCTGATCAAAGTCAGATCACTATGGGTCAGCACAGTGGCGCAAGGCCAGAGATCAGGTTTCAATCCTGACTACGAGTGCTGTCTATACAGAGTTTGCACGTTCTCTCTGTGACAATGTGGATTTTCCCAGGTGCTCCTGTTCCCTCCCATATGCCAAAGACCCATAGATTTGTAGGTTAATTGGCTCTGTAAATTGTCCCTAATATACAGGATAGAACTAGTGTACAGGTCGACACAGACATGGTGGTCCAAAAGGCCTGTTTCCGTGCAGTATCTTTGAACTAAATTAAAACTAAACAATGTATGCCTGGATCATGCACAGTATTAAATCTGACTGTTAAATCTTTGTTCAGTCTGACAGAGAATGGGATGATGAACACTGCTGCTACACCTGTATCTCTCAAGGTAACTATTTAATTTTTAAGAAATGCTTTAATTTTTATAGGACATTGCAGATGATTGCTATGAATTGTCAGCTAAATTCAATATTCCTAACTAGGTCTAATTATGAATCAACTCACATCGCAGAATTTTTTCCTCAGTCAGATTGTTCAGTCAGGCTTTGGGTCTTTCTTAATATCCATATCTTAGCAAAATTACTAATTGTTATCTGAACATGATGCTAGGTTACTACATTTTTTAAAAAATGATTCAACATTTGAACAAAACATTTAAACAAAACAATGTATTAATTATGAGATAGTTGTGGGCCTTAAGATATTACCAATTCCACTTCACAAACAAATCATTATCAGAGATTGGCCATCTGCTAGATTCTAATGATATTCTTTCCCTTTCCCAAATATTTCACTGGGTAACACTATGTGTGATAAATTGTTCAATGGGGGTGTAACATAAAAGTTTAATTTTTATCAGCAAGTTGCGTTCAGTTATAACAGATGGATAAAGTAAAAAGTCCTTGATGTAGAAACTTCTATTCAACAGAGCCCTTGGCAGTTCTTAGGATCTTTTAATTAACAAAACAGCCATGGAAGTGCTTTTGCTATGTTGTAATTGTTGTCAAATGGAGCCATGGCCATTTAATGTCAAATAAACATCATCTGTTTTGAAGTGTTGGTATGGAAAATTATGCTGGATAAATGTTGATCAGACACTAAGTTAACTCCCCTGTATTTCTTTAAGTAGTGCCAGCAGATCTTTAACCGTGTAAGGGTCTATTTCAAAATTAGTTTGGATTAAGTCAATTTAACATTTGAGGCCAGGAGCTCGTAACATAAATATCAATTAAATTCAGCATGACATTTCCACTTAATTGTCAGATGCTGCATTAGGAGTTGGATAAATTTGGAAAATACCACTCTTGTTTATTAGGCAATAGTCTGAGCAAGAGCAGAATGTCATTTTGGAGCAAAATATTAGGGGCATAAGACTAAGGTAGACAAAAATGCTGGAGAAACTCGGGTGAGGCAGCATCTATGGAGAGAAGGAATAGTAGACTATCTCTCCATTCCCTCTCAGCTCTGGTTATTTTTTGAAGTTGGACATGCCCTACCATAACCCCAACAAAATTCTACCTTAAGACAAAAAAAATCTCCTTGAGTTCTGCAAAGTTTTATTTTTCAATAGCAGACTGCAAAGGATCTTTTTATCTGATTCTTTTGTTTCACCTGCAGGTATTTCAGCATTCTTAGTTTTTATATAACATGGGGCAATCTGGGGAAAACTGCAAATCTGAATACAGAAGTTAGGAGGGAATGTTGCAATTGTATAAGACATTGGTGAGGCCACATTGAGAGTATTATGTTTAGTCCTGGGCACCATATTATAGGAAAGATGTTATCAAGCTGGAAAGAGTAAAGAAGATTTGCGAGGATACTGCCAGGACTAGACGGTCTGAATTATGGGGAGAGGTTAAGTAGGCTGGGACTATTCCTAGGAGCACAGGAGGATGAGGGGTGATCTTAGAGGTGTATAAAATCACGAGAGGAATAAATCAGGTAGATGCACAGAGTCTCTTGCCCAGAGTAGGTGAATCGAGGACCAGAGCACATAGGTTTAAGGTGAAAAGGAAAAGATTTAATAGGAATCTGAGGGGTAACCTTTTCACACAAAGGGTGGTGAATGGATGGAAGAAGCTGCCAAAGGAGGTAGTTGAGGCAGGGACTATCCTGACATTTAAGAAACAGTTAGACAGGTACATGGATAGGACAGTTTGAGGGATATGGGCCAAATGCAGGCAGGTGGGACTAGTGTAGCTGGGACATGATGGCCATTACGGGCAAGATGGGCCAAAGTGCTTGTTTCCATGTTGTACCATTCGAAATAGCTAAGAATAGCCAAGTGTAAATGAATCTGCCAAAAGTCAAAATAATTTGATGTTTGAACTATGCTAACCATGATGCAAGATACAAACATAATTTTTATTCAATTGCAGATGAGGTTTACAATTGTTCAATTATTCATTCCAGTAGGTTTGTGCAAGCGAAAATCCAGAATCACCACTGTCACAAAAGAAGTCCAGAATACAAACTGTACAGCAGCCATTGAACTATACATGTGTGAAGGGAATTGTGCCAGCTTAGTTTAGTAAGTATTTTCTTTTTTGCTTCTCATTGTGGTTTAAAACCAAATCATTAAATACTGTTTCAAATGGGAGATAAAATAATTATTGAGACTGAAATAATAATCAGAGCAATACTTTTCACATTAACAAATCTGTTCTGTTTAAGAGATACAAGTAAATTTAACTTTGCACGGTTGCATATGATACTTTTGTTATTCTCTGCCAAGGTGGTGATTCAACATTAAGTAGTTCCATGAAGACAGATAGCGGATAATGAACACAAAACTGATGCAGTTTACTTATTGTGTCTTTCGTGGTATCCGTACATCTCATCAGGCCGTTTGTGTTATACAGTGCAATGACTACAGGCGAGGCTAGTAGCAGACTACTCTGCACTCCTTGCATCTGAAACTTTTCCCAGATTTTGTTCAAACACCTCCAGTGTTATACATGAGAATCTGTGAACTTTTTCCTTATCCATTTTAAAACGTTCTGTTGTTCAACAGACAACGGATACCATACGGTCAGTGTAAGTATATGCCTGGTTACTATACAGCTCCACAAAAATTGCTTCTATTGACACTTGAATGCTCAAGCTGCAGGAGGCTGTTTATAGGCTTCCAAGTACAACTAAATCATGATATTTATCCATCAGTCACAATACTGCAATTTACATCTAAGCTTTCAAAACAAGACCTCATTGGCACAAAACCCACTCGGTAACCATTTCCTTCAATCTCTCTGTTGAGTTATACATATCTGTATTTCAAATGTGGTAAGATGTTCTTTAACATTGCATCATTCATTCAAAAATGAAATTCTCTTAAATATATCAGATAGAATTTTACCATTGGAAAATGTTTACATTGATTTGCACAATTATATAATCAAAGGCCATTGTTCTTACATTTGCAATTCTGGCATCTTTTTTTCCCAGCTATGATACTCAGACACACAGAACTGAACGCAAATGTGAGTGCTGTCAAGAAATGGAGACCGAAATTAGGAAAGTAAAACTTACTTGCCAAGATGGTAGAGAAAATGAACTGTACACCTACCCTCACATCACATCCTGTCGCTGTAAGAAGGAGGTCTGTCCTGGGTCTTCTACCGAAAAACCACATGCTGAAATATTCTTCTAGATGATAAAGCATGATATTGAATCCAATCTGTTATTATTTTGGAAAAAATAATTCATTACATTTAGCCAATCATAATAATATTTAGAAAGAATTCTAGTTGGGCTTCAAATTACAACAAATAATCCGCATCATTATTACATTGCTCTATAAACTGCTTATTTATTCTTAATTGAAAAAGTAGGAATGTTACAAAATTTTGAGATTTAAAAAATCAAGCCTGTAATTTATCCCATCAGATAAAGCATAAAAAGAACTTTATTTTGACACCTAATTCACTTTCATATCTTCGGTATTAAAAGTTATGGTCATTTTCATACTCTGAAATTAGCATCTTGTTCCCTATTGCTTTTCCATTAACTTAACACAAAAGCTGTGATCGAGGGCAGTCAATTGACATAAAAGCCCATAACTTTCTGAATGAAATTTTCAGTTATTATAAATTGAAGCATTCGGAAACAAATATGATACATCTTACTTGGATGACCTGAAATTAAAGCATATAATTAGTTAGTTACCCAATTGTAGATAATTACAAAATCGACCGTTGTGACGGAAATAGTAATAAACACCCAGACTGCCTTGAAAATTCAAAAAAGTGATATTCTCAAGATCAGCCTTAATATTATTGTAACATTAAAACAAATAGTAAATACAAAACAAAAAATTCATATTCATGAGTGTCATCAAATCAATTAAATTCAATTACTAGATCTAAACATCTATCCCATTCTTAAGAAAAGGCTAAAAATAATTTATTAAATAGCCAAAGTATCCAAATAACAAATTGATCCCATTCACACAAGAATTCACAATGTAACATGATTTTGAAATCTCACTTTGTCATGAATTTCTATGCCAAATGGAAGGAATTGTTTAATTCCCAGAAATTAATCCAGTAACATCCACTCTCAAGATAATAAAAATCATTATTTTTTGCACAATACATTTAAAACAGTACTGTGGATATTTAGTGTGAAAATATTGATCATGGATAGATAATAACACAAAATAGATGATTTAGATGTTCATGTCATTCTTATGACATGATTGTGCAAAAAAATAATAATAATAATGAATTTGATTATCTTGAGAGTGGATGTTTCTGGAATATGATCGATTGGAATGTTGCTGCTGCCATGATTTAAACCATGATTTAAGCAAGACACGGCCGATTTGTATCGGGGCCTAAATAACATTTTTCGCATCAGCAGATTAAAATGAAGCCACACCAAAAAGCAAGATGATATGTTAAATAAACGACATACCTTTTGTTTTGTCCTGCACTTGCGATCCGTGATGTTGAAGGCGTTTTTAGTCGCGTTTAAGTTCAATCCAGCGACGCAATCGACCAGCGACTTTATAAAAATAGACACATTTTTAAAAATCGGGGGCGGGCTCGCAGAACAGATTTTCTTCATCAGCTAACAGTCAGAGCAAATTCCTCTCCGACAACCAATGCAAACCTGCATTTTAATCCCCCCCCCCAAAGCCTCCGGAGTCGCAGGCACAGGCAGTAGCAGATCTGCAGCGCCGCTGATTGTAGGTTTTGTAACAATGCTAGAAAAAGCACATCAATAAATAACTGCAAGCATACTCTAATTCCATGGTCAATTATCTGTGAAAATGGTTTAACTTGCAATATATCAAACCAAGGATGAGCATTTCATTCATCACATCCATACCTTTTTCTTAACATTTTCAAATGCGGTTTTTTGCCAGATCCGAGGTAGTCATTGACAGAAATAGAACAGAAAACATGCGGGCATTCTTTTCAGCCCACAACGCATACCATGCTATGTTAATCTAAGCCCAACACAGCCCATACCATGTTAATCTAATTTCCTCTGTACCTCCTCCTTCTATATCTTTCCTTCCCTGCATATCCTTGTGCCTATCAAAAAGCCTCTTAAGTACCACTAATGCACCTGCTACCACCAGCACCTGTGGCAGCACACTTCAGGTACCCACACTCGGTGTGAAAAACAACCTTACCCAACGCGTGTCCTTAAAACTTTCCCTCTCTGACAATAAAGCTATGCCCTTTAAGCCTTTCTATCCTGGGAAAAAGGTTCTGACTATCTGCAAAGGGCAGAAAGATCTGGTCAAACCAGTCATTACGTAACACATCGGAAATATTCTACCAAATATTATTTTCTAAGAGCTGCCAGAAAAATGCCCTCTTTTAATGTGGAATATGGAATTTGTTGAACTTTTCAGCTAATTTTCCCAACCTTCATCACAAAATATTACTACGAGTGTGTAAGAACTGGCTTGAACGTCACAGAGGTAGTCTTGAGGTGAATTGAAGTGGCTGTTTTGGTGGCTGCAAATATAAGGGTGCAGAGAAGATTTATGAGTGTTCCCAGAACTTGAGGGCCTGAACTATAGGGAGAGGTTGAACAGGCTAGGACTTTATTCCTTGGAATGTACGAGGATGAGGAATGATCTTAGACGTGTATAAGAATATGAGAGGAATAGGTTTGGGGTAAATGCATTTTTTAAAACTCAGAGTAGGGGAATCAAGAACCAGACAACATGCGTTTAAGGTGAAGGGGGAAAGAAGAACCAGAGGGGATTTTTTTTTATTTTTATTTTTTTAATATAAACAGTGATGGAATAAGCTGCTGGGGGAGATAGTTGAGGCAGCTACTATCATAACATTTCGAAAACACGTGGACAGATACGTGGATAGGATAGGTTTAGAGGGATATAGGCCAAAACACAGCCAGGTGGGACTAGTATACATGGGGCATGTTGGTTGGTGTGGACAAGTTGGCCAAAGGGCCTGTTTCCACTCTGTATGACAATGACTCAATTAACTCCACTTTAGAACTGCCAAAGATTTAAACATGAGTTTTTGGAATCTCTCTGTATTATGAGTTAAAGAATGGGCTGGAATGAAGGGAGGCAATTCTTTATAAATTAATTAGAATTTACTTCTATTTAGGTGGGTCAAACAAAATGTCCTGTGAATGCTTGCATGGCTGGTACTTGCACTAGTACAATGCAGATGAACAAAGGAGACACTTTCTTTGGGGTGAGGCTGGTGTGGAAATAGTTAAAATAATGAATGAATGCAAATAGTTTGGTAAATTTCCCTCTTGGGAGTACATGGATCCAATAATAATTGTAAACATTGCACAGTATTATTTTGATTCAAATATTCTCAATGTCTACCAGATTTCCATTTTCAGGATGATTGGATTCACCAATTCACTCCGAAACTTTAGTATTCTCTGCCTGAGAAAGCAGCCATGGCCACGACATTTAGTTTATTGAAGTATGAGACAGATACATTTCTTAATGGTAAAGGGATCAAGGTATAAACAGACAAGGTAGGTACAAGGTATTGAAGTAAGCAAATCATCCATGATCATTTTGAATGGTGGAACACATCTGATGAGCCAAATAGCTTATGGCTGCTGTACTTTCTTAGTTTGTTGCTATATAGCTCACATGCACCAAACACATGTACATACTCATCAATGTTTACCAGTGTCATACTGCACGCATCATCTGGTGCAAGCTGAACTTTGGGTTTCAGGTGATCTTCAATAGCACACAAGATAAAGACTTCGGTCATATGCCCTTTCACACATTAAATTATTGACCGAGCAAAACCAACTCAGCTGGTCAGGCAGCATCCGTGGAGGGAAATGGACATTTGAGACCCTTCAAATGGGCTGAAAGAGTAGCTGGGTTCTAGACTACTTAGGTGGAATGTGAGGTGCTGTTCCGCTAGATTATGACTTACTCTAACAGTGGATGAAGCCAAGGACAGGCTGGTCTACGTGGGAATGGAAAGATAATTTAAGCGACTTACAACCAGGAGGTAAAGATGGCCACAAAATGCTGAAGTAACTCAGCGGGACAGGCAGCATCTCTGGAGAGAAGGAAAGGGTGACGTTTCGGGTTGAGACCCTTCTTCAGTACTGATGTTAGGGGAGTGGGCGGTACAGAGATAAAACGTATACTGATATCTGGGGAAATTCACGGAAGGTGTTGCTGCCTGTCCCGCTGAGTTGCTCCAGCTTTGTGTCCAGCTTCGATTTAAACCAGCATCTGCAGTTCTTTCCTACACAGGTAAAGATGGCCGCTGTCGATAGAGAGCAGGTGCTCAGCAAAAATAGAATGCGCTCGTTCTCATCTATAGAGGAGACCACGTCATTAGCATCGAATGTAGTAGACGAGATTGGATGAGGACAATGCACATTCTTCATTTCTCCAGGAGTGGCTGTTTAAGTTACTGAATGGAGGTGAGCGAAGAAGTGTAGGACAATTAATAATGGGTAGTCTCAATAAGAGAAGTAGCATTGCTGGACCATGTTTGGGAATGGGTCTTTAGGTGGATCAAATTTCCAGGTAGATCTACATCAGCACTGTGAAAGTATTCAAAGGGCCAACATATTCCTGTAAAGGTGAAAGCCAATGAAAACAAATATAGAGAAGCCTAGATATCTATTGATATCAAGATTTGGATTTGCAGCTATATTGAACTAAAGACAGGGAGTCGTGTCAAGAGTATAAAATATGTAGGGTGATGTTGTTGTGGTTACCAATACTCAAAATTAACTCAGGCGACACAGAGAATTATAATGTTTCAGACTTTCATCACCTGCAGCTGATTGATTGTTTTGCCAACCAAGTAATCGGAATCCATTCCCTTTCAAACCTATTCAATTACTGCATTCCTATCCCACACCTTCGTTTCAAGACATTACTTCTCTATTGTTGTAAATTATGATCACTATTTGCTTCTGGAAATTTGCAACTTGTTGAATTTTAATTGAAGTGATTCATGATCAGATAAAGCAAGCTTCCTTGTAGAACCTGAAGAAAACAATATTGATCTTATGAGTGTTTGCTATAAAAAATATCAAACTCTCTTCATAACTATGCCTCCATGGATACCTATCTTTCATTTTACTGTTGATGGTGATGGAGATTTATCAGTAATGGTTACAAGACACAAGAAACAAAGGCCGACTGAATGAATTTGTTATCATGGAATTCCCAGATCATTTTCAACAAGATGTATGTGGTTGGATGACAAGAGAATCTTCTGTTCTCACAGAGTACAGTCTTTCTAAAGGGCCTGTCCCACTTAGGAGACCTCCACAGCAACCTCTGGTGACCTTGCCCGCCACCCATGGTCGCTGCAAGGTCGCCACGGGGTCACAGGAGGTTTGGTCACTCTCCCTAATATTCGAAAGTGGTTTCCGCGTGGTGGAGGCTTCATCTAGGTTGCTGCATTTCCCCCCCCGTCATGATTAAAACCGGCCTCGACTAAAAATAAGTCGCCGTTTGAAAAATCGATAATTTTTTAGTCGCAGGTCTAGTTGTAGCTGGTTGTCATGCTAGTCGTAGGTAGTCAAAGGAGGTCGAAGGGCAGTGGAGTGGGGTCGCTATTTACTTACAGGCAGTCGAAGGCAACCGTAGGCAATCTCCTTTGCTGACCGGCCATTTTGATTGGCTTATTGGAGTTTCACGACCTAGTAGGTAAAATGCCCGCTAACGTTAGTGTACTTCTTAAAACTGTCTCCATTCCTTCTCACCCCCCTTCTCTCCCCCTTTGTCTCCCTTCTCGCCCCTCTCCTCTCCCCCACCCGCCCCACCCCCCCGCGCTCTCTAAAGGACTTACCGTTAGCTCGCCCAATTGGGACAGGCCCTTTACCATCATGGAGCTGGCTGACTTCGGAGGCTGTGGTGGCGTTGCGGCTGCGACTCGACTTGAGGCTTCGGTTTTGCTGCAACATGTTTCACAAAACATGGGCGGGGAGGGAGATTGTCCCCCACATCTCGAAACATGGGGGGGAACAGGTCCCCCCCCCCCCCCCAGGATTTCCCCCCCATGCGATTTGTGCAAGCTGCAGTCCGGAATGTTAATGGATGACCACTGTAAACTTGAAGCTGCTGTTCGTGCAGAGGTCAGCATCCAGAGGTCAGCATCCAGCGGAACATTTGTGTGATCAAACCCTCCCAATAATATCACCCATATACACATCACTCCGGTAGACACAAAATGCTGGAGTAACTCAGCGGGACAGGCAGCATCTCTGGAGAGAGGCCAGCTGGTGACGTTTCAGGTCGAGACCTTTTTTGTACGGCGAGTTATTCCAGCATTGTGTCTACCTTTGATTTAACCCAGCATTTGCAGTTCTTGCCCTATGCATATCAGTCCGGCCCGCTTTGGTCTTTAGACTACAGCCTTTTAGAATTTAGAGATGCAGCCCACCGAGTCTGCGCCGACCAGCGACCACCCCGTACAGTAGCCAAAAAAGTTGGGGGGCTGCAGCCCCCCCCCCCCCCTCCACAGTTCCGCAGCCCATGATTAACTGACTTGCAGTGAGCAGATTTGCTATTTTGTCAGGTCAGTCAAGGCTCTGTCATATAATTACATTCCACAATTATGTGTTCCTAGTTTTCCCTACCTAATATACAAGTCAGAAAAGCTTAGGTATGAGGCTGTCATAGGTCATTTTAAAAGAGAAAAAAAAAACAAGAAATATAATAAATATTGGAGTTAGCCTTGAAACAGGATGGGAAAATGGCCAACATAGGGTTACGAGGGTAATTAGATGTGTCAATGTGTTAAGCTCGGCACAGCTAGCTTAGATAGAATAACATTGGATGTTGTAAACCAGGCCCAGAGTAATAAAATACCCAGGAAATGGGTATTTTGCCCATTTGTTAAATATGGGAGAGAGGTGTCAAAATAACAGGAAACATAAGGTTAAAGAGAAGTCTGAGGAAAGACAAAGATGAAAGGTTACAGAAACATTGATTATTGACGACATTTCAGGTCCACAAGTAGGGTGGTGGGGACCTGGAACACATTGCCAGGGGTGGTGGTAAAGGCAGATACGATAGTGACCTTTAAGAGGCTCACCAAAGTCTTATATAACTGTAACATGATCTCCCAACTTCTATACTCAATACTCCGACTGATGAAGGCCAATGTGCCAAATGCCTTTATGACTACCCCATCTACTTTCAAGTGACACCACTTTCAAGGAACTATGTACCGGCATTCCAAGATAACTCTACTCCACCACACTCCCTAGAACACTGCCATTCACTGTATATGTCCTGCCCTTGTTAGACTTCCTAAAAAGCAACACCTCATATTCATCTGTATTAAATTCCATCAACCATTCCTCAGTCCACCTACCCAAACAATCAAGATCCTGCTGCAATTTTGGACAGCCATCTTCACTATCTACAGTACCACCCATTTTAGTGCAACTGACTTCTAAGAATTAGCCAGTTCTGAATCTATACAACAAAGTCATTATGAATCTTGTAAATCTTTTGTATGTTCAGGGAATGTGTTTTACCAGATTATTTTGTATATAATTTTTATTCCGGATAAATTTTATTTATTGGAAATGAAAACTTGGTTTGCCCGAGGAGAAAAATGAGGCATTATTTAAAAAAAGCTTAATCTTATCTGCGAAATGGTACTTAAATTCCAGAGAGGTTAGCAAGCATTTTCACATTAAGCCATGATTTTGCTTCTCAAATTCCAAACAATAACAAAGCATTATCATTGTATAGATCAACTCGAGAAAGCAACAGTCAGCTGGCACCTGATACCAACCTGCTAAATCACAGCGCAAGATTGATGTAGTAATTAATAAGATTATCCTCAGCAAAAACACTTTTGTCTCTCATGCCAAAAGTTGTGGGTTCAGCCCCATTCCAAAGATTTTTCAAAATGGATGCTTTTTTAATATTCATTTTCCTGAATCAAGGTGTTGCTAGCAAGACTGGGATTTTCAGGCATCTCGTGTTTTACACGTATTTGATTTATGCCTTTTTGAAATAATACTGTTCATTTAACATCAAATTCTGATTTATGCGCTCATAATTTGTGAATAATGCACAAAAATTTACACCTGGCAGCGTTGTCTCGTTTATGTTTAATTTACGCATTGTTGAATTAAGTGCTGCTGCTGCCTCACAGCCCTGGGTTCAATCCTGACTTCAGGTGCTGTCTGTACGGAGTTTGTACTTTCTCCCTGTCACTGCGTGGGTTTCCTCCGGGTGCCGCGGTTTCCTCCCGCATTTCAAAAACATGCAGGTTTGTAAGTTTGCTAAGTTAATAGGCTTCAAATATGCAAGTTGATCCTCTTCTGTAAATCGCCCCTAGTGTATAAGATGTGAAAGTGGGATGGCATGGAACTAGTGTATGGGTGATCAATTCCTCGTTGCAGCTCAAAAGTAAACTAAATGTAACCCCTGCATAGAACAAGAGGTGGTTCTATTAAGCATAGCTAACTGCCTTCAAGATGGCACCATCTTTAACAGCTGCTCTGCTTCTGGTGTATAGAAATATGATAAGCTCATGATCAAGAAACAGTTCAGTTTAAATTGTGCAAAGACCACTCTCCTTCAGGCTTCGTCAGAGTATTGGTCCAAACAGCCGAATTCCAGAGGTAGGATAACAGGGGCTGCTCTTGGCACCAAAGCAGCATTTGACAAAGTGCAGCGCCAATGAGCACAGGTAAAACTGAAGATTATTGAAATCAAGGGGAAAGCTCTCAAATGGTTTTTGACCTACTGCATTCTTACAGTTGTTGGAAGTGAATCATAGCCCCACAACATCATTGGATGGGGTCCTCAGGACCCAACTGCCATGAACCACATCATGAATAGTCATTCTTCCATTATAAGACCAGAAAATAAGTTGTTTGCTGATGATTGCATAGTATTTGATTATACTCAAGTTTCTTCCGCAAATGAAGCAGTCAATGCTTATAAGCAGCAAGAGTTTAATAAAATCAGGCATGGGCTGCAAAGTTGAAGGTCATATTCATACTACACATATGACAGGACATGAACATTCCAAACAAAGGGAAACTTAATTACCTACATTTAATACTAAATGGCCATTGTCAAGTCATTCACTCTCACAATCCTGGGGATCACCGTTGTCCTGTCACATGAATACTAAGGCTACAAGAATAGGTCAAAGTGAGTCACAAATAATTCCCTTCTTGACACTCAAAATCTTTTGATCATCTAAAAGCCGCAAATGAGAAGCGTGAGGAAATATATCCCATTTAATTGGATGAGTGCAACTTTCACGTATCTCAATCAGTCCACGGGTGGCACTGAATCCACCATTTTTAGGCTCCACCATTATAGCACAGTCACTGAGGAGGGTATTTATGCGACCAGCCTGTTCCATCAGAACCTATTGGAGGTTGTAGTGTTTAATAGCTTGATGGCTGTAGGGAAGAAGCTGTTCCTGAACCTGGACGTTACAGTTTTCAGGCTCCTGTGCCTTCTTCCCGATGGCAAGGGTGAAATGAGTGTGTGGCCAGGGTGGTGTGAGTCTCTGGTCTTTCATCACTGTTGGGTCTAATTGGTTGCAATTCAAGAAGGTGGCTTGCCGCCCACCACTTCCAGGACATTAATAATTGCCTGCAGTGGCAACATTCTGAAATATATTTAAATAAAAGATTCTGCATGGCTTGTTCAGTATTTCTGGCATTTTACTTTTGTCTAATTTCCAGCATTTACAGTTTGTTTTGGTTGAGAGACAACATGGAAACAGCCCTTCAGCCCAGCGAGTCAACGCAGATCATTGATCACCCGTTAACACTAGTTCTATGTTATCCCACTTTCACATCTTCTCCCTAAACATTAGGGGCAATTTAAAGAAACCAATTAACCTACAAACTCGTGCATCTTTTGGATGTGGGAGGAAATCAGAGCACCTGATGGAAACCCACATGGTCACAGGAAGAACATGCAAACACCACACAAACAGCACCTAAGGTCAAGATCAAACCCAGGTCTCTGGTGCTGTAAGGCAGCAGCTTTACCAGCCGAGTCACACAAGATATTATATGATTAATCAGAATCTGACTAAAATTTGTCCAGATTCAATTAATTGTAAAATATACATCAGTATATGTTGCAATGAATGAAAAGAGTTGGCAAGGATTCAAAACCATTGTAGCCCAGACCTGCCTGAAGGATACAGAGAATATAGGGGCTGAATGTTCCTGCTAAGAAAAGGTAGGCAAAGCACAAATAAGTTGTCAACAGGCTTTTGTTTTGAAATGCTCATGTCCTGTCATATGTGCAGTATGAAAACACACCCGTCAGTTAAAGCACTTAAGGAATTTCATTTATATTATACGTTGCATCGGCATTTTCTCAAGGTATTGTTTTCTAAAATGCCACATCAGTTTCTTTCAAATAATTTGAATATTATACACCGTGGAAAGATAGGTACCATTTCATCAGGAGAGCTGAGAAAGCACAAGATGCTTGGAATGAGGAAAACCCAGCAGAACCATCAACAAACCCAGGCTCCCTATATGGCGTGGCATTGTGCACTGTGCTATGTGTGTGATCATGTGCACCAGAACAGCATTTCAACAATTTAACAGCCTTTTGGATCCCATACACAAGTCACACACCTGAATTGTACAATGTTGGACTGTGCTGTGCATTTCAGGGGGTGCGTAGTGAATTTGCCCATTTGATGCAAAGAATGGAGGTCTTGGAATGGAAATAAGGGATTTCCTGCAATTTATACGGTTGACAAATTACAATAATGTTCCATTTTTTTAAGGAAATGGATGAGATAGCACTTAAGACAGGCAACATATGATTGAATTTCTGTGCAATCTCATCCATGAAGTTCAATTCATCGTGCCTTCAGCTCTCCCCCCTTTTCTCCGTTATGCTGGTGAATATTGTAATACTCACAGAAAAGCTAATTTTCAAATTTAACCCATAACAATCCCAACTCTTCTCTTGAAAGTTTCCCCCTTTTCATTCCTTTGTCAATATGTTCCATACACTGATCACCTAAACTATGTCTCACAGTAAACAGTTCTAAAGATTGCAAATGTATTACATTGAATAGTGACAGACTTTCCAAAAATGTTAACCTGACTGATAAAACCAAATACATACATGGGAAATTAAATGTAATACAGATAACAATGTGATACATTTCCAGAGGAAAAAAACTAGTGTGAGAAAGTAAATGGTGTAATTTTAAAAGAAATGCTGAAGCAGAAAGCATTGGCGTGTACCTACAATAACAGTTCAGGCTGCTGCTATAACATCATTTAAAAGACATTTAGACAAGTACATTATTAGAAAGGTTTGGAGAGATATGGGCCAAACACAGGCTAGCTGAGATAGGGCATCTTGGTTGGCATGGACAAGTTGGCCCTCAGGGGCTGTTTCCACGAGGTTAATTCCCAGGATGGTGGGACTGTCATATGGTGATAGAATGGAGCGGCTGGGTTTGTATACTCTGGAATTTAGGGGATGAAAGGGGATCTTATTGAAACATATAAGATTATTAAGGATTGGACACACTAGAGCCAGGAAACATGTTCCCGATGTTGGGGGTCCAGAACCAGGGGCCACAGTTTAAGAATAAGGGGTAGGCCATTTAGAACTGACATGAGGAAAAACCTTTTTACCCAGAGAGTTGTGAATCTGTGGAATTCTCTGCCTCGGAAGTCAGTGGAGGTCAATTCCCTGGATGCTTTCAAGAGAGAGTTAGATAGAGCTCTTAAAGATAGCGGAGTCAGGGGATATGGTGAGAAGGCAGGAACAGGGTACTGAATGTGGATAATCAGCCATGATCACAGTGAATGGCAGTGCTGGCTCAAAGGGTCAAATGGCCGATTCCTGCACCTATTGTTCATGCTGTATGACTCTAAATTTTTAACGATGGCAGTTAATATGCAATCTTTATAAACAAATAAATAGCAAAAACAAGGAAAGTGTGCTATCTTTACAAAACACAGTCCCAAACAAGATAATGTATTCGATATACGAAAGGATCCTAAAGGGTTTTAGAAACAGAGGCAGAGTTGGGCAATGTTACATAACACAAAACCCTTCTAATTTACTATAAGTACAAGAAAAACCAAAGCCAGTGTTCGCTCCCTGACCAACTGCCTGAGTATTGAGCCCTGAATGTAGCAATGTTACAACATTTTGAGATTTTAAAAATCAAGTCTGCAATTTATCCCATCAGATAATGCATAAAAAGAAGTTTAATTTGACACCTAATTCACTTTCATATCTTCAGTATTAAAAAAGGTATGGCAATTTTCATACTCGTAAATTAGCATCTTGTCCCCTATTGCTTTTCCATTGACTTAACTCAAAAGCTGTGATCAAGGACAGTCAAAAGCCCATAACTTTCTTAAAAATTAAGAGAACTGAATGAAATTTTTAGTTATTATAGATTGAAGTATTCTGAAGCAAATATGAAACAATCTTACTTGGATGACCTGAAATTAAAGCATATAATTAGTTAGTTACCTAATTGTAGCTAATTACAAAATTCAATTACTAGATCTAAACATCTATCAATTTCTTAAGAAAATGTTAACATTTTTAAATAGCCTAAGTGTCCAAATGACATTCACACAAGAATTCACAATATAACATGATTTTTAAATCTCATTGTCATGAATTATAGGAAGGAATTTAGTGTTTAATTCCCGTAAATTAATGGCCATTTTAATCATCTTGCAAGTAGGATTTTGTGGAACGCGATCATTTGGAACATTGCGGTTGCGGTGAATTTAAACCCCATATCGGCAGGAAAAACACTGCCGGTTCGTATGGGTCCTAAGTCACCTTTTCGCAACATAAAATTTTGATTAAAGGCATCCTAAGAAGCACGTTTATATGTAAAATAAACGGCTTTCCTTTACCTGTCCAAATTTCCTTCAAGAAATGTTCCTTCTGATCTTGAGGAATCTCTGGTCCGGGGCAGCACAAAGTGGAAAAGAAGGCGAGTTGAGGCAAATCAAGTTTATTGTCATGTACAGGTATAATGAAAATCTTGCTTGCAAAAGTATCACAGGGACATAAACATTGACTACATAAAGAAATATCAACCATACCTAAATTACACATCCACAAGACAATGAAAAGAAACAGAATTGGCAAGTTCATGAGTGTGGAAGAGGTGGACCACGGTGTTCTGTTGCCAAGTTGGGATTAGGGTTATGCAGGCCGGTTCAATAGTCTGCTGGTTGTAGGAAAGTAACTGTTCCTGAGCATGGTGGTGTGTGACCTCAGGCTTCTGTGCCTCCTGGCTGATGATAGCAGCAAGAAGAGGACATGGCATGGATGGTGTGGCTCCTTAACGCTAGTTGCCCGCCTTCTTGAGGCAATGCCTGATAGAGATGCTTTTGTTTTTCTTTTTTTGTTTGTTTATTTTATTAGAAGTTAATACAATACAAAACAATACAGTGGTGCCTAATTTTAGGTGCCAACTATGTCATAACGTAATACATTCTATGTACAACCTCTAGTTTTATGTTTTTGAAAAGGAGGTAAAAAAACAAACAAAAAATAGAGAGAAGAAAAAGAGGAAAAATAAAAAATAGAAAAGCGTGAAGTGTGTATATAAGAAAAGAAAAAGTAGAAAGTAGAAATAGTAGAAAAATACCCTTAAAAAAGAAATTTTCAAATCTTTGTTCGGAGATGTAAATCTATCCACGACCTGACCTGAAATCATTAATCTTTACGGTACTGCTGCATCACATGATTCCAAAAAGTCGATGAAAGGGGACCAACTCCTTAAGAATTGGTCATATTTATCTATTAGGCGGAGTCTCATTTCTTCAAGGTGTGCTATGTCCGTCACACCTTGAAGAAATGAGACTGATAGAGATGCTTTTGATGGCAAAGTTGTGCTCATGAATGACTGGACATAGTTCACCACTCTCTGCAACCCCTAGCACTTCTGTGCATTGGAATTGCCATACCAGACCATGATGCAACCTGTCAGGATACTTTCTACAGTACACCTGCAGAAGATTTTTTTAAGGAATTCAGTGACACGCGGAATCCTTTTAAGCTTCTAAGAAAGTAGACTGCTGGTGCCTTCTTCATGATTACATACTTGCACTGAGCCCAGGACAGGTTATCTGAGATGTTAACACTCACAAACTTGATGCTGCTATCTCCCTCCTCTCCCGACTCACCAATGAAAACTATTGTGTGGTGTCCCGTTTTCATCTTTCGGAAGTAAATGATTTGTTCCTTGGTCTTGTTGACAAGGAGCGAGAGATTGGTGTTACGTCATGACAGGCAAGTGTTCTGTCTCTTTCCCGTTCTCATTGCCAGCATTGATCTGGCCAGTAGGAGTGCAGAGAATAGACACAAAATGCTGGAGTAACTCAGCGGGACAGACAGCATCTCTGTAGAGAAGGAATGGGTCGTTTCGGGTCGAGACCCTTCTTCAGACTAGTCTGAATCTTAGTATGAAGAAGGGTCTCGACCTTAAATTACACATTCCTTCCCTCCAGAGATGCTGCCTGTCTCACTGAGTTACTCCAACTTTTTGTGTTTATCTTCAGTTTAAACCAGCATCTGCAGTTCCTTCATACAAAGAATGCAGAGAAGATGATCGAGGATGTTGTCAGGACTTGAGAGCCTGAGCTATAGAGAGAGATTGGGCAGGCTAAGACTTTATTCCTTGAAGCTCAGGAGGCTGAGTGTTGATCTTATAAAGGTGTATAAAATCATCATGGGGGAAAGATTTACTATGAACCTGAGGCGCAACTTTTTGACTCAGAAGATGCTGGGTATATGAAAGCTTGCTGATGAGTTTGGAAGAGATGATATCCAAGCTTTATTCAATGGAGAACATAAAATATCTTTCCTATAACAGGGTGACCAAAACTGAACATCTTATATACTTAAAACTCTGATCTTGGATGTGTGTGGGTGTGTGTGTGTGTATAATCACATCTGCTCGCAAAAACGGCGCCCTCACTGTAAACAATTTACATATTCCGATAGTGATGTATCCCGTGGACTCCCAAATTGCCTCACCTGAAAAATTCATGAATTATTTCTCGAGTTATTAATCAAAATGTTCAAAAGTCTGAAATAACTTTGAAAATAAAACCGCTGGCATTGGCTGATAACGTGATGACGTCACAATGGCTGCACGCTGTGTTCACGTGCTGCGAGTGACGTAGCCCAGTCGTGCCACTCGCAAGCCCAGCCCAGGTGTTCACAAATCTGAAAGACCTTTGAAAAAAACCCCGCTGTCTTCTGCGCTGCGAGTGACGTCACTCCCCCCCCCCCCCCTCGACCATTCCCCCCGATCTCAGGCCCTGCTTGTAGCCTGCAGCCTGCAGCGAGGGTGTATTGCGTTCTGGAACTAGCCCTCCCCTGTGACGACGCGCCCCCACCCCTCAAACTCTACCCCCCTTCCTCTCTGCCCCTCGGCCCCAACCCCGCTCCCTCTCTGCCTCCCTCACGCTCCCTCTCTGCCCCCCTCACGCTCCCTCTCGCCCCCCCCCTTCGCCCCCCTCCTCTCTCTCCCCCCCCCTCCCTCTCTCCCCCTCTTATTGGGGGGTTGGTTAGTGTGTGTGTGACGCGGTAGGCCGCCCCCTCCCCCCCGCAACCGCGCGTTTAGGGGACGGGTCCCATTTGGTCTAGTAACATTCTAAATGTGGCCTCGGCAATGTCTTGTAAAACTGTAACATGACCTCTCAACTTCTATACTCAATACTGAATGAAAAGAGCCTCCCAGGTATCAAAACCATTTAAACTGCGGGCAAAATACCAGCTACTTATATTTGCAGCCTTCAAGCAGCCACTTCAATACTATATTCACTTGAGCACTACCTCTGTGACATTCAAGCCAGTTTTTACACAATGGCAGTAATATTTTAGGGTGAAGGTTGGAGAATTAGCTGAGGAGTTCAGCAATTTCCATATTCCACATTAAAAGAGGGCATTTGTCTGGCAGCTCTTAGAACATAATATATTTGGTAGGATATTTCAGATGTGTTGGGTAATGACAGGTTTGATCAGATCTTTCTGCCCTTTGTAGATAGTCAGGACATTTATCCCAGGATGGAAAGATTTAAAGGGCATAGCTTTAATGTCAGAGGGTGAAAGTTTTAAGGACACGTGTCAGGCGAAAAAAAAATTCCACTCAGAGTGTGCGTGTTTGCAGTTCGCTGCCACAGGTGGTGGTGGAAGCAGGTGCATTAGTGGTGTTTTAAGAGGCTTTTTGATAGGCACATGGATATGCAGGGAAGGAAGAATATGGAAGGAGGAGGGACAGAGGATATTAGTTTAACATGGCATCATGTTTGGTGCATTTGTTGTGGGCTGAAGAGAATGTTCCTGTGTATTCTGTTCTATGTATTTCTGTCCAAGACTGCCTCAGAACTGGCAAAAAACACATTTGAATTTTTTAAGAAAATGGTATGAATGTGATGAATGAAATGCTCATCCTTGGTTCGATATTTTACAAGTTAAACCATCTTTACAGATAATAATTGACCATGGAGATATGCTTGCAGTTATTTATTAATATGCTTTTGAAATTGAGAACAAGTAAGCAGTTTATTGATCAAAGTACTAATGATGCCGATTATGTGACGGCGAACTAGAATTCTTTATAAACATACCATGATTGGCTTAATGTAATGAATTATATATTTTTCCAAAATAGTAACAGATTGCATTCAATATCGTGCTTTATCATCTAGTAGAATATTTCAGCATGTGACTTTTCGGTAGAAGACCCAGGACAGACCTCCTTCTTACAGCGACAGGATGTGATGTGACGGTAGGTGTACACTTCATTTTCTCTACCATCTTGGCAAGTAAGTTTTACTTTCCTAATTTCGGTCCCCATTTCTTGACAGCACTCACATTTGCGTTCAGTTTTCTTTGTCTGGGTATCATAGCTGGAAAATAAGATCAGAGTTGTAAATGTAAGAACAAAAGCATAGTCTTGGATCATATAATTGCGATAATCAAGGTAAAATTTTTCCTTATGGTAAAATTCTATCTGAAATGTTGAAGAGAATTTCATATTTGAATGAATGATGCAATGGGTTAAAGAACATCTTACCACAATTCAAATACAGCTGTGTATAAATCAACACAGCGATTGAAAGAGATTAAAATAAAATTATGGAAATAGACACTTAGATGTAGATTGCAACTCATGGATAAATATCATGATTTAGTTGTGCTTGGAGGCCTATAAACAGCCTCCTGCAGGTCTAGCAATTAAGTGTCAATAAGAAGCAATTTTTGTAGACTATATTGTAACCAGGCATATACTTACACTGACTGTATGGTATCCCTCTACTGTTGTTCAAAGCAATGTTTCAGAATGGGTCAGAAATAAGTTCACAGGTTCTCATGTGCAAAAAAATCTGGGATAAGTCACAGATGCAAGGAGTGGAAAGGAGTCCGCTACTACCTTAGCCAGTGGAGTCATAGTGCTGTATAGCACAGAAATAGGGCCTCTGGCCCACCTTGTCCATGTTGACCAAGTTGGCATACTGAACTAGTCACATTTGCTTGCATTTGGTCCACAGGCCACCAAATCATTCCTATCTGTATATCTGTCCAAATGTCTTTTAAAAGTCATAATTGTATCCACTCTGTCAGCTCATTTCAGAAATGGACCAGAAATGCGCTCTAGTTCTAGAATCCACTACCCTAGGTAAAAAAACTGTGAGCTTTCACTTCATTCATACCCCTGACGATCTTGCACACCTCAATAAAGTCATCCCACAACCTTCCATGCTCCAAAGAAAAAAAATCCCTGCCTATAAATCTCCACCTATAACTAAAGCCCACTAGCCCAGATAACATGTTGGTGAATCTTTTTTGCATCCTTTTCAACTTACTAATATATTTCCTTTCTCTGGGTGACCATGACTGCACACAATCCTTCAAGTGTGGCCAATTGCAGAGAGGAGTTTTCTCACTGCACTGCAAAAAAACTAAAGGTCGGAGCTGCATGTAGGACAGATTTATTGTGAGTGGGCAGTGGGGTGCGGTGCCCGTCTCCTCAGGAAATTTCTGATTTCGTAGGATCGTGACTGTTTCTCTGGAGGTGGCTCAGGAAGGTTCAATAGAGGCGGGAGCTGATGAAGATGGATTTTTGTTCTTACCTTCGGTGAACTCCCTACCCACACAGTTCTGTTTTGCCATAGTCAGCCAGGTGTTGGAAGATTCGTCACTGTTTCAGACTTTCCCGAGGGCCTCTCATGAGCTGTGGGTTGGGTCGTAGACACACCATTGACATGGTGCACTCCTTGCATTGCTGGATTGTACTCCCATTGCTTTTCCTTCTCTCCTGTGCTCTGTTCTACAGCAAAGTGCTTGGTACTGTCTGCAGTGCTATTGTAACAATGTTATTGACTTTATAATGTTGAACCAATGATGCCTGGGTGCTCAACCGAGCTGCAACTTCACCATTCCTGTACCCCAGTCACCTTTCAGAATGTTAACCTGTAGGAGTGGTGTGAAAAGTTATGTGCATCCTGACATGAATGTTGATGGCTGTGTGAAAGCAATGGCTGGACTTGTTGGCCCTTTGGCCATTGTCGTGGCCTCCAAGATGTCAGGAATGACTGTGATCTTCCTGAAGACTAAGTGGGCAATGTCCCTGGCCCTGAGTAAATGGATCATGGGCGGGTGGGATATTCCTGCCAGTGGTCCCACTGGGGGCCATTGCACAATGAGTTTTACTCTCCAACATCCTACCCTTCATACCCGATCAGCTCCTTCTCCACCCATCTCTGCCGTCTGGGGGAGGTGCAGTCAGATCTTACCCCTAGCTTCTATACTCCCAACGTCTATACTCAATATTCTGACTGATGCAGGTCAATGTGCAAAAAGGCCTTTTTACCACCCTATTTACCTGTGACTAATTTCAAGTAACTATGTGCCTGCACTCCTAGATCCCTACTCTACAACACACCCCCAGAACCCTCTGCAATTACTTGTTTAAACCAATTCAGCTGATCACTGTTAAGGGTTAATTGAAACACCGACCACAAATATGTTATGCAACCCTTTTGATGATCAATAAATCGTTGTGTCAAATCTCAATTACATTTTGAGCCGCTGTTCCTGGTAGGCAATTTGCCACTTCACCAGGTGCTTGTGTTAAATGAATGGGAAGCCAGCATTACAACTTGAGACTCTATTTTAGTCAACTCTTTTGAACTATTACAAAAAAAATCATCCTGATGAGATGTAGGGTGACCATGAAAGCCATGAAAGAAGTAAACTGCATCAGCTTTGTTGTGTTCATTATCTCCATTCTGTCTTCATGGATAAAGTACTAAACGTGTTGAATCTCCACCTTGGCAGAGAATATTTGGAATATAAAGGGAATAACAAAAATATCATATGCAAGTGAGCAAAGTTAATTTTACATTTACCATATATCTCTCAAGTAGAATAGATTTGTTAATGTGGCAAGTATTACTCTGGTTATTGTTTCAGTGTCAGTAATTATTTAATCTCTCATATGAAACAGTACTTAATGATTCGAAAGAGAAGCAATATTTACTAAATTTCACTTACTATTACTTAATACTTACTAAACTGAGCTGGCACAATTCCCTTCACACACGAACAGTTTAATGTTTGCTGTACAGATTGTATTCTCGACTTCTTTTGTGACATTGGTTATTCTGAATGGCCGCTTGCACAAGTCTATTGAAATAAATAATTGAACAATTGTAAACCTGATCTGTAATTGAATAAACAATATTTTTGTGACTTGCATCACGGTGAACATAGTTCAAACATCAGGTGATTTTGACTTTTGGAAGATCCATTTACACTTGGCTATTCTTAGCTATTTGCAGCTTTCCCCCAAAATGCTCTTGGCTACATGAAAACTAATAATGTGAAATAACTGCAGGTGAAACATAAGAATCAGGGGAAAATATATTTTCCAATTCTGCTATTGAAAATGAAAACTGAAAATATCCACATGATTCAGCAGAACTCAAGGTGATTTATTTGTTTTGAGGTAGGAATTGTTAGTGTTAAGGTTGGGCATGTCCGATCTCCAATATAACAGAGCTGAAAGAGAAGGGAGAGGTATAGTCCTATACCCCTAATATTTTGCTCCAATAATGACCCTCTACTCTTGCTCAGAATACTACCCAATAAACAAGTGTGGTATTTTCCAAATTTATCCAACTCCAAATGCAGCATCTGACAATTGTGGAACTTCATGCTGAATTTGATTGATATTTATGTTATAAGGTCATAGCCTCAAATGTTAAATTGACAATCCAAACTAATTTTGGAATTGACGCTTAACTATATAATGAAAAGTCTCATCTTGACCACTTCCTGTCTGTGCTGTATATTGATTTTAGGAAAAACGCTACCATATATCGCCATGATTTTTGGCCAACTCACTCACAGTCCTCCTCCGCTGAGCAGGCCCCGAGGATTTTTCCCATCGATGAAAAATAAAAAAGTTATGAGTGTTTAAATAACCTTGAGATCCTCTTGCCTGTCAATCATCGCGATGAAGGTAACGCCCCTTCCGGGGGGAGGGGCAGGACTATAAAACCCCGGATGCCTGGACGTGACTCAGTCACTCTGCAAGATTGCGAGGGAGAGGCCACGACTCTCATTCTAAGCAGTGAATCAACTGAAATATGAGTCTGCAATGTACTCGCAATAATTGATTTGTTAGCCCTTAATGACAATGCCATGAGTTGTTTGGCCTGCTGCCCTGCCCATGCTTGAAACTACAATGCTTTATTAGGTCCGACTGTGTTCGGAAGGACTAAATGCTTTAATAGTTCCGACTGTGTATGGTTCAAAATTCCCGCTCATTTTGTGATTTCCGCTTAGTGGACAGGTCGCACTGATTGTGTAATTACCAGTGAGTGCAGAGATTGCGCTGATTGCGTAATTTCCGGTAAGTGCAGGTCACGCTGATTGCGGAAGCCCCAAACTGGAGAGGCAGCGCTCAGCCATGTGAGTATTCAAGAAAGTTTCCTGCCAAATATATGGTGTGTGAGTCAGTGAGTGTGTGTATATGTGTTTGTGTGAGTGAGTGTGAGTGTGAGTGTGTGTGTGTGGTCTCAATGACTGAGCTGCCAGCCCAAGAATCCATTCGGCCCACAATGTCCATACTAGCCCTCTGAAAACCAGTCCCTTTGGCCCACAACACCATGCCAGCGCTCCAGAAAGCCTGCCCACTGGCCAGCAATATTGGAATTGGTGGCGAGGTGGAATATTGCGTTGGGGGACCAGCCCACCCGTGTGAAGCTGGGATCCAACGGGTCCCACTTAGTCTAGTAGTTGTTAAAAATCTTCTGGCACTACTTAAAGTGCAGGGGAGTTAACTTAGTGTTTGATCAACTTTTAACCAGAACAAATTTCCATAACAACATGTTGAAACAGATGATGTTTACTGGACATTAAATGGCCGTGGCTTCATTTGACAACAATTGCAAAATAGCAAAAGCACTTCCATGGCTGTTTTGTTAATTGAATCATCCTAAGAACTACCAAGGGATGTGTAGGAATAGAGGTTTCTACATCGAGGACATTTTATTTTATCCTTCGATGTGAAAACTGAATGTAACTTGCTGATGATTGTTAAAGTTTTGAGGGGCTGTCCCACTTGGCGTCATTGACTAATGTATCGGGGTCGCTGAAAGATTTTGAACATTTCAAAGTCCAGCGGTGACAATAAAATATTGCGACACTTGAGGAAACTTCGCGCGTCAATACATCATCATGCCGTGTCACCGCCACGTCACTCCGCATCACGCCACGACTTTTTCAGTGACCTGATACGTCAGTCAATGATGCCGGCAATCGCCGAAAAAATCGCCAAGTGGGACAGGCCCTTTAAATAACACCCATATTGAACAATTTAATACATAGAATTACCCAGTGAAATGTTCTGAGTGTGGGAAAGTATATCATTAGAATCCAGCAAATCACCTATCTCTGATAATGATTTGTTTATTAAGTGGAATTGGTAATAATTTAAGGCCAGCAACCATTATCACATAATTAATAGATTGTTTTGTTCAAATGTTAAAACATTTTTGAAACATTGTAGTAACCTAGATAACAATGTTCAGATAACAATGAGTAATGTTACTAAAAATCTAGATATTTTGAAAGACCGAAATGATGTCCAGCATGAATGAATAATCAACTGTCACTGAGGAAAAATTCTGCGATGTGAATTGATTCACAATTAGACCTAGTTAGGAATATTGAATGTGGCTGATAATTCATAACAATCATCTGCAATGTTCTATAAAATTAAAGCATTTATTGAAAAATAAACATTTACCTTGAGCGACACAAGTGTAGCAGCAGTGTTTATCATCCCATTCTCTGTCAGACTGAACAAATAGATTTAACAGTCAGATTTAATACTGTGCATGATCCAGGTATACATTGTTTAGTTTTAATTTAGTTCAGAGATACAACATGTAAACAGGCCCTTTGACCCAGGACTGAAAAGGAAGGGAAGCAGAACATAGAAAGTTCACGTTTAAGAGTTTACGATTTTTATTCTCTGCTTTATGTCAGAGAAATATCTACAAGGTTTAGCATTCTGTGTTTAATATTTTACAATATTTAAAAGTGCTTAAATTAGGAAAGGACACTGGGGTTCATTTAACAGAAAGAGCAAGGACATTTCACCTAACCTGGAGAATGTGCGGAGAAAATTCATTAGTTTGGGTTTGAGCATGAAGAACTTCTATTACTTGCCAGGATTGGTTGTTTGAAAGCAGAGGGTGTTGAGAGGCCTTTTTAGAGGCATTCAAAATGAAGTGTCTAAACAGAGGGACCACAGACTTTGAGTCCTGAAAAGCGCTATATAAATAAAATTTATTATTATTATTATTATATCCATTTATGGAAAGATCAAGACCAGAGGATGTAGATTTAAAATGATTGCAAAAGAATTACTGGAGCCATGAGCGGAAATTTAAAAAAAATCTACAGTTTTTGAAAATCTGGAATATAAACAGAATATGCTGGAAACATTCATCGCTTCAGACTGCATCTGTGGAAGGAGAAGCAGAGCTAACATTTCTGTAGAATACACCTTGTCAATATTGGGAATGGGAGGAAACAAGTTGGTATTAAGCCTCAGGGAAGGTGTTGGATTGACGGCAAAGGGTATCCTTTGGAAAGGACAAAATAAATGCCTGTGATAGGGTGAGACCAGTGTCGAGTGGGAATAAATTGTAAATAAAGTCAAATGGTCAGTGGGCTAACGAGGATGGTTACTGGAAGAGAACATGGTCATTCGTTAATACAGTGTGAAATGAGACAGATAAAGGGTGAGAACACATACAAATGAATGTAAATGCTGCTAAGTGCAAAGACTGTAATGGAAACCCTGCAGTGTCAAGCTAATGGAGAAACTTAATGGAATAACAATTATAAATGGAGGACCTGGCCAATTCTCATATAGTCAGAGAAAATGGGTTATTTAAATTGTAGAATTCAATATTGAGTCTGGAGGAGTGCAATGTGTCCAAAATGGAAATTGTGGTATTGTTCCTCCAGGTCTGTTGAATCCCACTACAACAGTGCAGGAGGCCCAAATAGTTAGATTGAAATAAGAGTCTGATAGTAACCTAAAGTGGCAGCCAACAGGGTAGCCCCTCCAGACTGAACACAAGCCTTCTGCAAAGAGGTCACCCATCTTTGTTTCCATCCTCCAATATAAAGGAGATCATTTGGAAGCACCAAATGCAGCTTTGAATTGTTGCTTCAGCTGGAAGAAATGTTTAGGTCGATAGATACTGGAAGATAACAGGTGAAAGGTCAAGTGTTGCTTGTCGCTACATTGAACAGTCTGTTGGTGTAAGAGGGAATAGTTTGAAAGGAAATAGTTGGTGGAATTGGAAGAGCAGAACAAGGAGTCACAAAGAGAACAGTACCTTCAAAAGAGTAAAAGGGGAAGGGAAGGGAGATGTTAGAAACAAATTGAAGGTGACAGAACTAACCATGAAACCTTGAAATCTTAAGCATATTACTATTTTGATGTGAAAAAATGAAAAAGTCACGTGTTCCTTTTATTGTGTATTTAAGATTCTTGTGATATTTTATATTTTAAATTTAATGATTTTTCATCAAATTATTCATTTTATAATAACTGTTAATTTCAATTAAGCAATCCATCTTTCATCTAACCACATCATTATCGAATTAAGGTCACCAATACTAAAACAAAATGTATCTTGCAACTTATTTATTATACAAACTTCTTTGCAATCATCTTGAGCAGCACAAGTCTGTGTATGTGTTACGACCCCATTTTTGGTACATGTGTAAGAAGTACAAGTATTGTTCTGATCCTGCCATTTATCATTTTTCTAGGAAAGAAAGAAGCAAAGTAAGTACATTCAACTGGCTTCACAAAGAAAAACTACAAGCAATTTATGTCAACAATTCTGAATTAAATGGGAAGTGTCAGGAACTCCACAATTAACATTATAATTAAGCACAAATATACTTGTTAAATATGTGCCTAAGATTTCACTACATTCATTCCAAAGGGACATGCATTGCTCTTGCCACTGGAAATAAAATGTGGGTGGCCAAATAGTATGAAGGCTAGAAAGATGAAAGTTTGAAATAAAACCATGCTAAAAATTGTCCAGGGTCATGTTTGGTTTGCTTGGTCTCAGCTGGTATCCTGACTCTACTGGAGCTTGCACGTATGGGGTTGGAGTTTATTTTTAAATTGTAGGCCACCCAATAGATAGCTGGGAGATAGAAAATGCGAGATGTAGACAGAATACAGAAGGATGCAAGAACCACAGGGTTGTTGCAGTGGGTGACTTTAACTTCCCCAATATTGACTGGGACTTGCTCAGAGGAAGTGGATTAGATGGGAAAGAATTTGTTTGGTGTATCCAAGAAGGTTTAATTAACCCATATGTGGATACTCCAACTTGAGGAGGGACCATATGGATGTTGTATTGGGAATTGAGCCTGGCCAGGTGACTGGTGCTCCTATGGAAGAAGAACTTGAAGATAGTGACCACAACTCCAAATGTTTTAGGTTTGATTTGAACATGTGTTGTAGATGTAGGGGGAATGTACTCAATTGGGGCAAGGCTGATTACAATGTAATTGGGCAGGAGCTAAGGAGGGTAGATTGGAAACAGTTGTTATTGGGTAAGTTCAGAGAGGACACGTGGGAGTCATTTGAAGGCCAGTCAATCAGCGTGTTCCAGTAAGGAGGAGGGATAAGAAAGGCACAGTAAGGGAACAGTAAGTGACCAAGGAAGTTGTAAATTTGGACAGGAAGAAAAAGGAAGAGTATGTCAAGTTTAAGAAGTTGGTATTAGATGGGGCTTATGAGGAATGTAAAGCCAGTAGGAAAAAATCAAGCAGGCAATTAGAAGGGCCAAAAGGGGCCATGAAATGTCACTGGCGAGGTAGATTAAGGAAAGTCTGAAGGCATTTTACACGTTTGCTAAAAATATGAGGGGGACCAGGGAGAAGGTAGGATCACTCAAATCCTCTCCTTTGTGGATTAATGCCTGGAGTAGGAGAATATGTGAGGTACTTTGCATCTGTATTCGTCGAGAAAGTCTTGGAGGACAGTGAGATCAGTGTGGATAAAACAAATATACTGGGGCAGTTTAGCTTGAGAAAGAGCTGGTGCTGATGTTCTTGTGGAACATTAAGGTGGACAAGTCCCCAGGGCCTGATGGGATATATCCCAGGTTCATTGTGGGGTGCAAAAGAAAAGATTGTGGGGTGCAAAAGAGGGGGCCTTGTGGAGGATCTTGGCTTCCTCTCTAGCGACACACATGGTGTTAGAGGACTGGAAAGTGGCCAGTGTCATTCCTTTGTTTAAGAAAGGAAAGAGATTATCCAGAGAAGTATAGGCCAGAGAGCTTAACGTCAGTGGTAGGGAACCAATTGGAGAGAATTCTTTGAGATAGGATTTACTCCCATTTGGAAGAGAATGGGCTAATTAGGGACAGCCAGCATGGCCGGTTGACTCTCACTAATGATTGAGTGTTTTGAGGAGGTGACAAAGGAGATTGATGAAGGTAGGGTGGTGGATGTTGTATGCATGGATGTTAGTAAGGCTTTTCATAAAGATCCCTCATGGTAGGCTTATCTAGAGGGTTAAGATGTAGGAGTTTCATAATGACTTGGTTGTATGGATTCAGAACTGGCTTATTCATAGAAGACAGAGCGTTGCGGTGTATATATTTTGCTAGAGGTCTGTGACCAGTGGCATACCACAGGGACCTGTGGTAGGACCTCTGCTGTTTGTGGTATTTTTAAATTACGTAGATGTAAATGTAGATGGGCTGGTGAGTAAGTTTGCTGACGACATCAAAATTGGAAGAGTTGCAAACAGTGAGGAATGCTGTCAGAAGATACAGCAGGTTATCGATTGGCTGCAAAATGCAGAGAAATGGCAGACGGAGATTAACCCAAGCAAGTGCAAGGCATTGCACTTTGAGAGGTGAATGCAAGGAAAGGGTCTACAGTCAATGGTAAGACCATTAACGGCATTGATGTGCAGAGGGATTTTGGAGTCCAAGTTCACAGCTCACCAAAGGTGGCAGCACAGGTTGATAGGGTGGTTAACGTGGCATATGGTATGCTTGCCTTCATTGCTAGAGGCATTGAATATAACAGTCAGGAAGTCATGATGCACATCTATAGGATTTTAATCAGGCTGCATTTGAAGTATTTCATGCAGCTCTGGTCGCCCCATTACAGGAAGGATGTGGAGAATTTGAGAAGGGTGTACAAGAGGTTTGTCAGAATACTGCCTGGATTAGAGGGTTTCAGCGACAGTGAGAGGTTGGATAGACTTTTATGGTTTTTTCTGGAATGTCGGAAATTGAGGGGAGACATGATATAAAATTCTGAGGGGGTAGATAGTCAAAACCTTTCCCCCAGAATGGAAATGTCCAACAGTAGAAGTTTAATGTAGATGTGCAGGGCAGGTTTTTTTTTAACACAGAGAGTGGCGAGGGCCTGGAATGTATTGCCAGGGGTGGTGGTGGTGCAGGCAGACAGTGGTGTTTAAACAATAAAGAGGCTTTTAGATAAGTACATGGAAGTGCAGGGAATGGAGGGATGTGGATCATGTTTAGGCAGATGAGATCAGTTTAACTAGGCATTGTGTTCGGCACAAACATTGTGGGCCAAAGGGCCTGTTCATTCGTTATATTGTTCTGTTCTATCTGATCATTAAAATGTTACAACACCTTTTTGCTGGGAAGAAAGTTGGAGTGAAAAACAAATTGTTTAATTGTGCTTATAAATCGTACTTTGCACAAAGGAAATTTCAAAATCCTACCTCTCTTCGGGCTCCATTATTATCCAGGCAACCTGTTTTTTTTTTAAAGAAAAAGGTTCATGAGTTCTGTTATTTTAATTGATACAATAATCAAAATTGTGCATTATTCACTCCAAACTTACATGTTGAAACACATTTTGTCTTGTCTTCAGATTTCATCATTCCAGCTGGGCAGAAACAGCCTTCATAATATTTAAGTAGATTTGCCCCCTTCATCACTGAACTGAAAATTAGAATGCAGTTACCATCTTATAAGAGAAGGTGTTTATTGTCAAATCAATTTCTAGACTGTAATGCCAGCAATTGTGCCAGAAGAATGGCTTCAGGGATCCTCTTGCACCAACGCAGAATAATGGGTTCAGTGGAAGAGCAAAGAATGCACATATAGAGCAGCTCTGGATCACATAGCTGGAAATGCTGCATCTCACTTTCCATCAGTGGGACCCAGAGATTTCCCAAAGATTGCCCACCAAAAATTCCATGATGTAATTCTTTCTCAATCACAATTAAATTAGAAAGGCAAGTTCACTTAAAGTCTGTAGACTCTTACTTGGACTCTTCCAGTGGATACTGAGTGAACAGTAGAGCCCCAGGGAGTATTGTACAGTAGAGGGATCTAGGAGCGCAGGTGCATAGTTCCTTGAAAGTGGCGTCACAGATAGATAGGGTGGTTAAGAAGGTTTTCAGTACATTGACCTTCATCAGTAAGGGTATTGAGGAGAGAAGTTGGGATGTTCAAGTTCAAGTTTACATATATTGTCACTGTATCAATTGGTACAGCGAGATTTGGGTTGCCATACAGCCATACAAATAAAAAGAACACAACACACGAGAGAATTTAACATGAACATCGCCACACAGCGGAATCAGCGTTTCCCACTGTGAGGGAAGGCCATAAAAGTTCAGTCCACTCCTCTATGTTCACCCGTGGTTGGGGCCTATTGAGGCCTCCGCAGTCGCTGCAATGGCGGCCCAATGTTCAGGCCCTCTCGCCGGATGATGGAACTCCAGCGTCGGAACAGAGTTCCGAATTAGCCGCTTCCTACGGAGACCGCGGCTCCCGAAGTCCACAGGCCGAGCTGGGCTGAGCTCCACATGGCAATCCTCGGCAAAAGATCCCAGGGCCCCGCATTGTTAAAATCAGCGCCGCCCGCGACTGGAAGCTCCGCAGACCACAGCTCCACGGTGTTAAAATCGGCAGTCCCAGCACTCCGGAGCTCCACACGGCGACCCCGGTAAGGCATCGTCCAATCCGCAATAGTACTTCAGTGCTGCGCCACTGCTGAAGCTGAAGCTCTGGCCGGTCTCCGGCAGGAAAGGCCGCGCCAATCCAGATGGTAGGCCGCAGGGAGGGAGCGAAGATGTGGCTCGTGGAATAGATGCATCCTGGACCAGGAAGTGACTGAGAAAACGGTTTCCCCCTTCCCCCCTCCCCCCACCATCAAAATAAAAAAAGAATGAAAGGACGAGCAGTTGCAGGCGAGGCAGCCATACTCAATGGCGCCACCTTCCGATGTTACTGTATGTTACAGTTGTACAAGATGTTGGTGAGGCACATTTGGAGTATTGTGTTCAGTTTTAGTCACCCGCTTTAAGGAAGAATGTTGTTAAGCTGGAAAGAGTGCAGAGAAGACATGAGAATGTTGCCAGGCTTTGAGGGCCTGAGCTATAACAAAGGTTGAACAGGCTAGGACTTTATTGCTTGGAGCGCAGGAGGGTGTGGGGTGATCTTATAGAGGTGTCTAAGATCATGAAGGGAATAGATAGGGTAAATGCACAGCAGTGATGTGCGGTGAGGTCAATGGGTGGGGAGGCACTGGCTTCTACCCCATCCTAACTTAGTTGTGTGTGTGTGTTAGTTGTGTGTGTATTAGTTGTCTGTGCGTGATGTGTCTGGGAGGAAAGGAGAGAAGGGCGGGAGGGAGAGAAGGGAGGAAGAGAGGGAGGGAAGTAGAGAAAGAAGGGATGGAGGGAAGGAGAGAAAGAAGGGAGGGAAGGAGAGAAGGGAAAACCGAGAGAGGAAGGAGGGAGGGAAGGAGAGAAGGGAGGGAGGGAAGAAGGGAAGGGAAGGAGAGAAGGGAGGGAGAGGGCCGGCGGCGGGAGTGGATGCCGGGGTCCCGAGCCTAGAGTAGATTACTCCAGCGTGGGGCCCAATTGGGAGCTCTCAGCGGCCCAGAGCCTCCGAATCGGCTGCTACAAATCAACGAATCAACCAAAAATACTAGAGGAGTATCTTTGGAATCAACCTACCAGTCAGCACCGCCGCTGCTGAAGCTAGCTAACATGGGGGGAGAGTGAGGTAGCGTCAATTACGTGGGCTGAGCCTAAGTAATTTACACTCCCTCTCCCTCCGCTGGGCTCAAGACGTGCCCCCTTGTGAGGCAGATGTGATCGCTGCCTCCCCTGGTGCTTTTTCATTGCAGTTTTATGTGAGACCAGCGACCACAAATTTAATATCTTTATATGTGAAATAAGTTACCTGGACTATGGAAGGCGAGGACATGTAATGAAGAGGTTTACACTCATTACTTTGGTGACATACATAGAGATAGTAACAGGCACACGCTTATTGCCCGCGCTCCATTCAGTTTCTGAGGGGCTGCGCAATAAGAGGGGAGGCTCAGCTCACCGCTGCCTCAGCTCTCATCTGTCCCTGTATTTGCAGCGGAGCTGCGAAAATTTGGCGATTTTGACTATAAAAAATGATTGGATTGATATAGAAATGACATTAACAACACAGATCAGTGGAAAAATCTTCATTTTTATTTTATTATTATTTTTCTTTACTTTTCTTAACAGCTATTTTCATTGGGAGTATGACAGGTGAGGCTCTGCCTCCCCTGACCGCACGTCCCTGATGCACAGAGTGTTTTACCCAGGGTAGTGGAATCAAGAGCCAGGGGATATAGATTTACAGTGAGAGGGGAAACATTTTACAGCAATCTGAGGGGCGACATTTTCACACAGCAGGTGGTGGGTATATGGAACGAGCTGTCAGAAGAGTTGAGCCAGGTTCAAAAGCAATACTTAAAAGACATTTGAACAGGTACATGTATAGGAAAGGTTTAGAGGGATATTGGCCAAATGCGAGCAGGTGGTGCCAGTGTAGACAGGGCATCTTGGTCGGCATCGGCAATTTGGGCAGTAGGGCCTGTTTCCGTGCTGTATGACTCCATGACAATTTGTAGTCAGCTGACAGCCTCCACAAATTAATTCACATGGCATACCTGCACTAATGTGTAGGATCATGGCTGAGCATAGGAAACAGCACCAGCATCTCCCGTCTACTAGACCACTTCTTGCTGTTATTGAACCTTTGGCAAATTAGTGGTGGATGCTGGGCTTATGGTGGACGTAAGTTTTTGAAGTATACCACCCTATCTAATTGTGACGCCACTCTAATGGGAGCATCCTTGTACATGTTCTCTGCACCCATTCCAGTTTGACAACATCTTTCCTATCACACAGTGACCAAAACTGAACACAATACTCTAAATGTGGCCTCACCAACATCATATATAACTGCAACATGACCTCCCAACTTCTATACTCTGGGAAAGAGCATAAACCTATGCTCTCTAGCTCTTGATTTCCCAACCGTATGTGTATTCATCCTATCTATGCATGATTTTATAAATCTCTGATAAGATCAGCTCTTGCTCTCCTGCGCTCCAGGGAATATAGTTCTAACCAGCACAACCTCTCACTATAACAGACCCACAAATCATGGCAACCTGCTCACAAATCGTCTCTACACGCTTTGAGACTTAATGCCATCTTTCCTGGGTGATCAAAACTGAACACAATATTCAAAGTGTGGTCTCACCAATTTCTTGTACAGCTACAACATAACATCCCAACTTCTTTACTCACTACCCTGACACCTGCATCACCTGCAGTGGTAGGGGATAGTTACTGACGAGGGGTCAGTTTGGGTGGGATAGATGAGCCACCCAAAGAATTGCAGAGGGAGTGGTCTCTACAGAAAGCAGCAAGTGTGGGGAAAGATGTGACACATGGTGAGATCACATTGAAAGGTGGCGGAAATTCATGTCAGTGAATGATATGTTGGGTGTGGTGGCTGATGCGGTGAAAAGTGAGGATCAAGGCAAACCTATTCTAGTTCTATTTGGGGGAGGGGGAGTTAGAGCACTCCCTCCACATATGCTGCTTAACCTGCTGAGTTCCCCCAACACTTTGTGCTTTGCTCAAGATTCCAGCGTCTGGCGTTCCTTGCATTCTCCAACAACGAATTAAACTAAAACTAAATCAAAATTGCCCCAATACTTACTTGTCCTCGCAGTAATCGTCAAGTTGAGTAGCACATGCCTTATAAATAAAGTTTTCTGTACAATTCATTTCTAAACAAACAAAGAATCTGGTTTAAAAATGTATAACATTAATTAAGATTTCACAATAACTATTAGAAGAGAAAAAAATCAAGCATTCATTGTAAAAGAGTTGAAGGCAACAATGCCAATATTTTGATACAAACATGAATGCAAATCCCTACATTGGAATTCCAAATGTTACAATTAAACCTATTCATATTGCTTGGTCACGTAATTTTCCCACACTTTCTCTTCTTGCCTGGTGTTGAAGTGGAGTTAAATAGCAGAGAAACCAGTTCCCTTAAAAAGTTCCTATCATGCTGTGCCTGTAAGTGTCCATGCTGACAAACTATATCATCATCATGGAGATGAATCCTGATCCAGAGAATGGCAGAGAGACAGAGGAGATTAAAAAAGTGACTTTTGATGCCAGGGTGGGCAGAGTGGCAAATAGAGAGTAGCATACATGCCTTATTTAGCCAATTTTATGAATAATGCATGGAAAAGACAAACAGCATGGATCATTAGAAAATAAATAGACAGTTGTTGGCAACAGTCAAGAGGTAAACCTTTTCTGGCCTTTGGTGACTCTCATTCACCTTAAAGGGCCTGTCCCACTGTACGAGGTAATTCAAGAGCTCTCCCGAGTTTAAAAATAATCAAACTCGTGGTAAGTACGTAGAATGTACGTAGCGGCTACGTCGGAGCTCGTGGATGTCTCGTAGTGGCTCGTAATGCTAACGGCAGGTACTCGGGAAACGCGGTAACTCGTGAAGTTTTTTCAGCACTGTGAAAAATGTCCACGAGAGCCCCGAGTTCCTACGAACGGCTATTACCGTAATTCTCTAAGTTCGAATTAGGGGAAACTCGGGAGAACTCTTTGAATTACCTCGTACAGTGGGACAGGCCCTTAACCATAGGATATGGTGCATGGTACTATCCATGAACTGGCAGCATTAAAAGATCATAATCTTTGTTCAATTTGTAACAAAACAACACAATGTGATGTTGGAAGAAGATTAACTAAACAGATGGAAGAACTTTTCAAATTGGATGGAAAGGACATGCCCAGAAAGCCACATGAAACTATAAACTACTTGCACATTGAGGAAGACAGTCCAGTTATAAAATTTGATTACCCAGTCTTTTTAGAACATAGAACAGGACAGCACAGGAACTGGCCCTCCCGGCCCACGATGTCTGCGCCGAACATGATGCCAAAACCAATCCTTACTTGCCTGTAGATAATCTATATCCCTCCATTTCCTGTCCTGAACAATCATTTATCATCCTCAAGATATTCCCAAACCTTTCCCTGTAAATGGCCCACTTGTCGGCATGCCTTCCCAAAGTGTATCCTCTGGCCACCAGAACTTTACTAAGTTGCTGGCCAGTTGCCACTTTGTACTTAATTTGGGCAGATCCTCTGTTGCACACAGATTGAGCCACAGTATTAAAATATTCCAGATGTCTATGGCAGCATTCTGCCCCTTCCATACTTCTGCCTGATACCCAAAGTTAGCCTATTATCTGCCCATTTAAATTGATGATACGTTGAATCAAAGTCAACAAATTAAAACTCTTACAGTATAAGAACTGTGTTACAAAGTGCGATTGGATGGTTTCCTAGATTCAAAGTACTTACTGCATTCACCAGCAGGGGATCTCCAGTCAACACATGCGTCATTGTCACAATTGTCAGCAGCAGATTGAATGATGGAACAGGCAAGTTCTGTAGAATTTGTCATAGCACAGTCAATTAAACAATTTTCATAATAAGTAACAAGAAGATTATTTGTGCAGTTTTCAAATGATCTGTAGGGAAAATCACAAATGGATGAAAATAAATGCTTTTATATTTTCCTATGTCATTTTACATTTTAAACTATACATTTGGTAACTTATAAGTACCATCAATATAAAGCTAAAACAACACTTTCTGCCTTAATTCCACTGAGAAATAAATTATTCTTCTGACATTCAAGATCAAAATGATGTTAGAGTGGAAACCACCAGTATATATTGGACGATGGTAAAGAATTTGAAGTAGACATCCACAGAACATGCTCTGCCACTGACCATTGAGCAAAGTCTGGCCTTGCCCCACTTAGTTCCTTCGGAGGGAATTTGGTTTCCAGAAATAGGTCAATTTCTCATTGAGTGTTCCAAGCAGCAAAATCCTTACAAAATCAGATTGTGAGGACAATGAATTTAAAAAAAAATCCTGTGTGCAATGAAATAAAAATAATTTCTGTCAGCCAGTTAAGCATGTCCCTGGTTTAGCCAGTCAGTAAGGGTGACAATGCATTTTCAGATCTGAATATTCTCATTACTGTTCAAACTGGAATTCCTGCTTCTGTTTACAAAAAAGGCTGCCTCGAAGTTGGAGGTAGACAAAAATGCTGGAGAAACTCAGCATGTGAGGCTGCATCTAGAGAGCGAGGGAATAGGTGACGTTTCAGGTCAAGACCCTTCTTAAGACTGATGTGGAGGTCGGGGGGGGGGGGGCGGGAAGAAGAAAGGAAGAGGTGGAGATAGTAGGCTGTGGGAGAGCTGGGAAGGGGAGGGGAAGGAGGGAGAAAGCAAGGACTACCTGAAATTGGAGGTCAATGTTCATACCGCTGGGGTGTAAATTGCCCAAGCGAAATATGAGGTGCCGCTCCTCCAATTTGCAGTGGGACTAACTATGGCCATGGAGGAGGCCTAGGACAGAAAGGTCGGATTTGGAATGGGAGGAGGAGTTGAAGTCCTGGTCCACCAGGAGATCGGGTTGGTTACTGCGAACCGAGCGGAGATGTTGGGCGAAGTGATCGTCAAGCCTACGCTTGGTCTCACCGATGTAGAGCAGCTGATACCTAGAGCAGTGGATGCAATAGATGAGGAAGGAGGAGGTGCCGGTAAACCTCTGCCTCACCTAGAAAGACTGCTTGGATCTTTGGATGGTGTCAAGGGGAGAGGTAAAGCGACAAGTGCAGCATTTCCTGCAGTTGCAAGGGAAAGTACCAGGGGAGTGGGTGGTTTGGGTGGGAAGGGACAAATTGACCAAGGAGTTACGGAGGGTGCAGTCTCTGCGGAAAGCCGAAAGAGGAGGAGATGGGAAGATGTGGCCCATGGTGGCGGTGGCGAAAATGTCAGAGGATTATCTGTTGTATGTGACGGCTGGTGGGGTGGAAGGTGAGGACAAGGGTGACCGTCTTTGTTCCGAGTGGGGGGATGGGGAGTGAGAACCGAGCTACTGGATATAGAGCACCTCATATATCTGGTGAGAGCCTCATCTATAGTAGAAGAGGGCAACCCCCGATCCCTAAAGAATGAGAACATCTCCGATGCCCTGGTTTGGAACACCTCATCCTGGGTGCAGATGCGGCGTAGACGGAGGAATTGGGAGTAGGGGATAATCCTTACAGGAAGCAGGATGGGAAGAAGTGTAGTCCAGATAGCCATGGGAGTCAGTGGGTTTGTAGTAGATGTCGATCAGTAGTCTGTTACCTGCGATGGAGATAGTGAGGTCTAGAAACGGTAGGGAGATGTCGGAAATGGTCCTGGTGAATTTGAGTGCCGGATGGAAGTTAGTGGTGAAATGGATGAAGTCAGTGAGTTCTGCACGGGTGCAGGAGGTAGCACCAATGCAGTTGTCAATGTAGCGGAGGTAGAGTTCTGGGATAGGGCCATGGTATGCCTCGAACAAGGATTGTTCGACGTACCCTACAAAGAGGCAGGCATAGCTGGGGCCCATGAGCGTGCCCATAGCTACGTCTTGGATTTGGAGGAAATGGGAGGAGTCAAAGGAAAAGTTGTTGAGGGTGAGGACCAGCTGTGCTAGGCGGAGGAGAGTATCAGTAGACGGGGATTGGTTGGTTCTGCGGTCGAGGGAGAAATGGAGGGCTTTGAGACCCTCCTGGTGGGGGATGGAGGTGTAGAGTGACTGGACTTCCATGGTGAAGATGAGGGAATGGGGGCCTGGAAAACGGAGGTCATGGAGGAGACGAAGAGCGTGTGAGGTGTCTTGGACATAGGTAGCGAGGGATTTGACCAGGGTGGATAGGATGGAGTTGATGTATGTGGAAATAGGTTCGGTGGGACAAGAACAAGCAGAAACAATGGGTCTGCCAGTACAGTCAGGTTTGTGGATTTTGGGGAGAAGCTAAAATCGGGCCGTGCGGGGCTGGAGGCTTGGGAGGGCAGGGAGCCAGATGTGATGAAGCCAGTGATAGTGTTTGAGATAATGGCGTGGTGCTCATCTGTGGGGTAATGGTCCATGGATAAGTAGGAGGAGGTGTCTGAGACTTGGCGCCTGGCCTCAGTCCGGTAGAGATCAGCACGCCAGACTACCACGGCACCTCCCTTCTCGGCAGGTTTGATCACCCGGTCGGGGTTGTTGCAGAGTGAATGGAGGGCTGTACGTTCAGGGGGGGGGCAAGGTTAGAGTGAGAAAGGGTAGTGGAGAAGTTGAGGCGGTTGATGTCCCGCCAGCAGTTTACAATAAAAAGGTCTAACGCAAGTAGATCGCCATGAGGGGGAGTCCAAGAGGAGGTAGTACGTTGGAGACGGAAAAAGGGGTCATCACTTAGGGGTGAGGACTCCTTCCCATGGAGGGGATGGGGGTGTGTGTGGGAGAAGGGTGTGTGGGGGAGGGGGTGTGTGGGGGAGGGAGGTTATGTGGGGGAGGGAGGGTATGTGGGGAGGGGGGTTGAGGGGGAGGGGGGTTGAGGGGAAGGGGGTATGTGTGGGTGTTGGGGGGAGGGATAGTGTGAGGGGGAGGGAGTGTTGTGGGGAGGTGGGGTGGTGTGGGGGGTGGGGTGGTGTGGGGGTTAGGGTTGTGTGTGGGGGGTGTGGGGTGGTGGAGGTGCGGTGAAGGGGGGAGGAATGGAGGAGGGATAAAGGGGGTGTGTGGAGGGGAGGGGGTGTGTACGGAGGAGGGGGAGCGGGGAAGGGGGAATGGGGGAGGGGGGAGGGGAGGTGTGGGTGTGTGGAGGGTGGAGGGGTGTGAGTGGGGGGGAGGGACTCCACTCAGCGGCTACCGGCCACGGCACCACACAGCATCTCCCGGCTCCATTCAGCAGCTACCCCGACTTCACTCAATAGCTTCCCCGACTCCACACAGCGGCTACCCCAACTCCACACAGTGGCTTCCCCGACTCCACTCTTGTGGGCTCACTCAGCACGGCTTACGGATTCAATCAGCACGGCTTGTGGACTCAATCAACACGGCTTGTGGACTCAATCTGCATGGCTTGTGGACTCAATCAGAACGGCTTCTGCTCTCAGCCCCGCCTCCGGGGCTTTATTCTCCTTGCCCCGGTGATTGACAGCGGGTTCCCGGAAGGGGCGTTACCTTCATGGTGACTGAGAGGCAAGAAGACAAATCTGCTGATCTCATGGTTTTTAAAACCATAACTATTGTAATATTCCACCGATCGGAACAAAACGGTGTGCTTGGAGCAGAGGAGAACGGTGAGTAAGATGGCGAAAATCCTAGCGGTATAGGGTACCGTTTTTGCGCAAATTTAAAAACAATGCAAACCGGAAGAGGACAAGATGAGAGTTTTAGTAATAGTATGGAGTATAGAAGATAGTATAGAAGATAGGTATAGAAGAAGATAGAAGATAGGAAGAAGATTAAATTAATAGCTTAAAATCGTACATACGGTTCAAATATTTCCTTGCATAATATCGTGCAATTTGGGGAAATGGTGGGGGGAGGAGGAGGTGGAGTGGACTCAGAACAAGGTGCTTGAGGAGTTTCTACACAATATGGCTTGTTAGGGTCCTTATATATCCAATCTCGTGCTGTTGTGGGGCAGCAATCAGGGTCCTCTATTGTTCCATCTGGTCTAATGCAGTCATCATCCTGAAATGTTGTACAAGTTCCTAAAAGATAAAAAGAAACACCAATTCTTGCAAATGCTGCGTAGAGAACATTAAAACACCAGCAATTTTAATTATTGAATAAAGTGGAAATGATCAAACAACACATTATGAAAAAAAAATCACATACCACACTGTCCTTGGGTATTATTCAAGAAGAAATGTTCGGCCACACGTAACTTGAAATTAAACCGGGAGGCAACAATTGTTGTTTTAATATCAGTGAGGTAAATATTTACAGCTCCATCGGGCAGTTCAGTTATCCATATTCCATTTGTAATGTAGGGAACCTTTTGTTGAATTCCATCAATTGTCAACTGTAAAATTATAAAATAGTTGCATTAAACCATCAGCTGCAAAGCAACAAAACCTGATGGATATTGCATATTGCTAACCAGGAGGTGTTTTATCTGTTCATAGTATTAATTTAAAAAATGTATAGTGGTCCAAAAGAAATCTATTTAAATAAGTTCAGTGTTCTCTCTTACCCATTCTAAAGGCACCAAATTCAGAAATAGTTATGCAATTCCATTAATGACAGTGACCACCTTCTAGAAAGATTAGAATATTTGTCTTAGTTTAGTTTAGTTTAGAGATACAACGTGCAAACTGGCCCTTTGGCCCACAGAGTCACACTGCAAGTGTCTTGAGAGCAGTCAGGGTTACCGTCGAAGAGGTACTGAAGGTATTGTCGTGTTTGAAAGTAGACAAACCTCCAGGATTTGATCAGATATATCCGAGGACATTGCGGGAGCCCTGGTTGAACCACAGGAGAGGTGCCGGAAGACTGGAGGGTGGCAAATGTTGTACCTGTTTTCAAGAAGGGCTGCAGGGAAAATCCTGGGAACTATAGACCGGTGAGGTTAACATCTGTAGTTGGCTAGTTACTGGAGAGTATTATGAGGGATTGATTATACGGTACCCGGACGGGGCATCGAAGGACGAGAAGCCGAAGCCAACAAGTGGAAGCCAAGATACCGGCAGTACATCACGCCGAAAGTACACAAAGCCGAAAGTGCATCACGCCGAAAGGATACGAACCCAAACGGGCACCACGCCGCAAAGACAAGACACAGAATGGACATGACGTCAAAAAGCCGCTGAACGGACATGACGTCTCTGGAGACGGGATTGGTCCGACACCTTGTCAGTCATCGACATAGGTCAGCGATTGGTCCAGACCCCCGTGTCCATCACGTCACTGGCCCGGGGGGAAACGGTAGGGTGGGGGGGAGATGGAGCTTGCGTTTGTAAAATGGTGGCAGTGACTCCAAGCTGCTGCGATTGCCACAGAGGCTTTTCGACGTCATGTTCGTTCCCCGTCAGATTTTAAGCCGAAAAACAGTCTGACACTGAACGCACATGAAGCCGGAATTATAAATAGGTATGAAACACTGAAACACTTTAAAAAATCTATATTTGTGCAAGAATTGTTGTACCTTGTTACATTTTGAAATAGTTAAATTGTTGTACCTTGTACGTCTCCGGGGACAGGATTGGTCCGACACCTTGTCAGTCATCGACAAAGGTCAGTGATTGATCCAGACCCCTGCGGAGTCCATCACATCACTGCCTCTGTGGTAATCGCAGCAGCTTGGAGTCACAGCCACCATTTTATAAACACAAGCTCAAGATCCCCCACCCTCCCGTCTCCCCCCTGGCCAGTGATGTGATGGACGCGGGGGACTGGACCAATCGCTGACAAGGTCTCGGACAAATCCCGTCTCCAGAGACGTCATGTCCGTTCAGCGGCTTTTATACGTCATGTCTGTTCTGCGCCTTGTCTCTGCGGCGTGGTGTCCGTTCGGGTTCGTATCCTTTCGGCGTGATGCACTTTCGGCTTTGTGTCCTTTCGGCGTAATATACTTTCGGTATCTTGACTTTTCGTCGTGATGTACTTTCAGTAACTTGGCTTTTCGGCGTGATGTACTTTCGGTATCTTGGCTTTTTGGTGTGATGTACTTTCGGTATCTAGGCTTCCACTTCTTGGTTTCGGCTTCTCGTCCTTCGACGTCCCGTCCGCACACGTGGTTATACAGGCATTTGGATGGGCAAAGGCAGAATAAGTATAGGCAACATGGGTTTGTACGTGGAAGGCCGTGTCTCACAAATCTGATTGATTTTTTTGAAGACGTGACCAAAAAGGTTGATGAGGGCAGAGCTGCAGATGTTGTGTACATGGACTTCAGTAAGGCATTCAACACGATTCCACATGGTAGGCTGCTCTGGAAGGTTAGATCACATGGGATCCAAGGAGAGATAGCTGATTGGATAGCAAATTGGCTCCATGGAAGGAAGCAGAGGGTAATGGTGGAAGTTTGCTTCTCAGACTGGAGGCCTGTGACTAGTGGTGTGCCTTAGGGTTTGGTGTTGGTCCCGTTACTGCTTGTCATCTACAACAATGATTTGGATGAGAACATACAGGGCAAGATTAGCAAGTTTGCTGATGATATAAAAGTCAGCGGTTTTGCAGATAGTGAAGATGGTTGTGAAAAATTGCAGCAGGAGCTGAATCGATTGGCCATGTGGGCGGAGGAATGGTTGATGGAATTTAATCCAGAGAAGTGTGAGGTGTTGCATTTTGGGACGTCGAACAAGAGCAGGACCTACACAGTAAATGTTAGGCCTCTGGGTAGTGTTGTCGAGCAGAGCGATCTAGGAATACAGGTGCATGGTTCCTTGAAGGTCAAGTCACAGGTAGATAAGGTGGTCAAAAAGGCTTTTGGCACTTTGGCCTTCATCAGTCAGAGTATTGGGCATAGAAGTTGGGAGGTCATGTTGCAGTTGTATAAGACGTTGGTGAGACTGCATTTAGAATATTGTGTTCAGTTCTGGGCACCGTGTTATAGGAAAGATATTGCCAAGCTTGAAAGGGTTCAGAAAAGATTTACAAGGATGTATATTTACAAGGCTGTAAAAAGGATTAAACTAGCATCTGCTGTTTTTTGCTACAAGGATGTTGCCAGGACTAGAGGATGTGAGCTACAGGGAGAGCTTGAGTAAGCTGGGTCTCTATTCCATGGAGCGCAGGAGGATGAGGGGAGATCTTATAGAGGTATACAAAATCATGAGAGGAATAGATAGCGTAGATGCACAGAATCTTTTGCCCAGAGTTGGGGAATCGAGGACCAGAGGACATAGGTTCAAGGTGAAGGGGAAAAGATTTACTAAGAATTCGAGAGATAACTTTTTCCCACAAAGGGTGGTGGGTGTATGGACAACCTGCCAAAGGAGATAGTTGAGTCTGGGACTACCCCATCGTTTAAGAAACAGTTAGACAGGTACATGGATAGGATAGGTTTGGAGGGATATTGGCCAAACGCAGGCAAGAGGGACTAGTGTAGCTGGAACATTGTTGGCAGTGTGGGCGAGTTTGCACATTGTATCACTCTATGACTCTATGACCAATGATCACCCGTGCACACTAGTTCTATCCTACACACTAGGAACAATTAACTGAGACAGATTAATCTATAAACCTACACGTCTTTGGAATGTGGGGGGAAACCAGAGCACCCAGAGACAACCCAAGCAGCCACAGGGAGAAGGTATAAACTCCGTACAGACAGCACCCATAGTCAGGATCGAATCAGGGTCTCTGGTGCTGTAAGGCAGCAACTCTACAGCTGCGCAACAATGCTGATCTTGCCAATTCAATTGAACTAAAGAGGTCTGGGGCAGTAATAATGCAAATAACAAGCAGAATACTTACCACATTGACATTATTAGTTGTGATGCTGATATTAACATTTCCATAAAAAATGATTAAGCCTTTTGGACATGAAAAAGGCGCAAAAGAAAAGCAGTAGTAATTGTCCACTAGAACACGTAAATTGTATTTTGGATTCTGTTCTTCCATAAGCACGTAAGTGCAACGCTCATAAAAACTATAGGACAGCTGATTGAAGGTTTTATAATGTGGGTCACCATATACTTCACATTCACCTGGAAGAGTAAGCATTTGTTTGTTTTGTGAAAAGGCAAACAAAACAGAGAATGTTAATGTATTAATAATTCACCGTGTGTTAGTAATTAGTAAAAAAGAAATTATACTAACATCCACATTCCCAGTCTGGACAGCCACATTCATTTATTACTTCAATGGGCTTTAAATTGTTGGCGCATGTAGGCTTTTTCGTCACACATTTTTTTTCAATTGTAGTTTTTCCATTGTCACATTTTTTAATAGCACAGTTTTCAGTCCATGTTCCAGTGCACTAGAATTATAGAATTGATTAATTGCATTTGGATTAATAGCATATATGGATAGAAAGATTTTAAAGGGCTCGGGACCAAATGAAGGCAAATGGAAGAAGCCCAGTATGGCAACTTGGTCGGCATGGACAAGGTGGGGCAAAGGGCCTGTTTCCATGATGTATAGCTCAATGACTGAATAAGTGGATTTCATTAACCATGTGCTTCCAGCACGTACCAATTCAGTAATGTCTTAGAACAAGTGAAAAATATCAGTGTTCGGAGTCCAACTTTTACATTGATCTCTGGGTTTTTCATCCACTTCACAAGAAGTTGTGAAAATATGGCATGAACCCCAACATTCACTTCCAATCAAGAGGCCCGCATGGCAAGCAGAAGTGGTAGGATCACTGAACTTACATACTCTTAAACCTCTCTATAACAGCTATTAAATAATAACACTACCAAAAGGCTGAACACTTTCAACAATACAATATCATGTATACATAGGCAATAAACAGCCAATAGCCAATATAATGTGCAATCAACCAGATTTAATAAAGAGAACTTGAGGAACCACTAGGAGGTAGTGACCACAATATGATAAGATATGGCATGGAAGGACGGGATGCCGAAGCAAAGAAGTGGAAGCCAAATAACCGAACGGAAACGATGTCGAAAAGCCAAATAACCGAAAGGGCGCAAGGCCGAAAAGCCAAATAACTGAACGGACGCAAGGCCGAAAAGCCAAATAACCGAACGGACGCAAGGCCAAAAAGCCAAATAACCAAAAGGGCGAGACACCTAAAAGCCAACTAACCGAACGTAAAGACGCCAAAAAGCCAACTCACCGAAAGGGTGGATCACCGAAAAGCCAAATAACTGAAATGGCGGGATGTCTAAAAGCCAACTAACAAACGGACACATCGCAGAAAAGCCAAATAATGGACATGACGTCGCCGTGATATTAATAAGTGTGAATCGGCGTGAGTTAGTGTCAGTGTACAAGCCCGAGAAACGGGAAGTGTCCGCGCTGTGCTGCCTCGGATCTTTATTTCCAGTAAGCAGAATTCTTCCAACTTCCGTGCATGGGCCGCGTAACCGGCGTGGGGGGGGCTGGGGGGCTGCAGCCCCCCCACTTTTTTGGCGAGACATGCTTCATAACCCGAAATTATCCAGCCCGCGGACTTAATTTTCTCTTCTTCTGAGGACCTCCGACATCCAGAATCTCAGAACAAGCACTCATATCAGTGAACGGACTCAGGGAGCTAAGATATTCTTTAAAAAATCATTCATTTTTTTCGTCTGGTTTCTCGGTTCACACCCAAACGGACCACTGGCCTTCAAGATACACGGTAGTGTTTGTAAATGTAGTGTGGTAGTCAAAATATAATTGTTACAGTTGGTGTAAATATCTATGGAACCAATTTGGATTATTATTTTGTTAAATCAACCGAAATCACACGGGGTTTTATTTTATATTCAGGAAAGTCCAAAAGGAGCGAAGGAAAATTGAAAATGACCCCACCCTCCCATCTCCCCCGGCCAGTGAAGTGATGGACGCGCGGGTCTGGACCATTTGCTGACATTGCGATGCGTCCGTTTGGTTAGTTGGCTTTTAGACATCCCGCTATTTTGGTTATTTGTCTTTTCGGCGATCCGCCCTTTCGGTGAGTTGGCTTTTTGGCGTAGTTTACGTTCGGTTAGTTGGCTTTTAGGCGACTCGCCCTTTCAGTTATTTGGCTTTTCGGCCCTCCGTCTGTTTGGTTATTTGGCTTTTCGGCCTTGTACCCTTTCGGTTATTTGGCTTTTCGGCGTCGTTTCCGTTTGGTTATTTGGCTTCCACTTCTTCGCTTCAGCATCACGTCCTTCGACACCATGTCCGTATACCATTGCCTCAGAACGGCACTCTTTTAGAAAGGAGGTGAGGAGAAACTTCTTTAGTCATAGAGTAGTTAATCTGTGGAAGTCATTGCCACAGAAGGCTGTGGAGGCCTAGTCAGTGGATATTTTTAAGGCAGAGATAGACAATTTCTTGATTAGAATGGGTGTCAAGGGTTATGGGGAGAAGGCAGGAAAATGGGATTAGGAGGCAGATATCAGTCATGATTGAATAGACTCGATGGGCCAAGTGGGCTAATTCTACACGAACATGTGAATGTTGTTATGCAAATTTGCATGCATTGATAACTTTGCTCCAGCTGCTACAAAGGAAATTGACAGTCCACTAAATATGGTCCTAAATGCATGAAGTGGCAGTTTTGAAACGACATTTACTTCCCTCAAAATGCTGAAAGGGGAGCGGAGGGGAATATCATTCTGGTAATGAATTCTTGTAGGAGCTGTTGGTAATTTGGAAGGCTGATCCATTGAATGCAAAACCAGGGGGTGTACAGAGTGAAGTCCAGGGGAACTCAGGGGATTTCTGTTCTTGCTCTGTTTCAGTTCAGGCAGAAGGGACATTTTTCAGACCCACCAGTACAAAAAGTCTCATCGTCACACCAAATGTAATTGAGAGAAGAACGGGAGAAAAAAGTCCTTATTGGAGACAGGATGGAAAGAAGTACTATGAAGATAACTCTCTACAGGAGCCTGTGAGTTTGTAATGATTGATTGTGCCTTGTCTGTCCCCTGAGATGAAGACAAAGGGATTCCGAAAGAAAAGGGTAGAATCAGAGATTGACCATGTAAAGCTGGAAACTGGCAGCAAAAGCAAAGAAATAATCAAGTTCTATATGTTAAAGAATCGCTAATGTATTGGAGAAAGAGTTGAGGGGAGTGAGGCTGAATCAAAGAGTTTCTGTGTATCCCATGGCAGATAAAGCCCATACCTTTGATTTGGAGAAGATGGCTGTATTTGAAGGAGAAATTGTTCTATGTGGCTACGTTCAGCCAGGCAAATCAGTATATTGATAGAGAAGAACAGGAGTTGTGGAAACAAGAGTTAAAATGGTGTGCAGCTTGTTAAAGCTTCAGTGAACACAAAGACCATGGGAAGGTCTTGGTCTCAGGCTTCACAGAACAACAATGTTACAGTCTTCCTCTCCTACCCTTACAACATATCATGGGAGTTACTCTCTGCTCCAGGCAATGTAGAATTCTGACCTTGTCCCATTGCTCCAGACAGCACCCCTTCCCCTGAGAAGAGTGTAATTGACTATTGGTTACTAATACTTATGATAATATATTAAGTTTGTATTGGCTATTAACACTATCAGAATGTACTTAGATTGCTAATTCCATATGACAATTAGAAAGTAGGTGGCACCCAAGATTCCAATTGATGAAATGTCTGTATAAAAGTTGACGTTCATCAAGTTGAATTCAGAGCAGTGTGGTATTTGGGACAGTGCTCCTCTCCTTGTGCACAAGTAAATTGAGTGTGTCTGGAAAAGAGTTAATGTTGTCAGAGTCCTATGTTATTCAGCGATGTCAGCTTCTGTTCAAGGAAGAAGCAAGGTCCCTCAGACCCTCTTGCTATGAAGGGCAGATGTAGAGAGAATGCAGGTTTATGGTGACCATGATCCAGCAGGTACCAGGAAATTTGAAACCATTGAAGTAGTGAAGGGCCTCTGGAGAGCTGTGGACACAAATGGGAGGGACAGGATGGAGGAGAAAGGTTGGAGTCATGATAAGAAGAAATATTTTTTGTGAAGCAAGATCAGAGGCCACCTGTTCCTCTCCATCAATAGACTTATTTGTCTGGCCTAACTCATCCCCACATTGAGCAATTACTCCTTCAAATCTACTTGCATTCTCCAAATAAAGGTGTAGTCTCGAATCTGTCCATACAGTCTACATGAGGATCTTGAGTGAACATAGAGGTAGGCTTTGCAGGCCTGAGGCATTACAAAGTTAAAAGCTCCAGAAGATATTGGTTCCATCTTGGTGAGGAGGGCAACCTCCTTGGTGATGTTTGATGATGGAATCATGATCCAAAGAGAGCTATAAAGATGTTCTTGACAGCTGACATTTGGCTTCCAGGAGATAACGATCAGTTCAGCTCAATATTACCCTAGTCACTAGATTTGATGATGATATCAGGATTCTTTGTTCAGAGCCTGCTCCTGTGCTGTATGGCTCTATGACTAAGTCCTGATGGGCAATCTTCCCAAAAAAGACACAAAATGTTGGATTAACTCAACGAGTTATGCAGTAACTCTGGAGCACATGGATAGGCAACATTTCACGTCGAGTTTCTGAAGAAGGGGTTCAGCCCGAATCGTTGTCTATTTCCCCAGCTCCATAGATGCTGCAGCACCCGCTGAGTTTCTCCAGCACTTTTGTCTACCTGAGACTTTTCTTCAGACTTATTAGGGGAAAGAAAGCTGGAAGAGATCAATAGGTGAGACAAAACAAGGTAACTGATAGATGAATGTGAGAAGATGACAAACAGCTGTGAGATAAAGGGAGTTGAGGGGGAAATGTGAAGCCAGAGGAAGGGGTGTAGGTGGAAGTGGATGTCATCAATGTCACCAAATTGAATATTAAAACTCACAGTGTAGTTATTCTACATTAAAATGAATAAACTGAGTTTAGCTTGGTTGAGGTTTTTGAATGAAAGGTTAATTCATGAGGAAGTTAATGATCTCTTCTCAAAAACAAGTATTTTTAAAGACCAATTAAAAATGTGTATGAAAATGCATTTTGGAGGTGAGAGTCATAAACAGAGTAAAGAAAACAGATAAGAATTTAAATATAGATGGAAAATGATGAGATAATTCTCAGTTATTATATGCGTACTCCTGCATTCTGCCTGATAAAAGTCATCTCTCTCCGATGCCATCCTTAAACGGCATCTATCATCACCGATCCCTACTATCAGGGCCAGGCCTTCTTCTCACTGCAACATCATGCGGGAGATATAGATGCATGAAGTCCAACACCACCAGGTTCAGGAAAAAAGTATCATCTTACATCTATCATGTACTTGAATCAATCTGCTTAATCCTAATCTTACCAGAACACTGTAGTTTACCTCTTACACTACTACTGACTTGTATATTCGCCCTAATTATGTTTTTTGCACTATTGTCTCGTATTTTGCATACAGTCTTTTTGTCTTTTAGAATGTTATGTCATTTCTGCAGAATTTAAGTACAATTTGTTTTTGTGTGTTTGTATGAATGTGATGTTGAGCTCATTGTACCTGTATTTCATCATACTTGTGGGAATGAATATAAACTCAACTTAACCAGACTTGAGTTATTAGTCAAAGAAATGCCATTTGCAGGAAGAGAAAATAAACCTTCAAATCAAGACAACAGAAAAACCCTGGATGAATGTGCAGGATTCAATGGGGTCCTGACCTGTTGCTGGCTTTTATCACATAAACAGAATCAGAAACAGAAAGCTTCTCATGTATAGCTTACAGAAATAGCTGAAGAAACTCAAAGCATGATCATTCACAAGTAAACGTTAAGATGACAGTTCAACCATCTTCCTCCAGGTTTACTACACTAAAAAGTTAATTGCAAAAACATACCTGGCCTTCTTTGTTCACACTGCAGGGACATGTTGTTGAAGGAGTTGTTGATATTACTGTAGTTATGGTTGTTGGTGTCAAAGTTGATGGGCTGGTTGTTGTGGTGGTTGGGGTGGTTGTTAGTGTTGTTAAAACAGTAGTTGAACTGGTTGTTGATGGTGTGGTGGTTGGAGTTGTTGTTGGTGTTGTGGTTGTTGGTGTTGTGGTTGTTGGAGTGGTTGTAACTATTGTGGTTGTTGGTGTTATTGTGCTTGGAGTAGTTGTAACTGTTGTGGTTGGTGTTGTTGTGGTTGTTGGAGTAGTTGTAACTGTTGTGGTTGTTGGTGTTGTGGTTGGAGTAGCTGTAACTGTTGTGGTTGGAGTAGTTGTTGGTGTTGGTGTTGTGGTTGTTGATGGTGTGGTGGTTGGAGTAGTTGTTGGTGTTGTTGTTGGTGTTGTGGTTGTTGGAGTGGTTGTTGGTGTTGTGGTTGTTGATGGTGTGGTGGTTGGAGTTGTTGTTGGTGTTGTGGTTGTTGGTGTTGTGGTTGTTAGAGTGGTTGTTGGTGTTGTGGTTGGAGTAGTTGTAACTGTTGTGGTTGTTGATGTTGTGGTGGTTGGAGTGGTTGTTGGTGTTGTGGTTGTTGATGGTGTGGTGGTTGGAGTTGTTGTAACTGTTGTGGTTGTTGATGTTGTGGTGGTTGGAGTTGTTGTTGGTGTTGTGGTTGTTGGTGTTGTGGTTGTTGGTGTTGTGGTTGTTGGAGTGGTTGTAACTATTGTGGTTGTTGGTGTTATTGTGCTTGGAGTAGTTGTAACTGTTGTGGTTGGTGTTGTTGTGGTTGTATGAGTAGTTGTAACTGTTGTGGTTGTTGGTGTTGTGGTTGGAGTAGTTGTAACTGTTGTGGTTGGAGTAGTTGTTGGTGTTGGTGTTGTGGTTGTTGATGGTGTGGTGGTTGGAGTGGTTGTTGGTGTTGTGTTTGTGGTTGTTGGTGTTGTTGGTGTTGTTGTGGTTGGAGTAGTTGTAACTGTTGTGGTTGGTGTTGTGGTTGTAGGGGTAGTTGTCAGAGTTGTGATTGTTGTACTCAACACACAACATACACTAATTGTGTAGTCAGGGCACAAGAAATCATTGGGTGATGGGGTGCATTCAAGTCCTTTAGGCAAGTCACAGGTCACAATGTGACTTGTTTCAGAGATTGGTGTGTTGGGGAATTTAATGGCTTGACACCGAATATCATTAGGTGAATCACTGGGATTACAGAGACCCTCTGGTGATTCATGATCGCCTCTGCTTGTCACATTGGGCTGGTGTCTATTGTTCCAGTTTGACCAATAACCTGCACAAGAAGTTGCTGCAAAGTAAAAAGAAAACGTATTAAGTTTAATGAAGGATGTATTGAAATGCAACCATTGTATGCACATATCAGGGATCAACAAAGAGTTGTATATTAAGTGGCCATCCCCCCCCCCTCCCCCCCCCCCCCCCCACCGTCAGGCTTTGAATTAATTTCAGATCACATCTGAAAAATCATGTATCCTCACTATAGCACAAACATATTAGCCCAGATGATGTATTCATTCTTATGAATGAATCAGCAAAGAAGATGTACAATGTTTTTTGAGGATGAAAATTCAAAGCATATAAAACAAAAATATAAATATAAATTCTGCTGTTGCACTTACTTGTGAATAAGGTTGTTGGTGTTGTTGTTGTGGTTGGAGATATTGTTGAAGTTGTGGTTGGAGATGTTATTGATGTTGTGGTTGTTGATGTTGTGGTTAGAGATGTTGTGGTTGGTGATGTTGTGGTTGGTGATGTTGTGGTTGTTGATGTTGTGGTTGGTGATGTTGTTGATGTTGTGGTTGGAGATGATGTGGTTGGTGATGTTGTGGTTGGTGATGTTGTGGTTGGTGATGTTGTGGTTGTTGATGTTGTGGTTGGTGATGTTGGTGATGTTGTGGTTGGTGATGTTGTGGTTGTTGATGTTGTGGTTGGTGATGATGTGGTTGGTGATGTTGTTGATGTTGTGGTTGGAGATGTTGTGGTTGGTGATGTTGTGGTTGTCAATGTTGTAGTTGGTGATGATGTTGATGTTGTGGTTGTTGATGTTGTAGTTGGTGATGTTGTGGTTGGTAATGTTGTTGATGTTGTGGTTGTCAATGTTGTGGTTGTCAATGTTGTAGTTGGTGATGATGTTGATGTTGTAGTTGGTGATGTAGATGTTGTGGTCGGAGATGTTGTTGATGTTGTGGTCGGAGATGTTGTTGATGTGGTTGGAGATGTTGTTAGTGATGTAGTTGAAGTAGTTATAGGGGATGTTGTTGGCGTAAATGTTGTCGTTGTTGACGTTGATAATGTCGTAGTCGGAGACGTCGTTGGACTTGTCGCAGTGGTACTTTCTAAAAAAAGTAATTAAGTCAGCAGAAAACATTTTACTTTGTGCATCAAATATATTTAAGGAATGGTTACAAAATAGGTATGGCACTTGCTCTCAAGAATATAAGTAAATATTTTTAGAGATTAACAGGAATATTTAAAGTTACCACACAATTAACTTTACAGTAGTTTAACTAGTCAAGCTCCGAAACTAATGTTAAACATGTGGTAAAGTGAAATAGTTGCTGATCCGATCAAGAATTGAACAGTATAAAAAGGACACAAAGTGCTGGAGTTATATTGCAGGTAAGGCAGTGTCTCTGGAGAACATCGACAGGCGACATGGAAGTTCTCCTCCTCTTGAAGAAGGCTTCCAACTTGCAATATCTCCTATCCATGTTCTCCAGAAATGCTGCCTGACCCACTGAGTTATTCCAGCATTTCGTATCTGTTTTTGTAAACCGGCATCTGCAGTTCCTTGGTTTGAAGAATAGAACAGTGTTCTGTTGTTAATGCTAAATTTTAGCGTGAAAGATAGCAACCAAACTTAAATTTATTAAATTTATCTTTAGAGCTGCATTATTTTTCTGTAAGAAAATGACATTCACAAAATAGGTTATGAATAAATTGATTCAGCTTTAGCCAGGCTGCATTTCACCAGGGATACAAAACTACCAATTTGCAATAGATAATATTCTCTTATTCTGTGGCTGGCACAATGACACAGTTTAGTAGAGCTGCATGTTTTGTCAAATCCAGCTCATATCAAGGTCTTGGTACAGCCATGCTGTCCTCGTGGACACAGACCGATCACTGCATAGCCCTCGATTACAGCAGTACTGTGAACAAACGTTTGCCATTGTATAATACTGAGGTACAGTAGTGAAAGACAATGAAATGACACTATTATATATTCCTTATACAGTATGTGTAGGTGTGAATCTACACAAAATAGTGCAATGCTGCAGTACTGGCAGGCTGTACTCTGTTCTGGCAGGTTGTATCTGTATAACAGCGGGGAGCAGTGATGTTGGACACATGTCACCACTGTCTAACACTGGAGTGCAGTACTTTTATGCATAAGCCTACTTAATTAAAGTCTTGAATTATTATAACACCCAGATATGCATTACACACCTGTCGTGGTAGAAGTTGTAGTTGTTGGTGCTGTAGGGGTTGATGTACCTTCTAAAGATGGAGATAGATAAGGATTCATTGATATATGTTGCGAGACAGACAAATATTAGTTGATATAATATGATATACTTTCATCTAAATCTTCATTCATATGCAAGCAAAGTATGAAAATTAGTAATGGATATATGATATTTTGGTTGAAGTGAACAGCAAAAACATGTATCTTGTTCACTCTCATATTTACTCAACTGAGCATTTGCCATTCATTGTTCTTCACCTAATCTAGAACCCGGGATCATGTTTTCAGATTACAGGATAAGAAATTTAAGACGAAGTCAGGGAGAAACTCGCAGTGTAATTCTTCATCACACAACAGAGCAGAGGCCAAGTCACTAAATAAATTTAAGAGAAACATGGATGGATTTCCAGCTTCAAAAGATATCAATGGGCAGGGCGAGAGAGGGGAAATATGGTATTGAGACTGAGCATCAGCCATTATGGCATTGAATATATGAAATAAGCTCAATGGGCTGAATGCCAACACCTATTCTTATATTTCTATGTTTCTGTGTTCCCAACACCATATTTCTCTGAGAGAAAATGCATTGTTTTATATCTGCTTAATCTCCATTTTTTAATCACAGAAAATTAAGTAAAATTAAGAAAATTAAGTGTTTATTCCCTGACATCTATCGTCCTTGCTTAGCATTAAGAACAATTCTACATGATGAAGCTGATCTATAAAATGAGTTACTGCATGCTGCAAACATTCATACGTTTCCATCATGATTTATGTAGTTAAGTGTCTTATTGAAAAAGAAAATTTGCTCACCACAAATGACTCTTCCACCAGTGCATTCACTGTAAAATATTAAATGGTTAGATTATTTATTCTTAGAGAATCAGTACAATACATTCCCCCATCCTCGACAGAGTCTCCATATCATTGACAGTTATCTTTACACCATATAGGTTGATATATTTGTTCAACAGCGAAGTGGAGAGGGGTTATATTACTAACTGTTCTTAACGCACTGGTGAGAGAAGCCAAGAATGTTGTACACTTATCCAACTGGGTTTCTGGGGTTTTGGGGAGAAGGCAGGAGAATGGGTTTGAGAGGGAAAGATAGATCAGCTGTGATTGAATGTCAGAGTAGATTTGATGGGCTGAGTGGCCTAATTCTGATCCTATAATTTATGAACTATGTCCAGCAGTCATTGACATTTTCCTATCCAAAAAATTTACTTTTTAGAGGACACTGAAACCATCCTTTAAAGAGTACATTTTTCCAACACGATGGATATGCATAGTTTTAATATATTCTGCACCATTTTTCTTTGCATTGTGGACAATGCAAGATGCAAAATATTTGAGGACACTCTTAAACTTAATTTTGGTGATTGTGCGTGCACACGGACTGATGGATGAGGGTGGTGAGAATGGGGTTGGATTTTAAATTTCTCCTTTTATACAACCAAATGTCATTATTTTCACCAATGGTAATTTTGAAATATTTCAAAATATTCCCAGAAGGCCATATTACTTTTGGTTATTTGGTTTACTTATTAAAAACACAATCAAACCACTATAAAACAGTAAATCATGTTGAGCTCATATCTACAGTAATTGTTTAAAATGAAATTGTCATTACAATATCCCCTGAGGGGTAAAAATTGTGCTCGGCAATATTGTTCCTATTTTAGAACTTGGCAGGTTTTCTTTCATTAATTTCAAAGCTTTTAAAAAGTGAAAAGAAAGTAAGCATGGAGTGAAAGAAGCTACTATCATTAAAGGATAGTTTTACAAATACTTTCTATATTTTATATGCAATTTGTAGTGTCAATATAATGAACGATTTCAAATAGGATACTGATGTTAAAGCTCTATTCATGTGTTTAACAGTATTATATGGTATTATAATTTTATAAAGTACCAAATAGTTCTGATGGTATGGAACATTTTAGCTATTGTACAGTCAAAACAAAGGGAATAGTTCAGCTAATGATATTAGCTATCACAGTAATCATTGCTCCACTCATTTTAACCATTCATTCTTTAAAATAGTTGTTCATGAAAATAAATTCATGAGTTCGTCAAATTTATTCCTGTACATATGGATATGTGAAAGAAGGATTTTCATTGTTTAAATGAAACTAAGACTAAGATCTTGGCGTAGGCCGTGCCTCGGTTTAAGCAGCAATCCCGCTACTTGCAGCTTGAAAACATGAGCAGACAGTAGGGTTTGCACTGTAGAAATAATGTGAACATTGCATATCCCTACAATTATTATAATATGCACATTAATTTAACTTGTTTGTTGGACATAGGTATCTCCTTTTTGTTTCATTAACCCATAGAATTGTGAAACAATGTCCCAGCCAGTCTTCTCCAATATTCCTATGGCATGACAAGTGACACAAAGTATGTATAGTTTCCAATATATTTTGCATCAATTCTCATGTTCTTAGGAAATAGTGAAGAAATACACAGAAGTAAAAGAAGAATGTAAAAAATGCATTAGACTAAAAGGCAACAATAAAGTGTTAGACTCAGATAGGTACCAATGATGGATTTTAAAAGTGGCCTAACGAGGCAAGTATTGCTTCTTGTTTGTTAATGGAAGCAAGTCACTTTTAATTAACGTGATGATTTTTAAAAATATCCCAGGGAGGCCATGCCAGTGGCAGAAGTTTGGACTTGGTTCATAGGCATTTAGATTCATAAATAATACAAAGGTCCAAATCAATTGAAAGAAAATCATAAGCAAATCCCTCCAATCCACCATCTGTCAGTTCTTATGAAGCCCCAATTATTACAGGTCTTAAACCAAACTTTCCAAATTTCATTACGGGTCTGTAATTGAACTATAAGAGGTACAATGTGCAATCATGAAGTTGCATCCAGTCATCTCAATAAATGCCAATTTGGAGAAAAATACTTCTCAATTTTAAAATTGATTTTGGGTTAAGTCTAACAATAAAAAGTCAATGTGCAGCTTTAATACTATATTGCTTGCTGCACAGAAGTGAGGTATTCAGGCATATCTTCTACATCTTCTTTTCACTCTGTTGTCTTAATATAAACTGGTAACATGCCATCCATTCTTTTCACCATCATGTATTAATTTAGCAACTCCACCCTGTGATAGCATGTTTCACATTCTAACCAGTCTCTGGAATAAAAAATTGCAATTGCCTTAATTTCTGCTTCGTTATTATGTTATACATTTGATCCCTTGTTTTTAACTTCCCAACAGGGGTCAAGGAAAGAGCGTTCACGTCACGGCCCTGTTTTCACCAATCTTTCCACCACCACGCACAAGAAGCACAAGAAGCGCTTGTGTGTGGACTCGATAAGAAGAAGAACTTCCAAACAAGCATAAATACTTTAATTACAGATTATAAACTGTTAAAGCACTTTACCAGTTTCCACAGCCAATTATGGTTTCATTTGCATGATATATTTGCTCATTGTAAAGGCAGGTGCACTGATGGAGATTGACACATTCCATGGTATTTTCATCCAAATAAGGAGCCGTCTCTGGGCACTTTGGATAGCAGCCTAATCAATAGAAAAATGTAAAATTAGGATGAGGTATTAAGATTTATTATCATATTATCAATATATTAGTTCATGGTTTCATCACATAATTTAGTGGCTGAGCTGACACATCTTCAACATTCTGGTATTGGTTTATTACTGTCATATGTACAGTGAAAAACATTGCTTAGCATTCAATCCAGGCCGACCGTTCTATACATAATTACAACAGGTGGTGCAAATAGAGAGAAACTAAACAGTTATGCTGCTACAGAGAAAACACAGGGAAAAGAATGCAAGGGTGTAAGGAGGAAAACATCCTTAGTTTATGTGTTAAAGAAGGAACTGCAGATGCTGGAAAATCGAAGGTACACAAAAATGCTGGAGAAACTCAGCGGGTGCAGCAGCATCTATGGAGCTAAGGAAACAGGCAACGTTTCGGGCCGAAACCCTTCTTCAGACTGCTAGGGGGTGAGGAGAAGAAAGGAAAAAAGGCGGAGGAGGAGCCCGAGGGCTGGGGGAGGGGAGGAGACAACCAGAGGGCTGATGAAGGGGAGGGGACAGCAAGGGCTAGCAGAATTGGGAGAATTCAATGTTCAATAGTTTATGAGAAGGTACACAAAAATGCTGGAGAAACTCAGCGGGTGCAGCAGTATCTATGGAGCGAAGGAAATAGGCAACGTTTCGGGCCGAAACCCTTCTTCTGGCGTGATAGACCCTGGGGGTGACATTGAACATGTTAATGCTGACTGGGGTCTGAACCCCAGGTCGCTTCCTGAAGTGCTTTCTCGGGGTGAAACCTGAAACGCAACTGGACCAGTCACAAATGCACAACAGAGGCTAGGTATCCTGTGGCCATCAACTCACATTCTGACTCCCAGGCTATTCCACCAACTCCAACAATATCCAGAACAATGCAGCCTGTTTCAATGGCACAGGCATTTCCTCCCCCACCAATAGAGTGGCCGTAGTTTGTATCGTCAATACATTGCACTGTCGTTTGCTGTCTAGGTTATTCTGACAGCATCACTCAAAACTACAAGATTTACATTGAAGAAGGATAAAGTCAGAAGTCAATGGGAACGCCACCATCAGTAGGTTTCCTCCGACTTACATAACAATCTAACTTGTGATTAATCTAACTTGTGATTACATAACAATCTAACTTGTGATGTTATCACTTGATCTAAATCTTGGAAGTCGTTATTTAACAGTACTGCAGCAGTAGCTTCATCAGCAAGATTGCAGTGGTTCAAGCAGGCAGCTCAGACAATCAAAATTAAATTACTTATACTTTATCCTTTTGTCTCACATTGTTTTTTACTAATTGATTAAATGGCCCATTGGATATGCCAGGTTGACTGGATGGAAGCTCAAAGGCAGATATTTCAGCTTAAGAACTAAGAAACTTGTAGAAGTTTGTGTCTTCAGGATAGTGACCAAAAGAGATCCAATGATGATCCCCAATTACTCAAGAATTAGGGATCAGATGAGCAGATTTTTAGATTTATTCTGACTTCTGAGTGGTTAACAATAATTCTGTCCCAATCTTTCTTTCATGGATTTTGTTTTAGACTTTAGACTTCTGAGATACCGCATGGAAACTGGCCCTTCAGCCCACCGAGTCTGCTCAATCCATACACTAGCACTATCCTGCTGAAGAAACTCAGCGGGTGAGTTTCACCCACTGAGTTTCTCCATCATTTTTGTCTACCTTCGATTTTCCAGCATCTGCATTTCCCTCTTAAACACAAGCACAATCCTACACACTGGGGACAATTTACAATTTTACCGAAGCCTATTAAACTACAAACCTGTATGTCTTTGGAGTGTGGGTGGAAACCGGAACAAGCGAAGGAAACCCATATGGTCACGGGGAGAACGTACAAACTCTGTACAGACAGCACCCGTAGTCAGGAACAAACCAGGGTCTCTGGTGCTGTAAGGCAGCAACTCTACTGCTGCGCCACTTTGCCGCCCTTTAATAATGTTTAACTGCTTCAGGAAAAAGAGACGCCTGTCTCCCCTACACCACTCTGGTTTACATGTCGGTCTATTTTCCACATTAACTTAAATATGCATCAGGAAATTACAACCACTCAATTTCACTAACATTTCCAGACATGAATAAAACAACATAAATCATGAGCAAAAACCATGAATAATCTTACAATATACAAATGCACGTAGATTGAAATCAATGTTGTTCTCCATCTCCTCTCCATGCTGATCTGAACAAAATATTGAATCTTGGCTCTTTGCTTGTGTAACTCAGCACTCAAATATTAGCAGTAAATAAAACATAGCACAGTGGCGCATAAGTAGAGAGGCTGCCTTAGAATCCAGGTTTGATCCTGACTATGAGTGCTGTCTGTACAGAGTTTGTACGTTCTTCCTGTGACTGCACGGGTTTTCTCTGGTTTCCACCCACATTCCAAAGACATGCAAGTTTGTAGGTGAATTGGTTTCTGTAAATTGTCCCTAGTGTGTAGGATAGAACCAGTGTATGGGTGCAGAAGGGCCTTTTTTCCATGTTGTATCTACGGTGCTGGCTCGAAGGGCCGAATGGCCTCCCCTGCACCTATTTTCTATGTATCTCTAAACTAAACTAAACAAAAAAAGCACTTCTCACCCCTTTAAAATCAACATAAACATACATCATAAAAAATCCAACAGCATAACCTAGTTATGGTAAAGTTGTGAAATAAACCCACCTTCCATAACTGCAGAGAGCTTTTTTTTAATTGTATGATTCGAACATGTTTTAGCTGTCAATGTTCCACATGGCTTGTAGTGCCAGCTACATTCATTGTCGTCATTATAATAGTCACAGTAAACAGCTGCAACATAAAATGAAAAGAGTTGGCATACTGTTGTCAGTAAATGAGTCAACACACAAATGATTAAAAAGAGTCGTTTTACATCATAATCCAAACAGCAGGGATTGATAGGAATTATTCACAGGTTAAAACATTATATGGAAGTAGCTGCCATTAATTCAAAACAAGAACCATTCTTCAGAATATCTCTTCCAATGTTCAGAGAGAGCAGTAATCAGTTTAACATTAAAAGGTCTAAGACAATTGAATATGTTAATTGAAAAAAAGTGTTGGTGACCCACAGATGTACATAAGAAATTTATTAGGGGCCCAGCAATGCCACACGTTAATAGACACAGGGGTATCAGTATCAATAAATGACTTGCCCTTGCCAACAACAGGGAAGGGTATTTACATCACAGGTATAGGGGGAAACACAGTAAAGGCTAATTATCTTACTCTGAAGAGTGCACTTTCCAAGGTTTAACGCGCCTCGTGTGCGAGGTACTAATCTCCCTACACTACTTAGACAATGACTTGGGCTCAATATGTGTGATCACTGTAAATTTTGTCCATTTAGGTGTATTGGCTCTGATTTGTCTGGTATTTATTTAGATCTTGATGTTGAATCAGTAATGATTTTATACCACAGGGTTTATTTCCTATTTATTTTATGCGTTGTTTTCTTGTTCACTCTCATAGGTTAGTGCCCTTTCGTGAGTACAACTGATATTTAAGAAATATCATTTTCAACTTTCATCATTTGATGTTGTTGTGTTGCGGACTAGACTGATATTTGGTGTTGATGTATTGCTTTAACGAACCATTTTGCCTGAACTAACCATTTTGCAGCATCCATTCTCAGAAGGCTGCTGCCGGCTGCCTTGAGGGATGATGAGAGTACACACCAGGACGGTATGAATGGGCTACTTTGTCAGTAGTTCCTGGGAATGTGGGCTGGACAGAAACAAGTCTGTGGGCAGGGACAGATAGAACCATTTAAAATTAAAGGGGAAAGTAAGGAACAGATAGCTAATGAGTGGGGGGACCTCAGAACAAATAGAGCAGCAAAGGAACAAGTGACAAAAGAAATTGCTAGTGAGGAGAAAGCAGCTATCAAAGTCAGTCTAGTAAAATTGTGTACAAATATGGAGATGGAAAAGAAGAAGAGCGGAAAAGAGGGAGTAAGGGATGAGCTAGGTGGTAGCTGGACATGGGGAGGCAGGAGTGGCTGAAGCTCTAGCATGTGTAAGGCAGATACTAATTTCTGTAAAACTAATAATTTGGACTTACGACATCGTTCAGGAGTTCTCCAGCGAATACAAACACCAGCTTTATTACAGGCCTCTGCATATACTGCTACAGCAGTACAGAAACCCAGGTACTTCCCCTCCTTATCGCAAGCACAAGCTTCTTGGAGACAAGCATCATAGTATGGGTTAGGGTCAACCTGTTAAAATGACAGGAGTCAGAAATCAAATCAGCATTTGGAAAAAAAGGACATTATCCTCCATTTAAGCAAGCAAAATGTTTATTTTAAATGTCAACAACAGCATTAAAACAATTTGTGTTTGTCTAGGCACAAAAGAAAATGATTTGTGTAAAACAGGGCAATGCAGTATTTATTTTGCTAGTGTGCCTACTGCAATCCCAGGATTCACAGCAATTTCAAGAAGAGAAAGTGGTGAGACCCTGAGAATAGTGACTCTGGCTAACCAAGTGGTTCCTGACAGCCACCTCAAAGCACAAATGTGAAAAATGGGAGTCTTCAATGTTTCTCCCACCTAACTTCTTTGCAGTGATGTCAAAATATACGGGTGTGTAATACTTAGAGAATTGTTAATATGAGAGGCCTAGATAGATAGACCATCTGAGCCTTTTTCTCTGGATGGAAATGTCCAACACCACCGGGCATAGCCGTAAGATGAGAGGGGGAAAGGTTAATGGAGGTGTGTGGGGCAAGTTCTTTTACACAGAGGGTGGTGGGGACCTGGAAAGCATTACCAGGAATTACCAGGAAGGCAGATACAAAAGTGGCTTTTAAGAGGCACAAAGAAGTGCAGCGAACAGAGGGATATGAATCATGTACTGGCAGATGAGATCAGTTTATCTATGCATGATGTTCGGCATAGACATTTTTGGCCGAAAGGCCCGTTCCAGTGCTGTACTGTTCTATGTTCTATACTGAACTGCACTTTCGCAGAAACTAAACATCCTTACCTTACCACATAGAATTAGAATTGTTCTTACAAACATGTCACTAAAATTGGGGAGATAGAGTCATAGAGTGATGCAATGTGCAAACAGGCCCTTCGGACTAACTTGTCCACACATCCCAGCTACACTAGTCACACCTGCCTGCGCTTGGTCCATATCCCTCCAAACCTGTCCTATCCATGTACCTGTCTAACTGTTTCTTAAACGTTGGGATAGTCCCAACCTCAACTATCTCATCTGACAGCTTGTTCCATACACGCACCACCCTTTGTGTGACAAAGTTACCCCTCGGATTCCTATTAAATCTTTTCCCCTTCAACTTGAACCTATGTCCTCTGGTCCTAGATTCCTCTTCTCTGGGAAAGAAACTCTGTGCATCTACCTGATCTATTCCTCTCATGATTTTATATACCTCTATAAGATTATCCCTCATCCTCCTTCGCTCCAAGGAATAGAGACCCAGCTTTCTCAACCTCTCCCTATAGCTCACACAATCTAGTCCTGGCAACATCCTAGTAAATCTTCTTTGAACCCTTTCAAGCTGGACAATATCTTTCCTATAACATGGAACACGATATTCAAAATGCGGTCTCACCAACGACTTATACAACTTCAATATGACCTCCCAACTTCTAAACTCTATACTCTGACTGATGAAGGCCAATGTGCCAAAAGTCTTTTTGACCACCTTATCTACCTGCGACTTGACCTTCAAGAAACCATGCTTGTGCAGTCCTAGATCCCTCTGCTCTATAACTCTCCCCAGTGGCCTACCATTGTCCCAAATTGCAACACTTCACACTTCTCTGTATTAAATTCCATCACCCATTGCTCAGCCCACCTGGTCAATCGATCAAGATCCTGCTGCAATCTTTCACAACCATCTTCACTGTCTGCAAAACCACCCACTTTTGTGTCATCAGCAAACTTGCTAATCTTGCCCTGTATGTTCTAATCCAAATCATTGATGTAGATGACAAACAGTAACGGGCCCAGCACCGAACCCTGAGGCACACCACTAGTCACAGGCCTCCAGTCCGAGAAGCAACCTTCCACCATCACCCTCTGCTTCCTACCATGGAGCCAATTTACCATCCATTCAGCTATCTCTCCTTGGATCCCATGTGATCTAACTTTCCAGAGCAGCCTACCATGCGGAACCTTGTCAAATGCCTAACTGAAATCCATGTATACAACGCCTACAGCTCTGCCCTCATCGACCTTTTTGGTCACGTTAAAAAAAAAATCAATCAGATTTGTTGGACATGACCTCCCACGTACAAAACCATGCTGACTATCACTAATCAGCCCTTGCCCATCCAAATGCCTGTATAACCTATCCCTCAAAATATTCTCTAGTAACTTTCCAACTACAGATATTAAGCTCACTGGCCTATAGGTACCAGCATTTTCCCTGCAGCCCTTCTTGAAAAGAGGCACAACATTTGCCACCCTCCAGTCTTCCGGCATCTCTCCTGTATTTAAGGACGACTGGTAAATTTCATGCAGAGCTCCCGCAATTTCCCCTCTGGTTTCCCACAATGTCCTCAGATATATCTGATCAGGCCCTGGAGATTTGTCTACCTACTTAAATGATAGTAGCTTCAGTACTTCTTCGACGGTATCACTGACTGCTATCAAGACACTTCTTTTGACTGTCCCTAGTTCCTCCGTCCTACTGTCTTTCTCCTCGGTAAATACAGAGGAGAAATACTCAATGAGGACCTTGCCCATCTCCTGTGGCTCCACACAGAGGTGACCGCTTTGATTCCTGAGAGGTCCCACTCTCCCTCCAGTTACCTTTTTTCTGCTTATCTTTTGGGATTGTCCTTAATGCTGCCCACCAGAGCTATCTCCTGGCCCCTTTTTGCCCTTCTGATCTCCTTTTTCAGTTTATTCCTTAGTTCCCAAAACTCCTCCAGAGATGCATTTGATCCCAGCTGCCTATACCTGTCCCATGCATCCTTGTTTTTGACCAATGCCTCAATTTCCTTACATTTGCCTGCTTTGCCCTTCACTCTAACGGGGACGTATGTATCCTGAGCTTTTGTCAGCACACTTTTAAAAACATCCCACTAGGCCGATGTTCCATTCCCCTCAAATAACCTACTCCAGTCAACTTGAGCGAGACCTTCTCTCATACCCTCAAAGTTGGCCTTACCCCAGTTGAGCCTTTTAACACGTGGCCCTTCTCTGTCCCTATCCATAACTATCTTAAACCTAGTTAAAATCCCCTACTACAACAACCTTATTTGACCTGCAGCTGTCTGCAATCTTCTGGCATATTTGTTCTTCTAATTCCCGTTGGCTATTCGGCGGTCTATAGAACACCCCCAACAAGTTGATCATCCCTTTCTTGTTCCTTAGCTCCACCCATATAGCCTCACTAGACGAACCGTCCATAATGTTCACCTCTGACCACTGCTGTGACATCCTCCTTAACCAACAATGCAATGCCCCCTCCTCTTTTTCCCTCACCATTTTCTCTCCTGAAGCTCCTGTACCCTGGAAGATTGATCTGCCAGTTCTACCCCTCCCTTAACCAGGTTTCAGTTATGGCTACAACGTCCCAGTCGCTCGTACCTATCCAGGCCCTAAGCTCATCTGCCTTACCCGTCGGGCCCCTTGCATTAAAATACATGCAGAATAGATTTATAATAGTGTCTTACCTTACTGAGACATTGCTGAAACTCTCCATTTGGATTAGTAATTATGGAACATTTCTTTGTTGCCCAGGGAGAACAGAATGGATTTTCCTCACAGGGGAATGTTTGATTTACTGAACTTGCGCAGGAATCTGTAGACTTCCAACTGTTCCCAAACTCAATGGAATTGCTTGCCAGAGAGTTAAATTTTGTTTTAAGATCATCTTCAGTGTTATCATTGAAGTTTCCACAGAGACCACACACTTTATCCTATTGTACCAGTTACAAAATAATCAAAAATGTTGTTGAAGATGTTAATCAGGCATTCCATAGTCAATGTTCAAGTAGACGAACAAATAAAATGACATAATCCACCATTCAGAAATATATGCTTTCAGCCTGCAAATATCACAATTTACGTTACAACATTTGTTTACGTTGTACTTTTATACCCACATTGGTTCACACTAAATAAGTTAGTTCACCTCGGCTGACATATCAGAACTTGGCCACAGCATGACTGGTTTCGGGCAGAAGATCAATTGAGTATAACAGTTGGGAGCAATTTGGATAATAGTTAGCATGTCATGTTGCAGATGTACATAACATTGGTTAGATCAGACAGTTTTGGTTTCCACACTAGAGGAAGGATAGGCTAATAATGTAGAGAGCACAGACTTTTACCAGGATATTGCCAGGGATGGAATGCTGCAGTTATAAGGAGCTATTGGATAACCTGGTCTTATTCTTACTAACAACATTGGAGGACTAACATCGGAGGCTGAAGGAAGACATTGTGGAGGTTTATAACATTGAGAGACATAGGAAAGATAGATGGAATATTTTTCCAGGGCAGGAAAATCTATAATGAGAGAGCATAAGTATAAGGTGAAAGGGGAGAAATTTAAAGAAGATCTGAGGAGTAAGTTTTTGACACAAAGACTGGTGAATATCTGCAATGAGCTGTCCAAACAGAGTGGAAGCAGATACAATTACAATGTTTAAAAGGTATTTGGACAGGTACTTGTTTGGGATCATACGAACAAATGTGATCAGCATAAATGGGCATTATAATCGGCATGGATAAGATGGGCCAAATAGACACGTTTTTGTACCGTACGTTTGTATGATTTTAAATTCTCCTGCATGAAAGAGGTTGGCAGGACAGGAGTGGACTGGAATACAAAACTGCTGGCCTTATTTTTGGTATCATATTTAAACAATGACCTCTTGGCCTCAGGTCTGGACAGTCACCAATGCCTCAGCCACTCCACTCCAGCATCTTTTCTTTTTTGGATACAATGTGGAATTAGCCCTTCAGCCCACCAAGTACACAGCGTCTATAGATCACCCGTATTTTAGATCCGTGTTATCCCACTTTTGTATCCTGCACCCTAAGGGCAATTTACAGAAGCCAATTAACCGACAAACCCGCATGTCTTTGAGATATGGGAGGAAACTGGAGCACCTAGAGAAAACCAATACGGTCACAGGAAGAACATACAAACTCGGCACAGATAGCACCCATAGTCAGGATTGAACCTGGGTCTCTGGCACTGCAAGGCAACACTTCTACCGCTGACCCACTGGCAAGATCTTTGGGAAAGTAAACTGGAAAACTGGGGGAGAAAACACAATGCTTTCATCTTGATTTTTGCAGGACTAAACTAGATGGTACCAGTAGTAATATACTATCCTATCCATGAGCATCCTGCAATTATTTTTCTCTTATCTGCAAGAATCTGAAAACTGGTGATGGATTAAAAACATTTTGACCAGTGGTGCAGCAGTAGAGTTGCTGCCTTGAAGTGCCAGGGACCCAGGTTCGATCCTGACCATGGGTGCTATCTGGACGGTGTTGAAACATTCTCTCTGGAAGCACATTGGGGAGCTTGACAGACTAAATATTTTGGTTGGAATGTTAGGCTTATGGACCACTGACTCAGGAAAATGTTCAGCCACTGTATGATTGAGTTGAGTAGAAATTTCTGTATTCAGAGAGGTGGTAGTGTTTAGAATTCTTAAACCCTTGGGTCTATGTATCCTTAAACATGCTTAACTCTATGTCCTATTCAAATGTTCAACTGTTCTGAACAGTGGCTACAAAGCAGGTGAAGTACATAACAGAAAAATTCATACACCACACACCATTATAGAGCTGGTTAGGGTCAAGACATAGTTGTAGGCCATCTCCCTGAACTCTTTGCAAATGGCTCAGCATTGCATAAACATCTTATATGAGGAGTTGTGTGAATTTATCACTCATAAATATGAATCCAAGACTAACCCATCTGAAATTTCTCCAGATGTATTATTTTTCCATTGATGGCCCTGGAAATGTAAATGATCTAAGGGAAATTCATAGGGCATTGAGGAATGATGAGGTAAATTAATATTTTATTTTTCTCAATGGGATATAACCCTGAAGTTGTATTACGTGATTGGTCATACTTTTTCCTTTTCCATATCCAATTTGATCCATTATAGATGCATATTTGCTGATATTCCATCTTTCTTCTCTGCCAATACCATTATGATGTGTTTTGGTTCAGAGAATAATGCTTTTATTTTGGTCATAAATAGCCTCATCTAATCAAGTATTTTCTCCAGGGCATCACATTGCTGTCTGACAACTTGTCTGATCGATCTTCATATTATACTCTTCTGTAAGCTTCCAGATTCTCAACTTCCATTTGGCTGGATTGAGGAAAAAGATTCACAAACAAAACAAAATGCTTAAATTCAAAACCTCACCCACCTTCCAGCGTTGATCAAGTGTGACTGAGAACCTTGTGTGCTTGTCCCAAATCACAGTAATACCATTGGAAAATGTTAGGCTTAAATAAAGCCCAATAGTGTGAAGTGAATAAGAATCAACTGTGCAACTTGAATTAGAATTTTCATCAGACACTTTTACTTTCCCATCTTCCAAAATTATTTCTTTTCCCTAAAAGACAAATAAACTCTTGCAAATTAATGCTTAATAATGAGATTGATCATCAATATTCAAAATCAAAAATCTGCATTTTGACAACATTTTTAATCTTTGCCTTAATTGATCAGACAATGGAGTATAAGAGTCATGGCATCACGTTGTGGTTCTATAGGACATTGGAGTATTATGTGTGGTTCTGCTTGCTCCACTACAGGAAGGATGTGGACGTTTTGGAGAGGGTGCAGAGGAGATTTACCAGAATGTTGTGGGGATTAGAGGGTATTCACTATACAGAGAGGTTGGACAAATTTGATTTTTTTCCCCTCTGGAACGTTAGACGTTGAGGGAACACCCTGATAGAAGTATATAAAAGAAGTGAATCGAGGAATAGGTAGGGTAAACATTCAGAACCTTTTTTCTCAGAATGGAAATTTCGAGGACTAGATTTAAGGTCATGGATTTAAGTTGAGGGTTACAAAGTTTAAGGGAGATGTGTGAGGCATGCTTTTTGACACTGAGTTTGGTGTGTGCCTAGAACACGTTTGTCAAGAGTGATGGTGGAGGCAGATTTTATAATGGCATTTAGGAGGTTTTCAGATAGTCACATTTAATATGCAAGAATGGAGGGATATGGATCACAGGCAGGCAGAGGAGATTAGTTTAATTTGGGATCTTGTTTGGCAGAGACATTGTGGGCCAAAGGGCCTATTTTTGTGCTGTACTGTTCTATGTTTAAGTTATTTTAAGAAAATAGCAGCAGAAACCGGGAGGATAGAATCAGCAATGATGGATGAGATGGGCGAGGAGCTAGGCCGGTAGGAGGGGAGAGGGAACTGGGGTCTGGCCTACCATGCCCTTGTGATTGGCTGTGAGGGGAACTCCCTGGGACGGACGAGGTGAAGGACGTGGCATCCAAGGAAGGAGATGACAGGAGACCCGCAACAGCCTGGGACTTGCCAGGAAAAGGCACCACTCATAAGAACTGGAGCATGGACTTTGAAAATGGCACCTAAACATGGTGCCTCTTGCATGCGGGCTTATTAGACTATTTATGTAAACTTGCTAACCATGGATCGGGGGCATGGCAATATTCTACTGGACCACTAGTACGAAAAATAATTTCACTGTGTTAGCACTTCACACATGTGACAATAGAAGCACCATTGAATCATTGAACATAGCTAGTAAGAATTGTAAATTAGTAGATATACCTCAAAAATAATCTTAATATTTCTTGAACATGTCACTCCATTTTCACAGCAAGGAACATTTTCTATGAGCACTTGAAATGTACCACGTTCTCCTTTACAATGGTCCTGAATAAAAGATTGTTTTAAATATATTAATGGAGTGCAGTTTATATTCCTGTAAACAGTTTAGTAATCAACACCAATCTGCATATCAGTATAATGAGGAAAATGTACAAAACAATTTTACTCGTAAACAATTAATGATATTAATTATATAGTCAGGTTGAAGAGGAACTTTAAATGAACTATGTTGTCATTTAGATATTGGTAGAGTGTTGTTATATCTGTTTAAATCTTTGTTTAATGTTAAGCAGATTAGATACAAATATATGAATCATTTTCTCTTAAAATAGGTAATTGCAATTTACCTGAACAAATATATATTCACAATTACCCTCGTATGTGAATCGAAAATCATCAAATGTTATGTATTGACCTTCACCATAAACTTGACAGGTCTTTGTGCATGGCTTATCAGTGCAGGTCCATGAACCACCTTGGCATTTGCTGCAATATAAGGAACAGTGAAATTTCTCTCTTTATACCAAGCACCTTTAAATATTTCAGATTTATCAGTTTTACATTTGCTGGGCCTCACCACTGACTGCAATCAAGTTGGATTTCTTTTCCTTTGGCATAACTACTTCCTTCATATAAACAAGGGCAATTTTCAGTCAAAACGCATTTTCCACTGTCATCTTCAGCTTTACCTTCAGGACAAAAACATCCAGGTACACATTCGTTTGTCTGTTGTGCAAAAGAAAAATTAAAATGATTTTTGCAAAATGTTTGTGTCATGATGTCAAAAGATATACAAGAGCTCTATGAATATATAAAATGATAAAAAAAATTACACAATTGCAACATAGTTCCCCAACGCTTAGAAATAAATCTGAAGAAGTAACCCGACCCAAAACATTGTCTATCCATTTAGTTCTGCAGATGCTGCCCGACCTACTGAGTTCTTCTATCACTTGATTTATTGCTCAGAAGTGGAAGACTCATTGCAGAGAATGAGAGAAAAGCAGAGCAATGAAACAAAAGCATTGGCTCTGTCACAGAAGGCTAATACTGGTAATTATCCGGAACTGTCAAGACATCAAAAGTTAAAGAACAATTGCAGTAATAATGGATACATCGGTTGCATTTTCAAGAATTCTATAAATCATGGAATAGATTTTGCTAATTGGATGGCAACTGTAATCCTGCCATTTAAAAAGGGGAGAGAGAAAACAAGAAACTGCAGACCTGTTACCTGATCATCAATAGAAGGGAAATTTCTAGAGCCAATTAAAGATGATGAGGTAACAGGAAACAAGGAAAATATGATCAAGATTAGACATTGTCAACATAAATTTCTATGAAGGAAATAGTGTTTTACAAATCAACTGTTTTTTTTAAATATTATTGGTAAGGTGGACAAGGAATAAGCAGTGATGTAAAGTGATTGCATTTTCAAAGGTTTTATAAAAGTCCTACAAAAACGGATAGCATCCAAAATTGTAGTGTTTGGAAGTGACGGACGGGAAATAAGGAAATTGAATAAATAAACACTTTTTGGGGTGACAGGTGATAAAGTGAAGGATCCAACAGGATTATTTGGACTTTTGCTATTCATATATAATTTGGATGAGGGGATAAAATAAAATATTTTGAAGTTTGCGAATGACATTAAGCTGGGTTATATTGTGAATTGTGAGGAGGATGACTGAGACTGAGACAGACTGAGTGAGCAGGATTTAGATACATGACACGTACAATATTATGTGGGCTATCAAATTCACTGGGAAAACTAAAAAGCACAGTATATCATTTAAATAATGTAAGATACTCCAGATTTTTGTGTCTATCTTCGGTATAAACCAGCATCTGCAGTTCCTTCCTACAGAAAGCAAATAGTTGCTGGTTTTCATAGCAAGAACACACAAGTAGAGGAATGATTTGTTACAATGATGCAGTGTCTTGATGAGCTCACATTTGGAATATCATGCTGTGATCTACTCTTGACTGAAAGGGAGTAAAGGCTCTGTCTCACGGTGTTGCGGTCATCGGCAGTGAAGCGCGGCTTCGCCTGTAGAGTGGACCGCACGGCAACGGCGAGAGCGCCGAGCCTATGCCACGGGAGCGCCGCACGGATGCTGCGCGGGGGCCGAGTGATTTAAATACGGCTGGTCCCACGAGCTTGCGGTAAGTTATAAAAAGGGCGGGACGACTGCGATGACGTAATTTTGGATCTGCGGGGCTGTGGCGGCGGCCGTCCTGATCGCGGCGCTGTAGCGGTGGCTGTGGCGGCGGCCGTGCCGCACACGTGACTCACTAGCGGCGGCGGCTGTGCTGATCGCGGCGCTGTAGCGGTGGCTGTGGCGGCGGCCGTGCCGCACACGTGCCTCACTGGCGGAGGCTGTGGCGGTACAAGTTCGACGCACGGCGCTCGAGCCACACTGGCGGCGGCTGTGGCGGCGGCCGTGCCGCACTCGTGCCTCACTGGCAGAGGCTGTGCGGTAGGAACATATTTTTGAACAGTGTTGGTTTTATTTTAGCACCGTGCGGTGTTGGGAACAACGGCGCACGGCCCCGGAATTGTGCGTTTGACCGAGTGCGCGGTCTATGGCGGCCCAGGAGCGGTAGATTCTTCCTGTTTTGCCGCCAATGACCGCAGACTCGTGAGACAGGCCTTTAAGACAAAGATTGAATACACTGATTCAATCACATTTCTGTGAGTCAGGAATCACAGGAAGTACATTGGATTTCCTTCTAGACCTTTGACCAAATTTTGTGACAATTTATTGTCACCAATACTGAAATGAGCTTCTTGTTCTGCCTCTGTCTGATCATTACTGTAAGCCTCCACATTAATATTACAGTAATGTAACCCATTTTTTTTACAATATCTTGATTCGAAAGGTATGTTTAATTATATTTTGTACAATGATATTGTATTATGATGTGTTATAATTAGATTTGTATTATGTTATAATTATATTTTTGTTTAAATTGAGATAGACAATTTTGGGTTATGGTTCAGTTCTTTGCAGGTATGCAATGTACAATTTGAACAGCCTGTTATATTGGACATCACTTACACAGTTTAATGCCAGGTTACTGCATTTCTTTCCACAGTGAATCTGATTTCCAGTAGGGGAACAACGAAGAAGTTCCTTTCCCCCTGTGCATACTAATGAATTAAACAAAAACAGAAAATTATGTCATGGAGATTTCGATGCAGGCCTCTGATTATGACAGCATGTAAAGATACTAATTTTACCTGTGGGTGTAGTCGTGGTTTCAGTAACTGGATTGCAATCAATTGATCCCCCTTGGCAATAGCTGAAGGGACAAAAAATGAGTTAACTATCTAGTTTCACTTGGTTCATGATTACACTTGAATAGACTTTAACAGATATGCTTACCAATCATCAACTTTCTCTCCAGGTTGAATATAAATCCCCTTGTAGTAACACGAGCAGTCTTGAGCATTAACACAGGCTCCATTTTCATTCATATACTTGCCCTCTGGGCAGCCACAGCCATAAACTGGAGTATCCTTCACGTCACAGGTGAAATCAGTTTTGGTTAATAATTTGCAGTTCCGGTTACAGGTTGTCATTTCATTGTCAAAAATTTGGTTGTTCTTACAGGTTGTATCTGCAATAAAAAATCAGAGTAGAGCTGAGAACCCATGAAAGCCACACATAGAGCACTCATATTTATCTTCAGAAAGAAGTTTCATGTCAGAAAATCCACCTCGAACAGGACAGGTATAACTGGCCACCAATGCCAAATTTCAGCTGATTTTCTTCACTGTACATAATATCCAAAAAGTGGCTGAGTGAACTCAGTGACAATTGATGCAGAAGATCAGTGTCGTATTGACACCGTTCCTGGCTGTTCAAAAATGTCTTTGACAGTGGATCTTTCTGATAATGAGGAAGTATGTTAGGGGGACAAACAGCTGGAATAACTCAGCGGGTCAGACAGCATCTCCAGAGAAAAGGAATAGGTGACGTTTCGGGCGAGAACTTTCTTCATGTCCTATCGACAAATCCATTTTGTCCGATTACTGTTCAGTCAGTTTACTTTCAATTGCCAGCAAATTTATGGAAGCTGTTCCTGATAGAGTTGTTTGTCACTTTGTCATGATCAGCCTATTGATCAATATTCATCTATGGTTCCATCAGACACACCCCACACCAGACCTTGTCCACACATGTATAAATAATTTAAATTTCAGCTATGATGTGATTGAGTGCACTTGAGTCAATTGTTAGGGTCATGCATTGCATCTCAGAACTAGGAACAAAGTTGAAGAAATTCCTTAGGGCAATGTCCAAAACCCAAGCTTCTGCAGCTACTTCATCAGGAACAATTTTTCCATCATGTCAGAAGTGAGAATGTTCAATGAAAATCCAAAACCACAGATGCTAGAAATCTGAAATAAGATGCTGGAAACTCAGCAGATCAGTCAGCATCTGTGGAAAGTTAAAGACACTTTATTGAGACATTTGGTTAAGGGTAAATTTGTAGAGGTTAAAGCACATCTCCTTAAAGAGAAAGACGTTCTCTTTAAGGAGATGCACATTAGAACCCTAGCAAATATGTGCAGGTGTAGGCCATTCGGCCATTCGAGCCAGCACCGGCATTCAATATGAGCATGACTGATCATGCAAAATCAGTACCCCGTTCCTGCTTTCTCCTCATATCCCTTGATTCTGTTAGCCCTAAGAGCTATATCTAACTCTCTCTTGAAAACATCCAGTGAATTGGCCTCCACTCCCCTCTGTGACAGAGAATTCCACAGATTCACAAATCTCTGGGTGAAAAGGTTTTTCCTCATCTCAGTCCTAAATGGCCTACTCCTTATTCTTAAACTGTGACCCCTGGTTCTGGACTCCCCCAACATCGAGAACATTTTTCCTGCATCTAGCCTGTCCAATCCCTTAAGAATGTTATTTGTTTCTATAAGATCCCCTCTCCCTTCTAAATTCCAGTGAATATAAACCCAGTCGATCCATTGTCCTCCCTGTGTAGTGGGGAACTATCCTCATTATTGGATCCATCCAATTCAGGAACTATCCAATATTCCCAATTGGAAATACCCAATTTCATCAGTATTGAACATTCTCTCACAATAGGTCAGAAAGCATCTTTAAAGAGAGATACAGCAAACTTCTGTATTAAACTCAAATCTTTCCGCAGATGCTGTCTGATATTCAATGTTACTGTAATCATTTCTCACCTTCAGGATTGTGGATGTCACAAAATTACTTTGATGTTATGAGCAGAAAAGTGATTGGTTGTGATTTGTAGTGAGTGGTTCACCTCCTGACTCATTGAAGTCTTGCACCAACTATAAGGTATCAGTCAGGTACCATGGCTTTGTTAGCGTACTTCACAAACTCATGGTCTCCACTATTTGGAATCAACATTTGGAAACACCAGTGCCCCCACAAGTTGCTCACATCTTAATCTGGAATTTCATTAGCGTACTTTCATTGTCATTGCATCAAATTCCTGCGAGCCTAAGCATAATAAGGCAGGCGATGTTTTGGTTCAGGACCCTTCATCAGTCGAAAGAAGGGTTCCAACTCAAAATGCCATCAGTACATTTCCTTCCATAGAGTTGCCTGACCACAGAGTTTACCCAGTAATTTATTTTTTGCTCAAGGTTTGATCATCAGCTGTCTCTTGTGGCTCCAAAACAAGGCAGATTATTGAAATGAACATAAGAACTAGCAGCACGATATACCATTTAATATCATGGCAGAACTGAATGTGAACACGTCCACTTCCCATCTATCTGCAGTAACACATGAAAAGTGCTGAGCTGCAGAGGAAAAAATGATAATGTAGTGTACTCTCGATCCATGGCTACTCCAGGATACTATCTTAGGTGATACCATAGCAGCAGAAAAAAGGTACATAACTTCAAGGATGTGAAGAGCAAATTTAGAATAACGTCAGTATACATGTTTTTCAAAGAGGAGTAATTCCTGTTGAAATCGATTGTCAGGAAAGACTTCAGTAGTCACAATGCTGTATTCATTTAAGAATCAGCTTCTAATTGCAATGGAAAGTTAGTATAGTTCATATATTGAAAGGAAAAAAAATCAAAATAGAAACAATGTTCACATGGTACTGGGCTCAGATCTCTACGTATTAATAGACTGTAAGTTTTATCCAATGTCATAAACTGCTTTTTGTTAGCAGGAAAGGAGATGAATTTCTATGAAATTTAAAAACCTCAACTTACTGCAAATTGTTCCACTCCAACCCTTCAGTATGACACCTCTTGCTGCACATGCATGAACATAAGCCCCTAGTGCAGCACAGATGCAATGATCAAGCTTCTCGCAGTTGCATATGGAAATCTTGCACATCTTTAAAAAAATATATATATATAATAATCACTTGTTCATTTAATATCATTAAATTCATGTAAACTGGAATCTAGAGGTGATAACAAGAAAACACAAGCCATTATACCACTTAAAAACAAAATGGGGTCTTATTTAACTAGCAGTTAAAACATGACTTTTGAGACCTCTTGTCATCCAAGTTTGTTAGAAGAGCCAGTCGCCATCCAATCCAATTTACAAGATGCCTCAAAAAAAGGCAGATGACTGTGGTCAGTCATCCCAGCTTCAGAATGACATTACAGGTTTCATCGAGGCAGTAACCATCTTCCGTTGCTTCATCGATGGCCTTCCATCTTAACATCAGAAGTTGCAGGTTATTGCCATTTACCAGCATGGGCTGATAAGTGGCAATTAACATTCATGTGCAGAACTGCCATGCAACGAGAATCTTCGACAAGAGAGTGGTTAACCTTCCTTGCAAGGTAATTTAAAAGATCATGCATGGGACAATAGGACAGGTTATAGTCAGTTTAACTTTTGCCTCTTTTACTGTTTCTTTGTCGCAGATGTTGAATACGGCTGTGGGACATTTCATTTTACTTAAGGCAGGAAAAGTTGCTATTTGTACATATTTACAAAATGCTTGTCCTTACCTGATAATATTGAATGTAATCCACTGTGGAATGACATTGAGTAAAAACACCATTTGTTTTCAGCAGAGCACAACGTTCCTTTGCATAGAATTCTACAAAAGAAGTCGGATAAGGTATGATTGAATGTAGTCTATGAATATCTTAAATTCAGATATTAGAATCAAACTTAATTTAATACAGATATAGTGAAATAAATTAGGCTGGGTCAATGGAGTTGCATGATGTTGCTAGAACGTTGGTTCAGAATCAAACACAGGTTTTGGTGCTGTGTAGCAGCAACACTATTTGCACTCTGCTGTGGACCGTCAATCCCCAGCTAGAAATTACATCTGATTGATAAATGTGGCATCCAGTTGAGAAGGGAGCATCCTAAAGTATGTTGGAGTACAGTGGGGAGGTAATTCATTTTCAGGGTTGGTGGGTCTGACCCTCGGCCTCTGCATGGACTGTGGAGATCTGTTGAAAGAGGAACAGTGAAGATAGACACAAAATGCTGGAGTAACTCAGCGGGCCAGGCTGCATCTCTGGAGAGAAGGAACGGGTGACATTTTGGGTTGAGACCCTTCTTCAGCGTTGAAAGAGGAAGCTTGACATACATGTTCCATCATTGAAAAATGTGCAGACCTGAGAACATAGAGCAGTACAACACAGGAACAGACCCATCGGCCCGCATTGTCTGTGCCAAACATGACACTAGACCAATTCTTATCTGCCTGCACATAATTCATATCCCTCCTTTCCCTGCATACCCATGTGCCTATCGAAAAGCATCTTAAATGCCTCTATCTTATTAACTTAGGTTTTATGTTTGGCCATTTCTGTTTTCTCCTGTGACTCAAACAATCCACTTTTTTTGTGCCAAAATTGACATTATGGCCATCTAAGTGATCCATGTCAAAAGTATACTGCTTCAGACTAAATACTTATTGCAGCAAAAAATTGGGGTGAAAACAGTGCATTACCTTTTTCTGAACTGATACAAGTTGGATTTTCCTTTTCAGGAGGGCTGCATTTAACGTCAGCAGCCCATGAATGAGCAAAATTGACATGTGATGGTTCCACCACATTCTGTACAGAGGTGAAGTCATCAATAGCCTTGCCATTAAAATTGCCACACAAGCCTAGAATGCAAAAAATAGAAAAACTTTGGGAAAATGAATGTATTTAATTTTATTGAGCTGTTGTTTGAATTGAAAAACATCATAAAATAAGAGCCTGTTTCTTTGAACATCTTTACAGAATTTATTCCTTAAACTGAAAAAAATACCTTCAAACATGTCATCACTTTCATTGTTTGATGCATATCTCTAATTCTTTTTTTTTCCAGTCACTAGTTAACTAGTGCTCCATTATTGTTTTTTTATTTCATTGCGATTATGTATTAATACATTGTACCAAAATCAAAAATCTTCCCCTTTATAATTGTGATACCTTTTCTCTTTTCGTCCTGTTCAACTTCCCTGCAAATGTTGACAGTCTCTCATACTGTCACCCAGTAGAGCTTCAGATTCAGTGTCATCTCTCTTGTTGGCTCTAAAATGAACTGTTGCCGCCGTATCCCTTGTATTGGTTCACTAGTTTTCCCTGCACTATCACCTCCAGAAGTCTACAAGGATATTTTTTCTGGGGCTCGACTCATTCTGAATTAAATTTGTTTCCTACAGGTTTTTGCAAACATTGGGTTGGCTTCCAAAGACGCATTCACATTTATCTTTCTTCCATTTCAGTTCTAGTTGCCATAAACCTCACTGGCATCCAGATGCTACAATTCCGCACTTCCTTCTGAGCGCAGCCATTCATTCTTATCTAATACTGCACAGGTTTATCACATTCAACCATCACCTCTTCAAACGACCTCACTATGAGCAAGGATAACAAAGATAAGGGTGTCCTTCACAAACTGCGATGTCAACAAACTGTGCAGTAACTCATATAAAATGTCATTCCACTTGGTTATTACATATCATCAGATCCTTTGTCCATGAACAGTTTGATTGGCTTTATTTTGATAAGCTTGAAGCTGGGCCACAGAGCCAAGATAATTTGCCAGGACACAGTGGCTTGATGTCTACGTTACTTATGCCTAAGAATTTAATGACACAAAACCTTTTAATCAGGAGATTATACTGTTGCCCATTTCTGGATGAGGTTATCTCAATCAAAAAATTGGATCGGCGTCTAAAGCTTATACAACATTAGATGTATATGAAATTACAATGCATTGTCCAATGCTGCCGTTTTCAGCCCTATTTTACTAAAATTAGGTAACCTAGATCAGCATAACAAATATCATTTAATAATCACAAAAGTAAAGGAGCATCACATGCCAAAATGTTCAAATGAAGATAAATTCAATGATCAACATTCCAACCTTAGTGTTTGACAACTTTTTCACATGGTGGGTGTATGGAACAAGCTGCCTGAGGAGGTAGTTGAGGCTGGGACTATCCCATCGTTTAAGAAACAGTTGGACAAGTACCTGGATAGGGCAGGTTTGGAGGATTATGGACCAAGCGCAGGCAAGTGGGACTAGGGTAACTGGGACATTGATGGCCGATGTGGGTGAGTTGTGCTGAAGGGCCTGTTTCCACACCGTATTAATCTATGACTATAACTCTATCACAATATCTGTTGTGCTCAAAATATGCAGACATTTTCTTTGCTCCATCATCATTCACAACTTTTTTGCTTTGTTGATCATTCTGCAGCTCACAGTAATATGGAGCCACCTATGTCATGGGAATTCAACATAGTTTTGGAGTGCAAGGAAGGTGGCCACACACTAAAGGCAACATTGCCTTCAGTGTCTTAGCAATGTTTTAAACAGTTGGTGTGTTGCTGCATCGTCAATGTGATCTTTCAGTTTTGGCAAATTTCCTCGCCCACTAATGGACAAAACCTTGACAATAGCAATGAATTTCTACTGCTCTCTCTGGGAAATGGGTACTTTGCGATTTTTTGATCTGAAGTAAAAACTACGTCAATTTGATTTGCAATGACTATGATTAATTGGGGTTATATGATATAGTGCCTCTATCCAACTCGAGGAGTTTAAATCTTGTTCATCCTAAGTAGTCATTTAACCTTACCTCCTAAACTTCGTTTATTACCATCCAACAGCGAAACGTAAAGCTGCATAATGGGAGAAATCTGTATCTGCATTGTCAACCCGTGTGTTGTTTCAAGTTGAATGAAATGTGAAGATGGTTTAAATATTATAGTTCCATCTATGAAATAAAAAAAATTCATTTAATTTAATTATAACTTCATCCTTAAGAGAACTTAATTTCCTTTAATTTTGTTCATACCCCTTTGTGATGGAAGTGCAACAATTTCTCCATTCAAGGTAACGTCACCATTATTATTGAATTCATACTTGGTCTATAAAAAAAAAGATTGTTTTCAAATATCATTCAAAATTATAACAAAAGTGTTAAAGCAACTCATAAAGTCCTACCTTATGTGTGGAAAATATAATACGCCGTAAGCAAATATGTTCAGTTGCTTTGTGACATTCACGCATCTGAATGATCACTTTCCAGAGATCCTCCTGCAGAGTCTACAAAAAAAAGACATTAAAGTTTAGAACTTTTAGCTTAATTTCAAGGGTTAATATCAGTGACCATCTAAACTGTGAGTTGCAGTAAAATGTCTCACTTACAGTAACTGCAATGTATGTGCAATCTCCTCTCAAATTATAGTATTTCCCATCAAATGTTGTGATATGTGTTCCTTCTTCCACTTTGCAACTTCTGGAACAATTACGATGAGAACATTCCCATAGTCCACCTTTGCAAACACTGAGAAAAAGAAGACCAATATTGTTAGTAAAGCATTTGATGAGAGTGGATGAATGATCCACAATTAGAAGCTGTTACCATGTTTCACACGAAGTATTCCTTTTGGCTCCTGCATCATAAATGGTTCCACTGTATTCACAAGGACACTCTGATTTTCTGATGCATTTGTTGTCATGTCTAATGTTATCAAGAAGAGTACCTGAAGTTGAACAGAACACCTGCTTAAGTGTATTGTTTCATGAACAGGATTAAGTTTAAGATTTTCACAATTGAAGAACTTACTAGAGCTTTCTTGTCTGGTATTTTGAACTCATTAAACAAAGGGAATTTTCATTCATGGAAAATAAGTTGTTTCTGAGTTAGATGGCAATGAAGGAAAGCAAAAATATAACATTTGAAGATGGAGTTGTTCTTTGCATTCATCATGACTACTCCATTATTCAATAACGTTAAGGCTGACAACTTACTTTGGTGCCTTAGAAACTCAGAGGCTGGCAGCATTACTGGAGAACATGGATAGTTGATAATTCGGATTGGGACCCTTCTTCAGAATGTTGGGAGTGGAGGTAGAGAAGGAAAGCTGAAAGAGAGGAGGCCAGGATAAAGCCTGGCAAGGAATAGGTGGATACAGGTGAAGGGTGAGAACATAGATGATAGGCAAGTGGTTGGACAATGGCCAGAGATCAAAAGACAGAGGTGTGGAACAAAAGGATTAAAGAATTGTGAATTGTGAAGCTAGAGGAGGGAATGTAGGTGGAAGGGAAGGTGGTAGGGCAAAATATATGTGAGTCCAAGTGGAGCACAGGAGGGAAAGGGGGCAGGAAAAGAAATGGGGTGTGGGAAGAAGGGAAGGGCAGGAGTTCATAACCTTGTTGTAACCTACTGTATCTAAGTTCCTCCAATTTGCGTGTACCCTCACTCTGGCAATGGAGGAAGCACAGGGCAGAGAGGTCAGTATGATAATTGAAGAGGACTTAAAAGGGTTAGCAACTGGGTGATCCAGTAGGCATTGTCTATCCTGAACTCACCAATGGACAGGAGTCTGCATCGGGAAGACCGGCTGAAGTAGATGAGGTTGGAGTAGATGCACAAGGATCTCTGTTTCACCTGGAAGACTGACTGGATGAAAGTGAGTGAAGAGGTACAAGGACAGGTGTTACATCTCCTGTCCCTGGGGAAAGTACCTGGAGGGGCATGGTTTGGGTGGGAAGGGATGAGTGAACCAGGTAGTTGTGGAGGGAGCGGGCTCTGCAAAATGTGGAAAGCCGTGGGGATGGGAAGATCTGACTCGTGTTGGGATCACGTTAGAGGTGACAGAAATATCAGAGGATGATGTGTTGGATCCAGAGGCTGGTGGGGTGAAAGGTGAAGACCATGGGAACTCTATCGTTATTCCATCTGAGAGAGGGAGTGAGAGCAAAACTATGGGACACAGACGATGATACATCTATGACAACAGAAGGGAAATTACATTTACTAAAGAAAAAGGAAATCTTCATTTTCTAGAATGGAGATTTTGGGAGCAAATGCAGTGGAGATGGAGAAATTGAGATTAGGTGATAGCATATTTAGAAGTGACAGGGTGGGCGGAAGTGTAGTCCAGATAACTACGGGAGTTGGTAGATTTGTAGTAGACATCAGTTGACAGTCTGTCCCCATTGATGGAAACAGGGGAGAGAGGTGTCAGAGATAATGCAAGTGAATTAGAGGGCAGGTGAAACTTTGTGATAAAGTTAAATGAAATTAATGACAAGGGAGGTGCTGTTGTATTCAGGCAAGCCGCCGACAAGGGTGGTGCTGTTGTAATTGGGCAGGCTGACCTCTACTGTGTGGAGGCCGTTGCCAGCTCTCGGACACCTTCTCATATCCATCCATCGACCATGAGCCCAAAGACAAACACCATCTCCCAGACAGTTTGCGATCACATCACCTCTGACGATCTCTCCTTCACAGTCTCTAACCTTATCGTTCTCCAATCCCGCACTACTCACTTCCTTCATCTTCCTGAAATCCACAAACAGAACAGCCCTGGCAGACCAATTGTTTCTGCCAGCTCCTGCCCCATTGATCATCTCCATATACTTTGATTCCAACCTACCAACCCCCCCCCCCCCCACCTTGTCCAATTCCTTCCAATCTATATCTGACACCTCACATGCCCCTTCATCTCCTCAATTACTTTCAATTTGTAGGCCTCCATTAGCCCATCTATCTCATGGATGTCCAGTCCCTTTACACCTTCATCCTCCACCAGGAACGTCTCAATGCCCTCCTGTTCTTCCTTGAACAAACACTCAAACAATTCCCTTGTACTAACACTCTCCTCCACCTGGCGGAATTTGCCCTTACCCTCAACAACTTTTCTTTTGACTCCTCTCACTTTCTTTAAGTTAAAAGGGCACTCACATAGGCACCAGCTATGCCTGCTATTTTGTCGGTTATGTTGAATATTACTTATCGCCAACATACACTGGCACCATCTCCCAACTCATTATTTGCGACGTCGACGACTTTATTGGGGCTGCCATGTAGAACTCTTTGATTTCATTAACTTTACATTGGAGCCACTTTACTGCAACAATCCTAAATGCCTTGATTCTATCACTAGCAAAATATCAATTACTTTCTTAAATATCTCAGCAAATGAATCCAGTCTTTTTGTTTAGAAAATTTCAAAGCTTCGCTATCCTCGGAATATTTATCTGCTTCTTTCTTGAACAGTCAACCACTTATTTTGAGACTGTGATCCCTGGATCTAGACACGCCAGACCAACTACTATCTCAGGAAGCAATCCAGTGAAATGGCATTGGAGCCCTTCCATCGTACCTCTTTTCTAAGATAATAATAATAATAATTACTTTATTGATCCACTCAGGGAAATTCAGATGCCCAAGAGCCAACAACCAACAAATCCACACATTCAGAACGAAAGCAGACAAAAAATACATAAAATATAATATGGACAATACCTGAAAGCAATAAATACTTAAAAACACCCAATAATTAACTATTAAAAGTGCAAAGCATCCCCATACAGCCTAGCGGTCAGTATTATAAAATCTAATGACTGCAGGGTTGAAGGATCTCCTGAGCCGCTCCGTTCTACAGCGCAGGGAGAGGAGTCGGTTGTTGTTCCATGTGCTCTTTTGACCCTCCAGAATTTCATGGAGGGGGTGCCCGGAGTTGTCGAGGATGGCCTGCAACTTGCTCCTCATACGCCTCTCAAGCACATCCCCCACAGAGTCCACTCTCCCCCCAAGCACTGAGCTAGCTCATTTTACCAGCTTGATAGATAGGCAGATAGGCAGATAGTTAATCGGCAAATGGTTGGAACAAAGGCCAGAGAATAAAACAGAAGGTGTGAGACAAAAGACATGAAGATTTGATAACTGTGAAGCCTAAGGAAGGGTGGAGGGAGGGGGAGAAATGGGTATGCATCCAAGTGGAGTACAAGGGAAGGGAGGGTGGACAAAGTCCCCCATTGTAGGCAGATCCAGAATATTAAAATGCATGTGATTCACAGCAATATGGTCCATATGGAGGAAGGCTGTCAAAGAAATGATAGATGGAGTTTAATCCCTGCAAGTGTGAGATGTTGAACTTTGGGGGGGGTTAAGTGAAAGGGGAAAATATATAACTAATGTCAAGACCCTTAACAGCATTGATATATAGAGGCATCTCGCAGCTCATCCAAATTTCAAGAAAAAAATTTAAAACATACTAAGCTGTTGCCAATTAATTAAGAATGTAAATATAGTGAAATAAAGAAAAGATTAGAAAAAAAAATTACAGAAACCTACATTTCTAATGAAAGTTGCCAGACATAAAATGTATCCAGTCACTCAGCCAACCAATTCCAGGGGTAAATTTGAACGTGGAATTGAATGAAAGGTCAGATGCACTAGCACATTCTAAACTTCTGCATTGCAGTCTATAGTTATTGACTCTGGGATGCAATGTAGCAGTCCTCGAGAGACGTGCTGGCTACCCATCAGCATATTCTCTGTCCAACATAATGAATCTATCTTAGTTAAAAGTATTGTTACCTTTTGGACATTCACAAGTATTTTCAAGGGCATCTTTCTGTTGAGGATCTGGATCAGTACAAGTTGGAATAAATGGTTGACCAAAATCACTGTAGATCTGATTCCCAGGGCATTCAGGTTTCTCTAAAAAAAGAAAATTCATGCATTTCACATTTACAGTTATTATTAAGTACAAAGGCACAACTGTCACTGTGCTATTTCTGAATGAAAATATTTTGTAACTGTAAGCTTAAACTGTATATTTATTTTCTCTATGTGGAGAAAATCATACCACATTTTGAGATCTTTCTCCAATCCTCCTTAATTCGGCAGTGTTGTGCAAATTCTTTTATACTCGGGCAGTGACCTTGATTTTTATTGGGAAAAGCACTGGTGTCCCTTGCACACAAATCAAAGAAGGTTTCAGCATCCTTACAACTGAAATAGACTGAGATGGTCCTTCTGCAAGCCTAATAAGTAAAACAATAAACAGTAAAATCACACAGTTATTAAACACGTGGATGAACGTGAAATCTACTCTAAAAATTGAGTTTCAAATTAGGCCCTTCCTCTTGCTGCAATTTTAAGCAATTATATTTAACAAGTTATTATGTTTTCTAAAGAAAGGCATTACACTTCTAAAGGCATTACACTTCCTTCGCTCCATAGATGCTGCCTCATCCGTTGAGTTTCTCCAGCATTTTTGTCTACCTTCGATTTTTCCAGCATCTGCAGTTCTTTCTTTATCACTTCTAAAGGTGAGCATTTTTATTCATTGCTAGATCTATGTAGCTGAACTTCTAAAGCATGGAAGAAATGGATCACAACTTTACCATTTTTTAATTTAATGTCTGATAACTGGTTACAAATATGAAACAGAATAGATGGGAAGTTTGAGATTAAATGTTTAGCTTGCCAGCTGCACCTTGCAGAATGTATCATAGAGTTTATCATATTTCTGTTGAAATTTTAAAAAAAAGATTTAAATCGTATAACAACAATGACTGATCAATCTGCAGAAAATACTGGTGAAAAGACATCAAACTGAAATGTTAACTCTGATTTTCTCTTCGCAAGTACTGACAGACCTGTTGAATATTTCTAGTATTTTGATGAATCTGAAATGGTATCATTTTGTGCTGGCTGTACCATCCAGTCAGTTGGAAATCTATAAATCTATTTCTGAAGCATCAGAATAAATTCAGCAAAATGTCTGTTGCATTTATTTATGTCATAAAAATGTAGAGGCTTAGCACTGAGTTCTGAGGAAACCTCCTGTAAGTAAAATTATTTTTGTCTGTTTCTCCCTGTTTTCTATCACTGAACCAGTTTCACTTGGATGAAAGATCATTACAGGCTTGATAAGTCTACTATATAATACTTTGCACAGAGATCTACCCTCCTCACACCACATTGCCCAAACAATTTAATAGCTAGACATGACATTCCCTTAAGGGCCTGTCCCACCTGGCCGTCATTTGCGCGTAATTTACGCGACATCATTTTAGCGTCAAGACACACGACGCGCGCATCGTGACACGCACGTGATGCGCACATGGTGCGTATTACACGCGCATGGTGCTTGGTGAAATAGGCAGTGACGCGCGGTCGCACGTGGCGTCCCAGGATTTTGGGATGTACAAAATCTTTGCGCGCCATCTGCGTGACGCGCAAATGACGGCCAAGTGGGACAGGCCCTTTAACAAATCCACACTAATTGCTTTTGATCAATCTTTGCCTCACTTAGTGCCATCCTTCACAGCTTATACAACAATTTTCTACCATTAATTTCAGGCTTACAGGCCGACAGATACAAGAGGCTGCAGATGCTGGAAGCTTGAGCAAAATAAATGTTGGAGCCCAGCAGATCATTCAGCATCCGTAGAGGGAAATGGACGGGTGATACTTTGGGTCGGGATCCTTCTTCTGATTCAATGCACAAATAATGTTGAATCAGACGAAGAGTCCCAACCCAAAATGTCTCCATTTCTCTCCACAAATGCTGGCTGAACGGATGAGTTGCTCCAGAACTTTTTTACTAGCCTGCAGTGTGTTCGCTTTCCACCATTTAAAATAACAGTATCTTATTGGTAAGCTTCCAGCCCTGTCCATAACCAAACAACATTAGAAAATGAAAATAAGTGTCTTAGACATTATTAAGCGCATGGAATACATTTTGTTCATTTAATGCAATAATCCAAAAAATGTGAACACGTTGATATGTACCCACATTCAACGTTAATCACTTACAATAATTTATATCTCTTCCTTAATGACAATGGCTAAACCATTGCCGACTTCCATGGGCAGATACAAAGAATGCAATCTGAACTTTATAAATCCTCCAACTTCACATGAAGACTGCCAGTTTGGTTTTTACAGGGAGTAATCCTTTCTCTTTGGCATTTTTCCAGAACACATTTTGGTTTTCATTCCTTTTACCTACCACAATTTTTTCATACCACCCTCTTTGGTGTCCTAAGTGTGATGACAAGAGCTCAGGTCATGATATAGTAGTGGCCAGAGGATCTGGGGTGACGGAGGAACTGAAGGAAATCCACATTAGGCAGGAAATGGTGTTGGGTAGACTGATGGGACTGAAGGCTGATAAATCCCCAAGGCCTGATGGTCTGCATCCCAGGGTATTTAAGGAAGTGGCTCTCGAAATCGTGGATGCATTGGTGATAATTTTCCAATGTTCCATTGATTCAGGATCAGTTCCTCTGGATTGGAGGGTAGCTAATGTTATCCCACTTTTTAAGAAAGGAGGGAGAGAGAAAATGTGGAATTATAGGCCAGTTAGCCTGACAACGGTGGTGGGGAAGATACTGGAATCAATTATAAAAGATGCAATAGCCGCACATTTGGATAGCAGTAACAGGATCGGTCCGAGTCAGCATGGATTTACGATGGGGAAATCATGCATGACTAATCTTCTGGAATTCTTTGAAGAGGTAACTAGGAAAATGGACAAGGGAGAGCCAGTGGATGTAGTGTACCTGGACTTTCAGAAAGCATTTGATAAGGTCCCACATAGGAGAATAGTGGGGGAAATTAGGGCACATGGTATTGAGGGTAGAGTGCTGACATGGATAGAAAATTGGTTGGCAGACAGGAAACAAAGAGTAGGGATTAACGGGTCCCTTTCAGAATGGCAGGCAGTTACTTAGTAGGGTACCGCAAGGCTCAGTGCTGGGACCACAGCTATTTACAATATGCATCAATGATTTGGATGAAGGGATTCAAAGTAACATTAGCTGGGTGAATAAAGTTAATGTGGATAAACGTGAGGTTATCCACTTTGGTATAAAAAACAGGAAGGCAGATTACTATCTAAATAACGTCAAGTTGGGTAAAGGGGAAGTACAAGGGGATCTGGGGGTCCTTGTTCATCAGTCTATGAAAGTAAGCATGCAGGTACAGCAGGCATTGAAGAAAGCGAATGGCATGTTGGCCTTTATAACAAGAGGAGTCGAGTATAGTAGCAAAGAGGTCCTTCTGCAGTTGTACAGGGCCCTAGTGAGACCACACCTAGAGAATTGTGTGCAGCTTTGGCTCCCTAATTTGAGGAAGGACATTCTTGCTATTGAAGGAGTGCAGCGTTGGTTTACAAGGTTAATTCCCGGGATGGCGGGACTGTCATATGCTGAGAGAATGGAGTGGCTGGGCTTGTACACTCTGGAGTTTAGAGGGATGAGAGGGGATCTTATTGAAACATATAAGATTGTTACGGGTTTGGACACGCTAGAGGCAGGAAACATGTTCCCGATGTTGGGGGACTCCAGAACCAGGGGCACAGTTTAAGAATAAGGGGTAAGCCATTTAGAACGGAGATGGGAAAACACTTTTTCTCACAGAGTTGTGAGTTTGTGGAATTCTCTGCCTCAGATGGTGGTGGAGGCCAGTTCTCTGGATACTTTCAAGAGAGAGCTAGATAGGGCTCTTAAAGATAGCGGAGTCAGGGGAAATGGGGAGAAGGCAGGAATGAGGTACTGATTGGGGATGATCAGCCATGATCACATTGAATCACGATGCTGGCTCGAAAAGGCTGAATAGCGTACTCCTGCACCTATTGTCATGCATGTTCCTGGTGGACCAAAGGACAAGGCAGGTGGGAGTAAGGAAGCTTGGATGATTAAGGCACCAGTCAAGAAAAATAAGACAAAGGACAGATATAGGTAGGTGGGATCAAGTGTATCCGTAGAGGAATTTGGGGAACTGAGAAGCATACTTAAGAAGGAAATCAAGAGGGCAAAAAGTGAGATGAGGTAGCTCTGGCTATTTCCAATTCTTGCGCTATCCTAACTCTGAATATTCTTCAACAGCCAAGGATGTCCCGAATTGCGAGCTTCCCCTTTTCTTCCAATGACCATGTGCCTGTTCTGATCCCTCAGAGTCTTCAGCTCACATTCTCAACATAATGATTGGCCACTTAGGACAGAGATGAGAAGAAAATTATTTGCTCAGTATTTCTGTTGATGATTTAGCTTATCATTGTCTGCACTGGCACATATTAATAAGCAAGTATTCCTGGTTAGAAGTTTGATTATAATTGTACTTAAATGAAATAATAATATTTAATATTAATTAATATTTATTATTGTAATATGGTTGGAGTAATATGAAATTGTGTAGAAATGCAAAACTTACCTGGTAATTCGTACGTTTAGGTATGCTGATTGGACAATTACCAGGTGTAATAGAGTCACCACGAAGAGAGATAGCTGTCACTAGAAAAGAGTGAGAAAGTAACGTTGCATTGTGAAATGCAGCTAATGTTATAGTTGCAGCAATTTTTGTGTCCAGTTCACATTTCTATTCCTTCATTTGCCAATTTATCTTTATAGTGCATTCTGATTTCTATACATGATTCATGTGGATTAGAAGGTGAAATGGAGTCCCAAAATAGTGCAGACAATCATAGTCATACAGCATGGAAACAGGCCTTTGGGACCAGCTTGCCCACACTGACCTAAATACTCCTATGCCTCTACACTAGTCCCACCTGCCTCCGTATAGCCCATATCCCTCTAAATCTTTCCTATCCTTGTACCTGTCCAAATGTATTTTAAGTGTTGTTATAGTACCTGCCTCAAATACCTCCTCTGGAAGCACGTTCTATATACCCACCACCCACTGTGTGAAATAATCACCTCTCAGCTTTCCATTAAATCTGTCCCCCCTCATCTCAAATCTATGACCTCTAGTGCTTAATTTCCGTACTCGGGGTAAAAGGCTCTGTACATCTACCCTATCTATTCCCCTCGTGATCTTATACACCACTGTAATATCAGCCCTCATCCTCCTGCGCTTCAAGGATTAAAGTCTTTGCCTGCCCAACCTCACCCTATAGCTCAGGCCTCAAGTTCTGGCAACATCCTCGTAAATCTCTACTCTTTCCAGCTTAACAATATCTTTCCTGTAGCAGGGTGACTAAAACTGAACACAATACTCCAAATGTGGCCTCACCAACATCGTGTACAACTATAATATAGCATCACAACTTCTATACACAATATCCTGCTGAAGGCCAATGTAACAAAAGCTTACATGACATCTCTATCTACCTGTGACGCCACTTTCACAGAACAATGTACCTGCACTCCTAGATCCCTCTATTCTACAACACTCTCCAGAGATGTGCCATTGACTGTGAAGGTCCTGTTCTGGTTTGACATCCCAAAATGCAACAGTTTACTCTTATCTGTATTAAACTCCATTAACCATTCCTTAGCCCACTTGCACAACTACTAAAGATCCTGCTGGAATTATTTATGTCGAGTGAATGGCAGCCATGGAAACATTTTGTGAGATCGAACCAGAACAGCTATGTCTGTTGAAAGATAGACACAAAAAGCTGGAGTAACTCATCGGGTCAGGCAGCATCTCTGGTAGGAAAAGGTGACGTTTCAGGTCGAGACCCTTCTTCAGACTGAGAGTTAGGGTAAAGGGAAACGAGAGATATAGACGGTGATATAGAGTATGCAAAAAGAGAGATATAGAATAAATTAATTAAAGATATGGAAAAAGTAATGATGATCAAGGAAAGGTGGAGCCCACGCTGGTCCATGGTTGGCTGTGGGCTTGGTGATAATGAGTTATACAGACAGTGAAACTCAACAGGATAACAGTGAAATTAGTACGCCAACCAAGGTGGGGGAGGGAGAGAGAGGGCAGTAACGTCAGTGTGGAAATGGAAAGAGTTTTAAAATGTTTGGCAACCGGGAGATCACGTATGCCAAGGAGGACTGAGAGAAGGTGTTCAGCAAAATGATCACCAAGTCTACTCTTGTTCACTTTCATCGACGCTGATGTACAAGAGTCCACATCTGGAACAGTGGATACAGTAGATGATGTTTTTACCTCTGGCCTTTGTTTCAAACATCTGCCTATCAAACCCCTCCTTGCCTGTGTCCACCTATTACCTGCCACACTTTGTCCTGCATCTCCTCTTTTCCAGCTTCCCACCCCCCCAATCAATCTGAAGAAGGGTGTCGATCCCAAATCTCACCTTGTTCAAAATGCTGCTGCTCGCCTTTTGACTGGAACTCGAAAGAGGGAGCACATTACGCCAATTTTGGCCTCCCTACACTGGCTCCCAGTGCACTTTCGAGTTCATTTCAAAATTCTTTTATTTGTTTTTAAATCCTTGAATGGGCTCGCCCCGCCTTACCTCTCTGAGCTGCTCCACCTATATGCTCCTGCCCGGTGCCTCAGGTCAGCTGATCAGCTGCTCCTTGAGGTACCAAGGTCTAAGCGGAAGCTCAGAGGGGATAGAGCTTTTTCTGTTGCTGCTCCGGCACTCTGGAACACCTTGCCGCTGCACATCAGACAGGCCCCCTCACTGTCCATCTTCAAATCCTCCCTAAAAACATATTTTTATTCTTTGGCTTTCGACACTGGCTGAGGCATTGCCCCTGTTTTTAGTGCTTTTAATGTCTTTTAATTTTTAGTGTGTTTTTTATAGTCCTTTGTTTTACGGTTTTTAATGGTTTTTAATTGTTTGTAATAGCTTTTTGTTCGTGATTTCTCATGTACAGCACTTTGTGGCAACTGTGGTTGTTTAAAGTGCTTTATAAATAAAGTTATTATTATTATTATTACCCATGTTCTCCAGATCTCAGTTTTCTCCGAGATCTTTGGTTTCCTCCCACACTCCAAAGACGTACAGGTTTGTTGGTTAATTGGCTTGGTGAATGTAAAAATTGTCCCTAGTGGGTGTAGGATCATGTTAATGTGCGGGGATTGCTGGTTGGCGCGGACCCGGTGGGCCGATGGGCATGTTTCCACGCTGTATCTCTAAACTCAACTAACCTACCAGACCTGCTGAGTTACTCCAGCAATTTGTCTCCTTTTGTATCTTTTAAATGTTATAAGTGTACATACCCCAACAACTTCCTCCGGCAGCTCGTTCCATATCCCCACTACACAAAAGGACTGCATTCACCCTATCTATTCCCCTTATGGTTTTGTATACCTCTGTAGGATCACCCCTCAGCCTCCTAAGCTCCAAGGAATAAATTCCTCAAGTTTTAGCCTGCCCAACTTCTCCCTGTAGCTCAGACCCATGGTTACATCTTGTAAACTTTGTAAAACTTTTCTGCACCCTTTCCAGATCAATGGCATCATTCCTATAGCAGAGCTGAACACAAAATACCAAATGCGGCCTCACCAATGCCTTGCACAACCGTAACATAATGTCTCAATTTCTATACTCAATTTCCTGACTGATGAAGGTCAGCGTGGCAAACGTTTTTTCCCTATCCACCTGCGACGTCACATTCAGGGTAATATGTACTTCTACTCCTAGATCCTTCTGCTCTTCAACACTCACCAGGGCCCCACTGTTCACTGTGAAGGTCCTGTCCTGGTTTGACTTTTCAAAATGCAACATCTCACATTTATCTGAATTATACTCCATTAGCCATTCCTTAGACAGCTTGCCGAGTTGATCAAAATTCCTCTATAATTCTTGATAACCATCTTCACTGTCCATGATACCACCTATTTTAGTGTAATGTGCAAACTTACTAATAACGCCTTATACATTCTCACCCAAATTGTTGATGTAAACCACAAACAACAATGGGCCCAGCACATCCCAAAGGCACACCACTGGTCCCAAGCCTCCAGTCTGAAAAAAATCCTTCTATCTCCACACTCTGCTTTCTCCAATTAAGTCAATCCTTTATTCCGTTAGCTAGCTCTCCTTGGATTTCATGCAATTTAATCTTCCATAGAAGCCTATCATGCAGAACCTTATCAAAGGCCTTGCAGAAATCCATATAGACTATGTCCACGATGCTGCCCCCATCAACCTTCTTAGTTACTTCAAAAAGCTCAATTAAATTCATGAAACTCAATCTCCCATGCACAAAATCATGTTGACTCTCCCTAATTAACCCTTGTTTTTCACAAATTCCCATATCTCTTATTCCTCAGAATTCTCTCCAGTAACTTTCTTATCATGGATGTTAGGCTTACAGTTTCTATGGTCTCATGATTGCACTTAGAATTGAGACAGTGGTTATATGTGTTCCTCAGTAGTTAATTTTTTCAAGAAGTACACTTTTCTAGTTTGAGCAAAATATCGTCACCTTGCTGACTCTGGCAAATATTTAGAGCTGTCTGATCCAATGTCCTGTTGTGAGCATAATATAACTTTAAATAATATCTGCACATTAAAGTCAATAGATTGGGATTGCTTAGTCTAGCAACTGGATTTCACTGTATTTTTGCTGAGCTGAGGCACCATTGCCAAATCAGGTACCTCAAAAGAGTAATCACAAATTGGACTGCAAAAGATTGGAAGACAATTAGGGTGAGGAAGTGTTCATTTAAGATCTGCCCATGAACCAATGGAAGTAAAGAAAAGGATGTCAGCTGTTAAGGATACTTCACTCCCACAGGCACAAAAAGATCACAAACATTGTAGTTGACATCCTTCTCAGTGAGCTGAAGAAGGCATGGATGAGCACCAACATTTCAAAGAGAAACGTTAAAATGTTGGTCAATTGAATACAATGGAGCCATACAGGAAATAATGCCATGCATACGAGGCAGGTTAGGGTGCATCAAAATGGTGCTTTAGGATCCATATACACACATGTACACACATATACCCTATTCTCCTGCACACACCACAGTCAATTCTCCAACAAATGTGCAATAAGATGTTTATTTAAATCAAATCAACTGTCAGGAATAGTAGGGAATCTACCCGAATAGGTCTTACAGCCCACCTTTTTGTGGGCAGTAGGATCATTGAGGCACTTATCACCAAATAACTTTGCCAGTAGATTATTAAAATGCACTGCCCATGAGTTTGATCACAGTGTATACTTTGGGAGGTTTGTGAACAGTCTTTAGTGATATTTCTAGCGGTTTTGTGGAGTGCCTGTTGTAAGCTGAGTGTCACTTTAAATAGTGTGTAGATGTTGAATTCCGTGCATTTTGCAATACCACAGTTCTTTGCTAGACCTAGGTGCTCCACTGTATGTGAGGAAAGTTGCAAACAAAAAAGAGGGCTGTAAGACCGATTCGGCTGGATTCCCTACTATTCCTGACAGTTTATTTGATTTAAATAGACATCTTATGCAATGCATGGCAACTGATATCTGAGTATGTGTATAGCAGTGGGATAACATTAATAGAGTAAAGCAGATCTCATCAGGGAGTGTCTATTCTAAAATTGGATAAGATCACTTCTGGATTGAAGTGATCTTATCCAGAAATTCTCCCTCCTGCCTTTTATTCCCAGAGTGTCTTGATGTAGGATTGCACAGCCGTGACCAAGCCAGCACAATGCAATCCATTTTCTAGGTATCCATGTTCTCTCTATCACAAGCACTGCCTAGGTCTTTCTATCTGCTTATTTCATCATTCAGTTCACCATGTCTCATCATGGGGCTTTCATGTGCAATAAGAACATTTTAATATTTTACTAGACAGAGTACATCCAGAAATAAATTAATTTCAATCAATAGACAACATGGTTTTTCCACTTAAATTCCCATATTCATGTAAAATTACATTGTCTGTACTTCACTTGGAGAATAATGCCAAATTGTACTGGGAAAATTAATGCCAACTCACATACTAAAAAATTATACTTACCCTGTTTAAGTTTCAGATTTTTATTTCCCTTCTTTTCAAATTGTCCACAAAGTCCACAGACATGCCCACTGTACATAGGGTGCAGTTTGAGCTGAAGACAAAAATGTATGCTCAAAATCCTTTGCATTTCCATAAGTTTGTTTTCTCACAGAAACATCATCACCTCAAACAATTAATCTAAAACTAAATTCATTCTTTGCTGATCATTTACACATACTGTAATTATGATGATTTTATTACAACACTCATAAAAACATTTAGATTGAAAATGGAAAGTATGTCAGAAGTATCTCTTGAAGACATTGTAAACCAACAACCAAAACAAAGAAGTGCTTTGAGGTAACCATAAGGATTGTCCACGATAAGGACGTCAGAGATTAAGGCAAATAGACAGCAGTATGAATGAGTTGGCATTTAACTTAATCCATAAATTAGAGGCATAAGGAACCGCAGACACTGGAATCTTGAGCTAAAAACAATGTGCTGCAGTATCTCAGCGGGTCAGGCAGCATCTGTGGAGGAAACGGATGTTTTGGGCCGGAATCCTTCTTCTGAGTGGGGAAAGAGAGGTGGGAGTGAGCCAAATCCTGACAAGTGGGTGAATGCAGGTGAAGGGGGGTTGATTGCTAGATGGGTGTAAAATGTGACAAGAAGATGTCAGATAAGGAAGGAAGAGGCATGAAATGTAAAGTCAGAGGGAGGTATATAGCTGAAAGGGGATGTGCTGCGGGTGGTCGGAAGAGGGGCAGAAAAGTGGGAGAAATGGGTGTGCACTGGGGGGAGGGGAGCACAGAAAGGGGAGACAGGACATGGAGGGTATTACTTAATATTGGAGGGCAAAGTGATACAATTAATTTGTAGTTTACTACAATGTTTAAGTAGAAAAATAAGTCACAGCACTTTCTTTTTACCCATATGTGGTTTTGGTTTGGGATGCACAACCCAAGTGGGTGCTGGAGACAGTGACTCCCGCCATATTTAAAAAATGTGCAATTGAGCACATAGTACAAGATATTACAAAGAGGAGGAGACTCAACATGAACTAATTACCAAGTTGATGGAGGTCTCTGTGCACAGGAACAATAGGTAAGCAGGGCTTGAGGTCCATCATGGCATGAACAGGAGATTTGATGTGATCTTAAGTTAAAGCATGAGGGGCAATTTTGATGAGATAAAAGTGTGAATAAGGGTCTTGGCTGCAGATTGCTTGAAACAGATGTGGAGACTTTGAAGTCATTGGAATGATTAGGATATGGAATTAGAACCTCATTTTGGGGTCAATTTGGGACGCTGGATTCTTGAACAGTTTGGATAGCTACTAATTTTTACATCAGCCTAGAAAAATAATCTCCCAGAATTTCAGTGTAGTAGGGAAACTGGGTATATTTTATCATGGAAATGGTAAATGGTCATTTTGGAAATAACAACAGAAGGTTGCAGAGTCAGCAAGTATTTACGAAAGGGAATTCATCTTCAACAAATCTACTAGAATTTTTGTTGATGTAATTAGCGGAATAGATGAGCCCAAACCAGTTGATGTGATGCATTTGGACATTCAAAAGTCCTTCAGGTCCCAGGGAGCCGCGTGCATGGCGGGCCTGATCCACCTGCTGAACAACCGCGGCACCGATGACAGGAGCCTCCCGGGGACTGAGGAGAAGCCGGGTGGCGAGGCCAGTCTGGGCTGACGGAGCCTCAGTAGCGGCGGCAATGGGAGGCTCGGTGGCGGCAGCGGGAGCCTCGGCATCAGCTTGAGCTTGCATGGCAACGGGAGACAGCAGTGGTGGGTTCTCGGCGGCAAAAGGGGCCTAGGTGACAAGGGAGCCTCGGCGGTGGCGGCGGGATCCTCGGTGGTGGTGGAGCATGAGGGGGGAGGGGCGGGGAGGGAAAGACACTGGGGACCCAGCGTGGCGGGAATGCCGTGAATAACAATGGAGGATCTGGCGTGGGGGGGCCGCCATGAGGGACAGTGGGAGAACAAAGGGGGACCCGGTGTGGGGGAGGGGGGTGCACTCTAGTTTAAGATCCTCTGCACAGGGCATAAGTCTATGTTTGTTTGTTTGGGTTGTTCGTTTGATCCGGTTTGTTCCAGTTTAGGCGCTGTGCACACGGCAGCCAGCCAACAGTCGCTTGTCCTTTTCTTTTTTTTCACTTTTAATTTCAGGTTTTTGTGTTTCTTGCGTGTTGTGACTGTTGGCTGACCAATTTCCCTCCGGGGATAAATAAAGTTTATTGTATCGTAAAATGACATACAAAGCATTATGAGACAAATTTAAAATGCAAGTTGTTGGGGATAATGCACTGGTAAGGACTGGGCATTGGATAATGGGTAGAGAAACAAAAGTGGAATATCCTTCGCTCCATGGATGCTGCTGCACCCACTGAGGTTCTCCAGCATTTTTGTGTACCTGGGAATAAAGAGATCAGTTTGGGTTGGGAGGCCCCAGTTGTTGAATCTGCATCAATGATTTAGAAAAGGAGAGGATAGGAATGGATGGGCCAAACGCAAATAGGTGGGACCGGTGTAGATGGGCACCTTGATCAGCGTGGACTGATCCGGCTGTCTGACTCTATGACTATGACTTTATGAGAGTATCAAGTGCATTATAATCCAAGTTTGCTGATGATCAAAAGCGAGGTGGCAAGTGCAGTGTGTGCAGCTTCAGAGATGTTTGGGACGATATTGACAGACAAATGAGTAGGCAAATATGTTGGGAATATATGTGGCACAAGGAATAAAATATGTAATATAATATTCAGTAGAAAAAATAGAAAAGCAGAGGATTCTTAAATGGTGAGAGGTAAAAAAAAATGTTTAGAGGTAGCTAGCTGGCTATCTTTATACGTTCAGCACTGAAGGTTAACATGCAGGTCCACCATGCAATTCAGAAGCCAAACAGTATTTGACCCCTATTGCAAGAATAGTGAGGCTGCATCTGGAACATTTTGCACATTAATGATCAGTCTATCTTTCTTTAGACATGGTCGAAGCAGTGGACCCCAAGTTCATCAGACATAAAATGTGTTTGCTCAGATATAGGAAATATTTGTTCCTAAAGGGTGCAATTTAAGCAATAGATTTCTATGATTGATAAAATGGTAGTTTCTCTGAGGTGGCACAGAGCCATTTTTGAGAAATCAGATTTCACCTTCATTTGCCTCTGAGAGAAACCATACAGGTGAGCTGCATGTTGTGAAGATTCACACTTACACAATTCACAAATGTGGGGTAGAATTCACTCCACTGGAACTTATATGGAAAACGAGTGAATAAATCAACACAAAATATAGTTTGGTACTGCTCACAGTTCTTGACAAGTGTACAGCTTCACGTTATAGAACCAGCAATAGGTGCCATTTTCAGAGAACGCAACCACCTCCACTTAATGCAGCCATCGTTTATATCCCATTAAAGCAGATTGAAACATAATTCATGGTGTCATTACTTACTTTACTTGCTAAGAAGGAAGATTACATTTAAAATATCTCACCGATAATGTATTGTTACCATTCCAGATGAGGGAAATGGAATGCTTCCTGTTTGAAAATTTAATATTAACTCCATTGCTATGAATATTGATCATCTTGTTGTCAAATGGCAAAGTTACTCTAGAAATAATGGTGACATGAAAGTTGGGTTAAAAATACTTTTGCAACAATCCCTTTTGCAACAAATACTTTTGCAACGTCTTTTTAATCCCTAAAAATGAAATGGGCCACATTGTACTTGATTCAGTACCCAATCTTCCTCAGTCTCTAAATCCAAGTGTCAGGCATTAAGGAATGACCACCTGGGTAAATAAGCCTCAGCTGGCACATCAGCCCTCCAGAGTGATACTGTCAGTCTTGTGAACAGTATTCACAAATCTCTGATAAATGCATTAAAAGTATTGTAAAAACTTGAATAGTATTAAAAAAAACAATGCATTGATTACTAACAAATAATTAAAAATATTAAAAGTCACAGTAACTCAAGTACTAATCTGTACTTACCTTTCGCCTCAAGGGCAGTGACCCCGTTCATCGAAGGTCATTATCCACACACCAGCCCTTCTGTTGACAGCCTTTCTTATTGTAAAACTAAGTGTCTCAAGGAAGTCCAAAACATAATGATCATTGAAAAGCCGATAATCTACAGAACTGCCAGCTATCGGTAAGCATCAAGCTGATGCTGGAATAACACCTTCCCTATTGATGCCTGAACAAAGGGCTGTATCTCTAAAACTAAAAATGACAAGAGTAAGATCAATCAATCAATCACATGTTATGTTGCATGTTTTCACTTGACGAAGCAGAGGCCATTCAGCCCATCAAGTTTTTGCCAGATCTCTGAGCAATCTCATCAATTCCATTCCCCCATTTATTTCCTTGCAACCAATTTTCTCTCACATTCCCAAATACTCCATCCTTATTCTCCTGCCACCTATCTACACATGGAATAGGTGGCAGGAGAATAAGGATAAGTATTTATCATCGTCATCATCATCAAATCCATCAACCAGCAGGTTTTGGGGACATGGGAGGAAACTAGAGCACTCACGGGAAAGTCACACAATGTTAGGAACTTGCATGTTCTGCACAGACAGCACTAGAATCTGGAATTGAAGCTGGGTTGTTTGAAGCTTGAGGCCCAGCACTAAGTGCTTTGCCACTGTGGCACCTAATTGTGGGTCAACAAACCAAATTAATTTGCACTGAAGTATATAACAGATTACATAATGATTGACGCAGAGCAATTGTTTAACAGAACAATATTTCGGCAACTGCAAAGTTTGCTTTCCCCCAAGGCTGCAATAAGAACTTAACAACCACACGTGTTAGTCAAATCTACCTTTAGCAGTGTGGCACTGTCATCTTGTGGTACTTTTAAGTAATAAACGATGGCCATCCGGACGAAGGAATAGATCACAAGAAATGTACAATCAAATTACAAATCTAGTTTTATCTTGGTGTTAGTCAGTTTTAATATTCTGCAATTGGGAACAAATTCAGGAATCAATATTGTGTAATAGCATCAAATATCTCTCAGAAAGCTACACTATAATGGCAAATTGTTTTCCTATATCAATCCCAAGACAATCAGTGTAGCTATTACTTGATAAAGGGAGTACTATATTATTCCATGCCTTGAAAAGATTTTCCATCATCACAACAGCATTGCAGTTATTTTAAAATATATTTAAAACTTGGAGATAAGGATTTGGAGGTATGGTGCATACAGATAAGTTATGTGTAAATCATAGGGAGTCACGGTGGTGGAGCTGCAGAGCTGCTGCCTTACAGCACAAGAGCCCTGGGTTCAATCCTGACATTGAGTGCTGTTTGTGTGGAGTTTACATACTCTCCCTGTGACTGTGTGGGTTTCCTCTGGGTTTTACGGTTTCCTCTCATATTCCAAAGACGTGCAGGTTTGTAGGTTAATTGGCCTCTGTACATTGTCCTTAATGTGTAGTGAGTGAGTGAGAAAGTGGGATAACATGGAACTAGTGTCAACGGGTGATAGATAATCGGCTTTGTTCCGTGTGCTGAAAAGTCTGTTTCCATGCTGTATCTCTCTAAATTAACTGGTCTTAAAATGACAATCAAAAGCAATCCTGCAGAATTCAACTTACATTTGGTTTTTAACCTTTATTACTCCATTAGTCACAACAATCGTATTGGTATCAATTTTAATGAATATCTCCTCCAGGTCTCCAGATGATCCTCGGCGGATTTTCACCTCATAATCATCAAGCCCTTCCTTGCATAGCCTGCTCATGAAGAAGTCACAGGTTGATGAAAAGTAGAAAGCTTCATTGTTAAATGCCTTGAAAGACCCTGTTCCCCATGTTTTGCAGGTATCTGGAAGAAAAGAAGAACCTCTGTCACAACAGCAAAAGATTAAAATCAATCTAAATGTAAATGATCAATCAAATATTCTGAACATAATGTACTTACGATGATTATCTCGTGCTTTAGAGACTTCTCGGATTGAACGCGTGAACACTTGGGTGAGGGCATCCTGATCCAGATCTTACACAAAATAATATTTAAAAATTACCATTTATAGAATATACAATGCTGGTATGCAGTTCATTTTTGTTGGAGCAAATGGAAAGGCCACGTGGAGTTGGTGTTCAAAGTCATGAGCGATTTACTAAAACCAGTCAAAGCTGATCTCCTGAGCACGACTTTCGTACAGCTTTTACATTCTTAGCTGACAAGATTACACAGTAACTAGATTAACAATAAAATTAGGTCTTGATTACAGAATGGAAGTTACCGGAAGGCTTAATTAGATAACCAACGATCTTAATTACAGAATAAAATGATTATCCACAATTCTAACTTAAATGACAGTAGATCCAATTTTCTGTTACAATCATGGGTGTACACTATAACATAATCAATGAAGTTTCTGAAACTTGGGTGTCGTCACTGTTGCTTTCCATGTCTCTACCTTTAGGCTTTGTCTGCAGTTCCCTGTCACCACATTAGCACAATCAAATTCCTATTTACTAGGTATTAGCCCTCACTATTCTTTTCCCTATAACAATTTTCAATATTATTTTTGTGTTTATATCCTTTTATTAAATTAATTGAACAACCTGCAATCATTCTATTTTCAAAAATGTTGTATTTATCATTAAGTTTCAGCCATGAACAAATATAAAATATGTATCAATATAAATTATATTTCAAACAGTTTTAGAATTTGTTTTAATTTTAGAACAAGCATTGACAAAATAAATCCATATAATTTGAACTAGCAATTTAGTGTGATGCATTGGAATTGCCATTATTAATGGTTTTAAGAACAATATTTTATGAGGTTTGGAATCTCTAATTATTTCCATCTGTGGATTTGTCATCCTTTATGATAGGAACATGACTTTTCTCATTCAGGATTGATACAAATTGTTTAATGTTAATTTATATTTTAGCTATGTTATTTGCAGTTTTCGGTGAATCTATAAATTTTGTGTAGTTCGTGAATTATGGGTAACTTTTATATTTCACAAGGGAGATATGAATTGATTAAAGGCTAATCCTTTCCTGAGGCATGACAAAAGATTTGAATTTTCATGTGGGTACCCTTGACGTATTGCTGAAATATACAATAAAATGGGGAAAGGGTGTAAAGGAATGCCCAGAGGCTTAACCACAAAGGTTTATATTATGAGGGATCGACAGGAACAGAGGAGTGAGTGTAAGGAGTGAAATCCAGAGTGTGGGACCTGAATGGAAAGAGGAATGGTTGTCATTTGTGAGGCAAAGGAAGGGCTTATTGGGCTGGGGTCCGGCTATTAAGGACTTCAAGTGCGATTAACCTGTAAACCAACTTGACAAGTGAAAGGGTATGAAAGACAGAAATATGTTTCATCATTAAGAAAAACGAATTAAATGATAATTACAGAGAGATATATGTGACAAATCTTTCCAAAAAAAAGGCATAAACATTTCTACTAGTACCTCAATACAACTTGGAATTCAATTAATACATTTTTAACTAAACTATCTGGATGTTTTCATCACATTGCAAAAATGATTCAATTGCTTGCTGATGTTAACTTACCAAAATTGCTCAAGGAATAGTCATTGCCAGATGAGTCTGTGATAGAAAAGTAACAAATATGGAAAATAATTCACTTGGAATGTTTTTTTCTTCTGCAAACCGCTGGTTATTCTTCACATTCAAATATTGTAGGTCAACAGTTATTTTGATTATGAGTAAAATATTTAATTATCACTAATTAACGTCGTTCATATCAGATCTGAAACGCAGTTAAATTGAAAAGCATACTTTCAAGATGTTGATCAGTTGGGCAAATGTGCTGAGGAATGGCTAATGGAGATTAATGCAGATAAGTGAGAGGTGTTCCGTTTTGGGAAGTCAAACCAGGATCTTTAGAACATAGAACAGTGCAGAACAGGAACGGGTCCTTCAGCCCACAATGTTTGTGCCAAACATGATGCCAAGATGAACTGATCTCATCTGCCGGCACATGATCCATATCTGTCTATTCCCTACATTTTCATGCGCCGATCCAAAAGCATCTCAAATGGAAATATCATATCGGTCTCTCAAACCACCCCTGGCTATGCGTTCCAGGCCCTCACCACACTCTGTGCAAAAACCTGCCCCTCTCACCTTATAAGTATGTCCTCAACTGCTGGACATTTACACCCCAGGAAAAAGGCTCTGACTGTCTACCCTATGCCTCTCATAATTTTATATACTTCTACCAAGGCTCCCATTTTTAGAGGCCAATTAACTGGATGTTTTCAAGAGATAGTTAGATATAGCTCTTCGGACTAACAGAATCAAGGGATAGGGGGAGAAAGCAGGAACGGGATACTGATTTTGGATGATCAGTCATGATCATATTGAATGGCAGATGCTGGCTCAAAGGGCCAAATGGCCTACTCCTGTATCTATTTTCTATGTTTCTATATTTTTCCCCTCAACCTCCGATGTTCCAGAGAAAACAATCCAAGTTTATCCAACCTCTCTCTGCAGCTGAAACCATTTAATCCAGGCAGTATTCTGGTAAACCTCTACATAGGTATGTTACAATACTTACCTTCAGCGGCGCTGCAATTCTGCCACTGGCCGTGTGCGCAATTTTGGCGCCTTTGAGGGGGGGACGGGGTTAAAACGCGGGTTTCTCCTACCTTGTCCTGAATTATATTTCGTTGGAGTGCAAGCTTTTGCTGAAGAATCGTTCCGACGGGCGTTTTGTGTATTTTTTATTTTTATTCGCCCGACAAGTTCAGTGCTGGAGTTATTTTAAAATCAGCTTCGAAAGCCGTCAACGCCGACAACGGGGCAGATTTCACGCACGGGACAGGTAAACGAAAGCCGTTTATTTTATGTATAAAAGTGCTTCTTAAGAGGCCTTTAATTCACATTTTAAAATGCGAAACTGTGATTCTTTTCCCCGAACTAACCGGCAGTATTTTTCATGCCGATACGGGGTTAAATTCACCGCAAATCAACGTTCCAAATGATCGCGTTCCAGAAAAACCCACTCGCAAGATGATTTAAATGCCCATTAATTTACAGGTATTAAACATTAAATTCCTTCCATTTGGCCTATGACAATGAGATTTAAAAATTATGTTATATTGTGAATTCTTGTGTGAATGTTACTTGGACACTTAGGCTATTTAAAAATGTTAATCTATTCTTAAGAAATTGATAGATGTTTAGATCTAGTAATTGAATTTTGTAATTAGCTACAATTAGGTAACTAACTAATTATATGCTTTAATTTCATGTCATCTAAGTAAGATTGCTTCATATTTGTTTCAGAATGCTTCAATCTATAATAACTGAAAATTTCTTTCAGTTCTCTTAATTTTTAAGAAATTTATGGGCTTTTGACTGTCCTCGATCACAGCTTTTGTGTTAAGTCAATGGAAAAGCAATGGGAACAAGATGCTAATTTCTGAGTATGAAAATGGCCATAACTTTTTTAATACTGAAGATATGAAAGTGAATTAGGTGTCAAATTAAACGTCTTTTTATGCTTTATCTGATGGGATAAATTACAGACATGATTTTTAAAATCTCAAAATGTTGTAACATTGCTACTCTACACCCTCGCCAAAGCATCCACATCTTTCCTTTAATAAAGCAACCAGAACTGAATACAATACTCCAACTGCAGCTTAACCAAGGTCCTATAGAGGTGCATCATGCCTTCCTAGAAATCAAAGCAAGCAGACCATATGCCTTTTGGGTGAATGGTTGGATTTTTAGAGCAGAGAGTTTGAGAAGTTCAGGTTTATAGTTCAGTGAAAATGGCATCACAGGTGGAAAGGGTGGTCAAGATGATTTTGGTACATTGCCCTTCATCAGTCAGTGTATTGACTATAAATGATGTTATGTTATGGTACAGTTATACATTATGTTACAGTTATACTAGACATTGGTGAGGGCACATTTGGAGTATTGTGTTCAGTTTTGGTCACCCTGCTATAGGAATCAAACTTCCATCTGGAAACCTAATTCCATCTGGAAACCAGGCAAGGCTAATGTTTAAGTTACCCAGTAACATTTCTTGTTCGTAGGCCTGCTTCAAATACCCACCCATCATCTGTGCAAAAAACTTGCCATGTACATTTCACTTAAATTTGGCCCCTTTCACCTTAAAGTTATATCTTTCCAACTTTAACATTTGCACCCTGGAAAAATTGTTCTGTCTGTCTTCCCTATCTGTAGCTCTCATAATTTTATATATTCTATCAGGTCTCCCCTTAGCCTCCAACCATCCAGAGTGAAATAAGTAAAGTTTCGCCAATCTCTCCTTATAACTAAAAAGATACAAAGTGCTGGAGTAATTCAGTGGGTCAGGCAGCGAACCTTGAGAAACTGGCTAAGTGACGTTTCGGGTCACTTAGACTTCAAACTTATCCTCAAGAAATCCATGTTCTCTTGGTATGCTGCATGACTAGCTGAGTTACTCCAGCACTTTGTGTTTTTTTCTGTAAATTAATATCTGCAGTTGCTTGTATGCATCCTCTTCTTATTGCAAATACACTCTAATTCAGGCAACATTCTGTAAACCTCTTTTACACCCCGTGGAAAGTCTCCACATCCTTCCTGTAGTGGGGTGACCAGAATTGTACACAATATTTCAAGTGTGACCTAATCAAAGCATTATTAAGTTGCATTATGACATCCTGACTCTTATACTCAATGCCCCAACCTCTAAAGACAATCATACCATATGCAACCTTTACCACTCTTAATTGTATTGCCATTTTCAGGAAGTTATGTGCTTAGACTCCAAGATCAACCTGTACATTAACGCTATTAAGGCTCTTTCCATTAATTGTATACTTTCCCCTTACATTCAACCTCAAAGTGCAGCACCCCATACTTGTCTCAGATTAAATTCCATCTGCCATTCCTCTGCTCATTTCTGCAGAAAATCTATATCCTGCTATGAACCATGACAACTTTCCTTGCAGTCTTCAACTGCAGCAATCTTGCTGTCATCTGCAAACTTTAATTCAATGGTTCAGTGGTTCAATGGATATTTATTGTCACATATGCAATTAAACATTACATAGTGAAATTCATTTTGCATATAATGCCAGTACTGCCACGTTTGGCACCATTTCATCAAGTTCAAAGTCCGGATTCCCGCATGTTGGTTCTACTGGAGCAGCTCTCAATCCCCTCCGTCGCCCACGACACGCTCGGACTGTGAATCATCGTCTCTCTCTTTTCCTCGCTGGCCATCAACTTCATCTACACTAACCGACACATCTACATTTATGTCTACAGAGACACAGGAACTGCAGATGCTGGTTTACAGAAAAAGGCGCACAGTGCTGGAGTAACTCAGTAGATCAGGCAACATCGACAGTTGGCATTTCTGGTCGGAAACTACTTCAGACCCGAAATGTCACCAGTTCATGTTCTCCAGAGATGCTACCTGACCCACTGAGATACTCCAGCACTTTGTGTCTAATGTTACAGCGCCCCCTCCCTCATGTGCCGCTCCGATCCCCGTCACCGGCAGACAGGCCAGGAGAAGCCAAACCTCAGCACCATGAATCTCGCCCAGCTGCCGTAGATCACCGGCTGCCGTGGATCACCGGTTCCCCGGAGAGAGCTCCAGATTGAGCCGAGCCCACGGCCAAAGAAGGAACAGCTGTGTTCAATTAGCTGCCATTGGACTGGCCCCGCTGCACCTTGTCATCTTCTTGCTTAAAAACCAAAGCAAATCCAAGGAAGTATGAAGGACAGAGTAAAGCAGAGAAAGAGGGGAACCTAATTCCATAACCACTCATCAGGACCATGTGTCTCCTATCACTTTGGCTCTGCCTGGCTTTACTCTTCCCCACTGTGCTAACACTTACAGTACATAAATATAATTTACATTATAAAATATCGAAGCAAAGAGCTGATTTCTTTGGCAACTATTAACTAGACGGTGTCAACAGCAAAGGATTTCATTTCTGTGATCTGAAATGGCTGGCTGATTGAAATGAATCGCATTAATTTTCTCAGAACTAGAATGTTACTAAGATAATCATTATTATTTTGTATATTGTAAAAAGTGGAAGCAAGAAAGCAAGTATATGGAAATAGACCCACATCAATCAGGCTAATTAAACTACATTGCAAATGTCACACGTGCTAAGCCAGAGTGCAACACTGTGCACAAGATGGGAGGAAATAGAAAAGGGCATTTAATTATGGAAATTGCAAAAGAAATAAAGATGAAAGGCTTAAAAATTATTAAAGGAATTAATTCTTATTATTGATCTCTGTGCTGTCAATATTGCCTGAAATTGGTGACCATGCACGATGAGCATTGGAGAAGTGAGCAGAGGGACCAATGCTTACTTGCTTGTACTAATTTCCAACTGCTGTTTGTTATCCATCACCATTATGCATAAAATAGAAGCATATGTAACCAGGTAAAGTCATTAACTAACTTGCAATACAAAGTTATAATTATCATCAATTACTTGTTACTTGGAATAATACACTATAACTTAATCAATTTGTTCCAAAGGTTATACATTTCAATGGAAATCATGCAAAAATACTTAATATGTTTTACCTTTAATGAGGGTAAGAACCCAGATCACAACCAATAGATAGTATTTCATTGTTGTTGGTGCTGATGGCAAGCTTATGTCCCTTTGAATGGTTTTTATACTTAAGATCAGTTCACTCATATGCAAATCAAATGCGGGTGTGAAAACAGGAAATATTGGATTCCTGTAATTCAATTGCAGGCGACTGTAAAGGACCAATGCACATCCTTATTTGAACTGTAAAAACAATTTGCTTTGTTATTCTAAAGCAAAAGATTGCAAATTAAATAAATGCATTGAAAATAAACTTACTGCATTTGGTCTCTTGTATGTTCATATAATTGGTCTTCCCACTCCTGCTTCCAAGACCTAATGCAATCAGATAGACACAAAGTGTTGGGGTAACTCAGCAGGTCAGGCAGCATCTCTGGAAAACATGGATAGGTGACATTTCGGGTCAAGACCCTTCTTCAGACTGATTGTGGAATCAGTCTGAAGAAAAGTCTCGATCTGAAACATTACTTATCCATGTTCTCCAGAAATGCTGCCTGACCTGCTGAATTACTCCAGCACTTTGTGCCCTTTTGTGTATTGACCAGCATCTGCAGTCCTTTGTTTCTACCTAATTGTTCTGAAAACTTTACCTTCATAATCCAATACTTTGGAGGTAATATAGGAGAGATTATCTTCCCTTATTTTTAGATATCTTTCAATTTACTAAATATTCAAGCCTCCATAAACCAGCTAAATTAAATCACTCCATGGCTAAAATTGCAAAATCAATCACTTGTCTATTCACAGACTGAAGATGGACTATTAATGGTTTGATGAAAGCTTAAGATGTATAAGATGAATACCTGTAATACATTCATAAAACCTAAAATGACAATTTACAAACATGACAATATGTAAAGATACCATGAGTGGGATCCCATTGATAATTAGGTATGGCCTTTAATGTCCCTCTTAATAGAATGGATAAGCCATTCTATGATATACACCCATTATCCATCAAGAGCAACAGGTAGTCAGAGTTTCAGAAAAAAATTACCTCTACATTTGTACAGCCTCCATTCAATCTGTCGCTCTATTTGCCACAGTCACCTAATCTAATGTGCAAACTTTAAAATGTATAGGAATTTGCCTGGCCTGGCTACCAATATGTGGAAAAAATTCCAAAACAGTGAGTCCAAAATTAAATAAAATTATAACAAAAAGCTTATCAGCTTTATGAAACATGCAAACATAGAAGTTCAGGAACAAAACTGAGGGAAAAGAATTTGAAAAGAGTTACAGGCAATGAAGATGGACAATAGCAATCCTGATCTGGGAAGTTATGCACTGGGGGTTTATGTTTACTGGATCTGCATTGGTAGATACAGAGAAAATATGAGTCTCTGTTCTATATTTTGGCTGTGGGCTGGTCCATGTCTAAGCTAATCAATATTTAATTTATATTCTATATTTTCAGCTCATATGTTGCTAGCACTGTCAACAACTTTGTAATTCAATAAAAGCAAGAACATTGACAGACATAGCATTACAGAAAACAAATTGCATGTCCATTCTATTATCTGCTCCGCAATCAGCACACAAGGGGGCAGTAAAGTAAAGTTTCACGAATCATTCAGAGATGCCCTGTTAATTATTGTGGTGAAACTATTGGAAAACTAAAGATAAAACAAAAAACATTACTCAAGGCCTTGCTACGACCATAATTCAGGCGAGTAGCCCATTTTATTTGTTTTACATGATGTAACATATTGATAACATATTGAGAACATAGATAAGATTGAACAAACTTATACTAACTTATAACCGTATACGTCATATTGTATTAAAGGAACTGAGGCCGCCTTTCAGAGGAGAAATAAAATAGCTATGTTTGAGATCCTTAAATTGATCATAATTTAATTACTTAGAAGTTAATTTCATTTGAAAAATACTCTTTAGACTCAAAATGTATAAAAAAAAACATAAAGCATATGCCAAATAATTCAGATGTTAGGAACACACAACATTTAATAAAAAGGAACCACAGATTTGGTTTTATACCAAAGATATACACAAAATGCTGCAGTTACAGCGGGTCTGTCAACATCTTCAGAGGAAATGGATAGGATACGATTAAGGTAGAGACCCTTCATCAGACATTTATTCTCAGACCTCAATATAAAAAAATATTACAGTCTAGGGTGCATGAAATATACAATTTATTACACAAGAATGTACCCATTGGGTCCAATTTAAAAGGCAGTGAGCAACAGTTAAGGCTTGTGGCAATAATTAAAGCCATTGTCTATAGTTCTTAAGGATAAAGTGCTCACTGCCTGCGCCCAATGGTTTAAGACATTTCAAGTTCTGGAAGTTTCAAAGAAGTAATGGAAAGGATGAAAGAAATAGTCACCAATCTAAAAAGGTAAATATGAGACAACTTGACATCACCTCCAGGATTCACAGGCAGCTGAAGAGTTCAGTCTGATATAAGAGCAAATTTAAATCTGTTTAATTTATTTATTGATTTCTCAGAATGCAGGTGTTCTTGAAGGGCCAGCATTTATTGCCTATTCCTATTTGGCTTTATGAACATGGTGTTGAGCAAGCTTCTTAAAATGCTGCACTTCTACTGGTGAAGGGTCTCACAAAGCTGTGGGGAAGGGAGCTTGAGAATTTAGACCCAGTTCCATTTACCACACTTGGTTCAATGCCTTCTACACCTTGGTGATTCAAGTGTTCACACCGATAATTCTTAGGTGTTGTGCAAATAACTACTTTTACCCAGTGATGAGGCTTGTACAACAACAAATAATTCAGCAGTAATGAATGGAATGCTTGAAAATCTGATTTCCTGCCTTTCTCAATATGTTAAAACAACCCAGTCTCATCTTAACTGCTCAAAGAACCACCAAAATTATAATAGAATGGAATGGTACAGATTAAGTCATTTTGCCCCCTATGTCTGTGCTGGCTTGTGAAAAACTATTTAAATTTACTTCTTACTATAAATCCTTGCACCCCCCCCCCCCCTCCCTCCTAATGATTATTCAATTCCTTTTGTCAAAAATTGTTATTAAATTGGCTGCCAAGCTTCCATTTCAAACAACATGTTTATATCTGGTGTCCTCTGGTTACCCATAGAATGTAATTCAACAGTGAACTTATACAGCTCCAATAATTAAAACTATACTTTAAAATAAGAATTTTAAACTCTGATCAATGGTAAAGTTTAGCTGCAGAGCTTTCCCTTCTAATTTTATTTTTAAATCACATACGTTTCTTAAGTTTTGTCTGAGATGCAATTATTAGGTCCCTGTCACACGGGAGGCGTGGTCCCCCAACACAACCTGTTCCCCAACGCAATATTGCACCACTAACCCGTAGCTCCCACGAGAAGCGTGGTCCCCAACTCAACCCGTTGCCGAACGTAAGATTCCAGTACTCCCCTGCCTCCCCTAGCATTGGACTTTAAAAAAATTGCAATTGTACTTCCCCAATTGCAATACCAATTCACCCTCCCCATCCTGACCTGCCAGGAGCTGGAGTAAGTGTTGAATGATGGCAACATTGTTGCAAATGTCGGGTGGAGGACTGTGATATCCTATTCAGGTGAAAAGATGGTGGAAGCACAGAGTGTTCCTGTTTTGCCACTTTGTATCACAGTTTGTTGGAAGCTGGCAGGAAGGATTTTAACATTAAAAATCTTATTAAAGTTGGCTATTTTAAAGCTATAAATATCAATAACGTGAAATATAACATAAAATGTGAAGAAACTTGATACGAACGACCACGGGAAAAAGCTGAGTAAGATTCTTCAAAAAATGTTCATGCTATTGTGTACCATTTTGGTGTAGCTCCTGAGATCACAGACAGACAGACAAACAAGTCAAGACTTTTAACAGTATATAGATGAGCTGACTCAGATTTGGAATTTAATCCTTCAGGTAAGACCAATAAGTTAATACGCTCGAGGGACACTTGTTCTCTGAGTTGACAACAAAGCAAATATATTATATAATTACAATTGTTGGAATCATGTAATTGCCAGTATCATTTGACCATTTGATTGTAAAATGTGTTTGTAAAATGAAGTAAATAAATGGTAAAATGATACTGGCAATTAGTTCAATACGAGGAAGAAGTTATTACAAACTTGTAAAACTCCTGTTCAGATCATGTTTAAGGCGCCGAAAAAATGGCTGCCTCTGGCAATGTTCTGTCTCGTCTTTTTCTTCTTTGTTGTTTTTAGTCTGTTGTTAAATGTATGTTTAAAGGGCCTGTCCCATGGGCATGCGACTCCATGCGGCAAGCACGACCAAAGCTTGCGGTTAGATCGCGCTTGCCGCATGGAGTCGCATGCCCGTGGGACAGGCCCTTTAGTGTACCATTAGTTTTGTATAATGTGGGGAGTGGGGGAAACATTTTTTATCTCTTTCCTCGACAGAGATGCGACTTTTTTTCATATTGTATCTCCGTCCGCACTGCAGCCTAACATCGTGGCGCTGGCGGCCTCTTACTGGAGATCGAGCTTGGGGGCTCCACTGTAAGAGCCTGCGGACTTAACTTCGCAGAGCTGGCAGTCCCTTTCCCAGAGATCGACCTTGTGAGTTCCAACTGAGGGAGCCTGCGGACTTAACATCATGGAGCTCGCGGTCCCTGGTTAGGGATCGAATTCAGGAGATCCAAGCCGCAGGAGCTTTGACTGCCCCAATCGCAGGAGCTTCGATCACCCCGATACAGGAGCTATGATCGCCGGCTGCTGGACCTTCGACTGCCCGACCGCAGGAGAAAATGAGGAAATAAGATAAGACTTTATTGCCTTCCATCACAGTGAGGAATGTGGTAGAACCGCTGTGGTGGATGTTTATGTTAATTTATATGTAGTTGTGTGTCTTAGGGTGTTTTAGTAAGGGTGACTCTGTCCGTGTTACAAACTGGGGGGAGGGGGGGGGGGACGGGGAGTGGAGCTGCTGGATTTCGAGGAGACCCTAATGAGGGCCTCATCCATAAAGGAAGAGGTGAGCCCCCGTTCCCTGAAGAATGAGGACATCTCCGATGAACTGGTATGAAATCCTAAGGAATGAGGACATCTCCAATTGCCTGCTATGGAATTGCCTTGCTACCTCCATGGCTCATGCCCTGACAAATAAAGGCCACAATCCTTAATACCACAATCACCACCTTATTTAGCTTTTGCTGTCACCATTAGTGATCTATCGACTTGTACATTGAGGTACTTCTGTCTTTACTTCTGTTCTTTCTATTAATCCCTAAAGTCCCAGCATTCTTATTAATCCTTCCCACATGCATCTCCTTGCATTTATGGGATTAAATGCAAGGAGATCTATTCTTGCTTCGCCCAGCTGATTCTTGCTTCGCCCAATCTATTCTTGCTTCGCCCAGCTGATCAATATTGTTTTGTAATCTAAGACTTTCGTCCTATCACCACTACCACCAATGTTTGTCTCACTGCAAACTCACTAATCATACACCTTACATTCATATGCAAATCATTAATGTACAGTGAGGGTCATGATACATTAATGATTTCGAAATGAACACAGTAAATAGGGAGGGTATCTTCTCTTCACTTCCTCATCTATCACGCCTGATGCTTTACTCTGTAACACTGAGATGCATCCTTGCCCTTCTTTCAACAATATCTCTGCAATTGCAACCATATCATGTTTTGATTTGGTGATAAACACCGAGTTCAAATGCCTTATGAGTTATGCACCTTGCATTAAAACAGATGTAATTTGGCCATCAAATTCTCCAAATCATCTTTATATGCCTATGATAGACACATGTCTAGTCCTGGTCTGTCTAATGAAATTACTTTTTCTGCTATATTTTACTGTATTTCTCAGGCTCCAACCATTCACCTTCTCTGTGCACCATTTCATTACCATAGTGATTTAAATTCTCACAAACAGCACAACCAAAACTCCCTGCAGGGGCTGTGGGTTCTATTTTGGTTCAGGTGCAACCCATCCTACTTTTACAATTTCCACAACTACCAAAAACTGTCCTGGTGATTGAAAAATCTAAAGCCCGATGGGTGATCATTGGTTGGCTCAGACACAGTGGGCCGAAGGGCCTGTTTCCACACTGTGCCTCCAAACCTAAACCTAACCCTACCTCCTGCCCTGACCTTTTAGCCGCTCATTCATCTGACCCGTATTGCAAAACTCACTCGGATTTGGCATCAAAAGGTAATCCAGAGATTACAACTTTTGAGGTCCTGCTCTTCAACCTAGGGGTTAGCTCTATACATTTGTGTTGCAGAACCTCGTGCATTTGCCTGTGCCATTAGTACCAATGTGGGCCATGACCTCTGGCTGTCTACTCTCTCTTACAGAATGTCCTGCAGCTGCTCTGAGATGTCTCTGACTCAGGCTCCACGGAGGCAACATACCATTCAAGAATCCCATTTACAGTTGCAGAAACCCCTATCTGCTCACCTTACAATCAAATCCCTTATCAATATATGTGTAGGAAGGAACTGCAGATGCTGGTTTAAATCGAAGATAGGCACAAAATGCTGCAGTAACTCAGCGGGGCAGGCAGCTCTGGAGAGAAGGAACCAGAAGGATCCAGCATTTTGTGTCTATCTTCCCTTATCACAATAGCTCTCTTAGTCTATTACCAGTTACCACACTTCTCTGCAGATGAACAAGCCAAAGTGTCATTAACAAGGCTTCTTTCCCCCAGGAGGCCACACTCCCCTTTGGTGTCCAAAATTATTTATCTGATAGAGACGGATGGTCACAGTGGAGCCAACAACCTTATGGTGATCAGCTCACCCATCAACATTTGTAATCGTCTTCCCGGTTGTTTCAATTAGTGCAACATAAATGAATGTGACCATTTTGTGATTCAAACACATCAAGTCATTGGAAGCAGAGTGTATAAGCACAACTATGTTCTGGATTATGAAATAAATGGATGAAACATCAGTACAGGAAAACCAAGGAGAAATAAAAATGTTAGACTTAGTAAAAGTAGTAAAAAAAAGTAATGGAGAAAATAATGTCACTTAAAATACTTAAATTTCAGGACATGATGGTTTTCATAGAAATTACCCATCTGTTGATCACAACTTTCCAAAGTTCTGTATTCAGGGATTGGGGCGATGGTGCCATAGTGTCAGCAAGGCCCTCAATTGAGATGGGTGGATTTTGGAGGCATGAGGTGGGAACTTGCCAAGATTGACTGGGTGAATCGGCTTGCGGGTAAGATGAAGTCTGGCAAATGGGAGGCTTTCAAAAGTGAGATGGCAAAAGTATAGGGGCAGCATGTTCCTGTTCGGGTGAAGGATAAAATTCACAATGGAAGAAGTCATCGAAGAATAGTTGCAGAGCATTGTTTTTCTGATTAGAGTGAAGGGGATCGGCATGAGTCCATTGATTTTTGTTAACTACATTAACAATTTGAATGTTGTTGACTTCGTTAGGAGGTTTGCAGATTACACCAAAATTGGTGGTATAGTGGACAATGAGGAAGAATATCTAAAATTAAAACAATTGAGAAGGTAGGCTTAGGAATGGCAAATGGAATTGCGAGGAGTTGCATTTCGGTATGTCAAACCAGGCCAGGATTTGTACAGTATAAATGTTAGAGCCCTGAAGAGTGTTGTGGAACAGACAGATCTGGGAGTACAGATGCATGGCTCCCTGAAAGTGGTGGCTCAGATGGATAGGGTGGTGAAGAAGGCATTTTGCATGCTTGCCTTCATTGGGAAGGGTATTGCATATAAAATTGGGACATCATGATACAGCTGTACATGTTGTTGGAGTTATAGTTACCCAGTTGGAGGAAAGAAGTCATTAAGTTGTAATAGGTGCAGATGATATTCAGCAGTATGTTGGCTGAACTTGTGGGCTTTAGTGTAGGAGAGACAGGATAGGGTGGGACAAAGGAGGCTGAGGGATGAGCTGTTTGAGTCGTACAAAAGAAAGAGAGAATGGGTAAAGTTCACAGTCTTTTCCCCAGGGTAGATGATTCTACAACTCCAGGGATTAAGTTTATGGTGAGAGGGAAGAGGTTTAAGAAAGAACTCAGGGTAACTTTTTTTTCACTGTCTGGGTATTTTGAACTGGAATGAGCTGTTGGAGGAAGCTATAGAGGCAGATACAACTTTCAAAATATACAGTATTTGGACAGATGGAAGGATAGGATGGGTTTATAAGGATAAGGCCAAATGCAGGGAACTGGGACGAGCCCAGCATGCCATCTTGGTCAGCTTGGACTAGTTGGGCCGAAGAGCATATTTCCCTACAGTGTAGCTCTTTGACTCTATATTGACTATTATTTACAAGGAAATACAGTAGAAATAAAATAATTTTATAAAAGCCAATTACATTTTAATCCCATGACTGGAATCCCACATCCGAAACAGAAAGTCATTGTATTTGACAGATCTCATCTTATTTCAATAAGATGACAAGGGAGAATGTTTACAAACATTGTTATAGGTTGGTCTTGTTTGACTGGTCTAAGTGATTGCATAAAGGGGCTGTCCCACTTGGGCGACCTAATTGGCGAGTTTAGAAGAGTTTGAAAAAATGACATGTTGAAGACCTCCTTTGACTATGTAGAAGACCTCCTTCGAACTCCTCCGACTATATTGAAGACCAGCTTCGACTAGCTACGACTAGCTACGACTAACTTCGGGAAAATTGGACACCGAATAGTGGAGAATGAAGACGACCTCCTTCGACCTCCCTTCGACCTCCCTTCGACTATGATGAAGACTATCTACAACTACCTTTGATTACCGCCCACTACCCTCGATTACCTACGACTAATGTGCCGACCTACTACAACCTACTACGACCTACGACGACTAAACCTACGAGTAAAAAAAGTATCGATTTTTTCCATGGCGACCTTTTTTTACTCGCGGCCATTTTTTAACATATTGAAGAACCCGCCGCGACCTAACTGAGGCCTCGAGTACGCGGAGACCAATCTCGAGCATGAAGGAGAGCTACGAAGACCTCCTACGACCTTGTGTCGACCATGCTGCGAGTATGAGTCGAGGGCAAACTCGCCAGAACTCGTGGATTAGGTCGCCCAAGTGGGACAAGCCCTTAAGGAAATTACTTCCACAATGAGTTTGACTGATCCTTGGCTAAGCAGACATTGTAAAATAAGGAAAATTAACATATGCATGGTGATTAAAAGCTTGTGTACTTTATTATATAGATTATGTTGTAATAAAAATAGCCAATTTTTTCAAGTCTTTCATTGTATTTGTCAAAACAAATATGTAAAGTCCATATGATTCCTTTAAAATAATAACTGAGCCTCGATAACCCTCCAGGATGGATGTAGGATCATTGAATTATCAATGATTTGCCGAGTCCAGTGGCAGTATTTTAAGACTTTTAGTTTCGTTTATAGAAACTGCATGGAAACAGTCCCTTAGGCCCATCGAGGCTGTGCTGAACAGCGATCCCTGCACAGTAACACTATCCTACACACACTAAAGACAATTTACAATTGCCAATTAGCTGACAAACCTGTACTTCTTTGTGCACATCACATTGCCCTCTTCAAAACCTCTTTTAACAAATTGTTCAGATAGGATCTCCCACCTGCAAAGCCGTGCTGATTACTCGAGATCATCTCCTGATTTCCTTGTGTAGATTAATCTTTTCCCTCAGAATTTTTACCGGTAATTCCCTTACCATTGATGATAGACTCGCTTATTCCTGCTGCCCTTATTGAATGAAGATAGCATTTTTGATATCCTCTGGTCATCTGGCATCTTGCTTAAGGACAGTGAAGGTCAATCAGTGCCTCAGCAATCTCCCGCTTTGCCACCTGGGGATTTATCCACCTTTTAATGATTGTTAAGATATCTAATATTTCCTTTTTAATTATAGTGTGATCCAGAATATCCCCATCCATGTCCTTGAAATCTGCAACTATGCTGTCCTTTTCCTTAGTGAATACCAACGTGAAGGTTACATTTTTAACCACATCAACAATCTTTGCCACCACCTTATTTTTCTTGATCAAGTCCTTATCAGTCACTTCCACAGAGAGAAGTTAACCTTGAACTAACACTATTTCACAGAAATCTCAATGATTTGCCGAGTCCAGCTGTACTATTTTAAAACTTTTAGTTTAGTTTAGTTTAGAGAAACACCACAGAAACAGACCCTTAGGCCAATCGAGTCTGTGCTGACCAGCGATCCCTGCACATCAACACGGTCGTACACACACTAAAGACAATTTACAATTATGCCAAGCCAATTAGCTGACACACTTGTACATCTTTGGAGTGTGGCAGGAAACAGATCCCAGAGAAAACAGGTCACAGGGAGAATGTACAAACTGTGTACAGACAGCATCTGTAGTCAGGATCAAACCTGGGTCTCTGGCGGTGTAAGGCAGCGACTCAATCGCTGCGCCACTGTGCCACCCACATTTATTCAACCACGATGTTTATACGGCATCAGAACAAAACATTAAAATATTTGCAGTCCTTAACTAAAATCTGAACATATCATGACTAACAAATCAAAGAAACTATGGAACTGTAACTGAAGGACTGAAGATTGAACATGGCGAAAGACAAAAGATACTCAATTCACTTTTTTACAGAACAGACAGAGAATACACTGCTGAAAAACAAGCTTCCTTAATTTTGGCCGGCATGGTGGTGCAGCAGTTGAGTTGCTGCCTTAAAGTGCCAGAGGCACAGGTTCGATCATGACTATGGGTGCTGTCTGTATGAAGTTAGCACGTTCACCCTGTGATCACGTGGGTTTTCTCTGGATGTTCCGGTTTCCTGTCACACTCCAAAGAGGTAGAGGTTTGTAGGGTAATTGGCTTCAGTAAAAACTGTAAATTGACCCTAATTTCCAATGGATATTTATTTATTTATTGTCACATATGCAAATAAACATTACATTTGCAAATAATGCCAGCTGTTTGGTGCCCTTTCATCAAGTTCAAAGTCCCGGCCTGGCCAAGCTTAGTGTTGGTGTCCTCCGCCACTGCTCCACCACTACAGTCCACGTCTGATCCATGTGCTCGGCCACTTAGATCAACCACAGGCTGTTGCAGGGCTTCCAGCAGCCCAACCCACCTTCAAGGCACTGTACTGTTTCCCGCAGCCGATCTGCTTACCGGCCCTCCATTCGACACCTTATACTCTGGGAAGGCAAGCAGGACCTCCAGGCGGGTTCCAAGTCCGCAGCACTGGTCCTAGTGAGCCGGGCCTCCAGGCGGGTTCCAAGTCCGCAGCACTGGTCCTAGTGAGCTGGGCCTCCAGCGGTGTCTTCTGTCCACAGCGGGCAATTCCCCAGTCTGCGGCAGGCGAGCTGAGCCTAAAATCTGCTATTCCTTCTGGTTGTACTACAGTTTTAGTTGAATAAAGATTATGATAGTATTGGAGAAATCTCTCGTTTATATCCTTGGGCATTTTTAATAATTCTCCTGTATCTGTTCTAATTTTTTGATTGTAAAATGTGTTTGTAAAAGGAAGTAAATAAATGGTAAAATGATACTGGCAATTAGTTCAACACGAGGAAGAAGTTATTATAAACTTGTAAACCTCCTGTTCAGAACATGTTTAAGGCGCCGAAAAAATGGCTGCCTCTGGCAATGTTCTGTCTCGTCTTTTTCTTCTTTGTTGTTTTTAGTCTGTTGTTAAATGTATGTTTAAAGGGCCTGTCCCACGGGCATGCGACTCCATGCGGCAAGTGCGACCAAAGCTTGCGGTTAGGTTGCGCTTGCCGCATGGAGTCGCATGCCCGTGGGACAGGCCCTTTAGTGTACCATTAGTTTTGTATAATGTGGGGAGTGGGGGAAACATTTTTTATCTCTTTCCTCGACAGAGATGCGACTTTTTTTCATATTGTATCTCCGTCCGCACTGCAGCCTAACATCGTGGCGCTGGCGGCCTCTTACTGGAGATCGAGCTTGGGAGCTCCACTGTAAGAGCCTGCGGACTTAACTTCGCAGAGCTGGCAGTCCCTTTCCCAGACCTTGTGAGTTCCAACTGAGGGAGCCTGCGGACTTAACATCATGGAGCTCGCGGTCCCTGGTTAGGGATTGAATTCGGGAGATCCAAGCCGCAGGAGCTTTGACCGCCCCAATCGCAGGAGCTTCGATCACCCCGATACAGGAGCTATGATCGCCGGCTGCTGGACCTTCGACTGCCCGACCGCAGGAGAAAATGAGGAAAGAAGATAAGACTTTATTGCCTTCCATCACAGTGAGGAATGTGGTAGAACCGCTGTGGTGGATGTTTATGTAAATTTATATGTAGTTGTGTGTCTTAGGGTGTTTTAGTAAGGGTGACTCTGTCCGTGTTACAAACTGGGGGGAGGGGGAGGGGGTTTGACATCTGGGCAAACTACCAACTTGTATAGGGAAGTCAGCAGTAAATCAACTAGTGTCACAGTGACTTGCATGGAAGTTATCTTGCAATCTCACTGGTGTGGAATTACCTTTGCGTGTTATGGGAGGTTCTGAGAAGTTAAATGCATCAAAGATTTCTCAGAGATAGCAAAGAGGAAATAAATAGCACAAATACAATTTAAAAAGTTGAGACTGATCTACAGATTAAAAAGCTAACATATTCCATCAGAACATGGTGGAAAGTCACATTTCTCGAAATCAGGCTGATAAATAACCTTCCACTACAGGAAACCTGCACTGCACCAGCAGATCTACTCATCAAAGGATTTATTAGAGAGAAAAACATTACCTTGGACACAGGACATTTCTGGGAATTGTGTGCTTAGACCAGTAGCAATAAAGTGTTTCTAATCAATGTGTCTTGCCTGTAATTGTAAACATGGCAATCTTGAATGCTGGCAACGAGATGTGGTTTGCTGTAGATGTAATGGTGGCTGTGAAGAAACTGAACACTGAAAGACTTAGACTATGTTATTATAACAATCTAGATGTTTTTGTTGTTGCTACAGCTTCTGCCCCATGATCTAGAAGTTGGCATTCTCGCCATCTATGACAAGTTCTGATAGGTTGAAATCCAACCCATACAGTGGGTTCCAAGCACAAAGCCTGTGGAGGTTATGGCTAGTTTGTAGCAAATCCAAAGCTGTTGCCACTTGGCACAGACGCCCATTCAATGGCTCATGTCTTGAAAACAGCACTGATTGGGTGATCCTTCTTGCCGATCGCCAAATATTTAAGTCTATGAGTTTAGGAGAGGACTTCAACTGGAATGTTGAATTACAAAGCTGCAATACAGAAAACACAATCCACTTACTCTAAACACTTCTGGCAGCTTTTAAATGTACACTTGTTGATATTATATCCAAATTGACATCGAGAGATAATGATGTGCAACTTGTGATTGTTTGCATCAAATGCCACTGTGAACCAATTTGAAACCCAATAAAGATACATTGGGAAACCACATTTTGGATGCATGTGGAGGGTAGTGATGGGAGAGATTAAAAAAATGAGACAAAACGATTACCAAAAACGTGTTGCAAGGCTTCCAACAGCAGGTATATATGCAGGCAGATCCTGAAGGGCACTGAGAGAATGGTTTTGCAGCCAAATATGTAGCCACAAAATTAAAAACAGGAATGCTGGAAATACTCAGCAACTCTACCAACTGTTGTGAAAAAAGAAACAGCGTTAGCATTTCAGTTCGAAGACACATTCTCTGAGGCAGGATCCAATCAACAGAGAAGAACAGCTTTATTCTCAGAAGGGAATTGGCAGTGAATTTGTAAGTAGATGAAAAACTGCAAATGGTGGAAGAATATACAGATATAGAAAATACTGGCAACGCTCAGCAGATCAGGCAGCATCTATGGGGTGAACAGAGTTAATGTTTCAGGTGAAAGATTTCTGACTTTGTTCGCTTAGTTTAATTTACATAGCCACTCAAAACTGCCTTTCAAAGGCAGATAAAATGCACGTTTAATTTGGGACCAGATCACTTCCAATGGCAGAAAGTTGAAGATGGATCAAAATATTCCAGACTAAATTTTCCCAGTTTCAGGAATGGATCAAAAGACAATTCAAGACCTGAGACCATTAGCCTGGTCAGAGCAAATTCTGAATTAATTTTCCAGATAGCAAAGGTTGTGGTTGTGGATTTATTGAGTCGTAGAGTTGTACAGCAAGAAAACAGGCCCTTTGGCCCATCTGCCCGAGTTGACCCAGTTGGCATATGGGGCGAGTCTCATTTGCCTGCATTTGGCCCACATCCCTCTAAACCTTTCCTAACCATACTTCTGTCCATAATGTCTTTTAAAAGTTGTAATTATATCCACTTCTATAGCTTCCTTCTGGCTGCTCATTCCAGATAGGAACTACCCTCCAAGTGAAAAATCTGCCCCTAATGTCCCTCTTAAATCCCACCTATCACAAGCCTATACTTCAGGTTAGAATTTTTTCCCCTGGGAAAATGACTGTGAGTGTTCACCTTATCTATGCCCCTCATGATTTTGTATGGTCATCCCACAGCCTTCTATGTTCCAAAGGAAAATGTCCCAGCCTATCCAACCTTTCCCAATAAACTCAATCCCACAAGCCCAGGTAACAGCCTGGTGAATCTCTTTTGCTCCCTTTCGAACTCAATGACATCCTTTCAATAGCTGGGGTCCAGAAATCCACACAGTGCTCCAAGTGCTGTCACACCAATGACTTGCACATCAGCATTACGATGTGCTCAGTACTCAATACCCTCACTACACTGTCCACCTGAATCCACACTTTTATGGAACCAATCACCTGCAATCCCATATCTGTAGGTTTTTAAGTAACTAGAAAGTAATGTTTTTTTATTATTTTGTCAGTGAACAGGATGTTTCATGCAATCGGTGGCTCATGATAGATGAGGGCATAGAAACTCTATCATGCCACTCTAAATAAAGTAGAGATATGCAAATAGAAACAAAAGCAATTGTTCACATATTTCCTTTGGTCTTACGCAGGAGATTGACTCATTATTTTCCATCAGATTATCATCTTAACTTTGCTTCCAGTAAAGCTCCCCAAACCAGTTTCTCTTGAAACCATTCAGTTTACAGAGTCCTTCATCAAATTGCAATGATTGTCTTTTTGAGATCTTCAACAGCCTGCAACAGCCTTACTCGTATGCCTGAGCTGCTTTAGCTCCGGAGCTCAAGACCACACCGCTCTCATCTTCCCTGATTCATGATCATTCCAAATTATCTGGAAAGCCTCCTGTGGCCAATGTTCTTCACCAGCTTGTCCACATCATGCTAAGCCTCTACGAGAACTCTCCTAACCAATTCCTATCATGGCAGTAACTTTGTTTTTCCAAAAGCAAACTTTATTCAAAATCATAAAAAATATATTCAAAACATGAACAGTGCAAAAACTCTTCCGACATTCTCTGCATTTATACATTCATTCGTGGTATATTTGGCAGTGTTCACAAACTATCTTTATACCAAGCACCCTTGCCACTCATGTGCCCCCCAGGTTGATATATTTCCCCTTGTTTGTGGGGTGTCTCCAACAGACCATCCCCCCCAATGTCCCACTGCAGAAGTACCCTAGACTATGGTCTTCTCCCACTTAGCCTGGGCGTTGGCTGCACAAAGCATGGGCACCTACTCCTGTAGTCTGGAAAGGGCCAATCGGCAACATTCCGTGACAGATATCTTGCACTACAGGGAGATAACATAGTTTTGAACAGATGAAAGAGCGTCTTTCATTGATGATCTTCCGGCAACACTTGATGCCCGTTCCCAAAGGTGTCCCTGGGAACAGTTCGTAAATCAGTGAGTCCTCTGTTACGGTTATGTTCAGGATAAGCCGTGACAAAGACTTTTGCATCATTCTTCAGACTCTCTTCACAAATCAACATTCTAAGAAGAGGTGGCCAACCATCTCCTCTCCGTAACAGCCATCCCGGGAGCAACAGTCATCGATGGTGCAGGAAGGACCTGGCTGGGAGGGCTCTTCTTGCTGCCTGCCAAGCCAGGTCTTGGTGCTGGTTGGTAAGTTCTCGCGATGAGACATTTAGCCGGACAAGCTGGCAGTCTGCTGCGGGAACTACGCCACAGGATCCACCGAGTCCTTGTACTGCAGTGCCTGCAGGATGTTCAGTGCTGACCACAGCCCAATGCACTTATGGTCAAAGGAATTGGTCTGAGAGAACCTGTCCATGAAGGACAAATGGTGCGTCAATGTATCCTTTCACCATTGCTTCCTTCAGGCTTCCTGTCACCTACAGGAGAAGTAGAAGGCAGGGAGAGGGACGTGGAAGTTAAACATCACTCTATTGATCCCAGAGAGCATTGAGGAGCTAAAGAGGGACTATGTAGGTTGGAGAACCATGCAACCCTTCTTTAACTCCCTGATACACTGGTGGGAAGCATCCAAGGTGAACATCAAGCGGTTCTTTATCCTCAAAGATGTTCAGAAAGCAAGAGTGAGTTAGAGGGAATCGTGCTGACTCCAAAAAGACTAGCAGCAAGTCCTTCTTCTGCAGTCAAGGAGTGTGGATGTGAGTGAGGAACTCTGAGATGTGAAGATCAATCAATCTTGGCTCGTTGCCTCAGGATCCTCCAAGATCATCTTCCGATCCAGAGTCTGCGCCATGGAGCAGGATGAGACGTGCTCAGGCTTCTTGTCCCAAAAGGTTCACAGGAGGAGGTCTGTGATCCACAACCTTAAGGAAGAGGACTTAGGGGTAGATGCCTGCCCGGTCAACATTGACTAGGAGAAGGCGTTCGACAGGATATCGCACACATACATGATGGATGTGCTCTCCAAAATGGGTTTTGGGGAGAGACCCTGGAACCGGATCCAACTTCTATACACTGATATCTGTAGTGCAGTCCAAATCAATAGGTGGGAATCGAATAGGTTCCCTGTCAGGTCTGGAATCAGGCAGAGTTGCCCACTCTCTCCTGTCTTGTGTGTGTGTGTGATGTGTGGAACCATTTTCCAAATCCATCAAGAAGGACGAGAGCATGAGAGGGGTGATAATGTCAGGCAGTGGCGGCACTCAGATTAAAACCTCCCTGCACATGGATGATGTTGCCATCTTCTGTTGAAATAAAGCTGGCTATTTACATTTCAATAATAAAGTAATGCTGGAACCTGAAGCATTAGCATACACATTCACAACCACCCTCCTGAGTGGTTTCATTTATAGTTCCTCAGTACTGTGTTTTGAATGAGTAAAATCAGAACCTCTATCCACTGCAACGTTCTTTGCACCCATTATATCTTTAAAACACATTTCCTTGTCATTAATGTTGTGTGCTTTTCAAGCAAGAATCTCTGTCTCCAGGATAAGAAAGAAACAATATAAACATGCCCTCAATGGCATCTGTCAAATATGACTCTAAAGGTATCATTTTATTTAATATACGGGAGTCATACGTTCCTGTCTTTCCAGCGAATTACATACAAAAATCTAAATTGCACTTCAGTGCAGTACTTCTTCTTCTTGCGTATGGGGTGCACAGCCTAATGTTGTAGGACAACTTGTTCTATTTGATCTTATTTGATTGTGCACGCCAGGTTGATTGCATTCGTCGAAACAGGGTGGACCACGTGAAGGTTGCAATCTCCCACCCCAGTGCAGTACTGAGGCAGTGCTACACCGTCAGAGATGTTGCTTTCCCCCCCTCTACCCCTCCCCCTCCCCCACCCAAGTCGTACCAGCTTCAAGGTCGTCTTGTTGAGTCTCATTGCCTGTAACTCGTTCTCACCTAACACATAGCTAACAATGGCCTGTTTCCTTTATCATCGTTACTTTTTTTGCATGTGTTTCATTCATTTGTTCAATATCTCTCTACATCTATCTATCTATCTATCTATCTATCTATCTATCTCTCTATCTCTCTCTATCTCTCTCTCTCTCTCTCTCTCTCTCTCTCTCCTCTCTCTCTTCTCTCTCTCTCTCTCTCTCTCTCTCTCTCTCTCTCTCTCTCTCTCTCTCTCTCTCTCTCTCTCTCTCTCTCTCTCTCTCTCTCTCTCTCTCTCTCTCTATCTCTCTATCTCTCTATCTCTCTATCTCTCTATCTCTCTATCTCTCTATTTCTCTATCTCTCTATCTCCCTATCTCTCTATCTCTCTATCTCTCTATCTCTATCTATCTCTATCTATCTCTATCTATCTCTATCTATCTCTATCTATCTCTCTCTCTATCTATCATATATTAAAACTCTGTGGGTGCCATCCGTCCGGCTGCCTGACTTGTGCCACCCAGCCCCTTTGATACCGCGCTACGCCCACACCGCAAGCAGAACGCCGATATTTTTTCCATTTCGAAAAGGGATCGAAGGAAATAGGCAACGTTTCGGGACAAAACACGTCTGAGGATGGGTTTCGGCAAAAATAGTTGCCTATTTCCTTCGCTCCATAGATGCTGCTGCACCCACTGTGTTTCTCCAGCTTTTTTTGTGTACCAGTCTCTCTGTCTCTCCCCGCTCTCTCTCTCTCTCTCTCTCTGCCCTTCTCTCTTTACAGCCCGCGGCTCAACTCATGCACGCCCACTCCAACCCCCCCCCCTCACCTCTCTCCCACATCCTCTCCTTCCTCTCTCCACCCCTCTCCTCGCTCCCCTCCTCTCTCCCCACCTTCCTCTCACCCCTTCCTCTCCACCCTCCTCCTCCCCATCCTTACAATTTTTTTTTTCTAACATTAAATTTTCTCTCTCTGCCCCCCCCCCCTTCGAGACGCACCTCAGAGGTGAGGGCTATTCATCAGTGGGTAGGGTGGAGATGGGATAAAAGAAGCAAATTAAAATATTAAGGTAATATCAAGGGGTGTGATGAGTGTGTGTGTTTGCGGGTGCCAGATTCACACCCCGCAACCGTGCTTTGGAGGTACAGACCCAACGGGTGGGTGGTTAGCCCCCCCCCCCCAAACGCACGTTGGGGAGACAGACCCAACGGGTCTGCACTTGGTCTAGTAATATATTAAAACTCTGTGGCTGCCATCCGTCCGTCCGTCCGCCTGCTTGACTTGTGCCACCCAGCCCTTTTGATACCGCGCTCTGCCCAGACCGCACGCGGAAACACCGATATTTTTTTCAATTTCAGAAGAGAATTCATTTTTCTTTACGAGTAGACACTCCTGATTAAATTTCATCGTGTTTATGTACACTGTTTTTATGTACACCATTTACATATGCCTTTGCAGCAGCCCCAGCCCCAGCCCCCGCCCACCACAACCTTGTGGGTAGGGAAAGTAAAAGAAAAAGGAATAGAGAATGAAAATAGTGCAGAGAAAAAATAAGAGAAAAAGAAAAAAAGGAAAGAGAAAATCAAAACACACCCTATCCTCTCTCCTCCCGAAATAGAGGCACAAAGAATGCATATAGAGGAAACAGAGTAAAAGGTACCCCATCTCCTCCTCACCTCTCTCCCCCCTCCCCCACACTCTCTCTTCCTC
>CM075985.1:26170811-26439801 GCA_038087875.1 Malacoraja senta
CTGCCTCCTGATTTCGCTTTGTAGGAAGTGATGGCATTCAAGCCCTGCCACAGTTGCCGAACATCCGCCTCATCCTCCAGCTTAGAGCAGAAGTCCCTTTTGACCTATATGGCCTCACTCCGGCAATGGAGGAGGCCCAGGACAGAATGGTCAGTATGGGAATGGTTAAGATGGTTAGTGACGGGGAAATCCAGTAGGCCTTGGCGGATCGAACGCAAGTCACTGAGTCTATGGTTGGTCTCACCGATGTAGAGAAGGCCACAACAGGTACACCGGATGTAGCAGATGAGGTCAGAGGAAGTGCACATGAACCTCTGTTTCACCTGCAAGAACTGCTGCGGTCCCTGGATGGAGGTGAGTGAGGAGGTATAGGGACAAATGTTACACCTCCTGTGATTTCAGGGGAATGTACCTGGGGAGGAGGTGGTTTGGGTTGGAAGGCTGAGTTACTCAAGCATTTTGTGTTTATCTTGGGTAAGTCACCCATTACGACAATCCTGCTGCTTTAGTATCTTTTGGTAATCAGTATACATATTTGTTTCCCGACCTCCCACTGGGCTATTGGGTAGCCTCTACCCTTATTCCCTAAATGGAAATACCCTCTCTGAATACTGCTGTGACATTCTCTTTGATTAATGCTGCAACTCCTCTACCTCTTTCACCTTTCTTCCTTTCACATCTGAAACATCGAAACCTTGGACCCATAAGGAACTGCAGGTGCTTGAATGTTGAGAACAATGTGCTGGAGTATCTCAGTAGGTCAGGAGTCGGGTAGCATCTGTAGGAGGAATGCCTTGGACGTTGAGCTGTCAAATCTGTCACTCTTGCAACCAAGTCCCCTTAATGGCCACAGCATCATCACTAAAGCACCGATCCAGGCACTAGGTTCATCAGTTTTATCCACGATACTCCTTGCATTGAAATAAACACATCAGCACATCAGTGTCCCAATGTTCATTAACCATTTGCTGCCTGTTCTTCCTTCGAGGCTTGCTGGTCATAATTTCCATCTTCCCATCAGTCCTTCCATTTGCTGAACCGCTGCTCTCGTTCCCTCATCCTATCCCCCCCCCCCCCGCCCCACCCTCACCACGCTAGTTTAAACCCTCCATAGCAGCAATAGAGAACCTCCACGGCAGGATATTGATTCCATTTCTGTTTAGCTGCAAATCTTCTGAGAAAAATGACGATCCTCATTCTCTTTTGCATCCTTTGAATAGTAATTCAATTTTCAAAGAAAACAGGTGTGGAATGAAATGCTTTGTTGGCAGTTGTTTTTCTGCATTACGGTGTTAACATGTTTTTCTTTTCTAATAGACAATAGACCATAGGTGCAGGGCATACTTTTTCACAACAGACACAATTAACCCCTTTATTCTGTAACTCCTTCAGTCAAATTTGGGTTATTATAGCCTGAATGATTATAGACAATAGGTGCAGGAGTAGGCTATTTGGCCCTTCGAGCCAGCACCTATTCAATGTGATCATGGCTGATCATCCACAATCAGTACCCTGTTCCTGCCTTCTCCCCATATCCCTTGACTCCGCTATCTTTAAGAGCTCTATCAAACTCTCTCTTGAAAGCATCCAGAGAACTGGCCTCCACCGCCCTCTGAGGCAGAGAATTCCACAGACTCACAACTCTCTGTGTGAAAAAGTATTTCCTCATCTCCGTTCTAAATGGCTTAACCTCTGTTCTAAATGGCTTAACTTAACAAAAAAGTTGTTAACCTTTTCTATCCATTGGAACATATAATAATCAATATATGATAAAGGGTTTGGGGAGGAAAGAATGCGATGTTTTAATTTCATATCATCTGTAAATTTCACTTTGGAGATAATGTTGCTGCTGTGAACATTTCCTGATCAGAAATGGCCACTGATTGTATGTTGTACCTTGCACATATGGTATTTCCATGAAATTCTTGAACAAATTTAATATTTGTAATATTGGGAGCAGTAGTTTTTATATTCTTAACATTAAGTGCCGAAAGCAATGCAACACTTATGGGCCTGTACCACTTGGCGATTTTTTAGGCATAGTCACTGTCATAGTCATTCGCTGGACACTGAAAATCCGGCGACAACCTATGTCATCCTGGCAAAACCTACGACCTACGACAGCACCTACGTCAGGAGAAGTCAAGCTATGCCATTGGCGTCAAACGCACTGTCGCCAAAAAATTTTCAACTCAGAATTTTCAACACTTGGGTGTTATGTTCTCGTGCCAATGATGCAGAGTCGCAATGTGTGTGTTAACACTGAGCTATGACTGGCATATTGTACTGACTTAAAGGATAATGTCCCGGTTATTTTTTATCATTGAGGGAATGGTGTTATATTGAAAGGAAAATAACTTTCAGAACCTTAAATGCTGGTGCTTTGCAGGTTGTTTCTGGCTGAGTTTGTGTTGGAAAAGTGTCATTATTTCAGAATGTCATTGTTATGTCGATTTTGATGTTGCACTTTGATCTGTATATCATGCCTTCATTTCTGAAAGTCTTTGGTGTAGAGCTAGAATTCACAGCAGTCTCATACAGAATCAAGTATTGTTGAGTAAAATTTATTATCTACTGAATTTGTATAGCGCTTTGACACCAGACTTCAGATGCAGTGAATGAGATGCTAGCTGACTGATTCTCTCATTGCAAAGTTTGTCTGATTATGTCTACTCAAGTTGATCAGAGCAATGATAAAGCACTGGTTAGTACAATGATTTTAGGATTAACAATAGTACTATGGTGTTGAATGTCTCACCCAGGATGTGCTTTCACTCTTGGAGATTGAGAAAAAATTACTGGCAATGGAAATCTGGAATAAAAACGGAAAATGCTTGAAAAACTCAGCAGGTCAGCATCTGTGGAATGAAATAGTCAATCTCTTAGAAGTGTCGCACACCCCAAAAATTGAAGGGTCTGTGACAATTCGGAAACATTGACCATTCCTCTTTCCACAGAAACTGCCTGACCTGATGTGTTTTCCCTGCATTTTATCCTTGTTGATTTCAAGAGACAGCTTTCATTGATAGAATATTTTCTGTAGAGTTATTACAAAATCGTAGATTTAGGTTTAATGAAGGTGCTCTGGGTTTTATGCACCTATCTGCAGATCAGGAGTAATGATTTAAAAAATACTATCGCGGATATTTGTGCAAAGCCAAGCAAAGTTCACTCTACTCGATACAGGAATGTAAATTTATCTTTTGTTGATCCATAGGTATTCATTTGTTGCAAATGCTGGCTTTATTTTCAATGACAATGTCCTAGGTGTGTAAATGATAAAACAGAGAAATCAGCAGAATAGGCTTTGACATCTAAACAGCTGGAAAAATTAGTAGGCACCAGTAGACTAAGCTATACTACCATAATATTTGGAAATGTAATAGCTAACTACAAAAAATCAAATACCTGACAAATGCAAAACTCTCCCTATGCTTATGTGTAATAAAGACAAATAATTGAGCTTGGTTTTTCACAGTTGTTCTCCATTGAAATGATGGAGGTACTATGTTAACACAACTTACGCAGAAATAGTCACCAATTTAAGTGCTTGGAATTTGCAACAACTTCAGGCTCCTCTGCTGGACTTCCTGATATGTCCAACTTAAGGATGGCACGGTGGCACAGCTAGTAGTGCTGCTGCTTCACTGCACTATAAACCTGCTCTTAATTCTGATTTGGGGTGCTCTCATTGTGGAGTTTGCATGCTCTCCCCACGATCAATTGGAATTTGTAGGAGTCGCCAAGAACGTTGATGAGATCAGGGCCATAGACATAATCCATATGGACATCAGCAAGGCCTTTCATTGGGCTCAGCATGTTAGGCTGTTCTGGAAGGTTAGATTATACGGGAGAGCTAATACAAATGATCATTACAGCTTTTAAAAGACACTTGGTCAGATATATTGATTGGTAGGGGCTAGAGGGATATGGACCAAATGCTATCAAAAGGGATTAACCCAATATGCCAACCTGGTTTTATCATTAGGTAGGGCTGAAGTGCCAGTTTCTGTGTTGTGCAGCACTATGACTCTCTAACTCTATTACAATACAAGTCAAAGGGGTGCATTTTGATAAACATATATTGAAAAAACATTGAAGCAAAGTAGGCTCAATAAATAAACTGCAGTAGTCAACAGGACAGCCTCTCTGGATAGAAGGATATGTATTTAGATAGAAATACATAGAACTGGATAGAAGGATAGTATATGTATTTAGTTACATATACTGTTCCATTAGTTGCTTATCATCCTAAATGATTTCCTCATTATTTTAAAAATATCGCTTCTTTTTTTAAATTTTAATTTTTTATTTATTTTTGTTAGAAGTAAGTACAATAATGTGGTACCACAGTACCTAATACTTGTTGACATATTACATTTCATATACAACCTCTTATTTTTAATTTAATAATAAAGCAGGAGTAAGGGAGAAAGGGAGAAAATAAGAGATTGACATAGAGTGTTGTGTGAAATAGAAAGATAGCCCGAGAGAAGAAAGAAGAAGAAGTAGAAAGAGAAAGAGAAAGAGATGAAATAGAGAAGAAAAAAATAAATAAAGGAAAAAGGAGATTGAAAGCGATATACCTATTTAATGTTCCTGGCCACCCGTCACCTGATTCTGAATCATTTTATTTCTATGGTTGTGTTGCACCATATGCTTGTAAGAAGTCGATAAAAGGAGATCAAATCAATAAGAATTTGTCTACTTTACCTGCTAGAAGGAGTCGCATTTCTTCAAGATATGCCGTTTCCGACATATTTGAAATCCACATTTTGAGCGTTGGTGTTGGCGCATTTTTCCAAAATTTAAGTATGAGTTTTTTTGCCGTTATTAAACCGTAATTAAGTAGAGATTTTTGAAACGTATTTAGCTTATTCCCATCTTCCATTGATCCAAAGATAATCCTTTCTGTATTAGGTTCAATTCTTCTATTAAATAGTTTTGTAAAAATTTCAAAAATTTCGTTCCAGAATTTATGAAGTTTTATACAGGAGACAAAAGAGTGTGTTATAGTGGCATTCTCGGATAAGCATTTATCACAGATGGGAGAGATATTTGGATAGATTTTGTTCAGTCTAGTTTTCGAGTAGTATAATCTATGTAAAATTTTAAATTGAATTAAATTATTTTTTGCATTAAATTTATTTTGAAATTTTTATCTGTAATTCTCATTCCCAATCTGCTCTGATTGCCTCTGTCGATGGTGATTCTATATTAAGAATGATATTATATAAGTATGATATTAAATTGCATGAATCTGCCTTAATATTCATTGCTTCATCTAATAAATCTAGAGTTAGATTTTGATAGCCTTGTATGTGTTTTTTCAAATAATCTCTAATTTGAAGGTATTTAAAGTATTGGTTATTTTTCAAGTTGTATTTTAATTGTAATTGTTGAAATGATCAAAATGTCCCCATTTCATACAAGTCTCCAATCCTTTTCATTCCTAATCTTTCCCAATAGGTATACGTTTTGTCAGTGAGAAATGGTTTAAATGTGGGATTATTTACTATTGGAGATAAAAGCGATAAGTTTCTTAATTTCAAAGTTAGTTTTATTTGTTTCCAAATTCGAATTGTGTTGTGGATAATTGGGTTCTTCTTATATATTGTGTTGTTTAATTTTATCGGGGAGAAGAGGATCGCTCCTATATTAAAAGGAGAGAAATCCTCTTTCTCCATTCTTATCCATTCTACCTGTTGGGCAGAGCTGTCCAACCAATACATTATGTTTTTAATATGTACTGTCCAGTAGTAGTATAAAAAGTTCGGGAGTGTCAATCCCCCAGATTCTTTAGGTTTACACAGGTGTTTTCTTTGGATTCTGTGCGATCTGTAGTCCCATATGAAGTTTGTAATATTGGAGTCTAATTTTTTTAAGAAGATTTTTGGTAAGTATATTGGTATTGATTGAAATAGATATAATATTTGTGGTAGAAAAATTATTTTGATAGCATTTATTCTACCTATTAAAGACATCGGCAGCGTTTTCCAGAATGTAATCAACGCATTCAATTTAGTTAATAAAGGCATAAAATTTGCATTAAATAGTGATTTATATTTTCTAGTAATTTGGATACCCAAATACTTGAATTTTCCTGTTGCAATTTTAAAGGGAAATTTTAACAGGTGTGTCGAGTCTTGGGGTTTTACCGTCATAATTTCACTTTTATTCCAATTTATTCTATATCCTGAAAAGGAGCCAAATTCCTCTATTAAATTTAATATATTTGGTATACTAACTTGCGAATTTGTAATGTATAATAATACGTCATCTGCGTATAGTGACATTTTATTATTTGAATCTTTGGTATTATATCCCCGAATATTTGGATGGCTTCTTATACTTTCTGCTAAAGGCTCTATCACAAGGGCAAATAGCAGGGGTGATAGTGCACACCCCTGTCTATTGCCCCTTGTTAAATGAAATTTTAAAGATAACATATTGTTAGTCAGTATTCTAGCAGTCGGCTTGTCATATAATAATTTTACCCATCAGATAAAATTCTCTCCCATGTTAAATTTTTGCAACACTTTATACAGATATTGCCACTCTACTTGATCAAATGCTTTTTCTGCGTCCAATGAAATAATTGATACATCTTCTTCTTCAGTTTTTTGTGAATACATTATATTAAACAAGTGTCTCAAATTGTTGGCTGAGTATCTTTTAGGTATAAACCCCATTTGATCCGGGTTTATTAGTTTACTAACGTATTTACTCAGTCTTCTCGCTAAAGTCTTTGCTAGTATTTTCTGATCTGTATTTCAGAGTGCTATAGCTCTATCAGAACCTGGTTATTCTAGATCTTTATCTTTTTTGGTATAAGTGTAATAGTTGATTCGGCTAATGTTTCTGGTAATGTGTTTTCTTTAAAGGCATGAGTATATAATTTTTGTAGGCGCGGAGAAATTATCTCGTGGAATCTTTTGTAGAATTCATTACTAAAACCATCTAGTCCTGGTGTTTTGCCATTTTTCAACGAGTTTATTGTTTCTTCTATTTCTTTAAGTGTAATCTGAGCTCCTAACTCCTCTTGTTCCAACAAAGTAAGTTTTGGAAGGTTACACTTATCTAAGAAATTTGTAATTTTAATGTTATCTGCTGCGGTTTTAGATGTATATAAATTTTGATCAAATTGAGCAAATCTTTTATTAATATCTTAAGATAATTTTAATAATTCACCCTTATCTGATTTAATTTTTGTAATTTTTTTCAGCTGACATGCTAAAGGTTTATGTGGTTTATCGCCAAATTCAAAATTTTCCTGTTTTGTAATTTGAAATAATCTTATTACTCTTGCCGACAAAATTGTATTTAATTTAAATTTCAATAAAGTTATCTTATTGTGTTTGTCTATGGTTGGGTCTTTGGCATTATCTAGGTCTAATTGTCTAATTTCTTGTTCTAACAGCAATTGTTCTATCTTATTCTTTTTATTTTGGAAGGCTTGATATGAAATTATAACTCCTCTAATAAATGCCTTGAAAGTTTCCCATAATAACAAAGGTGAAATACCTGTTGTATCGTTGGTCTCGAAGAAGAGTTTCATCTGTTGTTTCAAACATGTACTACCTTGTGGGTTGTTTAGAATTTGATTTTTTATCCATCATTCCTTCTAATTTTAATAAAAAAGTTAACGGGGGTTGATCAGAAATAATGCTATTATGCTATTTAGGGGGTTGATTGTATAAGGAATTAATTTCGTGTCTACTAAAAAGTAGTCAATTCGTGAATAGGTTTTATGTACCGATGAGTAAAACGAGTATTCCGTTCCAACTGGGTTAGCAATTCTCCATAGGTCTGTTATATTTGTATTTTTTATATATGTATTTAGGAGTTCGCTCGTTTTAGATTTTATATTACTCCTTTTATGTTTCGCAGATTTATTTAAATATGGATCTAAGACACAGTTGAAATCCCCCCCTATTATCACATTTTGATAATTAAACTCTGAAATCATATCCAGAATTTTATTAAAGAATTGAGGGTTGTCAAAATTAGGTGCATACATGTTTATCATAGTAAGTGGATTGGAGTGAATTTCTCCCATAACTATGACATATCTCCCCTCTTTATCTGATATGATGTTCTTGAATTTAAATGGTATACCTTTACGAATAATAATAGCCGTCCCTCTAGATTTAGAAGTAAATGAGGAATATCGCTTTTGTATGTACTTTGTGAAGCCTTTAAGTAGGTATTTGATTTGTATTCACATAAAAACATGAATCCATTGTTATGAACTGGATTTGTGAGATGCATGTATCATTTATAATGACGAACGAATTACTTTTACAGTAACCCTTTTTATGAACAGACTCTTCCTATACATTGATAATATGCCAAAATACCAAACACCTGCACCTCGATATATGTTTGTTTCTTCCTCCTCAAATATTATGAAATATCTCTGGCATTCATATCATTAATCTACAATGACAAAGTATAATTTCTAAAAATAACAAACTACCAACCAAGTTATTTGCATCTGAGGACTGAAACGTGTAATGTTGCTTCTGATCATTGTTTCTTCAATGGACATTATAAGCCCATCTAAAATGAGCAAGATCAATAATGTAAATGCAAAAAGACAGAGTAGAGATTTTAAATATCTTGCCAATCAATCGGAGTGTAATCTTACAAGCAGGAAGTTAACAGAAGTTCTCAAAATTACAGTACCTCAACATTTTTTTTGTCGTCAATGAGGAATATCTTGGAAGGATTGATGTCCACATGATACCACAGTCAAGAATAGGTCACCTTTATCTTCAATTACTATGGTAATGGTCTTGTTGTGGAGGTGAGCTTTTGTGTATTTTGTGTGATACAGTTCAATGCATCTGCAAATCCCCCCTCCACACTTATTGCAGGAGTAAAATGATGTTTCCACCTAGGTGTTTTTGGTATTCACAGATAAGCAGATTTCAAAGTACAAGTGCTTCATATTGTGCTGTCAGGTGCACCAATAAGGGTGTTCCTTTGCTCCCTGTTTTAATGTGCTAATGTTATAGAGCCTGTTACTCATCTGTGCACTGAACTTGAGAAGTTAAAAAATAATTTATGATGTGCATACGATTGATAAATAGAAATTAATTGATCGTGAAAAAAAACTCAGCAGCATTCAGTGCCTCGGTAACAAAGAGGAAGCATTAGAAAATGGCATGGAGATGCTCTATTAAAAGGGCTTCAACTGTTATTAATCTTAATCATTCTTGAGAGGTGGTTGTACTTTTCCAGCACTCAAACCAGTTCCTCGTATTGACCAACACAACACAATCTCCTTCCTCTGACTTTATTGTGCGAATCTGATGGACCTCCTCTGAAAATAGCACACAACTCTTCTGATCATTGTACAATGTATTATCAAAGTGTCTATATTCAGATAAAAGAACTGAATATCTAATTTGCTGATGACCTGAAATCAAGTGGGGTTGTGAGGAGGATGCAAAGAGAGTTCAAGGTGATTTTGATAAATTGAGTGAGTGGGCAATTACATGGTAGATAACAATGTAGTATTTTACTTCGAGAGGGAAATCAGAAATAGAGGAGTTTTAAATGGTGATAGTTTGGGAAATGGCAATGTTCACTGGGATCTACATATTCTTGTAGAGCAGTCATTGAAAGCAAATGAGTAGGTATAGCAAAGATAGGCACACAATTCTGGAGTAACTCAACAGGACAGGCAGCCTCTCTGGATAGAAGGAATGGGTGACGTTTTGGGAAGGGTCTGTATCCGAAACATCACCCATCCAGAGATGCTGCCTGTCCCGCTGAGTTACTCCATCATTATGTGTCTATCTTTGGTGTAAACCAGCATCTGCAGTTCCTTGCTACACATAGAGAAGGTACAGCAAACAGTTAAAACGCAAATTATATGTTGGCCTTCATTACAACAGGTTTTGATAACAGGAGCAATCATTGTACAGGACCTTGGCGAGACTACAGCAGGAATCTTGTGTGGAGTTTTTGGTGTCCTTACTTAAGAAAGGACATAGAGTGAGTGCAGCAAAGGTTCCCCAGGCGGATTTCTGGGATATCAGGGATGTCATACGAGGAGAGATTGTGTCAATTTGGCTTGGGTTTACCAGAGTTTCTAAGAATTAGAGGGGTTCTTATTGATATGTATAAAACTGACATGGCTGGTTGCAGGAAAAGTGTGTCCCTTGGCTGTGTGGTCCAGTTCAAGGAGTTCACACTGAGACTACAGTGTAAGGCATTTAGGACTGAAATAGGGAGAAGGTTCTGCACTCAGAGGATAGGGAATTTATAAAACTATCGCTGCAGAAGGCAGTCAAGGTCAAGTTGCTGAACGTATTTGGACATACAAAAGGTATAAAGGGGTAAAGGAAGAGAATAAGAATATGGTATTGAGTTAGTGCATCAGCCATGTTCACATTGAATGACAGAGCAAACTTGAAGGTCCAAATCCCCTATTGTTACTCCCATTTTTTGCATTTTAATGCTTCCAGTGCCACGTCTAAATTTATTGGAGTCTGCTCTTTCTTATATTAAGTTATTCTTGAAAGTTTCCCAGGCAGAATGTACCTTAAATACAAAATACCAGCTAACATCTGCTGCAGTCATAATGCACCAATCCATTAAGAGGTGAAGGTTGGGTTCAGAACTGTAGGTTTTCATAAGTAAAGCTATCTGGTGCTGACATTACCCCCTTTGTCGAGTCAATAAAAAATGAAGATTTCAGTTTTGTGCTGTAATCATCTCAATGGAGAGGTGGCACAAATTGCAGGTGGTAAATGTAAAACAGCCAACAGTGCCTCTTTGCCCATTTCTTGTTATCCAAATTTATCCACCACCTACACATACACATTCTTACTGTCAGAGGGCATTAGCTAGATGCTAAGGAGGAACATTATGTGGTTTTGGAAGCTTAGATTGACAGATAAATGCAACAATTTGAAACTAAATTGAGCTATATGATCTATGTTGGGAAAGCACTGGTTATTAATCAAAGTAGAAGACATATTTATAGAATATTAACTATTCCAGGGAAAGTTGTTCCTCGGTTATGTTCTTTAGAACAGCACCATGAATCTGTGTTTAGATGCGGGAAGGAATATTTTACGAATTAATCTAACTTGAAAGCAATTTCTTCCTGGTTCCTGAAGGTGTGAATATATCAGGTCTACATTAAATCAATTTATGATCTGGCAGCGTTTCATGAAACTGTGAAGAATAATTAATGTTTATTGACGAGTATTTTGTAAGTTCAAATATTTTTTTAACACAGTGGAGTTTTGTTCAAACAAAGTTGTGGTTATCACCACATAAATCGTCAAACTGTCAAACTGAGCCAATATCCACATTTAAGAACAATGAATCATGTAATTATGCAAATTCCTTTAGATTCATTTTGCCTCTTTTTTGGGTGTCATATAATGCTATCTAGAATGATTTAAAAATCAGTCTCAAAGCAGCAGGAAAGGATTCTGAGCAGCAAAATGTAATATTACAAATCTGCAAATGCACTGTTCTGGATTTGTAAGGAACACTGTGTAACTGATGATAGACACAAAGAGCTGGAGTAACTCAGCGGGACAGGCAGCATCTCTGGAGAGAAGGAATGGGTGATATTTCGGGTCGAGACCCTTCTTCAGACTGGTTAGGGATAAGGGAAACGAGAGATATAGACGGTGATGTGGAGAGATAAAGAACAATGAATGAAAGATATGCAAAAAAGTAACGATGATAAAGGAAACAGGCGATTGTAAGCTGTTTGTAGGGTGAAAATGAGAAGCTCATGCAACAGTATGTAACTGATGATATGTCTACAAGTACTTGACAGCAACTTCAGAATTTTCATTAAAATCAGGTTTCAAAATTGCAGTCAGCTATTCCTGGTATTATTTCCTCCCGTACTTTGACATTGGGTCAGCAGTTTGGATTCAATATCAGTCTTGTTAGTTTAGTTTCGAGATACAGCGTGGAAACAGGCCCATTGGCCTACAGCGTCCGTACCGACCAGCGATCCACGCACACTAACACTATCTATCGTACACCACTATGGACAATTTACATTTATACCAAGCCAATTCACCTACAAACTTGTACATCATTGGACTGTGGGAGGAAACTGAAGATCTTGGAATAAACCCACACATGTCACAGGGAAAACGTACAAACTCCTTTAGTCATTTAGTCAGGGTTGATGGCGAAGCATGGGTGAATCAGGGAATTGAATTATTTTCATTAACTAAAATGAAATATAGGAAAACATTAATCATGTTGAGTGATCAATTATTAGTGGCACCAGAGGTGTCCAACTCATCTGATTACAGAAGGAGGCAAGAACCACAAGGTTGTTGTAGAGGGTGACTTTAACTTCCCCAATATTGACTGGGACTTACTCAGGGCAAGAGCTTCGACGGGGCAGAATATATTAGTGCAGCCAAGAAGGTTTCCATGTACAGTATGTGGATAGTCCAACTCTAGGAAGGACCATACTGGACCTTCTATGGGAAAGAAGCCTGGCCAGGTGACTGGTGTTACGGTGGTAGAGCATTTTGCAGATAGTGATGACTGCTGCATAAGTTTTAAGATTGCTTTGAATAGGGACAGATCTGGATGTTAGGGGAACGTACTCAATAGGGGCAAGGAAATTACAATGTCATTAGGCTGGTGCTAAGGAAGGTAGATAATAATAATAATAATAATAATAATAATAATAATAATAATAATAATAATAACTTTATTTGTATAGCACTTCTGCTAAAAAACATTTTTCAGCAGAAGCTTGGCTTAATATATCAGGGGTTGTAGCAGAGTTTAGTAATCTGTCAAAGGTGGAGAACAAAATCTTAAAGCCCTGTCCCACGGTACGAGTTCATTGCAAGAGCTCTCCCGAGTTTGCCCTGATTCGAACTCGGAGATGGCCACTCGGTAATGGCCACTCATCGGTACTCGGGGCTCTCGTGGACATTTTTCAACATGTTGAAAAATCTTCACGAGTCTTCCCGTGCTTACCTGCCATTAGCGAGTCTTCCCGCGTACCTGATGTTAGCGTTACAAGCCGCTAAGAGACGTTACCGAGCTACGTTTATTCTCAGGCCCAACACTCCGTGAAGAAGCCCGCCAGTCAGCATGCGCGTCATTACGTCTGACGCATGGCTCAACGACCGGCTGGCAGGCACGTTGCTCCTTCCAGCGGTAAGTTTAAACCTGCAGGTAAGTTTTAAACTTATTTCCAGGTTCTGTTTTTTCTTGCAGGAAACTCTTCTTACAGAGTTCTTCCTGCTGGATGATTTCGGGGCGAAGTCGGGACGGGCCGCGGGGAAACCGGTTATGGACCATGGGGAATCCCGGTCCGGTCCGCGGAAGCGCGGGTAGCCGTCGGCCGTCGGGTTCGCTACCTAAGTCGCTGACAATGGGGTCAGCGGCTCCCAGACCGCTATGGTGTCCCAAAAAGGGGGTAAAACCAGGAGTAAGTCGGTCAGGCCTTTGGACTCGGACGAGTCGGGCCAGGATGCTTCCCTCCTTCAATGGGTAGTGTCTGCGGACGTCTAAACCCACATGGAGCACCTGATGGAGAGGTTGCTCCACAATGATATACTCCAAAGGAGGGAGTTATCAGCGCGGGTCTCCTCGGGGGCCCGCGGCAGGGCACCTGTTTCAGGGCTGCACAATGTCTCGCTCTCTGAGGAGGGGAGCATTCGGGGTCAGTTCCTGTCTGACTCAGAGCAAAAATCCTGATATAAGTCCATAGGAGGGGCCATGTCAGCGCAGGTATCCTCAGGGGCCTGCGGCAGCACCTGTTTTCAGGGCTGCCTACGATTCTCCCTCTCTGTGGAGGGGAGTGCGAGTGGTCAGTGTGTAACTGACTTCAAATTCGAAAGTATGTCCGTGGAACATACTGGAGCACATGCATATGGCTCCAAGGAAACACTCGCAAACGAAGGGGTTACTGCCGGAAGAGTTGGTTCCAGCCGTTGGCAGAAAACCCGGAAGGGGCCAGAGTTCCCCTCACGCTACAAGTGCCGGCAGTGAACAGCGCTATCAGGGGTGACATTGGAGGGGGCATGAAATCCAGGAAATGAAACCAGCCGCCGAATCTTCTCTTCAGGTAAGACTTCATCGCTTCAAAAGCTTCATCGTTTCGGCGACGACACACCCCACGCCTCATTTGCAGTAAGCAAGTCACTGAAGCTGGTGGCAGCTTGAAAGCTGGGTAGAGGTCTTTCAGGCCAAGGTCCAAGCCGGTATCAGGAAATATGGAATCCACACATCCTACCAGTCCTACTCTCCAATCAAGGACGGGAATAGAACCTACATCAGGGGCCTTTGGGGTTACCATAAGACCACCGATAACCATGGAGGTAGGTGGGTCTGGTTCTTCCGAAACATGGGGTATGTGGACCATTTACAAGTTGGTAATATTTACACTTGTTTTTTGTACAAATGACAATTATAACATGAGATTCAGATCCATTGATAAACTAAAATCATAACGTGATTGGTTTATTTTCCACAGTATATAAGGGTTCCAAGCATGGCTTGGAATTGGGGCCAAAGTTGTCTTTCGAGGCAGGCTCAGTATTACGGCCAGGATTGCCTTCCGAAACAAGCTTAGAAATATGGCCAGAGTTGTGTTTTGAGGCAGGCTCAAAATTATGGCCGGAGTTGTTTTTCAAGGCAGGTCCAGTATTATGGCCAAAGTTGTCTTTCGAGGCAGGCTCAGTATTATGGCCAGAATTACCTTTCGAGACAGGCTTGGGAATCTGGTCAGAGTTGTCGTTCGAGGCAGGCACGGAATTATGGCAGGCGGGGCCTGTTCATTGTGAACGATGAATGATGTCGGTTCATCCTTGATTTAACTCGCATGTGCAACATAGACTTTTCAGAATATGGAACTTCGTTATTGTTAAACAACTGATTTCCATTCTCAGGGATCACCGGAGACATTTGAAATTTACCTGGATGGGACAATGATAACAGTTAAAGCGTTGCAAAATGGGCTAACTTCAGCTCCCAGGTTATTTACCAAATTACTAAACCGGTGCTTGGACTGCCAAAAGCTCAAAAACACTTGCTCTGGCTTACCTGGATGATATTCTAAACGCTGTATTTTGCTAAAATCAACTGTTTTAGCCGCAAACTATAATTGAGAAATTGAGGTTCCTCATCCATCCAGTTAAATTTAAATTGATACCAACTAGCGTTATTGATGATTGGGATTTACCTTTAATTATTAATTTGTCTGTGACTCAAGATACAAGATACAAGATACATTTATTTGTCACATGTGCCAGATGGCACAGTGAAATGTGTGATTACCATACAGCCATACAATCAAAAATAAGAACACAACACATGATAGAGTTCAACATAAAAACATCCCCACACTGCAGAATCAAACTGTGAGGGAAGGCACCAAAGTCAGTCATCTTCCTCTAATGTTCCCCACTGTTCTGGGGCAAGGGATTGGAAACAATAGAAGCCTGTAACAACCTTGTTGTTATGAAGCAGCCTTCTATTCATCAAGTGTAATTGGCAAAACAGCAGCTGTGTTTAGCTGAGCAAATTGGGCCTTTGTATTATCAGAACTTACAACGTGCAAAGTAGTAACCTCTCAGGTGCCATGTAGGTCATTGTTAACAGACCTATGCTATCACCAGCTGAAGCTACCAAAGTCACAATGGTGGACGAACAATATTCAGCATTGCTCCAGTTGGTTTTGGTCACTAAATCTTCAGATATATTACAAACTGATGCTAGTGCTCAAAGATGGAAAATTACGAATGCCATCTCTAGACACGGAGGCAGATGGGATTTGCATGAGTTACCAATTCTTCAGTTATTGGTATCAACTACCTATCGACCCTATGTGCATTTTCTGGGTTAAAGGGTTATTGTGTGAATATGCATAATTTGCATGCTCAATTCCAAGTTGATACACTGTGGTGGTGGCATATGTTAGTCACATGGGTGCAATCAAGTCAAAGTATCCTGTCATATTTACTTAACCTCATTTGGCGCTGATGTATCATCATGTAAAATCAATGACAACACAGAATGGATGTTGGATCACAAAATCTTATATGACATTATCGATCGATGGAACACCGAATATGTTTGTATCCAGGCTCATTCACCGGTTGCAAAAATATGTGGTTCACAGTGGTGAGAGATACATTCTCGCTACACGGGGGAGGAATGTTCTTTTATGTCTTTTCTCCATTTTGCCTCATCAGTCGGGTCTTGCAATAAATTCAGCAAAATCCCGCTTCAGGGTTTTTCGTACTGTCTGACTGGCCTATGCAGCCATGGTTCCCGCTTATGTTGGGAATATAATAGAACCTTATATGGTTATTCTAAACATAAAACTTTGCCAGTTCAGCCTGTGACTCTGGAAACCAGCCCCTGCATGATAAAATCAATTCATTGACTTGCAGACTCTGAGAAGACTGCTCCTGTGGCTCGGATTGTCAGACCGATCCATGTGTGTGCTCACTACAGAGTGCAGGGATAGCACCAAAAAATCAGTACATTTCCTCTTCAGGAGATGGGAAGCGTTTTGTTTAAATACTATGTTACATATAATACGGCACGGATAACTGACGTCTTGGAGTTCATTTCAAATGGGTCCTTGACAATAAATTAAGTTATAAAGCCATTAACTGTGCCCAACATGCCTTCTCATCATATTTGCTGCAGCGAGCGGGACCTACTCTGTCGGGTCCCACCCTCTGATATCCAGTTTATAAAGGATATCTTTAACACAAGTTCTCCCAGGCCCAAGCACACGGAAGTATGGGATATTGACATTGTGTTAACACTACTTCACCAGGGGGCCCCAGCTACGTCCTTATCTTTGGCCCGGCTCTCATTAGGTAGTTATCCTCAGGGCGCTGGTCTCAGCGCAACGGGTCCATTCACTACATAAATTGCGACTGGACAGGATGGTTACACCTACAAATAATATATATTTTATGTTTATGATTTAGTTAAGTAAAGCAGCCCAGGGGCGTCAGGTCTCAAACTAGTTCTCATGGCACACCCCAAGGACCTTCGGTTATGTGTGGTCACACATTTACAATAATACATCACAGTCACCTAGAGCCTTTGAGGCTCTGATACTAGCAATGTTTGTTAGTTACGAAAAACCTCATAAGAAGGTATCAGTTCAGACCATCTCCAGGTGGTTAAAACGGGGTTTTGGCTTATGCAGGAGTAGATACTAATATTTTCTAATCTCACTCCACCAGGGCTGCTACAACATCAGCAGCAAGGGTTATGTACATTCCGCTGGACCACATCCTAGCGACTGCAGGATGGTCTAACGAACGAGCTTTCCAAACATTTTATTATAACCCATAGCCAGACCGGGGGTATTTGCCAACTCTATTTTAGGTTCTATTTTATAGTTCCACCCGGATGAGAGGGGTTACTAATATTATTATTTGCTCATTAAATAGCATCAGCATGTTTTAAATCCATGTCATGTCTGTATGCATTATCAATGTTTCCCTTATCTGTGGTCAACTGATGCAGTTGTGTTTGTGTGGACTTTTCCACGGCATGAAATCACAGATCTTTGAAATCTTCACGGAATCACTCACGTGACTCCGAAGTAAAATAGTAAGATTAAACGAGAACTTACCAGTTTGAAGTTTGATCTTTATTTTATGAGGAGTTAAGATGAGCGATTACGTGCCCTCCGCTCCCAACCCTCGTATCATAAAGGTCATCTGGTAGTTCTAGTCTTCTCTAATCTTACTATGTCACTACAACTAATGTTATCTGTGATTTCACACCGCTGCTTTGAAGATTGACGCGCATGCGGAATGGCGGGCTTCTTCACGTAATCGCTCCTCTGCTGGACTTCCTGATATGTCCAACTTAAGGATGGCACGGTGGCACAGCTAGTAGTGCTGCTGCTTCACAGCACTATAAATACTGTTCTTAATTCTGATCTCGGGTGCTGTCATTGTGGAGTTTGCATGCTCTCCCCACGATCAATTGGAATTTGTAGAAGTAGCCAAGAACATTAATGAGATCAGGGCCATAGACATAATCCATATGGACATCAGCAAGGCCTTTAATTGGGCTCAGCATGTTAGGCTGCTCTGCAAGGTTAGATTATACGGGAGAGCTAATACAAATGATAATTACAGCTTTTAAAAGACACTTGCTCAGATATATTGATAGGTAGGGGCTAGAGGGATATGGACCAAATGCTAGCAAATGGGATTAACCCAATATGCCAACCTGGTTTTATCATTAAGAAGGGCTGAAGTGCCAGTTTCTGTGTTGCACAGCACTATGACTCTCTAACTCAATTACAATACAAGTCAAAGGCGTGCATTTTGATAAACATATATTGAAAAAAATTTGAAGCAAAGTAGGCTCAATAAATAAACTGTAGTGGTGTTTAATTTAGTTGCATATACTGTTCCATTAATTGCTTATCATCCTAAATGATTTCTTCAATATTTTAAAAATATCGCTTCTGTATGTACTTTGTGAAGCCTTTAAATAGGTATTTGATTTGCATCCACATAAAAACATGAATCCATTGTTATGAACTGGATTTGTGAGAAGCATGAATCATTTATAATGACGAGCGAATTACTTTTACAGTAACCCTTTTTATGAACAGACTCTTCCTATACATCGATAATATGCCAAAATACCAAACACCTGCACCTCTATAAATGTTTGTTTCTTCCTCCTCAAATATTATGAAATATCTCTGGCATTCATATCGTTAATCTACAATGACAAAGTAAAATTTCTAAAAATAACAAACTACCAACCAAGTTATTTGCATCTGAGGACTGAAACGTGTAATGTTGCTTCTGATCATTGTTTCTTCAATGGACATTATAAGCCCATCTAAAATTAGCAAGATCAATAATGTAAATGCAAAAAGACTGAGTAGAGATTTTTAAATATCTTGCCAATCAATCAGAGTGTAATCTTACAAGCAGGAAGTTAACAGAAGTTCTCAAATTTACAGTACCTCAACATTTTTTTTGTCTTCAATGAGGAATATCTTGGAAGGATTGATGTCCACATGATACCACAGTCAAGAATAGGTCACCTTTATCTTCAATTACTATGGTAATGGTCTTGTTGTGGAGGTGAGCTTTTTTGTATTTTGTGTGATACAGTTCAATGCATCTGCAAATCCCCCCTCCACACTTATTGCAGGAGTAAAATGAGGTTTCCACCTAGGTGTTTTTGGTATTCACAGATAAGCAGATTTCAAAGTACAAGTGCTTCATATTGTGCTGTCAGGTGCACCAATAAGGGTGTTCCTTTGCTCCCTGTTTTAATGTGCTAATGTTATAGAGCCTGTTACTCATCTGTGCACTGAACTTGAGAAGTTAAAAAATAATTTATGATGTGCATACGATTGATAAATAGAAATTAATTGATCGTGAAAAAAAATCTCAGCAGCATTCAGTGCCTCGGTAACAAAGAGGAAGCATTAGAAAATGGCATGGAGATGCTCTATTAAAAGGGCTTCAACTGTAATTAATCTTAATCATTCTTGAGAGGTGGTTGTACTTTTCCAGCACTCAAACCAGTTCCTGGTATTGACCAACAGAACACAATCTCCTTCCTCTAACTTTATTGTGCGAATCTGATGGACCTCCTCTGAAAATAGCACACAACTCTTCTGATCATTGTACAATGTATTATCAAAGTGTCTATATTCAGATAAAAGAACTGAATATCTAATTTGCTGATGACCTGAAATCAAGTGGGGTTATGAGGAAGATGCAAAGAGAGTTCAAGGTGATTTTGATAAATTGAGTGAGTGGGCAATTACATGGTAGATAACTATATAGTATTTTATTTCGAGAGGGAAAACAGAAATAGAGGAGTTTTAAATGGTGATAGTTTAGGAAATGGCAATGTTCACTGGGATCTACGTGTCCTTGTAGAGCAGTCATTGAAAGCAAATGAGTAGGTATAGCAAAGATAGGCACAAAATTCTGGAGTAAGTCAACAGGACAGGCAGCCTCTTTGGATAGAAGGAATGGGTGACGTTTTGGGAAGGGTCTGGATCCGAAACATCATCCATCCAGAGATGCTGCCTGTCCCGCTGAGTTACTCCATCATTATGTGTCTATCTTCGGTGTAAACCAGCATCTGCAGTTCCTTGCTACACATAGAGAAGGTACAGCAAACAGTTAAAAGGCAAATGATATGTTGGCCTTCATTACAACCGGTTTTGATAACAGGAGCAATCATTGTACAGGACCTTGGTGAGACGACAGCAGGAATCTTGTGTGGAGTTTTTGGTGTCCTTACTTAAGAAAGGACATAGAGTGAGTGCAGCAAAGGTTCCCCAGGCGGATTTCTGGGATATCAGGGATGTCATATGAGGAGAGATTGTGTCAATTTGGCTTGGGTTTACCAGAGTTTCTAAGAATTGGAGGGGTTCTTATTGATATGTATAAAACTGACATGGCTGGTTGCAGGAAAAATGTGCCCCTTGGCTGTGTGGTCCAGTTCAAGGAGTTCATACTGAGACTACAGTGTAAGGCATTTAGGACTGAAATAGGGAGAAGGTTCTGCACTCAGAAGATAGGGAATTTATAAAACTATCGCTGCAGAAGGCAGTCAAGGTCAAGTTGCTGAACATATTTGGACATACAAAAGGTATAAAGGGGTAAAGGAAGAGAATAAGAATATGGTATTGAGTTAGAGCATCAGCCATGTTCACATTGAATGACAGAGCAAACTTGAAGGTCCAAATCCCCTATTGCTACTCACATTTTTTGCATTTTAATGCTTCCAGTGCCACGTCTAAAATTATTGGAGTCTGCTCTTTCTTTTTTTTTTTTTTTTTTATTTTTTTTTTAATATTTTTTTTATTGGAGATGCGTACACAACCTAGTTACATCATTACAGTCTTACATTATTAAATTGATAATATTGTTAAATATTATTACAATGTCTCCAATACCTTTTGCTTTTTTTTTTAAGCTAAATAGAACTAAAGAGAAAGGTGAAATAAAGAAAGAGAAAAGAGAGAAGAAAAATAAAAAATAAAAAATAAATTAAATAAAAAAACAAAACAAAAACAAAAACAACAACAAAAAAAATAAAAAAAAAATGAAAAAAAGATAGTTAAAGAAGAATGGAAAAATTTATTAAAATAGAAAACTTCATTCGAGATATATTCGTACATTTCTAGATATAGCGTTTCATCCATTCTTTAGCCCGGGTGCTAGTCAGGTTCCTGTGCTGAACTGTTCTGGCCCTTTAGGTAGTCAATAAAAGGAGACCATGTTCCAACGAATAATTCCTGTTTATCCAACAGGGAGAGTCTGATTCTTTCCACATTTAAGGTCTCCGTCATTTCTATAATCCACATTTTAATTGTGGGGGTCGTAGGGCCTTTCCAAAATTTTAGAATTAATTTAGAGTCTGCTCTTTCTTATGTTAAGATATTCTTGAAAGTTTTCCCAGGCAGAATGTACCTTAAATACAAACTACCAGTTAACATCTGCTGCAGTCATAATGCACCAATCCATTAAGAGGTGAAGGTTGGGTTCAAAACTGTAGGTTTTCATAAGTAAAGCTATCTGGTGCTGACATTACCCCCTTTGTCGAGTCAATAAAAAATGAAGATTTCAGTTTTGTGCTGTAAACATCTCAATGGAGAGGTGGCACAAATTGCAGGTGGTATATGTAAAACAGCCAACAGTGCCTCTTTGCCCATTTCTTGTTATCCAAATTTATCCACCACCTACACATACACATTCTTACTGTCAGAGGGCATTAGCTAGATCCTAAGGAGGAACATTATGTGGTTTTGGAAGCTTAGATTGACAGATAAATGCAAATTGAGCTATATGATCTATGTTAGGAAAGCACTGGTTATTAATCAAAGTAGAAGACATATTTATAGAATATTAACTATTCCAGGGAAAGTTGTTCCTCGGTTATGTTCTTTAGAACAGCACCATGAATCTGTGTTTAGATGCGGGAAGGAATATTTTACGAATTAATCTAACTTGAAAGCAATTTCTTCCTGGTTCCTGAAGGTGTGAATATATCAGGTCTACATTAAATCAATTTATGATCTGGCAGCGTTTCATGAAACTGTGAAGAATAATTAATGTTTATTGACGAGTATGTTGTAAGTTCAAATATTTTTTTAACATAGTGGAATTTTGATCAAACAAAGTTGTGGTTATCACCACATCAATCGTCAAACTGTCAAACTCTGAGCCAATATCCACATTTAGAAAAATGAATCATGTAATTATGCAAATTCCTTTAGATTCATATTGCCTCTTTTTTGGGTGTCATAGAATGATTTAAAAATCAGTCTCAAAGCAGCAGGAAAGGATTCTGAGCAGCAAAATGTAATATTACAAATCTGCAAATGCACTGTTCTGGATTTGTAAGGAAGACTATGTAACTGATGATAGACACAAAGAGCTGGAGTAACTCAGCGGGACAGGCAGCATCTCTGGAGAGAAGGAATGGGTGATATTTCGGGTCGAGACCCTTCTTCAGACTGGTTAGGGATAAGGGAAACGAGAGATATAGACGGTGATGTGGAGAGATAAAGAACAATGAATGAAAGATATGCAAAAAAGTAACGATGATAAAGGAAACAGGCGATTGTAAGCTGTTTGTAGGGTGAAAATGAGAAGCTCATGCGACAGTATGTAACTGATGATATGTCTACAAGTACTTGACAGCAACTTCAGAATTTTCATTAAAATCTGGTTTCAAAATTGCAGTCAGCTATTCCTGGTATTATTTCCTCCCGTACTTTGACATTGGGTCAGCAGTTTGGATTCAATATCAGTCTTGTTAGTTTAGTTTCGAGATACAGCGTGGAAACAGGCCCATTGGCCTACAGCGTCCATACCGACCAGCGATCCCCGCACACTAACACTATCTATCGTACACCACTATGGACAATTTACATTTATACCAAGCCAATTCACCTACAAACTTGTACATCATTGGACTGTGGGAGGAAACTGAAGATCTTGGAATAAACCCACACATGTCACAGGGAAAACGTACAAACTCCTTTAGTCATTTAAACCTAAATGACAATGTCATTTAGATTAAAAGGAAAACAGGGTTGATGGCGAAGCATGGGTGAATCAGGGAATTGAATTATTTTCATTAACTAAAATGAAATATAGGAAAACATTAATCATGTTGAGTGATCAATTATTAGTGGCACCAGAGGTGTCCAACTCATCTGATTACAGAAGGAGGCAAGAACCACAAGGTTGTTGTAGAGGGTGACTTTAACTTCCCCAATATTGACTGGGACTTACTCAGGGCAAGAGCTTCGACGGGGCAGAATATTTTAGTGCATCCAAGAAGGTTTCCATGTACAGTATGTGGATAGTCCAGCTCTAGGAAGGACCATACTGGACCTTCTATGGGAAAGAAGCCTGGCCAGGTGACTGGTGTTACGGTGGAAGAGCATTTTGCAGATAGTGATGACTGCTGCATAAGTTTTAAGATTGCTTTGAATAGGGACAGATCTGGATGTTAGGGGAAGGTACTCAATAGGGGCAAGGAAATTACAATGTCGTTAGGCTGGTGCTAAGGAAGGTAAATAATAATAATAATAATAATAATAATAAATTATTATTATTATTATTATTATTATTATTATTATTATTATTATAATAACTTTATTTGTATAGCACTTCTGCTAAAAAACATTTTTCAGCAGAAGCTTGGCTTAATATATCAGGGGTTGTAGCAGAGTTTAGTAATCTGTCAATGGTGGAGAACAAAATCTTAAAGCCCTGTCCCACGGTACGAGTTCATTCCAAGAGCTCTCCCGAGTTTGCCCTGATTCGAACTCGGAGATGGCCACTCGGTCACTCGTCGGTACTCGGGGCTCTCGTGGACATTTTTCAACATGTTGAAAAATCTTCACGAGTCTTCCCGTGCTTACCTGCCATTAGCGAGTCTTCCCGAGTACCTGCTGTTAGCGTTACGAGCCGCTAAGAGACGTTACCGAGCTACGTTTATTCTCAGGCCCAACACTCCAGAGCTTCAAATGGCGATCCAGGTAAGGCATCGCCCGCTCCTCGGTGAATCCAATATGTATTTTAAAACCAACTGTTTAATGACAAAATACAGTAGGATCTAAAAGTGTCACACTCTCACTGTCGGGTAGTCATAGTCTTCTAGTCGGGGGGGTGGGGTATTTGAGGGGAGGGGGGGGCTCACAAGTGAAATAGCTTAGGGCCTCTCTTCATCTAAATCCGGCCCTGCTGGCAATGGAAATCTGGAATATAAACAGAAAATGCTTGAAAAACTCAGCAGGTCAGCATCTGTGGAATGAAATAGTCAATTTTACTTCGGAGTCACGTGAGTGATTCCGTGAAGAAGCCCGCCAGGCCGCATGCGCGTCATTACGTCTGACGCATGGCTCAACGACCGGCTGGCAGGCGCGTTGCTCCTCCCAGCGGTAAGTTTAAACCTGCAGGTAAGTTTTAAACTTATTTCCAGGTTCTGTTTTTTCTTGCAGGAAACTCTTCTTACAGAGTTCTTCCTGCTGGATGATTTCGGGGCGAAGTCTGGACGGGCCGCGGGGAAACCGGTTATGGACCATGGGGAATCCCGGTCCGGTCCGCGGAAGCGCGGGTAGCCGTCGGCCGTCGGGTTCGCTACCTAAGTCGCTGACAATGGGGTCAGCGGCTCCCAGACCGCTATGGTGTCCCAAAAAGGGGGTAAAACCAGGAGTAAGTCGGTCAGGCCTTTGGACTCGGACGAGTCGGGCCACGATGCTTCCCTCCTTCAATGGGTAGCGTCTGCGGACGTCTAAACTCACATGGAGCACCTGATGGAGAGGTTGCTCCACAATGATATACTCCAAAGGAGGGAGTTATCAGCGCGGGTCTCCTCGGGGGCCCGCGGCAGGGCACCTGTTTCAGGGCTGCACAATGTCTCGCTCTCTGAGGAGGTGATCATTCAGGGTCAGTTCCTGTCTGACTCAGAGCGAAAATCCTGATATAGGTCCATAGGAGGGGCCATGTCAGCGCAGGTATCCTCGGGCCTGCGGCAGCACCTGTTTTCAAGGCTGCCTACGATTCTCCCTCTCTGTGGAGGGGAGTGCGAGTGGTCAGTGTGTAACTGACTTCAAATTCGAAAGTATGTCCGTGGAACATACTGGAGCACATGCATATGGTTCCAAGGAAACACTAGCAAATGAAGGGGTTACTGCCGGAAGAGTTGGTTCCAGCCGTTGGCAGAAAACCCGGAAGGGGCCAGAGTTCCCCTCACGCTACAAGTGCTGGCAGTGAACAGCGCTATCAGGGGTGACATTGGAGGGGGCATGAAATCCAGGAAATGAAACCATCCGCCGAATCTTCTCTTCAGGTAAGACTTATCCAAAAAGCTTCATCGTTTCGGCGACGACACACCCCACGCCTCATTTGCAGTAAGCAAATCACTGAAGCTGGTGGCAGCTTGAAAGCTGGGTAGAGGTCTTTCAGGCCAAGGTCCAAGGTGGTCTCAGGAAATATGGAATCCACACATCCTACCAGTCCTACTCTCCAATCAAGGACGGGAATAGAACCTACATCAGGGGCCTTTGGGGTTACCATAAGACCACCGATAACCATGGAGGTAGGTGGGTCTGGTTCTTCCGAAACATGGGGTATGTGGGCCATTTACAAGTTGATAATATTTACACTTGTTTTTTGTACAAATGACAATGATAACATGAGATTCAGATCCATTTATAAACTAAAATCATAACGTGATTGGTTTATTTTCCACAGTATATAAGGGTTCCAAGCATGGCTTGGAATTGGGGCCAAAGTTGTCTTTCGAGGCAGGCTCAGTATTACGGCCAGGATTGCCTTCCGAGACAAGCTTAGAAATATGGCCAGAGTTGTCTTTTAAGGCAGGCTCAGAATTATGGCCGGAGTTGTTTTTCAAGGCAGGTCAAGTATTATGGCCAGAGTTGTCTTTCGAGGCAGGCTCAGTATTATGGCCAGAATTACCTTTCGAGACAGGCTTGGGAATCTGGTCAGAGTTGTCGTTCGAGGCAGGCACGGAATTATGGCAGGCGGGGCCTGTTCATTGTGAATGATGAAGGATGTCGGTTCATCCTTGATTTAACTCGCATGTGCAACATAGACTTTTCAGAATATGGAACTTCGTTACTGTTAAACAGCTGATTTCCATTCTCAGGGATCACCGGAGACATTTGAAATTTAACTGGATGGGACAATGATAACAGTTAAAGCGTTGCAAAATGGGCTAACCAGCTCCCAGGTTATTTACCATGCTTGGACTGCCAAAAGCTCAAAAACACTTGCTCTGGCTTACCTGGATGATATTCTAAACGCTGTATTTTGCTAAAAATCAACTGTTTTAGCCGCAAACTATAATTGAGAAATTGAGGTTCCTCATCCATCCAGTTAAATTTAAGTTGATACCAACTAGCATTATTGATGATTGGGATTTACCTTTAATTATTAATTTGTCTGTGACTCAAGATACAAGATACAAGATACAAGATACATTTATTTGTCACATGTGCCAGATGGCACAGTGAAATGTGTGATTACCATACAGCCATACAATCAAAAATAAGAACACAACACATGATAGAGTTCAACATAAAAACATCCCCACACTCAGCATTGTTCCAGTAGGTTTTGGTCACTAAATCTTCAGATATATTACAAACTGATGCTAGTGCTCAAAGATGGAAAATTACGAATGCCATCTCTAGTCACGGAGGCAGATGGGATTTGCATGAGTTACCAATTCTTCAGTTATTGGTATCAATTACCTATAGACCCTATGCGCATTTTCTGGGTTAAAGGGTTATTGTGCGAATATGCATAATTTGCATGCTCAATTCCAAGTTGATACACTGTGGTGGTGGCATATGTTAGTCACATGGGTGCAATCAAGTCAAAGTATCCTGTCATGTTTACCTAACCTCATTTGGCGCTGGTGTATCATCACGTAAAATCAATGACAACATAGAATGGATGTTGGATCACAAAATCTTATATGACATTATCGCTCGATGGAACACTGAATATGTTTGTATCCAGGCTCATTCACCGGTTGCAAAAATATGTGGTTCACAGTGGCAAGAGATACATTCTCGCTACACGGGGGAGGAACATTCTTTTATGTCTTTTCTCCATTTTGCCTCATCAGTCGGGTCTTGCAATAAATTCAGCAAAATCCCGCTTCAGGGTTTTTCGTACTGTCTGACTGGCCTATGCAGCCATGGTTCACGCTTGTGTTGGGAATATAATAGAACCTTATATGGTTATTCTAAACATAAAACTTTGCCAGTTCAGCCTGTGACTCTGGAAACCAGCCCCTGCATGATAAAATCAATTCATTGACATGCAGACTCTGAGAAGAATGCTCCTGCGGCTCGGATTGTCAGACCGATCCATGTGTGTGCCCACTACAGAGTGCAGGGATAGCACCAAACAATCAGTACATTTCCTCTTCAGGAGATGGGAAGCGTTTTGTTTAAATACTATGTTACATATAATACGGCACGGATAACTGACGTCTTGGAGTTCATTTCAAATGGGTCCTTGACAATAAATTAAGTTATAAAGCCATTAACTGTGCCCAACTTGCCTTCTCATCATATTTGCTGCAGCGAGCGGGACCCACTCTGTCGGGTCTCACCCTCTGATATCCAGTTTATAAAGGATATCTTTAACACAAGTTCTCCCAGGCCCAAGCACACGGAAGTATGGGATATTGACATTGTGTTAACACTACTTCACCAGGGGCCCCCAGCTACGTCCTTATCTCTGGCCCAGCTCTCATAAGGTAGTTATCCTCAGGGCGCTGGTCTCAGCGCAACGGGTCCATTCACTACATAAATTGTGACTGGACAGGATGGTTACACCTGCAAATAATATATATTTTATGTTTATGATTTAGTTAAGTAAAGCAGCCCAGGGGCGTCAGGTCTCAAACTAGTTCTCATGGCATACCCCATGGACCTTCCGTAATGTGTGGTCACACATTTACTACAATACATCACAGTCACCTAGAGCCTTTGAGGCTCTGATACTAGCAATGTTTGTTAGTTACGAAAAACCTCATAAGAAGGTACCAGTTCAGACCATCTCCATGTGGTTAAAATGGGGTTTTGGCTTATGCAGGAGTAGATACTAATATTTTCTAATCTCACTCCACCAGGGCTGCTACAACATCAGCAGCAAGGGTTATGTACGTTCCGCTGGACCACATCCTAGCGACTGCAGGATGGTCTAACGAACGAGCTTTCCAAACATTTTATTATAACCCATAGCCAGACCGGGGGTATTTGCCAACTCTATTTTAGGTTCTATTTTATAGTTCCTCCCGGATGAGAGGGGTTACTATTATTATTATTTGCTCATTAAATAGCATCAGCATGTTTTAAATCCATGTCATGTCTGTATGCATTATCAATGTTTCCCTTATTTGTGGTCAACTGATGCAGTTGTGTTGGTGTGGACTTTTCCACGGCATGAAATCACAGAGCTTTGAAATCTTCACGGAATCACTCACGTGACTCCGAAGTAAAATAGTAAGATTAAACGAGAACTTACCAGTTTGAAGTTTGATCTTTATTTTATGAGGAGTTAAGATGAGCGATTACGTGCCCTCCGCTCCCAACCCTCGTATCATAAAGGTCATCTGGTAGTTCTAGTCTTCTCTAATCTTACTATGTCACTACAACGAATGTTATCTGTGATTTCACACCGCTGCTTTGAAGATTGACGTGAATGCGGACTGGCGGGCTTCTTCACGTAATCGCTCCTCTGCTGGACTTCCTGATATGTCCAACTTAAGGATGGCACGGTGGCACAGCTAGTAGTGCTGCTGCTTCACAGCACTATAAATACTGTTCTTAATTCTGATCTCGGGTGCTGTCATTGTGGAGTTTGCATGCTCTCCCCACGATCAATTGGAATTTGTAGAAGTAGCCAAGAACATTGATGAGATCAGGGCCATAGACATAATCCATATGGACATCAGCAAGGCCTTTAATTGGGCTCAGCATGTTAGGCTGCTCTGCAAGGTTAGATTATACGGGAGAGCTAATACAAATGATAATTACAGCTTTTAAAAGACACTTGCTCAGATATATTCATAGGTAGGGGCTAGAGGGATATGGACCAAATGCTAGCAAATGGGATTAACCCAATATGCCAACCTGGGTTTATCATTAAGAAGGGCTGAAGTGCCAGTTTCTGTGTTGTACAGCACTATGACTCTATAACTCAATTACAATACAAGTCAAAGGCGTGCATTTTGATAAACATATATTGAAAAAACTTTGAAGCAAAGTAGGCTCAATAAATAAACTGTAGTGTTTAATTTAGTTACATATACTGTTCCATTAGTTGCTTATCATCCTAAATGATTTCCTCAATATTTTAAAAATATCGCTTCTGTATGTACTTTGTGAAGCCTTTAAATAGGTATTTGATTTGCATTCACATAAAAAATGAATCCATTGTTATGAACTGGATTTGTGAGAAGCATGAATCATTTATAATGACGAGCGAATTACTTTTACAGTAACCCTTTTTATGAACAGACTCTTCCTATACATCGATAATATGCCAACATACCAAACACCTGCACCTCAATATATGTTTGTTTCTTCCTCCTCAAATATTATGAAATATCTCTGGCATTGATATCATTAATCTACAATGACAAAGTAAAATTTCTAAAAATAACAAACTACCAACCAAGTTATTTGCATCTGAGGACTGAAACGTGTAATGTTGCTTCCGATCATTGTTTCTTCAATGGACATTATAAGCCCATCTAAAATGAGCAAGATCAATAATTTATATGCAAAAAGACTGAGTAGAGATTTTTAAATATCTTGCCAATCAACCAGAGTGTAATCTTACAAGCAGGAAGTTAACAGAAGTTCTCAAAATTACAGTACCTCAACATTTTTTTTGTCTTCAATGAGGAATATCTTGGAAGGATTGATGTCCACATGATACCACAGTCAAGAATAAGTCACCTTTATCTTCAATTACTATGGTAATGGTCTTGTTGTGGAGGTGAGGTTTTTTGTATTTTGTGTGATACTGTTCAATGCATCTGCAAATTCCCCCTCCACACTTATTGTAGGAGTAAAATGAGGTTTCCACCTAGGTGTTTTTGGTATTCACAGATAAGCAGATTTCAAAGTACAAGTGCTTCATATTGTGCTGTCAGGTGCACCAATAAGGGTGTTCCTTTGCTCCCTGTTTAAATGTGCTAATGTTATAGAGCCTGTTACTCATCTGTGCACTGAACTTGAGAAGTTAAAAAATAATTTATGATGTGCATACGATCGATAAATAGAAATTAATTGATCGTGAAAAAAAATCTCAGCAGCATTCAGTGCCTCGGTAACAAACAGGAAGCATTAGAAAATGGCATGGAGATGCTCTATTAAAAGGGCTTCAACTGTTATTAATCTTAATCATTCTTGAGAGGTGGTTGTACTTTTCCAGCACTCAAACCAGTTCCTGGTATTGACCAACAGAACACAATCTCCTTCCTCTAACTTTATTGTGCGAATCTGATGGACCTCCTCTGAAAATAGCACACAACTCTTCTGATCATTGTACAATGTATTATCAAAGTGTCTATATTCAGATAAAAGAACTGAATATCTAATTTGCTGATGACCTGAAATCAAGTGGGGTTGTGAGGAGGATGCAAAGAGAGTTCAAGGTGATTTTGATAAATTGAGTGAGTGGGCAATTACATGGTAGATAACTATATAGTATTTTACTTCGAGAGGGAAATCAGAAATAGAGGAGTTTTAAATGGTGATAGTTTAGGAAATGGCAATGTTCACTGGGATCTACGTGTCCTTGTAGAGCAGTCATTGAAAGCAAATGAGTAGGTATAGCAAAGATAGGCACAAAATTCTGGAGTAAGTCAACAGGACAGGCAGCCTCTCTGGATAGAAGAAATGGGTGACGTTTTGGGAAGGGTCTGGATCCGAAACATCACCCATCCAGAGATGCTGCCTGTCCCGCTGGGTTACTCCATCATTATGTGTCTATCTTCGGTGTAAACCAGCATCTGCAGTTCCTTGCTACACATAGAGAAGGTATAGCAAACAGTTAAAAAGCAAATGATATGTTGGCCTTCATTACAACCGGTTTTGATAACAGGAGCAATCATTGTACAGGACCTTGGTGAGACTACAGCAGGAATCTTGTGTGGAGTTTTTGGTGTCCTTACTTAAGAAAGGACATAGAGTGAGTGCAGCAAAGGTTCCCCAGGCGGATTTCTGGAATATCAGGGATGTCATACGAGGAGAGATTGTGTCAATTTGGCTTGGGTTTACCAGAGTTTCTAAGAATTAGAGGGGTTCTTATTGATATGTATAAAACTGACATGGCTGGTTGCAGGAAAAATGTGTCCCTTGGCTGTGTGGTCCAGTTCAAGGAGTTCATACTGAGACTACAGTGTAAGGCATTTAGGACTGAAATAGGGAGAAGGTTCTGCACTCAGAAGATAGGGAATTTATAAAACTATCGCTGCAGAAGGCAGTCAAGGTCAAGTTGCTGAACATATTTGGACATACAAAAAGGTATAAAGGGGTAAAGGAAGAGAGTAAGAATATGGCATTGAGTTAGAGCATCAGCTATGTTCACATTGAATCACAGAGCAAACTTGAAGGTCCAAATCCCCTAAAGTTTCCCAGGCAGAATGTACCTTAATTACAAAATACCAGCTAACATCTGCTGCAGTCATAATGCACCAATCCATTAAGAGGTGAAGGTTGGGTTCAGAACTGTAGGTTTTCATAAGTAAAGTTATCTGGTGCTGACATTACCCCCTTTGTCGAGTCAATAAAAAATGAAGATTTCAGTTTTGTGCTGTAATCATCTCAATGGAGAGGTGGCACAAATTGCATGTGGTAAATGTAAAACAGCCAACAGTGCCTCTTTGCCCATTTCTTGTTATCGTAATTTATCCACCACCTACGCATACACATTCTTACTGTCAGAGGGCATTAGCTAGATCCTCAGGAGGAACATTATGTGGTTTTGGAAGCTTAGATTGACATATTTATAGAATATTAACTATTCCAGGGAAAGTTGTTCCTCGGTTATGTTCTTTAGAACAGCACCTTGAATCTGTGTTTAGATGCGGGAAGGAATATTTTACGAATTAATCTAACTTGAAAGCAATTTCTTCCTGGTTCCTGAAGGTGTGAATATATCAGGTCTACATTAAATCAAAATTTATGATCTGGCAGCGTTTCATGAAACTGTGAAGAATAATTAATGTTTATTGACGAGTATGTTGTTGTAAGTTGTTGTAAGTTCAAACATTTCAAACACAGTGGAGTTTTGTTCAAAGAGAGTTGTGGTTATCACCACATCAATCGTCAAACTGTCAAACTCTGAGCCAATATCCACATTTAGAAAAATGAATCATGTAATTATGCAAATTCCTTTAGATTCATTATGCCTCTTTTTTGGGTGTCATATAATGCTATCTAGAATGATTTAAAAATCTGTCTCAAAGCAGCAGGAATGGATTCTGAGCAGCTAAATGTAATATTACAAATCTGCAAATGCACTGTTCTGGATTTGTAAGGAACACTATGTAACTGATGATAGACACAAAAAGCTGGAGTAACTCAGCGGGACAGGCAGCATCTCTGGAGAGAAGGAATGGGTGATATTTCGGGTCGAGACCCTTCTTCAGACTGGTTAGGGATATGGGAAACGAGATATAGACGGTGATGTGGAGAGATAAAGAACAATGAATGAAAGATATGCAAAAAAGTAACGATGATAAAGGAAACAGGCGATTGTAAGCTGTTTGTAGGGTGAAAATGAGAAGCTCACGCGACAGTATGTAACTGATGATATGTCTACAAGTACTTGACAGCAACCAGAATTTTCATTAAAATCTGGTTTCAAAATTGCAGTCAGCTATTCCTGGTATTATTTCCTCCCGTACTTTGACATTGGGTCATCAGTTTGGATTCAATATCAGTCTTGTTAGTTTAGTTTCGAGATACAGCGTGGAAACAGGCCCATTGGCCTAATGCGTCCGCACCGACCAGCGATCCCCGCACACTAACACTATCTATCGTACACCACTATGGACAATTTACATTTATACCAAGCCAATTCACCTACAAACTTGTACATCATTGGACTGTGGGAGGAAACTGAAGATCTTGGAATAAACCCACACATGTCACAGGGAAAACGTACAAACTCCTTTAGTCATTTAAATCTAAATGACAACGTCATTTAGATTAAAAGGAATTCAGGGTTGATGGCGAAGCATGGGTGAATCAGGGAATTGAATTATTTTCATTAACTAAAATGAAATATAGGAAATCATTAACCATGTTGAGTGATCAATTATTAGTGGCACCAGAGGTGTCCAACTCATCTGATTACAGAAGGAGGCAAGAACCACAAAGTTGTTGTAGAGGGTGACTTTAACTTCCCAAATATTGACTGGGACTTACTCAGGGCAAGAGCTTCGACGGGGCAGAATATATTAGTGCATCCAAGAAGGTTTCCATGAACAGTATGTGGTTAGTCCAACTCTAGGAAGGACCATACTGGACCTTCTATGGGAAAGAAGCCTGGCCAGGTGACTGGTGTTACGGTGGACGAGCATTTTGCAGATGACTGCTGCATAAGTTTTAAGATTGCTTTGAATAGGGACAGATCTGGATGTTAGGGGAAGGTACTCAATAGGGGCAAGGAAATTACAATGTCATTAGGCAGGAGCTAAGGAAGGTAGATAATAATAATAATAATAATAATAATACTGCCACAACAGATCAACGGTGGATGCGATCTCGCTGGCCCTCCACTCCGTTCTGGACCACTTGGACAATAAAAACTCATATGTCAGGCTGTTATTCATCGATTACAGCTCGGCATTTAATACAATCATCCCCTCCAAGCTGGTTACCAAACTCGCAGAACTGGGTCTCTGCGCATCCCTCTGCAATTGGATCCTCGACTTCCTCACTCTCAGACCACAGTCTGTTCGTATTGGTGGAAATGTGTCAGACTCGATAACAATCAGCACGCGAGCACCTCAAGGCTGCGTGCTCAGCCCCCTGGTGTACTCATTCTATACTCATGACAGCGTAGCCGGTCATAGTGCGAACTCCATCATCAAGTTCGCTGACGACACCACTGTTGTGGGACGTATCACTGATGGGGATGAGTCAGAGTATAGAAGAGAGATCAAGCAACTGTCCACATGGTGCCAGCACAATAACCTGGCCCTCAACACCAGCAAAACCAAGGAACTGATTGTGGACTTTGGAAGGAGTAGGATGGGGACCCACAGTACCATTTATATCGATGGTTGAAAGGGTCAAGAGATTCAAATTCCTGGGCGTGCACATCTCTGAAGATCTTTCCCGGTCCGAGAACACTGATGCAATTATTAAGAAAGCACATCAGCGCCTCTACTTCCTGAGAAGATTACGGAGAGTCGGTTTGTCAAGGAGGACTCTCTCTAACTTCTACAGGTGCACAGTAGAGAGCATGCTGACCGGTTGCATCGTGGCTTGGTTCGGCAACTTGAGCGCCCTGGAGAGGAAAAGACTACAAAAAGTAGTAAACACTGACCAGTCCATCATCGGCTCTGACCTCCCTTCCATCGAGGGGATCTATCGCAGTCGCTGCCTCAAAAAGGCTGGCAGTATCATCAAGGACCCACACCATCCTGGCCACACACTCATCTCCCTACTACCTTCAGGTAGAAGGTACAGGAGCCTGAAGACTGCAACGACCAGGTTCAGGAATAACTTCATCCCCACAGCCATCAGGCTATTAAACTAGGCTCGGACAAAACTCTGAACTTTAATAGCCCATTAACTGTTATTTGCACTTTATCAGTTTATTTATTCATGTGTGTATATATTTATACAATGGTATATGGACACACTGATCTGTTTTGTAGTAAATGCCTACTATGTTCTGTTGTGCTGAAGCAAAGCAAGAATTTCATTGTCCTATCAGGGACACATGACAATAAATTCACTTGAACTTGAACTAATAATAATAATAATAATAATAATAATAATAATAATAATAATACAAATAATAATAACTTTATTTGTATAGCACCTGCTAAAAAACATTTTTCAGCAGAAGCTTGGCTTAAGATATCAGGGGTTGAAGCTGAGTTTAGTAATTTGTCAATGGTGGAGAACAAAATCTTAAGGCCCTGTCCCATGGTACGAGTTCTTTCCAAGAGCTCTCCCGAGTTTGCCCTGATTTAAACTCGGAGATTTACGGTAATGGCCACTCATCGGTACTCGGGGTTCTCGTGGACATTTTTCAACACGTTGAAAAATCTTCACGAGTCTTCCCCTTGCTTACCTGCCGTTAGCGAGTCTTCCCGAGTACCTGCCGTTAGCCACGAGCCGCTAAGAGACGTTCCTGAGCTCCGACGTACCCGCTACGTTCATTCTCCTTGCTTATCACGAGTTCGATTTTTTTTAAACTCGGGAGAGAGCTCTTGGAATGAACTCGTACCGTGGGACAGGGCTACCTCTGCATGATTTTTTAAATGTATGCACAGTTACTTAACCATGGAAATATTTTAAACCTTACTTTCCTTTTAATCTTGAGAGGTGCAACTTTATTAAGTGTCGTAACTTTCATCATTGCGTCAAGATTGGGAGCAGTTGACAATGGGTAAGTCCATGGATGACATGTGGGAGTCATTTAAAAGGTCAGCTTAACAAAGTGCAGGATCAGCATGTCCCAGGAAGGAGGAGGGTAAGGGCGGCAAAGGTAAGGGAACTGTAGATGACCGAGGAGGTTGCAAACTTGGTCAGGAAGAGAAAGGAAGCATATGTCAGGTTTAAGAAGTTAATATCTGACAAGGAATATAAAGCGAGTAGGAAAGAACTCAAGTGGGCGTTTAAAAGGGCAAGAAGAAGCCATGCGGTGTAATTAGCGAATCAGATCAGGAAAAATCCCAAGGATGTTTATATGTATGTTAAAGATAATATTATCTGAATGGGTCAGATTAAGAAACGGGGAGGTGCAACGAGACTTCTGTGAGTTGGAGTTGGCGGCATGACTCACGTTGCAGCGGCCCCTACAGCCTGTCTGTCTTTTTTTTATTTTTTGGTCTAGTTAAATGTAGTTGTCGTGTTTTTTTAATACTGTGTTTAACTGTGTATATGTGGGGGGCTGGGGGGGGGGGGGGGGGGGAGGGGGAATCTTTTAAAATCTCTTCCCTGCATGGGAGACCCAACCTTTACCCTGTCATTGTCCGTTGGGACCTAGCACCGTGGAGCGGCCTCCAACCAGAACGACCTGGGGGCTCCAGTCGCGGAGCCTGCGGAGCTGCGGACTTACCATCGTGGGGCTGGCCGGCCTCGGAGCGTGGGGAGCGGTGGTGGCTCGCTGCTGTGGCCCGACTCCAACTGCAGGCCTGTGGACTGTGATATCGGGAGCTCGCGGGTCCGGGTGGGAGACCGGTTTTCGGAGCTCCCGCAACGCAACTTCTCCAGCCCTTGTCGCGGGGTTGGAACAACCCGGAGCGGGGCTGTACATTGCCCGGCGCGGCTTTAATGGCCGCGGGACATTCCAACGCCCGCCGGGGGCTCCAACTTTGTGACATTTAGACCTGGAGCGGGGCCGTACATCGGCCAGCGCGGCCTTAAATGGCCGTGGGACTTACCATCGCCCGCCTGGGGCTTCAACATCGGGAGAAAAATGGTGCACAGGGGAGAGAAAATACTTTGCCTTCCATCACAGTGAGGAGGAGATTCACTGTGATGGATGTTTGTGTGAATTGAATAGTTTGTGTGTCTTGTAGGAATTGTTTTGTTTGTATAGCTGTAGAAATGGAGTTTCGTTTGAGCCTCACTAAGGTTCAAATGACATGGAATAAATATTGAATTGAATATTGAATTGAACTTGGGTGTTCTTGTACACCAGTCACTGAAAGTAAGCATGCAGTGAAGAAAGTGTACACCAGTCTTGTACACCAGTCACTGAAAGTAAAGCAGGCAGTGAAGAAAGCAAATGGCATGTTGGCCTTCATAGCGAGAGGATTTGAGTATAGGAGCAAGGATGTCCTACTGCATTTGTACAGGGCCCTGGTGAGACCGCACTGGAGTATTGTGTGCAGTTTGAGGAAGGACATTCTTGCTATTGAGGCAGTGCAGTGTAGGTTCACCAGGTTAATTCCTAGAATGGCGGGACTGACATATGATGAAAGAATGGATCGACTGGGCTTATATTCACTGGAATTTTGAAAGATGAGAGGTAATCTTATAGAAACATATTAAATTATTAAGGGATTGGACAGTCTAGATGCAGGAAACATTTTCCCGATGTTGGGGGAGTCCAGAACCAGGGGTTCACCATTTAAGAATAAGGGATAGGCCATTTGGGACTAAGATGATGAAAAACCTTTTCAGCCAGAGAGTTGTGGATCTGTGAAATTCTTGCAACAGATGGCAGTGGAGGCCAATCATTGGATGTTTTCAAGAGAGAGTTGGATATAGTTCTTAGGGTTAACGGAATCCAGGGATTATGCGGAAAAATTCTGGTTGATCAGCCATAATCATATTGAATGGCAGTGGTGGCTCGAAGGGCCTAATGGCCTACTCCTACACCTATTTTCTATGTTTCTATCTTTCCAAGAGGGTGACCAGGGATAAACCTGGACCACTCAAAGATAAAGGAGGGAATCTATGCTTGGAGTTTGAGGATGTGGGTGAGGTATTAAACAAGTACTTTGTATCTGTATTCACTGTAGAGGACTTGGAAGACCGGGAGAATAAAAATATATTGGGGCAGTTTGAGATCGAGAAGGAGGTGGTGCTGAGGCTCTTGAGGAACAATAAGTTGGATAAGTCCCATGGGCCTGATGGGACCTGTCGCACGTTATTGAGGGAGGCAAGAGGAGATTGCGGGAGCCTTGACGAGTATCTTTGTATTTTCTCGGTGGACTAGAAAGTGGCAAATGTTGTTCCTTTGTTTAAGAAAGGAAGCAGAGACAATCCAGGCAGCTATAGGCCAGTGAACCAGACGTCAGTGGTAGGGAAACAATTGGAGAGAATTCTTTGAGATAGGAGTTACTCCCATTTAGAAGAGGATGAGCTAATTAGTAATAGCCAGCACAGCTTTGTATGTGGCAGATCGTGTCTCACTAACTTGATTGTCTGTGGATTGTCACCTTGTCGTTGTGGAGAAGCTTGTGTGGACCTGAGATCCTGAGAGTGATGCCGTCTGGAGCTGTGCTCCTGGTAGGGCCACCTATGGCGGTAAGGGCGAGGGGGAGGTTTCTGACAAAGAGCAATCCAACCAAGACCTCAACGGTGGCTGACCTTAGTGGAGCGTCACAACGGCTGGGAAGGCGGATGAAGGCTGCAGCAGAAAAGGGTCTCCGGCCGTCTTGGACTCAATGCCACTGGATCCTGACCCAGATCTGTCAAGGACCGTTGGGGTGGCTGCCTGTGCACCAGTCTCCCCACGTTAAACAGAGTCATGCACAGGCATCCTCCATATAGCACCCTGGAGGGGTGAAGGGAAACACCAAATGCAAACCTTCACTGCCTTGTGGCTATTACCTTATTCAGGAAAGGTGAAGACCAGATCCGGCGGAATACGCGGTGGAGACCACCATCTGGCGGTCCGACGGGTAGGAAGGTGGACCCATCAAAGCATCGTGGAGCGCAATTAGGGCACTATGTTCACGTAAAACACTGGTGGCCATCCACTCCATCCTGACCTATCACCAGTCGTCTTGCCACTGTATCCAGATCGGCCGGGACGAGAGAGTGAGGCTGACGATTTGCGCAACTCTCCCTCACTTTAATCCAAGTCAAGCGCAAGTCATGACTTCTGGACCCGTACCGCCCAACTGGGCAAAGCAAGATCACCACAGGAGTGCGGGCAGCTGAGAAGAAGCGCACCGCAGAAGCTCAGAGGAAACGCGCCGCGCTCGAGCCACTTCAACTTCTACTGCAGCACCCACCCAACTGTGTCCCATATATGGGCGAGCCTTCCGGGCCTGGATCAGTCTCACCGGTCACCTCTGGACCCACAAACAAAAACACTGAAGTCATGGTCTTCTTCCACTATGAAGGACGAACAACAACAAAAACTTGATTGAGTTGTTTGAGTAGGTGACGAAGGAGATTAATGAAGGTAGAGCAATGGATGTTGTACACATGGATATTAGTAAGGCTTTTGAAAAAGTCCCTCATGGTAAGCTGATCCTGAAAATTAAGATGTACAGAATTCATGATGACTTGGTCATATGGATTCAGAACTGGCTTATTCATAGAAGCCAGAGGGTTGTGGTGTGAGGTAGATATTCTGGCTGTATCCAGTAGAGTTCTGCAGGGATCTGTGCTGGGACCTCTGCTATTATGATATATAGAAATGACCTAGATATATATGTAGACAAGTTTGTGAGTACATTTGGTGACGACACCAAGATTGAAGGAATTGCAGACAGTGAGGAAGGCTGTCAGGGATACAGCGAGATATAGAACAGCTGTAGAAATGGGCAGAAAAAATGCAGATGGAGTTTGAAGTTGGCACAGTGGTGGAGTTGCTGCCTTACTGTGCTAGAGACCTGGGTTAGATCCTGACTACCGGTGCTGTCTGTATGGAGTTTGTAAGTTCTCCCTGGACAGCGTGGGTTTTCTCCGGGTACTCTGGTTTCTTTCCACACTCCAAAGACATGCAAGTTTGCAGGTTAATTGGCTTTTGTAAATTGTCCCTAGTATGTAGGTTAGAACTAGTGTATGGGTGATCGGCACAGACTCGTTGGGCCGCAGGGCCTGTTTCTACGCTGTATCTCCAAAAACTTTTTTAAATGAAAAATCCGAACAAGTGGCAGGTGTTGCCCTTTGGAAAGTTGAGTATAAGGAGTGAGTATACAATTAATGGAAAGGCCCTTAACAGATTAATGTGCAGAGGAATCTTAGACTCATAGTTCATAGCTCACTAAAAAAGTGGTAGCACAAGTAGATAGAGTTGTAAAGAAGGCGCATGGCTTTCTTGCCTTCATTGATAGGGTCATTGAATATAAGAGTTAGGAAGTCATTATACAACTCCATAGGACTTTAGTTAGGCTGCATTTGGAGTATTGCGTGCAGTTCTGGTTGCCCTATTACAAGAAAGATGGGGAAGTTTAGGAGAGGGTACAGAGGAGAGTACAGATAGATATGTGAAGAGAAAGAGATTAGTTAAAACAAATGTAGGTCCCTTGCAGTCAGAAACAGGTGAATTGATCATGGGGAACAAGGATATGGCGGACCAATTGAATAACTACTTTGGTTCCGTCATCACTAAGGAAGACATAAATAATCGGCCGGAAATAGCAGGGGGCCGCGGGTCAAAGGAGATGGAGGAACTGAGTGAAATCCAGGTTAGTCGGGAAGTGGTGTTGGGTAAATTGAATGGATTAAAGGCCGATAAATCACCAGGGCCAGATAGGCTGCATCCCAGAGTACTTAAGGAAGTAGCTCCAGAAATAGTGGATGCATTAGTGATAATTTTTCAAAACTCTTTAGATTCTGGAGTAGTTCCTGAGGATTGGAGGGTAGCAAACGTAACCCCACTTTTTAAGAAGGGAGGGAGAGAGAAAACGGGGAATTACAGACCAGTTAGTCTAACATCGGTAGTGGGGAAACTGCTAGAGTCAGTTATTAAAGATGGGATAGCAGCACATTTGGAAAGTGGTGAAATCATTGGACAAAGTCAGCATGGATTTACGAAAGTTAAATCGTGTCTGACGAATCTTATAGAATTTTTCGAGGATGTAACTAGTAGAGTGGATAGGGGAGAACCAGTGGATGTGTTGTATCTGGACTTTCAGAAGGCTTTTGGTACCACATAAGAGATTAGGATACAAACTTAAATCACACGGTATTGGGGGTTCAGTATTGATGTGGATAGAGAACTGGCTGGCAAACAGGAAGCAAAGAGTAGGAGTAAACGGGTCCTTTTCACAATGGCAGGCAGTAACTAGTGGGGTACCGCAAGGCTCAGTGCTGGGACCCCAGCTATTTACAATTTATATTAATGATCTGGACGAGGGAATTGATAGCAACATCTCCAAGTTTGCGGATCACACTAAGCTGGGGGGCAGTGTTAGCTGTGAGGAGGATGCTAGGAGACTGCAAGGTGACTTGGATAGGCTGGGTGAGTGGGCAAATGTTTGGCAGATGCAGTATAATGTGGATAAATGTGAGGTTATCCACTTTGGTGGCAAAAACGGGAAGGCAGACTATTATCTAAATGGTGGCCGATTAGGAAATGGGGAGGTGCAGCGAGACCTGGGTGTCATGGTACACCAGTCATTGAAAGTAGGCATGCAGGTGCAGCAGGCAGTGAAGAAAGCGAATGGTATGTTGGCCTTCATAGCAAGAGGATTTGAGTATAGGAGCAGGGAGGTTCTACTGCAGTTGTACAGGGTCTTGGTGAGACCACACCTGGAGTATTGCGTACAGTTTTGGTCTCCAAATCTGAGGAAGGACATTATAGCCATAGAGGGAGTGCAGAGAAGGTTCACCAGACTGATTCCTGGGATGTCAGGACTTTCATATGAAGAAAGACTGGATAGACTTGGCTTATACTAGCTAGAATTTAGGAGATTGAGAGGGGATCTTATAGAAACGTACAAAATTCTTATGGGGTTGGACAGGCTAGATGCAGGAAGATTGTTCCCGATGTTGGGAAAGTCCAGGACAAGGGGTCACAGCTTAAGGATAAGGGGGAAATCCTTTAAGACCGAGATGAGGAAAATCTTTTTCACACAGAGAGTGGTGAATCTCTGGAACTCTCTGCCACAGAGGGTAGTTGAGGCCAGTTCATTGGCTATATTTAAGAGGGAGTTAGATGTGGCCCTTGTGGCTAAAGGGATCAGGGGGTATGGAGAGAAGGCAGGTACGGGATACTGAGTTGGATGATCAGCCATGATCATATTGAATGGCGGTGCAGGCTCGAAGGGCCGAATGGCCTACTCCTGCACCTATTTTCTATGTATCTATGTATCTATGTATTAGAATGCTGCCTGGATTAGAGGGTTTCAGCTATAGAGAGAGATTGGATAAACTTGGATTGTTTTCTCTGGAACATCGGAGATTGAGGGGAGACTTGATAAACGTATATAAAAGTATATATAGGCGTCCTCCATATAGTGAATCCACCGTAACACCCTGGATTAAGTCCTATCTCCGTGGATTGTCACCTTGTCGTGGTGTAGAAGCTTGTGTGGGTCCTGAGATCCTGAGAGCAATGCCATCTGGAGCTATGCTCCTGGTAGGGCCACCCATGGCGGTAAGGTCGAGGGGGAAGTCTCTGACAAAGAGCAATCCAACCAAGACCTCAAAGGTGGAACAGGCGGAGGATGATGGCTGACCTTAGTGGAGCATCACAACGGCTGGAGAATCGGAGGAAGGCTGCAGCAGAAAAGGGTCTCTGGTCATCTTGGACTCCATGCCACTGGATCCTGACCCAGATCTGTCAAGGACCGTGTGGTGGCTGTATGTGCACCAGTCTCCCCACGTTAAACAAAGTCACACACAGTCGTCCTCCATATAGGGAATCCACCCTAACACCCTGGATTAAGTCCTATGGTGACCCGCAAGTGGCGACGGGGGCAGGATTGTGAGATCTGGAATCCCTAGTCATGAGCTGGCACATCAGGCGGTGGGTGCTAGATACAGTCGCTGGACTCTTGGAACAAGGCAGAAGAGCCGTTTGGCAGCTGCACCCATGACTGAGCAGTCCTCTTTAGGATCCACTCTGCTCATCCCACTTTGGGAAAGGCTAGAAAAGGTGCCCTAAAAATAGCCTGCCTCAAACTTACCGATTCGATTACCGGGTCCAGAGGTATCACCACACGCGGTCAGAAACACAGAAATATGAATATGAACATTGATGGATAGTGCAACCAGTAACAGACCAGAGAGGAGAACCGCGATCATCGCAAGAGAACTGAGAAGATGCCGGATTGAGATAGCTGCCCTTTCTGAAACCCGGCGGGCAGATGAAGGACAACTGAAGGAGGAGAAGGGTGGCTATACTTTCTTCTGGAAAGGAAAAGCTGCTGATGAGCCCAGGATCCATGTTGTTGGGTTGGCCATCAGGAACCAGCTCATCAGCCACCTCTCTGAACTTCCTGTGGTAATCAGTGAGCATCTCATGACCATCGGTCTGGTGCTTGCCAACACCAGATGGCAACAGTTGTGAGTGCCTATGCCCCTACTTTAGATTCTGAAGAGGAAGCAAAAGAGACCTTCTATGCCTGCTTGGACGAGATGCTGTCTAACATCTCCAGGGAGGATAAGATTATTCTCCTAGGAGACTTCAACGCTAGGGTTGGCTGGGACCAACACTTCTGGAAGGGTACCATAGGAAAGGAAGGCATCAGGAACATCAACTCCAATGGAGCTCTGCTTCTCAGCAAATGTGCTCAGCACGACCTCATCATCACTAACACCCTAATTTGCCAGAAAAACAAACTTAAGGCAAGTTGGAGACACCCACGCTCCAAACAGTGGCATCTTATTGACTATGTCATGGTACGAGCCAGGGACCCACCGTGACGTGAACATCACAAGGGCCATGATCGATGCAGATGACTGCTGGACAGATCATCGCCATGTTAATTCTGGCCAAATTGGAGATGCCAGGACACTAAAATTGAGTAAAGGCTTCTGGCTGCTAGGCCATTTGGTCAATTTTAAATGTGCCTTCTACAGAAATTGGACAAACTGCAGAATGATGCCAGTTTGTCTAGAGCCTAGATAGGAGCTGCGGGAAGAGAATGGAACATCTGCAGATCCTGTCAATTAGGTGCAAATTGCATAGAATGGATTGGATGAATGCAAACCAGACATACACATTCTAAATAATGTTGCAAAGCTTTACTTTGCTAGATGTTGATTGGATTAAGTATTGAGCCTTGGCTGGGTTTCTTGAATATCAAGGCACATGTTGCATATTTGCTTCCTTTCAAAAGCTTAGAACGAGCTATTTACAGCCTCATTCACTCCATGATGTCCATCAATCTCAAGAGGAAGAGGAGGATTCAAACGAAGCAGATCCGGCTAAGGCTGAACCTTGAAAGCCTGGAGGAAACTGCCACCCAGCAGCGACTTCAGGCTTCTCTTGGGGAAAGCCTCCAACAGGAATATCCTGATGACATTGAAGGGTACTGGAGCTGGCTCAAATCCACCATCCTTGATACCGGTAAAAAGATCCTTGGGTGCAAGTCCAGAAAACACCAGGACTGGTTTGACGAGAATGACACAGAGATAGAACAGCTCATCTCCAAAAAAGGAAAGACTTTCGTGCCTGGCAAAATGATGTAACCTGCAAGGCCAAAAGAGCGGCTCACACCAGAGCCAAGGCGGACGTCCAGAGCCGGGTGAGGGAGCTTAAGAACTCTTGGTGGACAGTTAAGGCTCTGGAAATCCAGAGACTGGCAGACTCGGGTGACACCAGAGGCTTCTTCAGCGCTACTAAGGTTGCCTATAGTCCAAACTACTGCGGCTTAAACCCCTTGCGCTCAAAAGACGGACAAGAACTGCTGAAGGACAATGAGTCCATTAACACGCAATGGAAAGAGCACTTCCAGGAACTCCTCAACCGTGACAGCACAACTGAACCAGACATTACCCACCACATGCCTCAGTCCCAATAGAGAAGACATGGAAGAACCTCCCTCTATGACAGAGGTTCAAGATGCCATCAAGAGCCTTAAGAACAACAAGGCCACCGGTTCAGATGGGATCCCAGCTGAGATCTTAAAGGAAGGTGGATCGGAGCTCCTGTACCACATCCACGCCCTACTCCTCAATGTCTGGGAAAAAGAACTTCCCTCAGAACTCAGGGATGCTCTAATAGTGATTATTTTTAAGAAGGGGGACAAGGCTGAATGTGGAAACTACAGGGGCATCTCGCTCCTGTCAACAACAGGCAAAGTCCTTGGTCGTGTCCTCGCAAACCGACTTCTACCACTGTCTGCAGAGATACTCCCAGAATAACAGTGTGGCTTCCGCCCACCCAGAGGTACAGCAGACGTGATATTCAAAGCATGCCAACTCCAGGAAAAATGCCGTGAACAAAGGCAGCCTTTGTACATGGCCTCCATAGACCTGACAAAAGCTTTTTACTTGGTAGACCGCCGGGCTCTTTGGATTAAGTCCTATGGTGATTAAGGTTGCCACGACAAGTACATCAGAATATTGAGACTTCTACATGACGGCATGTTAGTCACAGTGCTCAGCAACTGCGGCTCTGAGTCCAAGCCCTTCACTGTGGAAACGGGGGTCAAACAGGGATGCATCATCGCACCCACCCTGTTTGTCGACTTCATTGCTGCCATACTTCACCTCATTGGTGAAGAGCTGCCACAGGGGATCCCAAGCCTCTATAGAACTGACAGTGGGCTCTTCAACCTTAATAGGTTGAATGCCATGAGCAAAGTCAGTAACACCGCCATCATGGAGCTTTAGTAAGCGGACGACTGCGCCATTGCAGCACACTCTGCAGAAGACCTCCAGGGCATCCTGAATGCCTTTGCCAAGGCATACAGGGCCATGGGCCTAGCCTTAAATATTAAGAAGACCCAGGTCCTACATCAACCTCCTCCCAACCAGCCATCTACCCAGCCCACTATAAAAGTGGATGACACTACTCTTGAAAACGTTGCCACTTCCCCTACCTTGGCAGCATTCTTTCCTCAAAAGCTGACATTGACTGAGGTCAACCATCGCCAGCGGAGCCTAAGCCAGACTCAGGAAAAGAGTCTTTGTCCTAAAGGCTAAAACAAAACTGCTGGTCTACAGAGCCGTTGTCCTCTCCACCCTGTTGTATGGAGCCAAGTCATGGACCACCTAAAGCAGGCACCTGAGAGCCCTGGAACAATACCATCAAAGATCCTTACGAAAGATTCTGAGGATCAGCTGGGAGGACAAACGCAACTAAATCAGCATTTTGGAGGAAGCCAACATGACCAGCATCACCACCACAATAATGCAGCACCAACTTCGATGGACTGGCCATGTCATCCACATGTCCAACACACGTCTCCCTAAACAAATTCTGTATTCTCAAATGAAAGAAGGTCGGTGAGCCCCCAGTGGGCCAAAGAAACGCTTCAAGGACAATATCATGAACAGTCTGAAGAAATTCCACATCACATTGAGCAACTGGGAGCACATTGCACTGGACAGGTGCTCCTGGAGGAAATCCATTCAGGAAGGAGCTGCACGTCACGAAATGGAACTACGTCGTGCCGCGGAGACAAAGCGACAGTACCGTAAGGAGAGAGAGAAGGGGGCTCGACGACTACCAACCACCGCCAGTCTCCACTTCCCATGTTGCACCAAGGTGTGTGGATCACGGATCGGCCTCTATAGACATCTGCAAACCCACAAGTAGACGACCCTATGGAGAGGAGAGGACAGTCATACTTGTTTCAAGTGACCACCGATGATAGAAAATTATGAGAGGCATAGATATGGTAGACAGAACCTTTATTGCAGGGTGGAAATGTCCATCACGAGAGGACATAGCTATAAGGTTAGAGGTGGAAAATTCAATGGAGATATGAGGGGCAAGTTATTTTGCACAGGGGATTGTGGGGGCCTGGAACGCATTGGCAGGGCTGGTGGTGGAGGCACATACGATAGTGATGTTTAAAAGGCTTTTAGATAAGCACATAGAAGCTCACAGAATAGAGGGTTATGCACAAGCAGATTAAATCAGTTTAACTATGCCCATTCCTACACTGTACTGCACCATGTTCTATATGATCGAAGAATGTGTGTACAGGGTACTCAAGTGGATGATGAGTCATAACCATGTTGAATGGTGGAGCAGGGGTGAAAGGTCAAATTGGCTATTTCTATTTTTCTCTTTGCCTACTCAACTCTCCATAGAAACTATAGGAACTGTTAGGTGAGACGCCATGGGTGGAGGATGGTTCTTCATGAATCAAATAATTGTACGTCGGCTGATGGGCACCCTCCCATATTCACCCCATCACTCAGCACCCGGTCCATGCCTTTGCCTAAACAATTCAAATGTTCATCGTGACACTTAAATGCAATCCGGCTTTAATCACTCTCAGGCAGTGCAGCCAAAGTACTTACCACTCACTGGATGAAGAAGATCATCCTCATGTCCCCTCTGAATCCCTTCCCCTTCCTAAAGTTATGTCCTCTAGTTTTATCTCTCTCTAATATGGTTTTGAGGATGGTTTTGTGCGATCCACTCCATCACTCATAATTTGATATACCTCAATTATGGTCTCCCTAACCATCTTCTGCTCCAGCTTCATCAGTCTTCCCTCATAACTGAAATGTACCATCCCAGGCAACATCCTGTTTTTTTTTTAAAGTTTGTAGATGATACTAACGTGGCCGGAAGCATAGATAGCAAAAATTGTTATCAAAAATGACAGAAGAATCTTGATCCGTTGGAAACCTGGGCTGAGGAATGGTTAATGAAGTTTGATGTAAATAAATGTGAAGTGTTGTATATTGGGAAGTCAAACAAGGACAGAACCTTCATAGTCAATGGCAGGGCCTTGTATCGTATTACAGAGCAAAGGGATTTAGGAGTGAAGGCACATAGTTCTTTGAAAGGCGCATCACAGGTAGATAGGGTGATCAAAAACACTTTTGGTACATTTGTCTTCATCATCAGGGTATTGAGTATAGAAGTTGGGATGTTATGTTACAGTTTTACAAGACATTGGTGTGGCCGCAATTGGTATATTTTATTGAGTTTTGATCACCTGCTATAAGAAGGATGTTGTTAAGCTGAGTTCAGAGAAGATTTGAGGATGTTGCCAGAACTTGAGGGGTGAGCAAAATGGAGAACCTGGGCAGGCTAGGAGTTTATTCCTTGGAGGCTCAGGGGTGATCATATAGAGATGCATAAGATCATGAAGACAATGGATAGGATGAATGTGCAGAATGTTTTACCAAGAGTAGGGGAATAAAGAACCAGAGGACATGGGTTTTAGGTGAGAGAGGAGTTTTAATAGGAACCTGAGGGGGCAACATTTCCATACAGAGAGTAGTTGGTACATGGATTGAGCTGCCAGAGGAGGTAAATGAGGCAGGTACTAGAACAACATTTAAATGACATTTGGACAGGTATATGGATTGGAAGGCTTGAGAGGGATGTGGGCAGGTGGGACCTGTATAGATAGTGCATCTTGGTCTGGAGGGGCAAGTGGGTCAAAGGGCTTATTTCCATGCTGTAAGGCTCTATAACTCTTGTTTACTTTCTCCCCATTGCTATCACATCCTTCCTAAACTTGATGACCAAAATTGCACACATGAGAGTTGATCGAGATTTATAAAGTTGGGGCATAACCTTCCTACGTGTCACTTTACTGCCCTGAATAATGGCGGCCAGTATTCTGTATGCCTTTCCTAACCATGTTGCCTACTTGTTATATCACCTTCAAAGATCTATGTACTTGTACTCTGAAGCCCCTCTGTTCCCCAATAATCCTTACTACCCTCCCTCCCTATGTAATGGGGCTGACCACTTAATTCAAGTTTGGCACAGTTGGCTCTAAATTCACTGTGCACATTGAAACAAATAGAAGCCGTATTGCTCTTTGTTTTACAACATTGTGTGGAGTTTTGCTGGCAGGTTTTCTAATGTTGCTAGCATTTTATACCATCTGCTGATAAGACTTCTTCCAAATTCTGAAGCCTCGAACACCAGATTTCTTTACGCTAAAACAATATCTAATCTAACCCTCCAAAGAGTCAACAGCTCTTGAGGGATTGTTCCCTGCCTTGCATCTCTATTCATGTATTCATGCCCTGTAATTTACAATATGAAGGCGTCTCCTCATTTTAAAAAAATGCATATATTTATGGAAGTGTGGGAAACAGTGTCTTGGTGAGATATGAAGGGAACTGACATCCTGAGTTTATAACTATTATAAGGAACTAAGCCTTGGAATGTTGGAGTAACTCAGCAGGTCAGGCAGCATTTCTGGAGAATGTGGATACATGATGTTTCGGGTCAAGACTTGTTCAGTCTGATTGTAGGGGGGAGAAGAAAGCTGGAAAATAGGAGTGGCGGGATAAAACGTAGCAGGTAATAGGTCAACATAGGTGATGGTGGTTTTTAGATTTTATTTTAGACTTCATAGATACAACGTGGAATCAGGCCCTTCAGCCCACTGAATCCGTGCCGACCAGCAATCACCTCATACACTAACACTATCCTACATACTTGGCTAAATATTTGAAGAGTTGTGGATTGTAAAACAGATGGACACAAAATGCTGGAGTAACTCAGTGGGACAGACAGCATCTCTGAAGAGAAGGAATGTGAAGTTTGGGTCGAGACCCTTCTTCAGACTCTGGAGTTACTCCAGCATTTTGTGTCTATCTTCGGTGTAAACCAGCATCTGCAGTTCCTTCCAACACACTGGAAAACAGATGTTGAACCAACAAGATTTCCAAACAATCCGATACTGGATCATTGACGTTTTTCTGTACTGAGATTGAAGTCAGTTGTCCTCTAAAGCTGGCTTTGTTAATTCACTGATAACAATGGAATCAATGATAACAATGGTAATGTTCTTGCTTGATTGGCCTTTTCAGCAAAGCACACATTGCTAGTCCTGCCTTTTCACTGAAGTAATTCCTGTTAATTGTTTAAGAAAGAACTGCAGATGCTGGAAAAATCAAAGGTAGACAAAAATACTGGAGGAACTCAGCGAGTGAGGCAGCATCTATGGAGCGAAGGAATACGTGACGTTTCGGGTTGAGACCCTTCTTCAGACTGATGTGGGGGTGGGGGGAAGCAGGAAGGAGAAAGGAAGAGGCGGAGACAGTAAGCTGTGGGAGAGGGGAAGGAGGGAGAAAGTAAGCATTACCTGAAATTAGAGAAGTCAATGTTCATACCACTGGGGTGTAAACTGCCCAAGCGAAATATGAGGTGCTGCTGCTCCAATTTGCGGTGGGACTCACTCGCCATGGAGGAGGCCCAGGACAGAAAGGTCGGATTCAGAATGGGAGGGGGAGTTGAAGTGCTGGGCCACCGGGAGATCTGGTTGGTTAATGCGAACCGATCGGCAGGGGAGGGAGAGACCGTGATCAAAAAGGCGGCTCTCCCAGGACGAGCTACATGAGTAAAAGAGACTATCTGTTCTTATTAGAACAGTTCTGGCGGTTCCTCCGGGACAAGGGTCGTGGATCTCGGATCAAAATCGGTGACATGGAGTCTGTTGGCTGCGGGCTTAGAGGTGGATCCATGCTGGTTGGTAACCAACCTAACACTTCATCCAGCCACAATGGCAGCAGCAACTGGAGCGGGAGTACAGGGTATCCCAAATACCCTGAGAGTCAGCGTAAAGGACCTCAGCAAGGGGACTCCCTTCTGACGGGACCTGTTCGTGAGGAAGGTCTTGCTAGAGGCCTGCAAATTTGAGGCCAAGGACATCTACTGCCTCCAGGACTTCCCGGGTAACGCATATTTTGATGTTACCTTCAAGTATCCGACGGGATGGCAGAAGTTGATGGAAGACTTCTGGGAGAAGGGGTACGAAGCTCCGCTGTCATTGCTGAAAGTGCAGCCGCTCTTCACCCTCCCCACCCAGAGGAACGGATGATCATGGTGCACATGTTCAACCCACATGTGCCCATAGTGGATGTCCTCACCTTCCTTGCTCGTTATGTCGATGGAACAGGGAACTGTGTGGATGTGAAGGACCTGTTTGGGATTTGGACAAGCAAGCGGCAAGTGAAGGTAAAGCTGAGGGTGGACAAGAACGGAGCCATCATCCACCCTCCCTCGGTTTTCGCTATTGGAGGGAACCGAGGATACATGAGCTATGCGGGGCAACCCAGGCTGTGCAGGAAATGCCAAAAGCCTGGGCATGTGATGACCCAATGCACTGCAGTTGTCTGCAAGAACTGCAAGCTGGAGGGCCATGAGACAAAGGACTGTCAAGCCAGCAAGAACTGCAACCTGTGCGGGGAGGCAGGCCATCTTTACAGGGTCTGCCCTAAAAGAGCCTGTACCTATGCACAGGCGACAAGAGGGGTGGTTGCCAGCACCCCGAGGGTGGGCGAGACACCCCCCACCACTACCAAGACCCCAGCAGAAAGGGGGAACAGAGATGAGGACAGCCCGACCACCTCGAGCCCCCAAGGGACGGATAGAGACCCCCAGCGCCCTGTCCAGGAGGGAGAGTCGATGGAAGAGGGGGAACAGCAGAATGATTGGCACACGATGATGAAGAAGAAACACCAGAGGGCTCAGCCCAAAGAGCCAAGGCCGGGAGGGGCCGGGTAAGTTTAAAAAAAGACTTCTATCATTAACAGATGGCAGCAACCTCTCCTCGTCGGAGGATGAGATGACTTCGAAGACCCGACGACGGAGGCACAGGAAGAAATCGGGGGAGGAAAAGAGAAAGGCCACGCCGATTGTCCCCCAGCTCCAGGAGACCGGGAGCAGTGCAGCGGCCGACGGGCTCCAGCTCCAGGACATCGGGAGCAGTGCAGCGGATGATGGGATCCAGCTCCTGGAGACCGGGTTCATCGCAGCGGCTGATGGGGCCCCAGCTCCGGGATACCGGGAGCAGTGCGGCGGCCAATGGGGCCCCAGCTCCGGGATACCGGGGGCAGTGCAGCGGCCGATGGGCCCCAGCTCCGGGATACCGGGGGCAGTGCAGCAGCCGATGGGCCCCAGCTCCGGGATACCGGGGGCAGTGCAGCGGCCGATGGGCCCCAGCTCCGGGATACCGGGGGCAGTGCAGCGGCCGATGGGCCCCAGCTCCGGGATACCGGGGGCAGTGCAGCAGCCGATGGGCCCCAGCTCCGGGATGCCGGGAGCAGTGAATCAGCCACCGTACCCCAGCGACAGGACGGAGGGGGCGATGTGCCCAGAAGGGGGTGGAACAAGTACGTTCCCCCCAACGACACCTCCGGTTACGCCACAGGAAACCCACCTCCTTGAGGATGCCGGCACCCAATACCTGAGCCCAGGAAAGGTGCTGTAATTCACCAAAGCGGTGGGCATGAGGGGACAAGAGGACGGTCAGTGACTCTAAAGGACAATAGAGCTTAAACTGGCATCTTTAAACGTGCGCAGTATAAAGAACACTGCGCGATGTGCGAACGCCTTGCAGTACCTGGCCAAGGTCAAGGCAGACGTGAATTTTCTCCAGGAGTGCGGGCTGCCTCACCTCCGCTGCTATCGGAGGTGGTCGCGATGGTGGCCCCACGGACTGTCGGTATGGTCGAGGGGCAATGACTGTCGCACTTCCGGCCTGGGGATCTTGCTGCGGGGAGCGAACTTCGCCATCACTGAGGTCAGGGAGGTGGTTGGGGGGCGTCTCCTCATGGTGGATGTTTTGTACCTTGGTTCTCCACTCCGGCTGATTAATGTGTATGCCTCACCCGTGCAGAGTGAGCGGCTGGCCATTCTCCAGCAGCTCCCACCGCTGCTGGCCACGTCCCGGCAGCTCGTTCTGGCCGGTGACTTCAACTGCATCATTGATGCGGCTGGACGATCCGGCCGTGTCGACAACAGACTGGACAACATGTCCAACTTCCTGATGGAGACGGTAAAAGACGCAAAGCTGCACGACGCCTTCAGCAACCCTGCAGGCGGGTTACAGCCAGCATTTCACCTGGTCGAGGTCGGACGGTTCAGTCCGGTCCCGGATAGACTTCCTCTTCACGACGAAGGCCATCACGGTCAGACACACTGACCTCACGCCGGTGTTCATCTCTGATCACTGCCTCCTTCAGGCTTCCTGTCACCTACAGGAAGATCGGAAGGCAGGCAGAGGGATGTGGAAGTTAAATGTGAAGCTGTTGATCCCAGAGAACATTGAGGAGCTAAAGAGGGACTACGCATGTTGGAGAATGGTGAGGCCCCTCTTCGACTCCCCGACACCCTGGTGGGAAGCAACCAAGGAGAACATTAAGAGGTTCTTCATAGTTAAAGGGGTTCAGAGAGCAAGACAGAGTCAGATAATATTGTGTCAACTCCAGACAGATTTGCAGCAACTGCTCCTTTTGCAGTCGAGAGGGGTGGATGTGAGGGAGGAACTTAGAAAGGTGAAGGCTCTTTACGTCTGAATCCTCCAAGATCATCTTCCGATCCAGGGTCTGCCACGTGGAGCAGGATGAGACGTGCTCACGTTTCTTCTTCCATAAGTTTCACAGGGGGAGCTCCGTGGTGAACAGCCTTAGGGAGGAGGACAGCTCGGTAACATCCTCGCAGGCGGACATGCTGAGGATCTGCAAATCCTTTTACACGGATTTGAGGAGGGAATCCGAAATTGGATCAAACTACTCCACACCGATATCTGTAGTGCAGTCCAAATCAATGGGTGGGAATCAGACATCTTCCCCGTCAGGTCTGGGGTCAGGCAGGATGTCTGAAGAAGGGTTTCGGCCCGAAACGTTACCTATTTCCTTCGCTCCATAGATGCTGCTGCACCCGCTGAGTTTCTCCAGCATTTTTGTGTACCTGGGGTCAGGCAGGGTTGCCTTCTCTCCCCTGTCTTGTTCGTCTGCTGTATTGAACCTTTTGCCGAGTCCATCAGGAAGGATGCGAGCATAAGAGGAGTGACATTGCCAGGCAGTGGGGGCATTCAAGTCAAAACCGCCCTGTACATGGACGATGTCACCGTCTTCTGCTCGGATCCAGGGTCGGTCTGCAGATTGATCAGTATCTGCGACCAGTTTGAGTCAGCCACGGGAGTCATGGTGAACCGCAGGAAGAGCGAGGCCATGCTCTTTGGCAACTCGCCCGACCAATCTTCCGTCCCCTTCACCATCAAGCCTGACTTCTTGAAGGTGCTGAGGATCTGGTTCGGGGGGGCTGAGGCGTGTGACAAGAATTGGCTGGAGCGTATAGTCAAGGTGGGGAAGAAGCTGGAGCTGTGGTGGCAATGATCCCTCTCCATAAAGGAGAAAAATTTGGTCATCAGGTGTGAGGTGCTCTCGGGGCTGCTGTACTTGGCGCAAGTGTGGCCTGCCCCTCCCTCCTACACAACGGGGATCACCCGGACCATCTTCCAGTTCATCTGGGCGTCGAGGATAGACCAGGTGCGACGGGATAGACACAATGCACAAGTCAGCAGACAACAGGGGTAAATGCGTGCCCAACCTCGCCCTCACCCTGATGGCCACCTTCGTGTGTGGCTGCATCAGGCAAAGTGTAGAGCCAAGGCACGTGGACACCAAGTGTCACTACCTGCTGAGGTTCTACCAGTCCCCGGTGTTGCGAAGGATGGGCCTGGCGCAGATGCCACGCAATGTGCCAGTCAGCTGGACATTGCCGCCCCATCTGTCTTTTGTGGAAAGGTTCTTCCAGACCAACACATTTGACCACATGTCCATCGGGCAGTGGTCAGCACGGAACATCCTGCAGGCACTACAGGGAAAGGACTCGATGGATCCGGTGGCGTGGTTCCCAGAGCAGACTGCCCAACTTGTCTGGCAAAATGCCTCATCGCCTTAACTCACCAACAAGCACCAAGACCTGGCTTGGCTGGCGGTGAGGGGAGCCCTCCCAGTCAGATCCTTCCTGCACCGTCGGAACCTCACTATCAGCGCAAGCTGCGCTTGGGACGGCTGCTATGGAGAGGAGACGGTTGCCCACCTCTTCGCAGTGTGTGGATTTGCAAAGAGAGTCTGGAGAAGTATGCAAGGGTCCCGGTCACGGTTATTCCGAACAGCTCCGTCACAGAGGACTCTGTGATTTACGGACTGTTCCCAGGGACACACTCAGAGACTGATATTGAGTGCTGCTGGAAGGTCATCAACTCGGTGAAAGATGCTCTTTGGTCTGCCCGAGCGTTGTTCACCACCCAGCAGAGCGAGATGTCCGTCAGGGAATGTTGCAGACTGGCCCGCTGCAGACTGCAGGAGTACGTGCTGAGGGACGCACTGAAGCTCGGTGCAGCCAACACCAAGGCTCGTTGGGGGAGGACCACAGTCTAGAGTCCTTCCGCTGTAGGGGGCAGGGTGTGGTGGAGACGGCCCTCAAAATAAGGGAAGGGATTCCACGCCAGTGGGCCACGTGAGTGGCAAGGGAAATTTGAGCAATGTATATAGACTGTATTGAACAATTTGTATAGCCTCCGAAAATGTGGGATGAATTTTTCGCACTGTTCATGTATTATATATTTATTACCTGCATAAAGTCTATTTTTAAATAAAAAATAAAAATAAATAAAAATAATCGGAGGTGTTGGGTGAAGCGATCGGCAAGCCTGCGCTTGGTCTCACCGATGTAGAGCATTTCTCACCTAGAGCAGCAGATGCAGTAGATAATGTTGGAGGCGGTGCAGGTGAACCTCTGCCATGCCTGGAAAGACTGCTTGGGTCCTTGGATGGAGTCGAGGGGGGAGGTAAAAGGACAAGTAGCATTTCCTGCGGTTGCAAGGGAAAGTACCAGGGGAGAGGGTGGTTTGGGTGGGAAGGGATGAATTGACCAGGGAGTTACGGAGGGTGCGCTCTCTGCAGGTAGCTGAAAGGGGAGGAGATGGGAAGATGTGGCCAGTGGTGGGTTCCCGTTGGAGGTGATGAAAATGTTGGAGGATTATCTGTTGTATGTGACGGCTGGTTGGGTGGAAGATGAGGACAAGGGGGACTCTGTCCTTGTTACGAGTAGGGGGATTGGGGATTGAGCGGAGCTACGGGATATAGAGGAGACCCTGGTGAGAGCCTCATCTATAGTCGAAGAGAGGAACCCCTGTTCCCTAAAGAATGAGGACATCTCCGATGCCCTGGTTTGGAACACCTCATCCTGGGTGCAGATGCAGCATCGACGGAGGAATTGGGAGTAGGAGATAATCCTTACAGGAAGCAGGATGGGAAGAAGTGTAGTCCAGATAGCCATGGGAGTCAGTGGGTTTGAAGTAGATGTCGGTCAGTAGGCTGTTACCTGCGATGGAGATAGTGAGGTCTAGAAACGGTAGGGAGATGTCGGAAATGGTCCAGTTGAATTTCAGTGCCGGATGGAAGTTAGTGGTGAAATGGATGAAGTCAGCGAGTTAATTGTTTAAGCATTTTGACTTAATTTGTACATAGTGGTTGAAAAGTTCTCTCTGAAGCTACAAAAAATTCAATGAGCATTTATTGACTGAGACTCCACTACATGCATTGCTCTAAAGTGATTTTTTTTAGTCGGATTGAGGATTTACTGATGAAAATCAGAATAAATGCAGCTGAAGTAAATCTGAAATAAAAACAGAAAATGCTAGAAATCTTAAACTAGTCAGGCAGAATCTGTGGGACGGGAAACAGTTAACATTTCAATTTAAATATTATTCCTTCTTCTGGCTTTACAACCTGCAACTTTGCAAACCACTCTCATACCTTCCTTCCTTATTTCTAGCCTTTGTTTCAACCATTTGCCTATCACCCCCCCCCCTCCCTCCTAATTCCTGTCATGCTTTGTCCTGCCACTCCCCCTTTCCGAAATTCTTCTTACAAGGAGTTTTCAACTTGAAATGACAAATCTCTTTTGATTTCCACAGATTCTGCCTGATCTGCTGAAGATTGCTTTGAATCTTCAGAATTAGGAGCAATGTGTTGTACCACACCCTAGAAAGGATTAGTAACTTTTTGGAACATTTTAACGATGATTGTGCTTCCACATGTTACTTGGATGTTGAAATATTTCTGTGTAAGATTCTCCACACAAGGAAACTGATTTATTTATCCATAAGCGTGTTAATTGGTGTGGCTTATAACTTCCTCAGTTGTTTGGGTGACTAACTGAACTGATGGTGCAATATTTTGTGCTTTGCTAAACATTTTCCTTGTTCAGGAAGTGGATTAATGGCCAATTTTATTCACCCAGCTATTTTTTTTCCTTCCTTATCATTTTGCAATTTGGGAAACTTGATCAAATGCAAACCAATAACTGAAAAGCCTGGTAGACACAAAATGCTGGAGTAATTCAGGGGTCAGGCAGCATTTCTGGAGAGAAGGAATGGGTGACGTTTTGGGTCGAGACCCTTCTTCTGACAACTGTAAAGCCTGAATATTTTTGATGATTGCTTCACTTTCACACAAAGCTTGGATATTGAATGTTGTCAGTCAGCAAGGAAACTGCTTGAGGCTCAAATCCACTCAGCAATTTTGTTGGCAGTAGCTTGTTTGAATGACTAAATTAATTGAATGTGCAATATTTGCACATTGTGAAACATTTACCTTATTCTGGAGGTGGTTGCCGATTTATTGCTTACACTTAGGTTGACTAAGTTTTTATCCGAATACGAATTCGCGTTGTTAAATACAGATTAAAAAAAAAACATTTGCCTTGTTAAATATGGATTTGATTTTAAAACTAACATGGATGAAATCCACTGCACCGACCATCGGACAAAAACGATTTGTTAACTACTAGTGTTAGCACTTGTTAACAACCAGTAGTTAACAAGTAGTTATACTATGTGTCATCAATACATCGATCCACATTCCTCAGTAAATGTAATTGTGCTTTGACCAAATATTAATGACGCCGCGTTCCTTTGGATAGAATTCACGGGAGTCCCGTGAATTTTATTCAAAGGAACGCGGCGTCATTAATACTTGGTCAAAACACAATTACATTTACTGAGGAATGTAGTTCGATGCATTGATAGAAGCATAGAAACATAGAAAATAGGTGCAGGAGGAGGCCATTTAGCCCTTCGAGCCAGCACCGCCATTCATTGTAATCATGGCTGATCGTCCCCAATCAATAACCCGTGCCTGTCTTCTCCCCAAATCCCTTGATTCCACTAGCCCCTAGAGCTCTATCTAACTCTCTCTTAAATCCATCCAGTGATTTGGCCTCCACTGCCCTCTGTGGCAGGGAATTCCACAAATTCACAACTCTCTAGGTGAAAACGTTTTTTCTCAGTCTTAAATGGCCTACCCTTTATTCTAAAACCCGTGTCTCACGGTGCGAGTCCACCCACGAGTGATCCCGAGTTTAAAACAAATGAAACTCGTGGTAATCACGTAGAATTAACGTAGCAGGAACGTCGGAACTCATAACGCTAACGGCAGGTACTCGGGAAACTTGTTAACTCGTGAAAATCTTTCAACATGATGAAAGATTTCCTCGAGTCAAATTTACTCTTGAAGTAAAAATTTTAAACTTTTAAACTCATTGTAAGAACATAGTAGCCCGTGAGTTTACCGTACTGACTCGTGAGTCTACCGTGGGAACTCAGCGGGACAGGCAGCATCTCTGGAGAGAAGGAATGGGTGACGGGATGACGTTTCCAAAATTCTGCTGCGTCTTTGTGTTACTCCAACACTGTGTGTTCATTTTTGTCAACCAGCATCTGCCCTTTCTTGTGTATGACATTATTTGTATCCGTGGCAGTTGATTGTCGCTCCCTTCAGTTTCCCAGGGGATCGGGATGGGACTGGAGTTGGGAGGGAAAGGTGGGGGGTGGGAGGGGGTTGGGGTGACTTAGTATGGGAGACAAGTGTAGGAGAGGTGTACTGACTGTGTGGGCAGTCACTTTGGTAGTGATTGCCCATGGGGTTCACTGTCGAGGACTTCATAATGCAGAGAGCATTATAAACAGTGGAGCGATTAAACCTGGAAAGGGGGGAGCCTTCTCTCCGAGTTGGACCCAGGAAACTAAAGCAGGCTCACGTAGACTTAATATTTTCTTGAGGTTATTAATTACAGATAAATGGATGGGAAGGGTTTAGAGGGCTATGGGCCACATGCAGGCAAATAGGACTATCCCAAGACGCCAACTTGGACGGCACGGACAAGCAGGGCCGAAGGACCTGTTTCCGTGTTGTACAGCACCATGACTAAGGCCTATCCAGTGGGATTGATATGTTTTGTATTTTTCCTTTCTAAAGCTGCAGTGTATTTTGGTGACTATTGCACACTGCAGACCAGAAGCGCCTTCAATACCCCGATATACCAGATCCACACAAAATCTTTTTTTGCGGCAACTGTTTATATTGCTCTCTGCATTATGAAGTCCTCGACAGTGAACCCCATGGGCAATCACTACCAAAGTGTCTGCCCACACAGTCAGTACACCTCTCCTACACTTGTCTCCTGTACTAAGTCACCCCAATGCCCCCCCTACCCCTACTCCCTTCCCCCCCACCTTTCCCTCCCAACTCCAGTTCCGTCCCGACCCCCTGGGAAACTGAAGGGAGTGACAATCAACTGCCATGGATACAAATAATGTCATACACAAGAAAGGGCAGATGCTGGTTGACAAAAAGTGAACACACAGTGCTGGAGTAACACAAAGACGCAGCAGAATTTTGGAAATGTCATCCCGTCACCCAGTCCTTCTCTCCAGAGATGCTGCCTGCCCCGCTGAGTTCCCACGGTAGACTCACGAGTCAGTACGGTAAACTCACGGGCTACTATGTTCTTACAACGAGTTTAAAAGTTTAAAATGTTTACTTCAAGAGTAAATTTGACTCGTGGAAATCTTTCATCATGTTGAAAGATTTTCACGAGTTAACAAGTTTCCCGAGTACCTGCCATTAGCGTTACGAGTTCCGACGTTCCCGCTACATTAATTCCACGTGATTACCACGAGTTTGATGTGTTTTAAACTCAGGATCACTCGTGGGTGGACTTGCACCGTGAGACAGGGCCATAAGACTGTGGCCCCTGGGTCTGGACTCGCCCAACATTGGGAAAAATTTTCCTGCATTTAGCTTGTCCAGTCCGTTTATAATTTTACTTCGGATTCACGTGAGTGACTACGTGAAGAACCCCGCCAGTGCGCCTGCGCGTCATTACGTCAGACGCCTTGACGCAAATGGACGTGAGGAGCAGAGCCCCTCCAGTGGTTTGTAGTTTTTCAACTACAAAGTAAGTAAAAACATTTTTCATGTTTTCCAGGTCCGTTTACTGTGGGTCTATGGGGATTTTTTCCACAGATGCCATGGGAAAAAACGGACAGGGGGAAGAGGCGAGCGACACAGCCGACAGATAGTCGGGAAAGTCGGGAGTCTGCGGTTAGCGACCAACCGCCTCTAAACCCCGGTACAGTCGCCAGCGGTGAGCATAGCGACTGTGGACCTGGGGCTGGTGAAAACACAGTCAGCGCCTGTCGGGCAAAAGGCGAAGTTTAAATCCCAACGGCCCACGGAGGGAGTCCCAGGCAATGGAAGTAGCTCCAGGGCTAGATACTGCTTTCGAGCGTATTACCCAAATAGAAAGCCTTTTACATAGGCTGTTGGAGCAAAGTTCACTCAGGGAGGAGTGTACTGAAAGCCAAGCTGCTGGAAGCAGCTCAAACAGCTCCTGGTACAGGGCTAGATACTGCTTTCGAGCGTATTGCCCAAATAGAAAGCCTTTTACATAGGCTGTTGGAGCAAAGTTCACTCAGGAAGGAGTGTACTGAAATCCAAGCTGCTGGAAGCAGCTTAACAGCACCTGGCTCAGGGCTGATGGAATGCACCCTCAGGGATGAGGAGCGTGCTACGGGTCATGAGATTTCAGACCCCGACTCTGACGGTGAGGCTGTACAAGGCGATGAACGGCAGCTGCCAGATGTTCCACCCCTGGCAGTAGGATTCGCTGCCCCGTCAGGGTCAGGAGAGCCATTAGGAGAAGAACTGGCCTCCTTAATAAATTACTTGGTTTACCATCAGCTGGAACAGCAGGAGATGGATGAGACTGCAAGAAAGCAGGAGACCCCAAGTAACTGTGGGTTGCTGAAAGAAGAAGCAGTGAACCAAATTATCTGGAATCAGTTGCAGAGAATATTAAAGCTGCTGGGTTCTGGAATAACTGCTTTTACCAGAATAGCAGATAACAGCCAAGAGATGATGAAGTTGCATCAGGAAGCACTGGGGTTGCTATGCAGCACCCACTTCGAGATCAATTATCTGAGGAAGGTGCTATACGGCCTACTATGAATCCGAAATTCGCAGCACTCTGCAAACCAAGTAATATACAATTACCCAACTTACTCTTTGGAGAGGATCTCGGGAGACGTATTAAAGAGTTGGAAGATGAAGCGAAAACAGGATTGATAAAAACATCAATGGGTACAAAGTCTGTAAAGAGGAAGTATCCTTTCAGACGTCATACGGATCCTAGACCAGGACCAAGTCGCTCATCAACGCAGGGACGTAGCTGGCGTCCTGCAGCGGGAGTGGTGGTGCTTCCGGGAGAATCCAGGGATCTCAGAATACTCAAATGACTCAAGAGGTAGGTGGACCTGGTACTCATGGGAACATACTAACTGGATTAAGTCCAAAGGTTGGAGGCAGATTACGTCTCTTCTATAAACATTGGAAGAAGATTACTTCAGATGTGGTAATTCTGAATAATATACAAGGATTTCGAATTGAATTCAATCCAAATTATGATTTGCCTGTCCAGCATGTTCCTAGCAGAACTCTCCACTTTGCGAAGGAATGGAGGTTCAAGCTGCGCTTCAAAACCTTACATATAAAAGGTGTTTTTGAAGAATCAGTCTACCAAATTCACCAATTTGGGTCAAATATATTCCCTCGATCAAAAAAGGATGGAGGATGTAGGATGATTATAGACTTGACAAGTCTGAATCCTTTTGTTCAGGGTCTGTTCACTTGCAAGATATGAAGTATCTTAAAATTTAAATGGATGAACCAATTAGGGCAGTTCAAAGCTCTGCCTAATGGGTTAACGTTCGCTCCCAGAATATTCATAAAATTGTTAAAATCAATTCTGGGGTTGCTGACAGCCAGGTGCATGTACTAATGGCTTTCCTGGATGATGTCCTGATTATAGGAAGGACAAAACAGTCAACAGAAACATCAGTTGCAGTTATGAAATCAAACTTTTGAAAGTTTGGTGGTTTCTAAATTCATCCAAAGAAATCAAGGTTAAAAACATGTACCTCAATTGATTATTTGGGGTTCACAATTGATTCAGCCCAAATGCAAATTACTTTGCCCAGTGAAAAAAGGGTGGAGTTGATTAAAGGTTGCAGTAATCTGTTAAACGAGCAAAAACCTCTAATCAGACAGGTGGCTCGAGTACTGGGAAAATTAGTAGATTCCCAGCAGTCCAGTATGGACCATTACATTATCAACAGCTGCAGAGAAGAACAGGCACTGAGAGTAAATGCTGGTCATTTTGATAGAACCATGCAAGTAACAACAAATGCTGTTTCTAAGCTGCAGTGGTGGATTCTACATGTCTCAAGCAGTTCAGGCAAAGTGCTGATTGAACAACCTTCCATGATATTACAAACTGATGCCAGTGCACTAGGATGGGGTGCAACTGACTTAACATCTAGCTGCGGAGGCAGATGGAATCAGGAAGAGTTATTATTACTGCAGACATGGGGAATTACCTATTTGGAGCTTTTAGGAGGTTTCTATGGACTCCAAGCTTCTGGTTCTAACACAACTAAAAGCAAGGTTCAAGTTAAAATTAATAAACACAACAGCAGTTGCCTATATTAATGATATGGGTGGAATTAAGTTGGTGTCATGTGAGAAAATAGTTAAATCAACTTTGGTCTTGGTGTATTGAACAGAACATTTGGATTTCAGCTATCTATCTACCAGGTAGAATGAACACGATAGCAGACACCAGGTCACGAAAGTTCCATGATAATAAAGAATGGATGTTGAATCAAGAGGTATTCAATGATATAGTAATCAGATTTGGAATGCCCGACATCGACTTGAATCATCAGCTATCGAGATATGTCTCATGGAAACCAGATTCAGGAGCAGTGGCAATTGATGCTTTCTCGCTACATTGGGGTGGTATGTTTTCATATATATTTCCACCTTTCTTCCTCATAAGCCAATATTTGCTTAAAATCAGGCAAGATGCTGCTTCAAGGGTATTGGTAGTACCAGATTGGCCTACACAGCCATGGTATCCGTTGAAATTAGAATTAACAACACAAATGTTGATGAAAGTCCCAAAAAAGAGTAATTTATTGCTGCACCCTGTAACAGGGTAACAACATCCATTATATGATTGTTTGGATTTGTTGATTTGCAGGTTTTAAGAATGCCTTTTCTGGGACGAGGACTGTCTGAGCGTACTGTGGACATGCTTACGGCAGCCTGGAGGAAGAGCACTCAAAAACAGTACCTGTCTTATATTAAGAAATTGGAAGAGTTCTGTGTACAAAAGAATGTGCAATAAAGTACTGCAGATATTTCAAATGTTTAGAATTTCTGTCAAAACTTTATTATGATGAAGGTCTGAGTTGCAATTAATTCAGCCAGAAGTGCATTGTCCTCATATTTGGTTCTGGAGTCAGAAAGAAACCCAATTGGGTCATACCCAATTGTTTCCAGACTAATGAAAGGAATCTTTAATTCCAAACCACCGAAACCTAGGTACATGACAATCTGGGATGTAAGTGTGGTACTGAAACTACTTCGTGAATGGTCATCAAGTGTGTCTTTACCTTTGGCTAAGCTCAGTATGAGAGTATTAATGCTTATGGCATGAGTGACAGCACAACGAGTGCAAACACTTGGAAAATTACAAATAGACAGTATGGAAGTAACTGAAGATAAGGTTACATTCTATATCTATGACCTACTAAAGCAAATTAGGCCAGGTGTGACAGGATTTAAAATTATACTAGCAGTATATCCAAATGATCATTGTCTCTGTATTAAGACATATTTGTTACAATACATTGAGGTCACAAAGAATTTGAGAAATACGGAAACTGGGTTGTTGATCACACACAAGAAACCACACAAGAGAGTTTCAATACAGACTATTTCCAGATGGATAAAAGAAGTCTTAACAGCTGCTGGTATTAACACTTATGTTTTTACGTCTCACTCGACAAGGGCAGCAGAAATGTCGGCGGACAGGGCAAAAGACGTCCCCGTCGACCATATCCTCGCAGCCGCCGGGTGGTCCAAAGAGTTGATGTGTCAACATTTTTACCATCGGCCTATTGTTAATGCGGGATTGTTTGCAGAAACTATTTTAAGTTCTGTGTAAATTCCTCTGGTTTAAAGGGGATCTGATTAATTTCATTATTGCAATGAATTACTGCATTTGTGGTACAAATGTTATTATGAATGCATGATTGATTATTTCTCGTTCCGAGTCAATCAATGCAGTGAGAAGCCGGGATTGATCCACGGCATGAAATCACAAAGCTTTAAAATCTTCACGTAGTCACTCACGTGACTCCGAATTGAAATAGTAAGATTAAACGAGAACTTCCCTAAGTTTGAAGTTTGATCTTTATTTTATGAGGAGTTACGTAGGTGATTACGTGCCCGCCACGACCCTACCCTCTATCATAAAGGTCAGATGGAAGTTCTTGTAGTACTCATTTTATTATGAGACTATATTACTTCGGTTGTTGTTTTTTGTGATTTCACACCGCTGCTTTGAAGATTGACGCGCAGGCGCACTGGTGGGGTTCTTCACGTAATCACCTACGTAACTCCTCATAAAATAAAGATCAAACTTCAAACTTAGGAAAGTTCTCGTTTAATCTTACTAATCCATGTCTCTGGTGCAGTAAGGCAGCAACTCAACACTGTGGCACCCTAAACACAAAAGAGAAATGACACATTCCAATTCCTTGAAAGTTTTGTCTTCTTCTTTGTAGGCCAATTATTATGAAAGTGTTTGTATGCGCTTCAGGACATCTTTGCAATATTAGATGGAAGGATAAAAACGTAGTCAACTTAAGTGTGAGCAATTAATCGGCAACCGCCTCCAGAATAAGGTAAAATTTCACAATATGCAAATATTGCACATTTAATCAATTTAGTCATCCAAACAAGCTACTGCCAACAAAATTGCTGAGTGGATTTGAGCCTCAAGCAGTTTCCTTGCTGACTGACAACATTCAATTTCCAAGCTTTGTGTGAAAGTGAAGCAATCATCAAAAATAGTAAGATTAAATGAGAACTTACCAGTTTGAAGTTTGATCTTTATTTTATGAGGAGTTACGTCGAGGGATTACGTGAAGACCCCGCCAGCATGCATGCGCGACATTCTTCAAAGCAACGGTGTGGAATCACAGTAATAGTAATGAAATAAACATAGTAAGATAAGAAGAACTAGGATACCAGTTGATCTTTACAAGAGGGTGGGCGTGGAGGGCACGTAATCCCTCGACGTAACTCCTCATAAAATAAAGATCAAACTTCAAACTGGTAGGTTCTCGTTTAATCTTACTATTTTACTTCGGAGTCACGTGAGTGACTACGTGAAGATTTTAAAGATTTGTGATTTCATGCCGTGGAAACGAGTCCATGCTTCACACACTGCATCTGTTGACTACTGATGAGTGATCATTAATAATGCATTCAGACATGACTTAGATATAGACATGTTGATGCTTTTAATGAACAAACAATGATCATGTTTTATACTATTACTATTACTATTTATTACTATTTTATATGTTTCTATAAGATCCTCCATCATCCTAAACTCCAGTGAATACAAGCCTAGTCTTTTCAATCTTTCCTCATATGACAGTCCCGCCATCCCAGGGATCAATCTCGTGAACCTACGCTGCACTGACTCAATCACAAGGATGTCCTTCCTCAAATTAGGAGACTAAAACTGTACACAATACTCCAGATGTGGTCTTACCACAGCCCTATACAACTGCAGAAGAACCTCTCTACTCCTATACTGAAATCCTCTTGTTATGAAGGCCAACATTCTATTAGCTTTCTTCACTGCTTGCTGTACCTGCACGCCAACTTTCAGTGACCGGTGTACAAGGATACCCAGGTCTCGCTGTACCTCCCCCTTACCTAACCTAACCCCATTGAGATAATATTCTGCCCCCTTGTTTTTGCCGCCAAAGTTGATAAACTCACATTTATCTATATTATACTGCTTCTGCCATGCATCTGCCCACTCACTCAACCTGTCCAGGTCATCCTGCAACCTCCTAACATCCTCTTCACAGTTCATACTGCCACCCAGCTTTGTGTCATCCACAAACCTGCTAGTGTTGCTCCTAATTCCCTCTTCCAAATCATTAAATATATGGTAAACTGTTGCGGCCCCAAGACTGAGCCTTGCGGCACTCCACTCGCCACTGCCTGCCATTCTGAAAGGGACCCGTTCACTCCTACGCTTTGCTTCCTGTCTGCCAACCAATTTTATATCCATGTCAACACCCTACCCCTAATACCATGTGTTATAATTTTAGTCACCAGTCTCCCGTGCGGGACCTTATCAAAGGCTTTCTGATAGTCTAGATACACTAGATCCACTGGCTCCCCTTCATCCATTTTACTTGTCACATCCTCAAAAAATTCCAGAAGATTATTCAAGCATGAGTTTCCTTTCATAAATCTATGCTGACTTGGACTAATCCTTTTACTGCTATCCAAATGCACCATTATTACCTCTTTAAAAATTGACTCCAGCATCTTTCTCACCACCGAAGTCAGGCTAAGTGGTCTGTAATTCCCCGGTTTCTCTCTCGCTCCTTTCTTGAAAAGTGGGATAACATTAGCTATCCTCCAATCCACAGGAACTGATCCTGAATCTATTGAACATTGGAAAATGATCACCAATGCGTCCACTATTTCTAGAGCCACTTCCCTGAGAACCCTGGGATGCAGACCATCAGGCCCAGGGGATTTATCATCCTTCAGTCCCATTAGCCTACCCAATACTATTTCTCGCCTAATGAAAATTTATTTCAGTTCCTCTACCCCCTTAGATCCTCTGTCCTCCAGTACTTCTGGAAGACAGATCCGAAGTACCTGTTCAACTCTTCTGCCATTTCCTTGTTCCCCATAATAATTTCACCCGTGTCTGCCTTCAGGGGACCTACATTTGACTTTGCTATTCTTTTTCCCTTAACATATCTAAATAAGCTTTTACTGTCCTTCTTTATATTCCTGGCCAGCTTCCCTTCGTACTTCATCTTTACAGCCCATATTGCCCGTTTTGTTTCCTTCTGTTGTCCTATGAAAGTTTCCCAATCCTCTGGCTTCCGGCTACTCTTTGCTGTGTTATACATCTTTTCTTTTAATTTTATTCTATCCCTAACTTCTCTTGTCAGCCACGGTTGCCTCCTACTCCCCTTAGAATCTTTCTTCCTTTTTGGAATGAAATGATCCTGCGTCTTCCGGATTATGCCCAGAAATTCCTGCCATTGCTGTTCCACCATCATTCCTGCTAAGATCCCTTTCCAGTCTACCTTAGCCTGCTCCTCTCTCATGCCTTCATAGCCCCATTGATGACACATTGAGAATTTCTTAAAACTCACCATCATGATTGAGGGCTCCGGACTGCTAGCTTCTTCTTGGTGTACAGGTTAAGCCCCTGTCCCACTTACGTGTCCTTGGCACGCAAATTACACAACCTCGTTGTCGCGTTGAGGTGCATGGGCATCTTGTGGCCGCGCGAGGCCGGTTCCACTGAGAAGCGTGGAGGGGTATGGAGTTGTGCGCAGTATCGCACGGCGCTCCAGGATTTTGTACCGAATTAAATCTTCGCGCGCCACCGGCCTGTCGAGTAACTGACGGCCAAAGTGGGACAGGCCCAAGACCCTGGCGCGACGCAACGTCTCACCTCCAACAGCAGCAGAAGCAGGCAAACGATCGTCGAACTCAGCCTGGGGCTCATGGCCATTGCAGATCCGGATCCGCCCCCACTTCTACTCCCAGAGCGGGGCCAGGTGAGGAGCTGTTCTGCTGGCGGGGAGGATTTGATGAACATTTCGGAAGGTTTTGTTTGGCGGGGAGAAACAAAAGCAGTCAGACTTTGCAGTTCAGAGCTTTGTCGATCTGCAGACACTTTCTTTGTTCAAAGATTCCTCTAATTAGGGAGGATTTGTCCGTGTATCTGGAAAGTCGTAGGAGCGGCAGTGGCTGGCGGAAGGCCAAGTTACACTTGAACGAGTGGGAGCTGAGTCTAGAATGGTGTTTGTGGTCAGTAACATCGGAAAGCTCCCTCCTACACCGACTTGCCCGGTCCAGGTGGGCTGGGTAAGAACGGCAACAGTGCCTTGGATTTCGTTGAAGCCGGGGAGGCGCCGGAGACCTGGGGAAGAAGCCTAAGGAAGCTCCATTTTTGACGACGGGGAGGATTGGCACGGACATTCCTATCTTATCAGGAGGAGACTGCTTCTGTTGCTTACCAAGAAAGCCTCCACAAGACTATTTAACTGCTGCAAAAGAGTGGAGGTGCAGCAACAGCAGAAAGACTGCTTTGGATATAAACTACTGATACTTTGTGTGTTGTGCCACGCCCTAAAGATGGCGGCCCCTCAGAGTTATGCAGCTGTTGCACGGTCAGCAGTCTCCGAGACTGAGGGCCACGAGTTGATGGGGCGCACATATGGTGTAAAAATGTACATGCAGAGCAACCTGCCCTTAAAGGCCTTTCTAGATGCGTTGGGTGAGACTGTTGGCAAGAAAGCCATAGTCTCGGGCGCGGTGGTCAGTGGGAAGGTTGTGGTTCTACTAAAGACTGAACGGGTGGTGGCTCTGGCTCTGGAAAGGGGGGTAACAGCAGGCGGGAATTTCACGGCGGTGGACCCATGGGAGGATCCCGTTTTGCCGGTCATTCTGTCCAACGTTCCCACTTTTGTTCCGGATGCGCTCCTGCTCCCACATGTAAGGAAGCTGGGAGAGGTGCGGTCAGGGCTCACCAAACTGTTGTACAGGTTTGACGATCCTGAGATGCAGCATATATATACGTTCAAGCGTCGCGTGTATATACAGTTGGCACAGGGGACGGACACGGAGGGGAGTTTTGAGGTGGAGGTGGATGATTTCTCCTATCGCGTGTTCTGGAATGCGGGCCAAGTGCGTTGTCACGCTTGCAAAAAGGTGGGGCATTTTCGCAAGAATTGTCCCAGGACCCGGGCTGCCAGTTCAACCACGATGGCACGGGAAAGCACTACTGGCCCATCTGGGGCTGCTGGATTTACCACGGTGGCCCGTGAAGGCTTTACTCCCCTACCACCAACCCCTATCCCCCCACCACCCCCATGTCCCGTACCTGTGGTGGTGGATGCCGGAGAAGTGCGTAGGGTGGATGGGAAGGTTTGGGAGCATCAGCAGGGGAGGAAAGTCAAGAAAAAGAAGAAACATCTCCAGGCTGATCCCCTAGAAGATGATCACCTCCAAGCGGGACCCCAGGCAGCAGATAATTTCATGCTCGCCTCTGAGATAGACGGTAGTGTGGAGGTAGAGGCTTCTGCAATGGAGCTCACCGTACCACCGTACGCCAGTGGTTCGAAGAGGAGGAGGCATGGGTCCTCCGATACAGAGAAGGGCCCTGAAGTTCAGGGGCAACCTGAAGGGGAGCCTTCCCCTCGTGTTGAGGTGGGGTACCCAGGGCACGTTTCCTCTGAGGGGGAGGATGCCTCTGTAGGTCTGGGACCACCTGAGAGTGGCGATATATTGCTCTTGGGGGCTGTTCCCCCAGAAAACACGTCTGCTAGCTTAGTGGATGACCAGGGGCAGCCTGAAGGGGGGGACTTGGGTGAGGGGGTGGGTCCCCAACATGAGCTCCCCGTTGAGGCTACAAGCCCAGTTGAGGGGTGTGATGCCCCACTGGTTGAGGGAGCAGGGGAGACTCTAGTAACATCGGCCCCTGAGGGCCACAGTGGGGTGGTTCACCTGGTGGTGGGGGACGGGGACTCTCTGGGTGACGGTGCAGGGGCGGATACCCTGGGTGCGGAGGAGGGCAAGATCGTTTTGGATCGTGTCCTTAGGTCGGACTCCAGACAGACCCGCTTACAGCAAGGCCCGGAGACTTGCTCTGACTTCACTGTTCCCAATCCGGTTACATAGGGCGGTGGGAGCATGCAGGAGACTGGCCAATTGTCAGAGAGTTTGCCGCGGTCAGAGGCACTGGTACCTGCCCCTGTCACTGATCCTGGGGGTGGGATGGTGACAGAGGAGGGACTGTGTGATGTGGCTGGAATGCCCACCTCACAGGGAGGGGTGAGCGAGGCGGCTGAGAGTAGTAACTTTCCGGACTCGGGCTCGGACATTGAGTGCGAGGAGGAGGGGTACCCGGAGTCCATCGACAGTGAGTTGACGGACTGCTCCACCCGCGGCCCCGTGTCTCGACTTGTCGAAGTCTGGGAACTTCGGAAGTTCTTAAAGGACACTAGAGGGAGTAGGAACAAGGTGGATTTGGCTGTCGACCGCTGGTCGGACCTGATGGCGCCCATGCAGTCCATTCATGCCATCCTTCAGAAGAAGGAGAATGAGGCGGGGCTAGTAAGAAATGAGAGGCGCCAGTTCCAAGAGCTTTTTAAGGCCCTAAAGAGAGGGCAGAAGGGTAGGGGCGGCTCCAATCCATCACCGGGGACGGGTAAAAGATCTAGTGTACTTTCAAAATGAAGCTCACTATAGCCAGCCTGAATATCAATGGGGGCAGGGGGTCTCTCCGTAGGTTTCACCATCTCTCAGTGCTAAGGGACAGGAGGTAAGCGGTGAGCTTCCTGCAGGAAACACACACTGTGGCTAGTGATGAACCCACCTGGCTCCTGGAGTGGGAAGGGGGGGTCTACATGAGTCATCTCAGCTCCAAATCGAGTGGAGTAGCCTTCCTGTTGGTCCCGTCTTTCCAGCCGGAGATCCTCAAAGTGCAGGAGGTTGTACCAGGCCGTTTGTTGTATCTGGCCGTGCGCTGGGATGGTGTGCCATTACACTTCGTTAATGTGTACGCCCCCAAGATCGGCGCAATGCAGACGCGCTTAACAAGGGAAGTGACCACGTTGTTGAATACTATCGACCGTGGGGAGTGTGTTTTCCTTGGGGGAGATTTTAATTGTGCCCTCGAGACAAGAGATCGCTCTGGCGTTCAGCGTGACCCGGGAGCAGTGAAGACTTTGAGGGAGATGGTGGACTCTTTTGAGCTGGTAGATGCTTGGCGGAATTTCCATCCTGACTCTAACGCCTTCTCGTACAGGTTTGAGGGTGGTGGTTCCCGTATTGATCATTTATACGTGTCCAAGGCCTATGTCTCCTGTGTTTCGGCGGCCTCCATGCAGCCGGCGCCACGCTCGGACCATTGCCTGGTGCGAGTGGACTTTATCCCAGCGTGCACACGGGCAGGGTCCGCGTACTGGCATTTTAATAACCAGCTGTTGGAGGATTGCCGATTCCGGGATTCATTCAGGCAGTTCTGGGCGAGGTGGAGAGAGAGGCAGGGGCGTTTCCTTTCCCTAAGGCAGTGGTGGGACGTGGGGAAGGTCTACGTCCGTCAGTTTTGCCAGGACTATGCGAGGGGGTCGACCAAGGGGCGGGAATCCGAGATCGGACGGCTTGAGAGAGAGTTGCTCGACCCGGAGGCTCGTCTGGATCAGACTGGTGGGGCTTCGTGTGAGTGGGAGGAATACCAGGAGAAGAAGGGAGCACTGAGGGACTTGCAGCTTAGGAGGTCCCGGGGTGCGTATGTGAGGTCGCGAGTCCAGATGTTGCACGACATGGACCGCGCCTTCCCCTTTTTCTTTTCTCTGGAGAAGGGGCGAGGAGCCCGCAGGCAGCTTGTAGAGTTGCTTGCGGATGATGGCTCCTCTGTCACAGATCCAGAGAGCATTGGTGCCTCAGTTCGGTCGTTCTACAGGACTCTGTTCTCGGCTGGCACATCGAGTGGGGAGGCGCAAGAAGTCCTGTGGGAGGGCTTACCCGCTGTGTGCAATGATGTGGCTGAACACCTGGATGATCCCCTATCTCTGGAGGAGTTGACTGGTGCCCTGCACCAGCTTAGGAGGGGCAAGTCTCCAGGGCTGGATGGGCTGACTGTGGAGTACCTTAGAGCCTTCTGGGATGTCCTGGGGGGCGACTATATGAAGGTCCTGGGGGAGAGCCTGGCGACCGGGGAGATGCCTTTCTCTTGGCGCAGGGCAGTTGTTGTCCTGCTGCCCAAGAAGGGCGATCTTCGCCTTTTGAAGAACTGGCGCCCGGTCTCTCTCCTCAGCACGGACTATAAAGTCTTTGCACGGGCATTGGCGAATCGCCTGGGTCCCGTGCTGTCCCAGGTGATCCACCCTGACCAGTCGTACACAGTCCCGGGCCGGTCCATCCAGGACAATATCCATCTGCTCCGGGACCTGATCCATCTGTCCCAGGGGGCTGGTCAGTCGGTCGCCTTTCTCTCCCTCGACCAGGAGAAGGCGTTTGACAGGGTGGAGCACGACTACCTTCTTGGGACTCTGCAGGCGTTCGGATTTGGACCGCATTTTGTGGCCTGGGTCCGACTGTTATATACTGCTGCAGAATGCCTTGTTAAGGTCAACGGCTCTTTGTTGGCCCCCATTCCCTTTGGGAGGGGGTTCGTCAGGGATGTCCCATGTCCAGCCAGCTGTATTCCATCTGTGTCGAGCCTTTCCTGTGCCTTCTCCGGAGGCGGTTGACAGGCCTGGCTTTACAGGAGCCGGGGATGGAGGTGGTTCTCTCGGCCTACGCCGATGATGTCCTTCTGATGTTCACCGACCCTGTTGACCTGCGGAGGATGCGTGAGTGCCAGCAGGTTTTCTCGGCTGCATCCTCCGCCAGGATCAACTGGGGGAAGTGTTCTGGTCTCTTGATGGGTGGGTGGCAGGTGGACTCCCTGCCGGAGGAGATGGCAGGTTTTGCGTGGAGTACCACGCACCTCCTCTATCTGGGGGTCTACCCGAGTCCCGCTGAGGAGGGGTGGCAGGCGAACTGGCAGGAGCTGGAGGCGAAAGTGGTCGCCCGGCTGGGACGTTGGTCAGGCCTACTTGGTGTGCTCTCTTACCGGGGCAGGGCTGTAGTTATAAACCAGCTGGTGGCCTCTCTGCTGTGGTACCGGATGGCCACTATGGTCCTATCCTCTTATTTTATAACCATGTTACAGAGGAGATTGGTCAACTTCTTCTGGGGGGAGATGAACCACTGGGTCTCTGCTGGGGTTCTGAGTCTCCCGTTGGAGGAGGGTGGTCAGGCGCTGGTCTGTATTCGTACCCAGGTGGCGGCTCTCCGACTCAGGACCCTGCGGAGGTACGTCTACTCGGACTACCCTCCTAAATGGCACGTGCTGGCGACGTACTTTTTCCGTCAGGGGCGGTGCCTTCAGGAGGGCTCCCGGCTCCCGGTAGCGGGCATGAGTCGACGCGCTAGGCGGGAGTTGCCTGGCTTTTACCGTGAACTCCTGAAGGCCAGGAATTTGGTCACCTTCAGCCAGGGCCATGCTCCTCAGGGGGAGGGGGGTGTCGTGGCTGTGACGGTGGGTGTCGAGGAGAGGCGTGTGCATGGAGCTATACCGGACGAGCTTACCCCCGCTCAGTCGGAATTGTTCATAGGGCCCATGGCCCGGGACCCTCCCCGAGAGCCAGCCCCATGCAACATGAGCCGCCTTTCTGAGATGCCCGGTGTGCCATTCCGTGGCGCGGAGAGGCGCGTACTGTACAGGCTGCTCTTGCACACTCTCCACTTCCTCGCCCTCGTCTTCCGTCCAGACACACCCTGGCGGTCCGTGTTACCACCTGACGAGGGGAGCGGTCCCCAGTGGAGGTCTCTCTACAAGGGAGTCCTCCCCCTTTACATCGAGGACCTGGGGTGGAGAGTTTTGCACAAAGCCGTGGCCTGTAATAGGTACTTGAGCCGGTTCACGGACTCTTCCCCTGCTTGTCATTTCTGCGGTGAGGAAGAGACCGTGTTCCACGTGCATATAGAGTGCGAGAGGTTGCAGCCCCTGTTCGAGTATCTGAAAGGGCTGCTCCTCAAGTTTTGGCTACATTTTAGTCCAACGCTATTAATCTATGGGCACCCGGTACAGAGGGGGGAGGGTCGGGAGGGAGGAGGGGGTCTCCCTGTAGGTCTGCTCCTGGGCCTGGCCAAGATGGCCATTCGCGGGTCCAGGCAGCGGGCGGTCGATGGCCGCACAGCGGTCGGCTGCCTGCCCCTTTTCCGGGGTTACGTCCATGCCCGCGTGTCCCTAGAGAGGGAACACGTGGTGTGCACGGGGACTGTGGAGGCCTTCTGTGAACGCTGGTCACCGCAGGAGGTTGAATATATTATAGATAAAAATGTTAATATTTTAATTTGATAATTTTGTTTAAGTGTTTTTTAAATTGTGTGAGCTTTCTACCCTCCCTTGTAAATTGTACATTTGTTTAAAAATCTAATAAAAAACATTTACAGAAAAAAAAAAAAAAAAAAGAGCGGGGCCAAGAAAATTGAAGATAGACACAAAATGCAGGAGTAACTCAGCGGGACCGGCAGCATCTCTGGAGCGAAGGTATGGATGACGTTTCGGGTCAAGACCCTTCTTTCACTGAAAAAGTGTCTCGACTCGAAACATCACCCATTGCTTCCCTCCAGAAATGCTGCCGGTCCCGCTGAGTTACTCCTGCATTTTGTGTCCATCTTCAAATGACGTCACTCGCTCCAGACGGCTGTGTGGGCGCATGATGATGTCACGCGCTCCAGACGGCTGTGTGGGCGCATCGGGACCGTTGCGCCTCAAAGTGACGACGAGTTCGCATAATTAGCGTGCAAAGGACACATACGTGGGACAGGGGCTTTAGTCATTCACCTACCGACCTACATTGTGTCTCTATGTCTTTCACTCTCTCCCTCCCTCTCTCTCTCCCTCTCTCGCACTCTCTCTCCCCCGCTCCCCATCTCGTCTCTCTCTCGCTCTCTCACGCTAACTCACTCCCTCTCTCTCACCCTGTCGCCTCTGCATTCCCAGAATCATTGACTTTTTGCGGTGACAGCTGCATCTGCGGTTCCTTTCTGTTGGGGGGGGGGGGGGGGGTCATTGACTTTTGTTGCCAAGATTTTAGTGTAAAGCATAACTCACTTCCGCTATGTGCTGGACAAAAACTAGAAGGTTCATTGCCCTGCACTGTTTCACAGACCTCCAATGAGCTGCTTCAATGGTTGAAGGGTCTGAAGAAGGGTCTCAACTCAAAACGTCACCCATTCCTTCTATCCAGAGATGCTGCCTGTCCCGCTGAGTTACTCCAGCATTTTGTGTCTATCTTAGTTTCAATGGTTCAAAGGTTTCCATATTATTAGGAAAACTGGAGGTGAGAAAAGGTACAGAACAGATCATTCTGTTCTGGGGTTTGTTCTGTATCTTTCCATACCTCTAGTTTCCCTCTCCCCTGACTCTCAGTCTGAAGAACTGTGTGCAGGATAGTGTTAGTGTGCAGGGGTCGGTGCGGACTTGATGGGCCGAAGGGCCTGTTTCCACGCTATATCTCTCAACTAAACTAAACAGATAATCTATGGAAAGAAAGCAGAGCATCTTTATTGGTTCATTATGACGACGGGGATTTCAAATCCCGCACGAGATACCTTCAAGAATGGAGCATGCATTTCTATCAGTCATAGAAACAGAAACATAGAAAATAGGTGCAGGAGTAGGCCATTCAGCCCATTGAGCCAGCACTGCCATTCAATATGATCATGGCTGATCATCTAAAATCAGTATCCCCATTCCTGCTTACTCCCCATATCCCTTGATTCCATTAGCCCTAAGAGCTAAATCTAACTCTCTCTTGAAAACATCCAGTGAATTGGTCTCCACTGCCTTCAGTGGCAGAGAATTGCACAGATTCACAACTCTCTGGGTGAAAAGGTTTTTCCTCATCTCAGTCCTAAATGGCCTACCCCCTTATTCTTAAACTGTGGCCCCTGGTTCTGGACTCCCTAGTCACTCTGGGTGAAGGCCAGTTGGAGCTGACAATGTTTGCGTCTTCCACTTTAAATGAAAGTCAACTGAATTACGGAAGGTTAGAGAAAGAAGTGTATTTCATTTGAAGCACGGTTGACATTTGTTACAAAGAGAAATCAACTTTTATTTCAAGTAATTTAAAAGTCACTTCATTAAACGCGGGGACAAGCAGTGATGAGATTGCTTTCTTCACTGCTTTAAGTGACACGTCCATGGGCTCCACTGAACAATGTAATGAATATCTTCTTCATTTGACCTCAACTGAGCATTACGACAATATTTACTTAGCGAGGTCATAGATCACCTTGCAAGAAGCTCTAGCCATCATGGTTAGACTGAAAAGCTTCAATGTTTTTTTTATTGAGAAGAGATATAATCTTAGGTATTGATCGCAGGTCGCTTTACCCACTCTGGTCTCAGAGCCGGTGATTCCAACCACGGCAGCCTCCTGAATGCAGAGATGTGTGAGTTTACTGATGATATAATTGAGTCTAGTTTAGGTTTTTAGTTCAGAGTCAATGCCAAGGCAGACCAAACGTGTTAAACAGAGATTGGTCAGATACTGAGTTTTAAACAGTGAGAATCATGTGAAATAATCACTGAATTTTATTGTAAATGAATGTACCTGCATGTTATACTGTTTAGTTTGGAGATACAGCGCATATAGTCCACTGAGTTCGCACCGACCAGCGATTTTATTGTTTTCCTATTTGTCAATTTTTTTGTGCCCGATTATTTGGCGGCCAATCAACCGCTATCTCTAAGGGGGTTGCATCCAATCACCAACCAGCTTGCCTTAAAATTCCCGTCCAATCAACAAATCGGTCTCCAAGGGCAATGTGTCCAATCACGTAATGCAGTTTAATGGTAATTAGCAGCTACGTTAAAGGTTGGAAGCCAGCGGAGGTACTGACAGTCAGACGGGAGCAGGAGACATTAAGACAGTGTAAGTCCATAGCTCCTTAGTGTACAATTTCATAATATATACTAAATAACAGGGCTGACAGACCTTGGCTGGGAACCTGGGGCTCACCAAAATTGTTCCCAATTGGGCCCCGCACCTCCTAAGGCCAGTCCTGGCTGTAAAGCCTGAATATTTCACTTCGGAGTCATGTGAGTGACTACGTGAAGACCCCGCCAGCATGCATGCGCGACATATCGTCTATCGTATTGCGCAAACGACAGGCTGGGGGGAGCGCTGCTCCACCAGCGGTCCAACCTGAAGGTAAGTTTTAAACTTATCCTGGTTGTGTTTTGCAGGAAACTCTGTAGCCTTACAGAGGTCCTGCTTTATTGGGGCGAGTCTGCCAGGCCGCGGGAGATCCTTATGGACCGCGAGGAACCCCAGTCACAGTGTCTGGGAAACCCGGTCACGACCTCGGGGAAACCCGCCCACGTATTGCGGGGAACCCGCTACGGAGGCCGCGATGCGGGTAGAGGGCGGCGGTTGAGTTCGCCTTTTTTGAGTCGCTGGCGGAGGAACCCAACATGGACCTCGGTGGAATCCCTTCTACAAGGACTGTAGAGGGAGTCCCGGCTGCAAGAACCGCGGGGATACCAGGCTCGGTGCAAACCCGACATTGGTTTCGCGGAAAACCCCTTCTACAAGGACTGCAGAGGGAATTCCGGCTGCGAGAACTATGGGGGAAAACCCGACATGGGCTTTGCGGGGAATCCCTTCTACAGGGACCGCAGGGAACCCGCTCTGGAGACCGCAGACTGCGGGTAGCGGGCAGCGGTCGAATCCGCCTTTTCCAGAAAACAACACCTGCAGGTAAGTTCTTTACTCTGGGGTCATATTTTGTTCCATTTTTGTGTTACAGGGAAGGAACTATGGACAAGTCGGTAACAAAGTCCAAACGGGCTGCATCCAGACTGGCTGGACAGTCGAAGTACGGGCAGTCAGCAGCGGCCGACTGCATCTGGATCCGTCCGGCACCTGTACAGTCTGAAGCAACACTACAGACTGGCGGAAAGACCAAGCAGAGGACGGACAGGCCATAGACTCGGACGAGTCGGGCCATGAAGAATCACCGCCGGCAGGCAGTGACCGAGATCGCATATCCCGCATGGGCGGTTGATGGAGCTGATGCTCCAATGTGACGTGCTCCAGGATATGGAGCCTTGTCACCATGGGCCTCCTAGGACGGCCATGACAGCACCTCGTTGTGGGCTGCATAATGCATCTCCCTCGACAGAGGGGAGCATTAGGAATCACTTCTGGGCTGACTGTGAAGACATGGGGTTGGCTGAAGATGCCACAAGTCTACTATGCACCCACCAGCATACACCGAAGCTGGTAAAAGCCGAAGGTCATACGATCAGAACAGAGGTCTTTTTTAGACCGCGGCCCAGAACGGCCTTCGTGGAAGATGCGCCAACCCCGCAAGAGTGTGGGAAGGCATGTCAGGCAGCAGCTCCTGGTTCAGGGTTGCAAAATTTCCTCCCACTTAAATGAGCCAGAGTGGTAGAGAGTGCTACTGAATTGCACATATGCCTGAAGCGACACCTGTTTCAGGGTTGCAATTCCTCCCACTTGATAAAACAGATGGATGCAGATGGTGCTAAAATACATACACCTAAGGCAGCTCCTGACTCAGGTTGCATAAGTCCTACCATTCGGATGTATGAAGGATGAAACTGATTGAAGGATGAAGCTAGTTGAGGCAGCTCCTGGGCTGGTTCTTGGTTTCTTGGTCCTCCAAAATATTCCAAATGGAATTGAAACTGGAGGTGGTTGCATAAGTCCTCCCATTTGGAGTATGAAGGAGAAGCTTCCGATTACGGATACTAGTTCGTAATATTTACACTTGGGTTTTACAGATCAGATTAGTTTATACTGCACAGCATTCAAGCACCAGAGTTCTCGAAAACAAGGTTGGCGTTGCCTTTTTAGGCAGAATCGCAATTGGGGCAATGAGGCCTGTTCATTGTTAACAGGTACAACTCGCTTGTGCAGTATAGACATTTCTGAATAGGGAACTTCGTGACTGTTAATTACCATGGGATCAGTTTCCATTCACAAGGCACCAGAGGTATTTCAAAATTTAGCTGGAATTGAGTTCTCATCCATCCAGTTAAAGTTAAGTTAATTTACGTTGATATCAACTGAAATAGTAAGATTAAACGAGAACTTACCAGTTTGAAGTTTGATCTGTATTTTATGAGGAGTTACGATGAGGGATTACGTGAAGAGCCCGTCCAGCACGCATGCGCGACATTCTTCAAAGCAGCGGTGTGGAATCACAGGAAACACAATAATTTGAAATAAACATAGTAAAGAAAAGGAGAACTAAGATACCAGTTGATCTATAATTGAGGGTGGGAGGGCACGTAATCCCTCATCGTAACTCCTCATAAAATACAGATCAAACTTCAAACTGTAAGTTCTCGTTTAATCTTACTATTTTACTTCGGAGTCACGTGAGTGACTACGTGAAGATTTTAAAGCTCTGTGATTTCAAACCGTGTAACAGTTCATACTTCACTCGCTGCCGAAGTCATTCAAGGGAGGAAGTATGTTATCGTAATCAACCATAATCTGTTTGTAAACAATAATGGTATCTATTAAACAATAACAAAAGACAAAATGCTCCCCCGGGCTTAAATTATATATTTTTGCAGATTTTAAAACTCTTTCTGCAAATAACACAGGTTCTGCTAGCGGCTTGTGGTAGAACGTCTGGAACGTTTTCTCCATGTTCATTCTTTTAGCCGCCGATGTGGATGCTGCCCTGGTGGAGTGAGATGTATATACATCAGTATCTACTCCAGCAGCTCCCAGTACCTGCTTGAGCCATCTCTAGATGGTTTGGCTCGACACCCAACCATGAGGTTTCTTGTGGCTGACCTATAAGGCTTTTTTTTTTTTTTTTTTTTGCCTGCTCCCTCGAGAATCTCTTGTTGTGTTGATGTAAGTGAATAAGTGAGTCATGACACACAACCGTAGGTCAGGTGGGTATGCCCGGAAATCCATAACTAAGACTCAAGTTCCTGGCTTGCTCTGCTTTAGCAGCTCCTGAATGGTGAATGACCCGGTCTGGTGTTATAACCATGTTGTCCAGTCGCAGTAAGTGGAGGGACTGGACTCTTTGTGCTGAGACTAGTGGCATCAGCATGACCGTTTTCAGGGTTAGATTTTCCAGGGTGAGACCTGGCTGGGGACCATCCCTTAGGTATGTCAGGACCACACTGACATCCCAGATTTGGGTATACCTAGGTCTAAGAGGGTTGGAGTTGACGATACTCCTCATGAGTTTGATCACCAGCGGTTGAGACCCTATGGCCTGTTGTCCTGGCACCTGTTTTAAGTAGGCTGACAGCGCACTTCTGGCAGTATTGATGGCGCTGTAGCTCAATCCTTCATTATGGTGAAGGCCCCCTAGGAACTCCAGTACATTGGTTATGGTTGCAGATGAGTATGTTGTCCCAGTAGTCGAGCAGTATCTTTCCCACTTCCTGATGCTCGATAGGTATTGTTTCCTGGTGGACATACGGTGTCATCATGTTGATGGTCCTGTCAGACACCCCAGTCCCAGCAGTGGTCTTTTGATAATCTGCAACCCAGTAGGTTAATTTTGTCATGGCATGGATGACTTATGCCTGATACAGGGTGCGTCAATAGATCTGGGCTACTGGGAAAGGTCATAGGAGTTTCGATGACCATGTCGAGTACCACTGGGAACCATGGCTGTGTAGGCCAGTTGGTACTATCAAAATACCTGAAGCAGAGTCCATCTGTTTTTTGCGTAGTACCCTACAGATTAAGGCAGAAGGGGGGAAAAGCATAGAAGAAATAGGTCCCCCAGTTCAGCGCGAATGCATCTATCGCTGCTGCCTCAGGGTGTGGTTCCCAAGGGACATACATTGGTACGTGGTGATTTAGTCTGGATGCAAAGAGATCGATATCTGGTGTGCCATATTGGTTTGTAATTTTAGCAAAAGCTCTAGGATTTAACATCCATTCGGTGTTTATCATTGAATTTGCGTGACCTGGCACTGTATTTAGCTTACCTGGTAGGTAAGTTGCTGATAGCCAAATATGTCTATCGACCCACCATTACCAGATTGTGTTGACCCAATTGTCACATGATATCGACTTTATTCCACCCATATGGTTAATATAGGCCACCACCGTGATATTATCAATTTGTAAATGAAGATGCAAGTTGTGCATATTCCTAGAATATGCTTTAAAACCATAAAACGCACCCAACATTTCCAAATAATTTATGCCCAGTGTTTGTAGTAAAGATGCGTCTAGGTTAGTCCATCTACCACCTGTGCTGGATATGGTATTAGTTGCTCCCCAGCCTTGAGCACTGGCATCTGTTTGTATAGTTAACGTTGGGTTATTGATGATGATAGGGCTGGAACTATGCCAAATGTTATATCCACCATTGTAACTCTGATATTGCTTCAATGGGTAGTTTCATGGTTCTGTCAAAGTGACCTGCATGTCGTTTCAACGCCTGTACTTTTGCCCTTTGTAGGTGCTGATAGTGCAGGAGTCCAAATTGTGTAGCTGAAAATGCTGCTACCATTTTGCCAATTACTCTTGCCACTTGTCGGATGGTTGGTCGATTGCTTACCATTAAATTGTTGCACATCTGTGCCAATTCTGCTGCTTTACCTTTTGGCAACGTTACAGACATGTGGATTGAGTTAATTGTGAATCCTAGACAGTCCATAGTTGTGGATGGCGTCAACTTAGATTTATCTGGATGTATGACAAACCCAGGGTTTCAAACAATTGTTTGGTAGCTAATACAGCTGATTTAGCCAACTCCATGGTTTTGCCTACTATTAGGATATCATCAAGATATGCCATGACAATATGTCTTTGTTTCGTTAATGTTGCCAAGGCTGGTTTTAATATCTTGGTAAATAGTCTAGGGCTGATGTCAACCCATTAGGCAACACTTTAACTGCCATAGTTGCCCCATCCAGGTAAATTTTCAGGTATCTGCGATGACCCTTGTGAATGGGTACTGAATAGTAGGCATCTTTTAAATCAATGCTTGCCATAAAGTATCCTTTGGAAATCAGTTGTTTAGCAGTTACAAATGTTTCCATTTTGAAATGTACATACTTAACAAAGGTATTTAGTGAGGTTAAGTCAATGATGATGCGACATCCACCATCTTTTTTGCTTTTGGTAAATATATTTGAGACAAATTCCAAAGGTTCATGTTTGGATTTCTCAATGACACCCTTTGTAAGTAACCTCACCAGTTCTGCTTGAGCCTCTAGTTCTCTTTGACTGAGAGGGTAAAGACCCTTTGGGGTACGTGCTGAACTGGTGGCATGTTTTCTTGAATGAACTCTATTTTGCATCCCCGAATACTGTTAAGTATATAACTATCATTCGTGAGACACCTCCTGTTAGTACAGTTCCCCATTTACATGCTGGTAGGAACCAGACCCACCTACCTCCATAGTTATGGTAGTGTTCCTTTCTTCCGTTTGTTCATCCGTCGTTATACTGCTGGATGTACTGCTGATGTACTGCTGATTGGGGGTGGCACATTTTCCATGGGGTCCGCTCTGGGCCCTGGCCTAAAAAGGCTTTCGGGGATAGTATGCGGACCCCGAGCTTTCACCAGTTCCATAAATTTGACCTTGACTGGTGGACGCGGTGGGGTACTGCCGTCTGGTTTTTTGTGTGGGTCTGCTCGTTCCGGGGCCTGCCCTCATGAGGCCAAATGCTTTGGACTCTTCCTCCAGGTCTTTCACTTGTCCTTCCAAATAACAGGATCTGCGGCTCTGAGGCCGGTGTTTTACACAGTCCTGCAAACCTGGGATTGAGGGCAGGTCTTATTCTCTCCTTGCGGAGGTTGTTTATCTCATATTGGGTGTTGCACAGCAGAGCCAGAGTGTCTTGCTGGTTTGTGGTCATATCCACCCCATCCACGGAACGAGCATAGGCTGTTATCCCTGTCGTCAGGAGCTTGAGGATTTTAGCTCCTGGTTCCGGATACTCTGTCCCCCCCTCCCCCCACCAGATTTGGCTGTTAACAGCCGGTACATTGAGCGAACTGCAGTTTTCCAGCTCTAGTGCCTCATTAAGTACCTGTCTTGTAGGGGTTTGAGGGACAGGTGGTTGATGCTGGCCGCCAGTTTTGGCTCCAATGGCCGCCCTGCTCGTGGTGTAACCACGTAGCGAATCCCCACACCCAGCAGCTCTTCCTGATCCTGTACCCCAAGCGTACTCCCAACATCTTCAGCCAATGACCCCTGTTCCTGACCAGCCCAGCCCTGGTCGCCAACGCTGCCCTGCTTTGAGGGGAAAGCGATGGCCAGTGCCTTGTAGAGCACTGCTGTGGGAGTGCTTGATCCCCCTGGCGAGACTGCTCTAGCTCCTGAAGCAAGTCTCGCTGGAGCAGTTGCTCCATGAGCCTTTCCATTCGGCTCAGGCGGCTAGCTCTGCCGCTCTAAGGCGGACCTTCCTCATCGGAGTCAGACATAACCGGCCGTTTTTTTTAATTTTTTTTTAAATTTTTTAAAAAACTTTTCCTCCAGCCCGCTGCCGCTCATCAGGCTGCGCTAGCGGTACTGGGCTGCGCATATGCGGTCCAGGTGCCGCCTCTCGCCCCCCACTGATGGAACACTCCCGTTCTGTTGGAGTCGAACGGGGGGCGGTTTTCTTCCTTTGCCGTGCTGCTCATTTGCCCAGTTCCCCTGGAATACAGAGCAGAGCACAGCTTGCTGATTACGACCACAGAGTAAGACTTACCTGATGGTCCGCTGTTTATTTTCCACCGACGTGTAGCGGGAGCGCCTGTACTCCCGGTCGTCGCTGTTGCACTGCGTGAACGCTAATATCGTCGCGCATGCGTGCTGGACGGGCTCTTCACGTAGTCACTCACATGACTCCGAAGTAAAATAGTCTGGGACTCGGCCCTGAGGCAAGAGATTGGAATCAATTCTCAAGTACCATTGTTACCTGACCTTTCCTATTCCCGGCTGAAACTATCAAAGTCACCATGATGGACGAATAGTATTCAGCATTGCTCCATTAACTTTTCATCAATTATCTTCAGTTAATTACAAACTGATGCTATTGCTCAAAGATGGAAAATTACTAATATCAGCTCTAAATTACGGAGACGGATGGGATTTGCATGAGTTACCAAATGTTCAGTTATATGGTATCAACTACTTACAGACAACAGGTGCATTCTGTGGATTAAGGGGTGCATGCTTAAGTCCAAGTTGATTCACTTTGGTGGAGGTATATGTTGATCACATGGGTATAATCAGTCAAAGTATCTGGTGATAAATTACCTAACCTCATCTAGCACTGGTATATCATCAATTGTCAATACAGAATTGATGTTGGATCGCTAAGTGTTTAATGACATTGTGGCTCGATGAAACTCTGAAGATCGAAATGTCTGCATCCAGGCTCAATCACCAGTTGCAATATATGTGGCATATCAATGGCGATGGATGTATTCTCGCTACACTGGGGAGGAATGTCTTCCTCCATTTTGCCTCATCAGACGGGTCTTGCAAATTCAGCAAGCTCCCGCTTCAGGTATTTTCATAGTGCCTGCCTGGCTTCTACAGCCATGGTTCCCGCTGATGTGGGGAATGATGACAGAACCTTATATGGTTAATTCTGGACATAAAAATTGCTGGTTTTACCGTGAATCGGGGAACCATCCTTTGCATGATATAACCTATGCTTTGATTACAGACTCTGCGAAGGCCATTCCTGCGGCTCAGGTTGTCAAACCATACCTTGGACGTGCTCACTGCAGATGCAGGGATAGCACCAAACAGTAGTATCTCCTCATAAGGAGATGGGAGGTATTTGTTTTATGTTATATTACATTCAGCTCGGCACGGATGACTGACGGCTTGAAGGTCAGTTTTATATGGGGTTGACAATTATCAAGTTAAAGTGCTATTTACTGTGCCTAAAGTGCCTTCTCATCATGCTGGCTGTGGGGAACATAATTCACTCTGTTGGGTCTCACCCTCTGGGATTCAGGTAATGAAGGGTATCTTCAACTCTAAACCTCCCAGGCCTGGGTACGCAGAGATATAGGATGTTAACATTGTGCCACGTTGTTCGTCGGTGGGCTCCAGCTACATCCCTGTCCTTGGTCAAACTCGCCTACAAGTGGTTATGCCCATGGCACTGAGTTCAGCACAACGGTTCCAGACATGGCATTAGCAGTGACTGGACACAATGATAATATCTGCGGGCTAAATAACATTATGTTTATGACTTAGTCAAGCAGAATAGACCAGGAACATCAGGTTTAACTAGATTGTTCATATATCTCATGGACCTTTGGTTGTGTGTAGTCACACATCTACACCAGAATGTAGGTCACTAGAGTATTACAGACTATGAACTAGCAATATTGTTAGTTACATTAGCCTTGTAAGAAGGAATCACTACAGACCATATCCAGGTGGTTTTAGAGGGGCTGGCTTATACAGGAGTGAACACTAATATTCAAGTCTCAATCCACCAAGGCTGCAACTACCACAGCAGCAGGGTATGGACGTTAGGGGAACCACATCCTAGCGACTGCAGGGTGGTCAAACTAACAATCTTTCCAATCATTTATAACAACCCATTGCCAGATTGGGGGTAGTTGCCAACTCTATGCTAGTTCTGTTTCATAGTTCCCTCTCGGTTGAGTGAGGTTACTATTATCATTGTTTGTTCATTAAAAGCATCAACATGTCTATATCTAAGTCATGTCTGAATACATTATTAATGATCACTCATCAGTAGTCAACTGATGCAGTGTGTGAAGCATGGACTCGTTTCCACGGCATGAAATCACAGATCTTTAAAATCTTCACGTAGTCACTCACGTGACTCCGAAGTAAAATAGTAAGATTAAACGAGAACTTACCAGTTTCAAGTTTGATCTTTATTTTATGAGGAGTTACGTCGAGGGATTACGTGCCCTCCACGCCCACCCTCTTGTAAAGATCAACTGGTATCCTAGTTCTTCTTATCCTACTATGTTTATTTCATTACTATTACTGTGATTCCACACCGTTGCTTTGAAGAATGTCGCGCATGCATGCTGGCGGGGTCTTCACGTAATCCCTCGACGTAACTCCTCATAAAATAAAGATCAAACTCCAAACTGGTAAGTTCTCGTTTAATCTTACTATTTTTGATGATTGCTTCACTTTCACACAAAGCTTGGAAATTGAATGTTGTCAGTCAGCAAGGAAACTGCTTGAGGCTCAAATCCACTCAGCAATTTTGTTGGCAGTAGCTTGTTTGGATGACTAAATTAATTAAATGTGCAATATTTGCATATTGTGAAATTTTACCTCATTCTGGAGGCGGTTGCCGATTAATTGCTCACACTTAAGTTGACTAAGTTTTTATCCTTCCTTCTTATATTGCAAAGATGTCTTGAAGCGCATACAAACACTTTCATAATAATTGGCCTACAAAGAAGAAGACAAAACTTTCAAGGAATTGGAATGTGTCGTTTCTCTTTTGTGTTTAGGGAGCCACAGTGTTGAGTTGCTGCCTTACTGCACCAGAGACATGGATTAGTAAGATTAAACGAGAACTTACCTAAGTTTGAAGTTTGATCTTTATTTTATGAGGAGTTACGTAGGTGATTACGTGAAGAACCCCGCCAGTGCGCCTGCGCGTCAATCTTCAAAGCAGCGGTGTGAAATCACAAAAAACAACAACCGAAGTAATATAGTCTCATAATAAAATGAGTAATACAAGAACTTCCATCTGACCTTTATGATAGAGGGTAGGGTCGTGGCGGGCACGTAATCACCTACGTAACTCCTCATAAAATAAAGATCAAACTTCAAACTTAGGTAAGTTCTTGTTTAATCTTACTATTTTACTTCGGAGTCACGTGAGTGACTACGTGAAGATTTTAAAGCTTTGTGATTTCATGCCGTGGATCAATCCCGGCTTCTCACTGCATTGATTGACTCGGAACGAGAAATAATCAATCATGCATTCATAATAACATTTGTACCACAAATGCAGTAATTCATTTCAATAATGAAATTAATCAGATCCCCTTTAAACCAGAGGAATTTACACAGAACTTAAAATAGTTTCTGCAAACAATCCCGCATTAACAATAGGCCGATGGTAAAAATGTTGAAACATCAACTCATTGGACCACCCGGCGGCTGCGAGGATATGGTCGACGGGGACGTCTTTTGCCCTGTCCGCCGACGTTTCTGCTGCCCTAGTCGAGTGAGACGTAAAAACATAAGTGTTAATACCAGCAGCTGTTAAGACTTCTTTTATCCATCTGGAAATAGTCTCTATTGAAACTCTCTTGTGTGGTTTCTTGTGTGTGATCAACAACCCAGTTTCCGTATTTCTCAAATTCTTTGTGACCTCAATGTATTGTAACAAATATGTCTTAATACAGAGACAAGGATCATTTGGATACACTCCTAGTATAATTTTAAATCCTGTCACACCTGGCCTAATTTGCTTTAGTAGGTCATAGATATAGAATGTAACCTTATCTTCAGTTACTTCCATACTGTCTATTTGTAATTTTCCAAGTGCTTGCACTCGTTGTGCTGTCACTCATGCCATAAGCATTAATACTTTCATACTGAGCTTGGCCAAAGGTAAAGACACACTTGATGACCATTCACGAAGTAGTTTCAGTACCACACTTACATCCCAGATTGTCATGTACCTAGGTTTCGGTGGTTTGGAATTAAAGATTCCTTTCATTAGTCTGGAAACAATTGGGTGTGACCCAATTGGGTTTCTTTCTGACTCCAGAACCAAATATGAGGACAATGCACTTCTGGCTGAATTAATTGCACTACAACTCAGACCTTCATCATAATAAAGTTTTGATAGAAATTCTAAAGATTTGAAATATCTGCAGTACTTTATTGTACACAGAACTCTTCCCATTTCTTAATATAAGACAGGTACTGTTTTTGAGTGCTCTTCCTCCAGGTTGCCGTAAGCATGTCCACAGTACGCTCAGACAGTCCTCATCCCAGAAAAGGCATTCTTAAAACCTGCAAATCAACAAATCCAAACAATCATATAATGGATGTTGTTACCCTGTTACAGGGTGCAGCAATAAATTACTCCTTTTTGGGACTTTCATCAACATTTGTGTTGTTAATTCTAATTTCAACGGATACCATGGCTGTGTAGGCCAATCTGGTACTACCAATACCCTTGAAGCAGCATCTTGCCTGATTTTAAGCAAACATTGGCTTATGAGGAAGAAAGGTGGAAATATATATGAAAACATACCACCCCAATGTAGCGAGAAAGCATCAATCGCCACTGCTCCTGGATCTGTTTTCCATGAGACATATCTCGATAGCTGATGATTCAAGTCGATGTCGGGCATTCCAAATCTGATTACTATATCATTGAATACCTCTTGATTCAACATCCATTCTTTATTATCATGGAACTTTCGTGACCTGGTGTCTGCTATCGTGTTCATTCTACCTGGTAGATAGATAGCTGAAATCCAAATGTTCTTTTCAATACACCAAGACCAAAGTTGATTTAACCATTTTGTCACATGACACCGACTTAATTCCACCCATGTCATTAATATAGGCAACTGCTGTTGTGTTTATTAATTTTAACTTGAACCCTTTTAGTTGTGTTAGAACCACAAGCTTGGAGTCCATAGAAACCTCCTAAAAGCTCCAAATAGGTAATTCCCCATGTCTGCAGTAACAATAACTCTTCCTGACTCCATCTGCCTCCGCAGCTAGATGTTAAGTCAGTTGCACCCCATCCTAGTGCACTGGCATCAGTTTGTAATATCATGGAAAGTTGTTCAATCAGCACTTTGCCTGAACTGCTTGAGACATGTTGAATCCACCACTTCAGATTAGAAACAGCATTTGTTGTTACTTGCATGGTTCTATCAAAATGACCAGCATTTATTCTCAGTGCCTGTTCTTTGATTCTCTGCAGCTGTTGATAATGTAATGGTCCATACTGGACTGCTGGGAATCTACTAATTTTCCCAGTACTCGAGCCACCTGTCTGATTAGAGGTTTTTGCTCGTTTAACAGATTACTGCAATCTTTAATCAACTCCACCCTTTTTTCACTGGGCAAAGTAATTTGCATTTGGGCTGAATCAATTGTGAACTCCAAATAATCAATTGAGGTACATGTTTTTAACCTTGATTTCTTTGGATGAATTTAGAAACCCCCAAACTTTCAAAAGTTTGATTTCATAACTACAACTGATGCTTCTGTTGACTGTTTTGTCCTTTCTATAATCAGGACACCATCCAGGTATGCCATTAGTACATGCCCCTGGCTCCCAGCAACCCCAGAATTGATTTAAACAATTTTATGAATATTCTGGGAGCGAACGTTAACCCATTAGGCAGAGCTTTGAACTGCCCTAATTGGTTCATCCATTTAAATTTAAGATACTTCATATCTTGCAAGTGAACAGACACTGAACAAAAGGATTCAGACTTGTCAAGTCTATAATCATCCTACATCCTCCATCCTTTTTTGATCGAGGGAATATATTTGACCCAAATTGGTGAATTTGGTAGACTGATTCTTCAAAAACACCTTTTAGGGTTTATATATAGGGTTTTGAAGCGCAGCTTGAACCTCCATTACTTCGCAAAGTGGAGAGTTCTGCTAGGAACATGCTGGACAGGCAAATCATAATTTGGATTGAATTCAATTCGAAATCCTTGTATATTATTCAGAATTACCACATCTGAAGTAATCTTCTTCCAATGTTTATAGAAGAGACGTAATCTGCCTCCAACTTTTGGACTTAATCCAGTTAGTATGTTCCCATGAGAACCAGGTCCACCTACCTCTTGAGTCATTTGAGTATTCTGAGATCCCTGGATTCTCCCGGAAGCACCACCACTCCCGCTTCAGGCCGCCAGCTACGTCCCTGCGTTGATGAGCGACTTGGTCCTGGTCTAGGATCCGTATGACGTCTGAAAGGATACTTCCTCTTTACAGACTTTGTAACCACTGATGTTTTTATCAATCCTGTTTTCGCTTCATCTTCCAACTCTTTAATACATCTCCCGAGATCCTCTCCAAAGAGTAAGTTGGGTAATTGTATATTACTTGGTTTGCAGAGTGCTGCGAATTTCGGATTCATAGTAGGCCGTATAGCACCTTCCTCAGATAATTGATCTCGAAGTGGGTGCTGCATAGCAACCCCAGTGCTTCCTGATGCAACTTCGTCATCTCTTGGCTGTTATCTGCTATTCTGGTAAAAGCAGTTATTCCAGAACCCAGCAGCTTTAATATTCTCTGCAACTGATTCCAGATAATTTGGTTCACTGCTTCTGCTTTCAGCAACCCACAGTTACTTGGGGTCTCCTGCTTTCTTGCAGTCTCATCCATCTCCTGCTGTTCCAGCTGATGGTAAACCAAGTAATTTATTAAGGAGGCCAGTTCTTCTCCTAATGGCTCTCCTGACCTTGACGGGGCAGCGAATCCTACTGCCAGGGGTGGAACATCTGGCAGCTGCCATTCATCGCCTTGTACAGCCTCACCGTCAGAGTCGGGGTCTGAAATCTCATGACCCGTAGCACGCTCCTCATCCCTGAGGGTGCATTCCATCAGCCCTGAGCCAGGTGCTGTTAAGCTGCTTCCAGCAGCTTGGATTTCAGTACACTCCTTCCTGAGTGAACTTTGCTCCAACAGCCTATGTAAAAGGCTTTCTATTTGGGCAATACGCTCGAAAGCAGTATCTAGCCCTGGAGCTACTTCCATTGCCTGGGACTCCCTCCGTGGGCCGTTGGGATTTAAACTTCGTCTTTTGCCCGACAGGCGCTGACTGTGTTTTCACCAGCCCCAGGTCCACAGTCGCTATGCTCACCGCTGGCGACTGTACCGGGGTTTAGAGGCGGTTGGTCTCTAACCGCGGACTCCCGACTTTCCCGACTTTCTGTCGGCTGTGTCGCTCGCCTCTTCCCCCTGTCCGTTTTTTCCCATGGCGTCTGTAGAAAAAATCCCCATAGACCCACAGTAAACGGACCTGGAAAACATGAAAAAAAATTTACTTACCTTGTAGTTGAAAAACTACAAACCACTGGAGGAGCTCTGCTCCTCACGTCCGTTTGCGTCAAGCCGTCTGATGTAATGACGCGCAGGCGCACTGGCGGGGTTCTTCACGTAGTCACTCACGTGACTCCGAAGTAAAATCGATCCTGACTACGGGTGCTGTCTGCATATAGTTTGCGCATTCTCTCGGTGACTGTGTGGGTTTTCTCCAGGTGCTTTGGTATCCTCCCACATCCCAAAGACATGCAGATTTGTAGGTTAATTGGCTTCCGTAAAATTGTAGAATGGTGTGTAGAATGCGAAACTGGGATAACATAGAACTAGTGTTTGGGTGATGGTTGGTCAGTGTGCACTCGGTGGGCCGAAGGCCTTGCTTCCACACTGTATCTCTGCACTAAACTAAACTAATTGAATGAAGTGTTGAGGATGAGCCTTTTGGGACCAGTGACCTGAGTTCTGTTAGCTTTTAAATAATTTTGGATTAGGACAGGACTAGTACGTGATATAAGGTTCTACATTGGGTTAAGGCCAACTTTGATGGCAAGCAAATGGACATCCAGAAAATGGATGCTTTTAAAAGTATGAGAGCGAGAATTCAAGGTAAGCATGTTCCTGTTCGAGAGATGCCTTCATGTGTGAGTAAGGAATCCATCAAAGATGAGAAATTGAAGCTCTGGTCCGGAAAAAGGGAGGCACGGGTCACATACAGGTAACAGGGATCACGTGAACGATCAAGGGATCAGGGAGAAACATAGAAATATAGAAAATAGGTGCAGGAGTTGGCCATTCGGCCCTTCGAGCCTGCACCACCATTCAATATGATCATGGCTGATCATCCAACTCAGTATCCTGTACATGCCTTCTCTCAATACACACTGATCCCTTTAGCCACAAGGGCCACATCTAACTCCCTCTTAAATATAGCCAATGAACTGGCCTCAACTACCTTCTGTGGCAGAGAATTCCAGAGATTCACAACTCTCTGTGTGAAAAATGATTTTCTCATCTCGGTCCTAAAAGACTTCCCCCTTATCCTTAAACTGTGACCCCTTGTTCTGGACTTCTCCAACATCGGGAACAATCTTCCTGCATCTAGCCTGTCCAACCCCTTAAGAATCTTGTAAGTTTCTATAAGAACCCCCCTCAATCTTCTAAATTCTAGCGAGTACAAGCGAGTCTATCCAGTCTTTCTTCACATGAAAGTCCTGCCATCCCAGGAATCAGTCTGGTGAACCTTCTCTATACTCCCTCTATGGCAAGAATGTCTTTCCTCAGATTTGGTGACCAAAAATGCACGCAATACTCCAGGTGTGGCCTCACCAAGACCCTGTACAACTACAGTAGAACCTCCCTGCTCTTATACACAAATCCTTTTGATATGAATGTTAACATACCATTCGCTTTCTTCACTGCCTGCTGCACCTGCATGCCTACTTTCAATGACTGGTGTACAATGACATCCAGATCTCGTTGCATCTCCCCTTTTCCTAATTGGCCACCATTCAGATAATAGTCTACTTTCCTGTTTTTGCCACCAGTGGATAACCTCACATTTATCCACATTATACTGCATCTGCCATGCATTTGCCCACTCATCCAACCTATCCAAGTCACCTTGCAGCCTCCTAGCATCCTCCTCACAGCTAACACTGCCCCCCAGCTTCGTGTCTTCCGCAAACTTGGAGATGTTGCATTCAATTCCCTCATCCATCTCATTAATATATATTGTAAATAGCTGGGGTCCCAGCACTGAGCCTTGCAGTACCCCACTAGTCACTGCCTGCCATTCTGAAAAGCACCCGTTTACTCCTACTCTTTGCTTCCTGTCTGCCAGCCAGTTCTCTATCCACATCAATACTGAACCCCCAATACTATGTGCTTTAAGTTTGCATACTAATCTCTTATGTGGGACCTTGTCGAAAGCCTTCTGAAAGTCCAGATACACCACATCCACTGGTTCTCCCTTATCCACTCTACTAGTTACATCCTCGAAAAATTCTAGAAGATTCGTCAGACATGATTTACCTTTCATAAATCCATGCTGACTTTGTCCAATGATTTCACCACTTTCCAAATGTGCTGCTATCCCATCTTTAATAACTGACTCTACCATTTTCCCCACTACCGATGTTAGACTAACTGGTCTGTAATTCCCCGTTTTCTCTCTCCCTCCCTTTTTAAAAAGTGGGTTTACATTAGCTACCCTCCAATCCTCAGGAACTACTCCAGAATCTAAAGAGTTCTGAAAAATTATTACTAATGCATCCACTATTTCTGGGGCTACTTCCTTAAGTATTCTGGGATGCAGCCTGTCTGGCCCTGGGGATTTATCGGCCTTTAATCCATTCAATATACCTAACACCACTTCCCGGCTAACCGGGATTTCACAGTTCCTCCATCTCATTTGACCCCCGGTCCCCTGCTATTTCTGGCAGATTATTTATGTCTTCCTTAGTGAAGACAGAACCAAAGTAGTTGTTCAATTGGTCTGCCATATCCTTGTTCCCCATGATCAATTCACCCGTTTCTGACTGCAAGGGACCTACATTTGTTTTAACTAATCTTTTTCTCTTCACATATCTATAAAAACATTTGCAGTCAGTTTTTATGTTCCCTGACAGGTTTTTTTCATAATCTATTTTCCCTTTCCTAATTAAGCCCTTTGTCCTCCTCTGCTGAACTCTGAATTTCTCCCAGTCCTCTGGTAGGCTGCTTTTTCTGGCTAATTTGTATGCTTCATCTTTTGTTTTGATACTATCCCTGATTTCCCTTGTTATCCACGGATGCGCTACCTTCCCTGATGTATTCTTTTGCCAAACTGGGATGAACAATTATTGTAGTTCATCCATGCAGTCTTTAAATGCCTTCCATTGCATATCCACCGTCAACCCTTTAAGAATCACTTGCCAGTCTATCTTGGCCAATTCACATCTCATACACTCAAAGTTACCCTTCTTTAAGTTCTGAACCCTTGTTTCTGAAGTAACAATGTCACTCTGCATCCTAATGAAGAACTCAACCATATTATGGTCTCTCTTGCCCAAGGGGCCACGCACAACAAGACTGCTAACCAACCCTTCCTCATTACTCAATACCCAGTCTAGAATAGCCTGTTCTCTCGTTGGTTCCTCTACATGTTGGTTTTGAAAACTATCCCGCATACATTCCAAGAAATCCTCTTCCTCAGCACCCCTGCCAATTTGATTCACCCAATCTATATGTAGATTGAAGTCACCCATTATAACTGTTTTACCTTTGTTGCACGCATTTCTAATTTCCTGTTTGATGCCATCCCCAACTCCACTACTACTGTTAGGTGGCCTGTACACAACTCCCACTAGCGTTTTCTGCCCCTTAGTGTTTCGCAGCTCTACCCATATCGATTCCACATCCTCCAAGCTAATGTCCTTCCTTTCTATTGCGTTAATCTCCTCTCTAACCAGCAACGCTACGCCACCTCCTTTTCCTTTCTGTCTATCCCTCCTGAATATTGAATATCCCTGGATGTTCAGCTCCCAGCCTTGGTCACCCTGGAGCCATGTCTCATATATCATATTCATTACTAACTATCTGCACATTCAACTCATCCGCCTTATTACGAATGCTCCTTGCATTGAGACACAAAGCCTTCAGGCTTGTTTTTACAACACTCTTACCCCTTATACAATTATGTTGAAAAGTGGCCCTTTTTGATATTTGCCCTGGATTTTTCTGCCTGCCACTTTTACTTTTCACCTTGTTACCTGTTGCTTCTACCCTAATTTTACACCCCTCTGTCTCTCTTCTCATGCTCCCATTCCCCTGTCACATCAGTTTAAATCCTCCCCGACAGCACAAGCAAACACCCCCCCAAGGACATTGGTTCCATTCCAGCCCAGGTACAGACCGTCCTGTTTGTACTGGTCCCACCTCCCCCAGAACTGGTTCCAATGCCCTAGAAATTTGAATCCCTCCCCCTTGCACCATTTTTCAAGCCACGTATTCATCTGCAATATCCACCTATTTCTACTCTGACTAGCATGTGGCACTGGCAATAATCCAGAGATTATTACCTTTGAGGTCCTACTTTTAAGTTTATCTCCTAGCTCCCTAAATCCGCCTTGTAGGATCTCATCCCGTTTTTTACCGATATCGTTGGTTACAATGTGCACCACGACAGCTGGCTGTTCACCCTCCCCCTCCAGAATGTTCTGCAGCCGTTCAGTGACATCCCTGACACTGGCACCAGGGAGGCAAAATACCATCTTGGAGTCTCGTTAGGTGGCCCTTTTTGATATTTGCCCTGGATTTTTCTGCCTGCCACTTTTACTTTTCACCTTGTTACCTGTTGCTTCTACCCTAATTTTACACCCCTCTGTCTCTCTTCTCATGCTCCCATTCCCCTGTCACATCAGTTTAAATCCTCCCCGACAGCACAAGCAAACACCCCCCCAAGGACATTGGTTCCATTCCAGCCCAGGTACAGACCGTCCTGTTTGTACTGGTCCCACCTCCCCCAGAACTGGTTCCAATGCCCTAGAAATTTGAATCCCTCCCCCTTGCACCATTTTTCAAGCCACGTATTCATCTGCAATATCCACCTATTTCTACTCTGACTAGCATGTGGCACTGGCAATAATCCAGAGATTATTACCTTTGAGGTCCTACTTTTAAGTTTATCTCCTAGCTCCCTAAATCCGCCTTGTAGGATCTCATCCCGTTTTTTACCGATATCGTTGGTTACAATGTGCACCACGACAGCTGGCTGTTCACCCTCCCCCTCCAGAATGTTCTGCAGCCGTTCAGTGACATCCCTGACACTGGCACCAGGGAGGCAAAATACCATCTTGGAGTCTCGTTTGCGGCCGCAGAAACTCCTATCTATTCCCCTTACAATTGAATCCCCTATTACTATAGCCCTTCCACTCTTTTTCCTCCCCTCCTGTGCCGCAGAGCCACCCATGGTACCATGAACTTGGCTGCTACTGCCTTCCCCTGATGAGCCATCTCCCCCAACAGTATCCAAAATGGTATATCTGTTTAGGAGGGAGATGACCGCAGGGGACTCCTGCACTACCTGCCTACTGCTACGCTGGCTAATGGCCACCCGTTCCCTTTCTGTCCGCTTACCTTTTACCTACGGTGTGACCAACTCACTGTACGTGCTATTCACGACATTCTCAGCATCGTGGATGCTCCAGTATGAATCCAACCGCAGCTCCAATCGTTCAATGCGGTCTGCCAGGAGCAGCAGCTGGACACACTTCCTGCAAACGTAGTCACCAGGGGCACCGACCATATCCCTGATCTCCCACATGTTGCAGGATGAGCAAACCATGGGGCCGATCTCAACTGACATGGCTTGCCCCCAAATTAAATCAACTCTCTCACACTATAAAAAATTTTAATCATTTAACTGTACCTTTACTATAAAGCACTGTCCCCTTAACTCACTGTCCCCTTAGCTCACTGTCCCCTCAGCTCACTGTCCCCTCTGCTCTCTGTCCCCTTTGCTCTCTGTCCCCTTTGCTCTCTGTCCCCTTTGCTCTCTGTCCCCTTTGCTCTCTGTCCCCTTTGCTCTCTGTCCCCTTTGCTCTCTGTCCCCTTTGCTCTCTGTCCCCTTTGCTCTCTGTCCCCTTTGCTCTCTGTCCCCTTTGCTCTCTGTCCCCTTTGCTCTCTGTCCCCTTTGCTCTCTGTCCCCTTTGCTCTCTGTCCCCTTTGCTCTCTGTCCCCTTTGCTCTCTGTCCCCTTTGCTCTCTGTCCCCTTTGCTCTCTGTCCCATTTGCTCTCTGTCCCCTTTGCTCTCTGTCCCCTTTGCTCTCTGTCCCCTTTGCTCTCTGTCCCCTTATCTCACTGTCCCCTTAGCTCTCTGTCCCCTTAACCAAAAAGCAGAAATGCAAACCTGGGGTTTCTCCCAATCAGCTGCTTCCTCTAGTCCGCTTCCACCAATCAGCGGCCTCCACCAGAACACTTCCCCTGAAGTGTGGAACGTTGTAGATTGGGTACTCCTGCTCTCACTCCAACGGCTCCTCAGAGGAGTTTCAATGACTGAGATGCATGCTTAAGAAGGAAATTAGAAGGGTAAAAAGTGGCAAATGAGATTAAAGTGAATCCAACAATATTTTATAAATTAATTAAGGTAGGTAAATAGAGAGAGAGAGAATGGTGCATTTTCAGAAACCAAGCTAGTCATCTCTATGTGGAGCCGCAGGATATGAGCAAAGTGCACAATGAATATTTCTCCTCTGATTTTACCATGGAGAGAGACTGAAGTCTGGGGAAATAGAGACTGTTAATGGAGATGTCTTAAGGACAGTTCGTAATAAGGTCAAGGAGTTTCTGGACGTCCTCAGACATATGAAAGTATATCAAACTCTCGGAGCAGGTGCTCAACAAAGAGAGCAGCTGCTCAGCAAAACTTTCACATAGAATGCGTTCGATCTATCGAGGTGGTCACATCATGAGCACCAAGCGTAGGAGAGAGATTGGATGAGATCAATGTAAATCAATATCTCCCCAGGAGTGGCGCTTTAAGTAACTGAAAGGAGGTGAGTGAAGCAGTGTAGGACAATTAATACTGGATTGTCCAATAAGGGAATTAGCATTGGTGGACCTTGTTTGGGAATGGGTCTTTTGGTGGATCTAATTTCCAGGTAGATCTTCATTTGCACTGTGGAAGTATTCAAATAGTCAACATATTCCTGTAAAGGTGAAAGTCAATGGTAACAAATATTGAGAAGCCTAGATGTCCATTGGTATCAAGAGTTGGATAAAGAGAAAAAAGGAAGCATATTGTAGGAATAGAGAACTGAAGATGGTGGAAGGGGGGGGGGGGTCATGTCAAGTGTTTAAATGTGTAGAATGGTGTTTAGGAAGAGAAATGTGGGAATGCTGTGTGATGTTCATGTTAAATTCTATTGTGTATTGTGTTCTTTTCACTCATATGGCTGTATGGTAAATCAAATCTCACTCTACCAATTGGTGCATGTGACAATAAATGTCTCTTGAACTCTGTTGAACTCTTGAAGGGTCTCTCTCTTTTTTTGTTTATCTTGTTCCTCCAAATCATGAAATCTTCAGAGCAAGAAGAAAACTAATGAGGAACCTAAACAAAAAGTCTGCCAGGCATACTCCCTGCCAGTCGGCCAGTCTGGCAAGCAGGACATTTCAGCCGTCAGTCAAACAGGACTAACCTGTTACATAATTTTTGGGGACTCTCACATATTGTTTTATACCTATATAATTATCAAGTTTCTGTCACTGATTTGAATAGCTGTCTGAGGATTAATATGTTGTTTGCAATGTGCAATTACCTGGATCGGAATTCTGTCACTTTTATAAATAACTGAGTGTCAGGAACATTTTGGAAAGTTTTGATTAACAGATAGGTAATTTCCATGGAAACTATCATGTCCTGAGATCTAGTTATTTTACTTCGGAGTCATGTGAATGACTACGTGAAGAGCCCACCAGCCCGCATGCGCGTCATTACGTCTAACGCATGGCTTCACGACTAGCTGGCAGGCGCGTCGCTCCTCCAGCGGTAAGTTTCAAATCCTGCAGGTAAGTTTTCGAACTTATTTTTCAGGTTGTCCTTTTGTTGCAGGAATCTCTTTTGCAGAGTTTCCTGCTGGACATTGAAATACGGGGCGAAACCCGGACGGACCACGGGGAAACTGTTCACAGACCGCGGGGATGCCAGCTAGTCGTGAAGCCATGCGTTAGACGTGCGGGTGCGGGTAGTGCGGGTAGCCGGTGGAAGTGCGGGTAGCCGGTGGCCGTCGGGTTCGCTACCCGAATCGCTGACAGCGACTCCGACTTCGGCAGCCCAAAAAGGTGGGCAACCAAACGGAGTCAGAGAGGCCTGGGCTGGGACGAGCCAGGCCAGGAGTGTTCCCCTCCGACATACATGGGTACGTCCTCGGACATTTAACCCATCCTGATATGGTCCACGAAACAGGGCCATATCAGCGCAGGTCCTCGGGGGCCTATGGCAGCGACTGTTTTCAGGGCTGCTTACAAATCTCCTCTCTGTGGAGGGGAGTGCGAGGGGACAGTATGTGACTGACTCCAACCCCGGAAGTATGTCCGTGGCACATACTGCAATTCATGAGTAAGGTTCCAGAATATCCGGGGGGGGGGGGGGCAGAGTTCCCGTTTCTAGCCTTGGGTGGGGGGGGGGGGGGGCAGAGTTCCCGTTACTAGCCTTGGGGGGGGGGGGCAGAGTTCCATTTACTAGCTTTGTGTACATCAGCTACCTCACGTCACAATATTTCAGGAACAGGTGACGGAATATACCATACACCTGTAAATTAAGGTATGAGGATACCTGGGGGTCAACATCTCCGATGACCTCTCTTGGACCAACAATACCTCAACTCTGGTCAAGAAGGCTCACCAGCGTCTCTTCTTCCTGAGGAGACTAAAGAAGGTCCATCTGTCTCCTCGGATTCTGGTGAACTTCTACCGCTGCACCATCGAGAGCATCCTTACCAACTGCATCACAGTATGGTATGGCAACTGCTCTGTCTCCGACCGGAAAGCACTGCAGAGGGTGGTGAAAACTGCCCAACGCATCACCGGTTCCTCACTCCCCACCATTGAGTCTGTCCAAAGCAAGCGTTGTCTGCGAAGGGCGCTCAGCATCGCCAAGGACTGCTCTCACCCCAACCACAGACTGTTTACCCTCCTACCATCCGGGAGGCGCTACAGGTCTCTCCGTTGCCGGACCAGCAGGTCCAGGAACAGCTTCTTCCCTGCGGCGGTTACACTACTCAACACTGTACCTCGGTGACTGCCAATCACACCCCCCCCCCCGGACACTCCTCCCACCAGGATTTATTAGATTTATTTATTTACTGCTCATATTAATGTCGCTCTTCTAGGGAGATGCTAACTGCATTTCGTTGTCTCTGTACTGTACACTGCACAATGACAATAAAGTTGAATCTGAATCTGAATCTGAATCTGAGGATGCATAAGCTATCGGACTATTCCAGGTTTCAGCAATAAACACCCCTACACCTCCATTGGTAGTAAGCACTTCACTGAAGCTGGTAGCAGCTTGAAAGCTGATTCTCTGGGCAGATGTCTTCAGGCCTAGGCCCAAGCCGGCCTTCAGGGAAAAGGTGCAATCCACGCACCCCAGGAGTTCTACCCTCCAAATCAAGGACGGGAATAGAACCTAATTAGGGGCTTTTGGGCTTACCTCAAGACCACTGGTAACTATGCAGGTACGTGGGTCTGGTTCTTTCCGAAACATGGGTTGTGTGGACCAGTTATAGTGTAGTCTTTTAAAGTATGACTATATAGAGTGGGCATTTATAATAGTTGCCACTAGGTCACGTTTGTGACTATCATAACCAATACATCTGATGAGCTGCAAACTCCACACAGTTACATCTGTGGTCAGGATTGAAGCCACATCTGGTGCTGTAGCCCAGGTCTCTGGCATCAGCTCTACCAGCTGTACCATTATGCTGGTATCCTCTGACTGATTATCAGTTCAGGGTTTTTGTTTTTGGTATCATAAATATACATCATCATGACAAGTTTAGTTTATGTGTTAAAAGGTGTAGTGGAATCGGACCTGCCATGGCAGGCTAGATCCCTGGCTTGGGAAGCCTTGTTGAGCTGCACCTATCAATCACCTGTGGGAGCTACACATGGTGACGTCATGGTAATTCCGCTCATTAAAAGGGACTGTGGAAGATTCTTCCCCAAGACGCCAACTTTATTCATATCAATAAAGTGATCAAATCTCGAAAAATTCTAGAAGATTCGTCAGACATGATTTACCTTTCATAAATCCATGCTGACTTTGTCCAATGATTTCACCACTTTCCAAATGTGCTGCTATCCCATCTTTAATAACTGACTCCAGCATTTTCCCCACTACCGATGTTAGACTAACTGGTCTGTAATTCCCCGTTTTCTCTCTCCCTTCCTTTTTAAAAAGTGGGTTTACATTAGCTACCCTCCAATCCTCAGGAACTACTCCAGAATCTAAAGAGTTCTGAAAAATTATTACTAATGCATCCACTATTTCTGGGGCTACTTCCTTAAGTACTCTGGGATGCAGCTTGTCTGGCCCTGGGGATTTATCGGCCTTTAATCCATTCAATTTACCTAACACCACTTCCCGGCTAACCGGGATTTCACTCAGTTCCTCCATCTCATTTGACCCCCGGTCCCCTGCTATTTCCGGCAGATTATTTATGTCTTCCTTAGTGAAGACAGAACCAAAGTAGTTATTCAATTGGTCTGCCATATCCTTGTTCCCCATGATCAATTCACCCGTTTCTGACTGCAAGGGACCTACATTTGTTTTAACTAATCTTTTTCTCTTCACATATCTATAAAAACATTTGCAGTCAGTTTTTATGTTCCCTGACAGTTTTTTTTCATAATCTATTTTCCCTTTCCTAATTAAGCCCTTTGTCCTCCTCTGCTGAACTCTGAATTTCTCCCAGTCCTCTGGTAGGCTGCTTTTTCTGGCTAATTTGTATGCTTCATCTTTTGTTTTGATACTATCCCTAATTTCCCTTGTTATCCACGGATGCGCTACCTTCCCTGATTTATTCTTTTGCCAAACTGGGATGAACAATTATTGTAGTTCATCCATGCAGTCTTTAAATGCCTTCCATTGCATATCCACCGTCAACCCTTTAAGAATCACTTGCCAGTCTATCTTAGGTGGCCTGTACACAACTGCCAGTCTATCTTGGCCAATTCACATCTCATACACTCAAAGTTACCCTTCTTTAAGTTCAGAACCCTTGTTTCTGAAGTAACAATGTCACTCTCCATCCTAATGAAGAACTCAACCATATTATGGTCTCTCTTGCCCAAGGGGCCACGCACAACAAGACTGCTAACCAACCCTTCCTCATTACTCAATACCCAGTCTAGAATAGCCTGTTCTCTCGTTGGTTCCTCTACATGTTGGTTTTGAAAACTATCCCGCATACATTCCAAGAAATCCTCTTCCTCAGCACCCCTGCCAATTTGAATCACCCAATCTATATGTAGATTGAAGTCACCCATTATAACTGTTTTACCTTTGTTGCACGCATTTCTAATTTCCTGTTTTTTTTTTTTTTTTTTTTTTTGTTTTTTTTTTTGTTGCCACTTTTACTTTTCACCTTGCTACCTGTTGCTTCTACCCTAATTTTACACCCCTCTGTCTCTGTTCTCATGCTCCCATTCCCCTGTCACATTAGTTTAAATCCTCCCCGACAGCACAAGCAAACACCCCCCCCCAAGGACATTGGTTCCATTCCAGCCCAGGTACAGACCGTCCTGTTTGTACTGGTCCCACCTCCCCCAGAACTGGTTCCAATGCCCTAGAAATTTGAATCCCTCCCCCTTGCACCATTTTTCAAGCCACGTATTCATCTGCAATATCCTCCTATTTCTACTCTGACTAGCCCGTGGCACTGGCAATAATCCAGAGATTATTACCTTTGAGGTCCTACTTTTAAGTTTATCTCCTAGCTCCCTAAATTCGCCTTGTAGGATCTCATCCCGTTTTTTACCGATATCGTTGGTTCCAATGTGCACCACGACAGCTGGCTGTTCACCCTCCCCCTCCAGAATATTCTGCAGCCGTTCAGTGACATCCCTGACCCTTGCACCAGAGAGGCAAAATACCATCTTGGAGTCTCGTTTGCGGCCGCAGAAACTCCTATCTATTCCCCTTACAATTGAATCCCCTATTACTATAGCCCTTCCACTCTTTTTCCTCCCCTCCTGTGCCGCAGAGCCACCCATGGTGCCATGAACTTGGCTGCTACTGCCTTCCCCTGATGAGCCATCTCCCCCAACAGTATCCAAAATGGTATATCTGTTTAGGAGGGAGATGACCGCAGGGGACTCCTGCACTACCTGCCTACTGCTACGCTGGCTAATGGCCACCCGTTCCCTTTCTGTCCGCTTACCTTTTACCTACGGTGTGACCAACTCACTGTACGTGCTATTCATGACATTCTCAGCATCGTGGATGCTCCAGTATGAATCCAAACGCAGCTCCAATCGTTCAATGCGGTCTGCCAGGAGCAGCAGCTGGACACACTTCCTGCAAACGTAGTCACCAGGGGCACCGACCATATCCCTGATCTCCCACATGTTGCAGGATGAGCAAACCATGGGGCCGATCTCAACTGACATGGCTTGCCCCCAAATTAAATCAACTCTCTCACACTATAAAAATCGTAATCATTTAACTGTACCTTTACTATAAAGCACTGTCCCTTTAACTCTCTGTCCCCTTAGCTCACTGTCCCCTTAGCTCACTGTCCCCTTAGCTCACTGTCCCCTTAGCTCACTGTCCCCTTTGCTCACTGTCCCCTTTGCTCTCTGTCCCCTTTGCTCTCTGTCCCCTTTGCTCTCTGTCCCCTTTGCTCTCTGTCCCCTTTGCTCTCTGTCCCCTTTGCTCTCTGTCCCCTTTGCTCTCTGTCCCCTTTGCTCTCTGTCCCCTTTGCTCTCTGTCCCCTTTGCTCTCTGTCCCCTTTGCTCTCTGTCCCCTTTGCTCTCTGTCCCCTTTGCTCTCTGTCCCCTTTGCTCTCTGTCCCCTTTGCTCTCTGTCCCCTTTGCTCTCTGTCCCCTTTGCTCTCTGTCCCCTTTGCTCTCTGTCCCCTTTGCTCTCTGTCCCCTTTGCTCTCTGTCCCCTTAGCTCTCTGTCCCCTTATCTCACTGTCCCCTTAGCTCTCTGTCCCCTTAACCAAAAAGCAGAAATGCAAACCTGGGGTTTCTCCCAATCAGCTGCTTCCTCTAGTCCGCTTCCACCAATCAGCGGCCTCCACCAGAACACTTCCCCTGAAGTGTGGAACGTTGTAGATTGGGTACTCCTGCTCTCACTCCAACGGCTCCTCAGAGGAGTTTCAATGACTGAGATGCATGCTTAAGAAGGAAATTAGAAGGGTAAAAAGTGGCAAATGAGATTAAAGTGAATCCAACAATATTTTATAAATTAATTAAGGTAGGTAAATAGAGAGAGAGAATGGTGCATTTTCAGAAACCAAGCTAGTCATCTCTATGTGGAGCCGCAGGATATGAGCAAAGTGCACAATGAATATTTCTCCTCTGATTTTACCATGGAGAGAGACTGAAGTCTGGGGAAATAGAGACTGTTAATGGAGATGTCTTAAGGACAGTTCGTAATAAGGTCAAGGAGTTTCTGGACGTCCTCAGACATATGAAAGTATATCAAACTCTCGGAGCAGGTGCTCAACAAAGAGAGCAGCTGCTCAGCAAAACTTTCACATAGAATGCGTTCGATCTATCGAGGTGGTCACATCATGAGCACCAAGCGTAGGAGAGAGATTGGATGAGATCAATGTGAATCAATATCTCCCCAGGAGTGGCGCTTTAAGTAACTGAAAGGAGGTGAGTGAAGCAGTGTAGGACAATTAATACTGGATTGTCCAATAAGGGAATTAGCATTGGTGGACCTTGTTTGGGAATGGGTCTTTTGGTGGATCTAATTTCCAGGTAGATCTTCATTTGCACTGTGGAAGTATTCAAATAGTCAACATATTCCTGTAAAGATGAAAGTCAATGGTAACAAATATTGAGAAGCCTAGATGTCCATTGGTATCAAGAGTTGGATAAAGAGAAAAAAAGGAAGCATATTGTAGGAATAGAGAACTAAAGATGGGGGAGGAGGGAGGGGGGGGGGGTCATGTCAAGAGTTTAAATGTGTAGAATGGTGTTTAGGAAGAGAAATGTGGGAATGCTGTGTGATCTTTTTCATAGTGACGTGACTCACCCCCAGCTCCCCAGACTCTGCTCTCCAGCCCAAAGCGGGCGATGCCTTACTGGGGATTGCCGTGTGGAGCTCCGGAGTGTTGGGCCTGGTGATTACATCATGGATCTGTGGTTTGCGGAGCTTCCAACCGCGGGCGGCACTGACTTTAACATCGTGGAGCCTGGGATCCTTACCAGGGTCGCCAGCGTTGAATCTCCGCCCAGCTCGGCCTGTGGACTTCGGGAGCCGCGGTCTCCGGTAGGAAGTGGCCAATTCGGAACTCCAAGCCGCTGAGAATCTTCTCCGTTCCATTGCCAGAGCTCCGGTTATCCCGGCGAGAGAGCCTGAAACATCGGGCCGCCATTGCGGCAAACGCGGTGGGTCCAAAAGGCCCTGACCACGGGTGAACAAAGAGGAACTGGACTGAACTTTATTGCCTTCCCTCACAGTGGGATACGTTGATTCCGCTGTGCGGGGATGTTCATGTTAAATTCTATTGTGTATTGTGTTCTTTTCACTCATATGGCTGTATGGTAAATCAAATCTCACTCTACCAATTGGTGCATGTGACAATAAATGTCTCTTGAACTCTGTTGAACTCTTGAAGGGTCTCTCTCTTTTTTTGTTTATCTTGTTCCTCCAAATCATGAAATCTTCAGAGCAAGAAGAAAACTAATGAGGAACCTAAACAAAAAGTCTGCCAGGCATACTCCCTGCCAGTCGGCCAGTCTGGCAAGCAGGACATTTCAGCCGTCAGTCAAACAGGACTAACCTGTTACATAATTTTTGGGGACTCTCACATATTGTCTTATACCTATATAATTATCAGGTTTCTGTCACTGATTTGAGTAGCTGTCTGAGGATTAATATGTTGTTTGCAATGTGCAATTACCTGGATCGGAATTCTGTCACTTTTATAAATAACTGAGTGACAGGAACAATTTGGAAAGTTTTGATTAACAGATAGGTAATTTCCATGGAAACTATCATGTCCTGAGATCTAGTTATTTTACTTCGGAGTCATGTGAATGACTACGTGAAGAGCCCACCAGCCCGCATGCGCGTCATTACGTCTAACGCATGGCTTCACGACTAGCTGGCAGGCACGTCGCTCCTCCAGCGAAAAGTTTCAAATCCTGCAGGTAAGTTTTCGAACTTATTTTTCAGGTTGTCCTTTTGTTGCAGGAATCTCTTTTGCAGAGTTTCCTGCTGGACATTGAAATACGGGGCAAAACCCGGACGGACCGCGGGGAAACCGTTCACGGACCGCGGGGATGCCAGCTATGGACTGTGGAAGTGCGGGTAGCCGGTGGCCGTCGGGTTCGCTACCCGAGTCGCTGACAGCGACTCCGACTTCGGCAGCCCAAAAAGGTGGGCAACCAAACGGAGTCAGAGAGACCTGGGCTGGGACGAGCCAGGCCAGGAGTGTTCCCCTCCGACATACATGGGTACGTCCTCGGACATTTAACCCATCCTGATATGGTCCACGAAAAAGGGCCATATCAGCGCAGGTCCTCGGGGGCCTATGGCAGCGACTGTTTTCAGGGCTGCTTACAAATCTCCTCTCTGTGGAGTGCGAGGGGACAGTATGTGACTGACTCCAACCCCGGAAGTATGTCCGTGGCACATACTGCAATTCATGAGTAAGGTTCCAGAATATCCGGGGGGGGGGGGGCAGAGTTCCATTTACTAGCCTTGTGTACATCAGCTACCTCACGTCACAATATTACAGGAACAGGTGACGGAATATACCATACACCTGTAAATTAAGGTATGAGGATGCATAAGCTATCGGACTATTCCAGGTTTCAGCAATAAACACCCCTACACCTCCATTGGTAGTAAGCACTTCACTGAAGCTGGTAGCAGCTTGAAAGCTGATTCTCTGGGCAGATGTCTTCAGGCCTAGGCCCAAGCCGGCCTTCAGGGAAAAGGTGCAATCCACGCACCCCAGGAGTTCTACCCTCCAAATCAAGGACGGGAATAGAACCTACATCAGGGGCTTTTGGGCTTACCTCAAGACCACTGGTAACTATGCAGGTACGTGGGTCTGGTTCTTTCCGAAACATGGGTTGTGTGGACCAGGTATAGCGTAGTCTTTTAAAGTATGACTATATAGAGTGGGCATTTATAATAGTTGCCACTAGGTCACGTTTGTGACTATCATAACCAATACATCTGATGAGCTGCATACTCCACACAGTTACATCTGTGGTCAGGATTGAAGCCACATCTGGTGCTGTAGCCCAGGTCTCTGGCATCAGCTCTACCAGCTGTACCATTATGCTGGTATCCTCTGACTGATTATCAGTTCAGGGTTTTTGTTTTTGGTATCATAAATATACATCATCATGACAAGTTTAGTTTATGTGTTAAAAGGTGTAGTGGAATCGGACCTGCCATGGCAGGCTAGATCCCTGGCTTGGGAAGCCATGTTGAGCTGCACCTATCAGTCACCTGTGGGAGCTACACATGGTGACGTCATGGTAATTCCGCTCATTAAAAGGGACTGTGGAAGATTCTTCCCCAAGACGCCAACTTTATTCATATCAATAAAGTGATCAAATCTCTGATTTAACTGGGATGGGTGTTTTCATTCATGTAAACGTCTTTGCCATGACAAATAACTGGCAGGTTTTTTCCAGCATTTCTCCCACTCTGTCTGGCGTAGGGGGGCCAGAGGCGCTCCAGTCCTTCCCTGAATACTGCATTGCATCGGAAAGGAACAGGACTCGGAGTCACTAGCACGTGCAGCCTGTTTGATAAATGAGGATACCAACAGAGTATCGATTTGCACAGCTAGTCCTGGCGGCTGCTGAAGGGAGCAACCTGACAACCCCAACTCAGGGTAAGTTCCAAATCTTGGGACATCTATGTCAGACAAGATTGGGACTCGTCGCAGTCAAAGAATGCTCCGTCTCAAGGCATGTCAGGCAGCAGCTCCTGGTTCAGGGTTGCAAATTTCTTTCCACTCAAATGAGTGGAGTGGTGAAGATGGTGCTAAAGAAGTATGCACATATGCCTGAAGCAACGCCTGGTTCAGGGTTGCAATTCCTCCCACTCGGTTGAACATAGTGATGGAGATGGTGCTAAAATACATGCACACATGCCTGAGGCAGCTCCTGGTTCAGGTTGCATCTGGGATGGCAGGACTTTCATATGAGGAAAGACTAGATAGACTCGGCTTGTACACGTTGGAATTCAGAAGACTGAGGGGGGATCTTATAGAAACTTACAAAATTCTTAAGGGGTTAGACAGGCTAGATGCAGGAAGATTATTCCCGATGTTGGGGAAGTCCAGAACTAGGGGTCACAGTTTAAGGATAAGAGGGAAGACTTTTAGGACCGAGATGAGGAAATCATTTTTTACACAGAGAGTGGTGAATCTGTGGAATTCTCTGCCACAGAAGGTAGTTGAGGCCAGTTCATTGGCTATATTTAAGAGGGAGTTAGATGTGGCCCTTGTGGCTAAAGGGATCAGGGGGTATGGAGAGAAGGCAGGGATGGGATACTGAGGGATGATCAGCCATGATCATATCAAATGGCGGTGCAGGCTCGAAGGGCCGAATGGCCTACTCCTGCACCTATTTTCTATGTTTCTATGTTTCTATGCATGTCCTCCCATTCGGATGTATGAAGGATGAAGATGGAGCCATATATATTATGCCCATGTCACAGATGCAAACACAGGCAGTTCAAGTCATATGCCTGCAGCTGCCTTGCCTCCCACCCACAAGGCTATGGGAGATGGTGTCGCAAAGCATGCTTGGTACAGAAGCATACACAGACAATTTGGGGAATACGGATGGTAACACCTGGTTCAGGTGCAATTACTCCCACTCTAAAAGAGTGTCAAAGGTCAGTATGGATTAACTCCAAACAGGAACCCAAATATGACTATGTGCCGGGATCCCATGCTTAATGCATAATGTACGACAATCGCATGAGGGAAAGCGGTGTGCTTTGTCTCTAAAATTGCTGCTCCGTCAGGGACGGACGAGCCACTACAAGAGAAGTTGGCCAGCAGCATCAGCTATCTAATGGAAATGACAAACATGATGGACAGAGTCTGCGAATGAAATTTCGCTGAAACTCCAGCAAAGGTAAGGGACCTGGAGTTAGAGACGCTGGTAAGTAGGTCTCGTTATTTACCTCCATGAACTCCGGAAAGGTAATATTGATTTGTTCGCAGCTCAACTCAATCACCAGTTACCAAAGTATGTAGATCCAGGGGCAGTCGCGGTAGATGCATTCTCGCTACACTAGGGAGGAATGTCTTTTATACATTCCCTCCATTTTTGCCTCATCAGTCGGTGCTTGCTAAAGATCCAGCAAGACTCCGCCTCAGGCATTTTGGTAATGCCTGACTGGCTTACACAGCCATGATTCCCACTCATATTGGGAATAATAACAGAGCCTTTTTATGGCTGTTTCCAAACGCAGAAATCTGCTGGTCACCCCGTGACTGGGGAGGACCATCCACTGCATGATTGAATCAAATCTTTGATTCAGAGTCTGAGAAGACCTTACCTAGGGCTCGGACTGTCTGGTCGTACGGTAGTCATGATCACTGAGGCCTGGAAAGATAGTACCAAGAAGTAGTGCATCCCCTATATCAATAAGTGGGAAGTGTTCTGTTTACAGTCCAACATACATATGACACGACAAGTATAACGGATGTTTTGCAATTCCTCTCTAAACTAATTTTTACGAGGGATAGAGTTATAGTGCCATAATTTGTGCCAGTAGTGCCTTGTCATCATATTTGTTGCTGGGATCGGGACATCACTCTGTCGGATCTCACCCACTGATAGCTAGATTTATGAAGCATATCTTCAACTCAAAACCTCCCAGGCCCAGGGACTCAGAGATATGGGATGTTGACATTGTGCTGTCGCTGCTTTGCCGGTGGGCTCCAACTACATCCCTGTCCTTGGTCAAACTCACTTACAAAGTGGTTATGCTCATGGCGCTGGTTTCAGCGCAACGGATCCAGTCGTTGCATAAGCTGCGACTGGACAAGATGGTTACATCTGTAGGCAAAATAACATTTTATGTTTATGACATAGTCAAGCAGAGCAGACCAGGGGCATCAGGTTTCAAACTATAGGTTTGGCATACCCTATGGACCTTCGGTTGTGTGTGGTCACACACCTACAACAGTATGTTAAGGGCAGCAAGAGCCTTAGAGGCTCTGAACTAGCTATGTTTGTTAGTTACATAAAAACCTCATAAAAATGTATCAGTACAGACCATCTCCAGGTGGTTAAAACGGGTCTGGCTTGTGCAGGAGTGTACATTGACAATCTCAAATCTCACTCCACCAGGGCTGCAACAACATCAGCAGAAAGGGTTATGGACATTCCGCTGGACCACATCCTAGCGGCTGCAGAATGGTCAAATGAACAAACCTTTCCAAACATTCCATAACAAACCCATTGCCAGACTGGGGGTATTTGCCAACTCTATTTTAGGGTCTGTTTTATAGTTTCCTCCTGGATGAAAGGGGTTACTATTATTATTATTATTTGTACATTTAAAAGCATCAGCATGTTTTAAATCTATGTCATGTCTGAATGCTTTTTTAATGTTCACTCATCTGTGGTCAACTGATGCAGTTGTGTTGTGTGGACTCGTGTTCACAGCATGAAATCACAGAGCTTTGAAATCTTCACGTAGTCACTCACGTGACTCCGAAGTAAAATAGTAAGATTAAACGAGAACTTACCAATTTTATGAGGAGTTACGATGAGGGATTACGTGCCCTCCGCTCCCAACCCTCTCTCATAAAGGTCAGCTGGTAGTTCTAGTTTCTCGAATCTTCCTATATTCAGTTCAACAACTGTTATCTGTGATTTCACACTGCTGCTTTGAAGGTTGACACGCATGCGGGCTGGCGGGCTCTTCACGTAATCCCTCATCGTAACTCCTCATAAAATAAAGATCAAACTTCAAACTGGTAAGTTCTCGTTTCATTTTACTATTTTAAATGACATTTTTCCATTACTTTTTTTCTACTTTTACATATGTTTAATCTAGTATGTTTTTTTTCTCTTCATTTGATTTTTTTTCTACTTTTACCAGTATGTTTAAATCAGTGGGGTTTTTTTCTCTTCTTTTGATTTTCCTGCAGTGCTGTTTAAGCCATTTTAGTTCATAATTAAGAACAAAGTTGTACTTATAGATATTGTTTCCATTCACATGATTCTAAATCATGGGTAGTATTGGCTTTTTGTGTAACACTAACCTAAATTACTGAGACCATTATAAATATTGATCTGTGAACTGGTCATCTTAAGGCTATTGGCTGCGCAGTCAGAAAAGTGATGGGTGTTCACCCAGCAGAGCAGTGAGCACAAGCAGGTGGTGCAGGTGTCCTCTGTCACCATTCCCTTCCCAAAAGATTAAATAATATTGGGCACTTCTGGGAGTTGGCCTTCCACGGGAAAGAACCAACAGCCTGGTTAGTGACACTTTGGCTGGTTGTACTGCAGAGAAGTGCCGTAAAAGTCGGCGATCTGTAGTGGATTTGATTGTAATGTGAGGAGTTTCTGTGGCTGCAAATGAGATTTTTAAAGGGTGTTTTACCTCCCTTTGGCTATTTACCCTTGGACCTTGCCTTCCAGGTCTGAGGATGAACAGCTAGACGTCATGATCCACATTGGTGCTCATTATGTCAGGGTGAAAAATACATGAGTTTCTGCAACACAAATTTAGACGGCTATGCAATAGATTAAAGAGCAGAACCTTGATGGTTCTAATTTCTGGATTACTGTTCAGTTCCACATTCCACATGTAGGAATAAGAGAATTGGTCATATGAAGACAATGAGCTGTGGTGTGGTGACTACAGGGACTGGTGCTGGGAACTTTGTTTTAAGCTTGCGGAAGACACAAACTTGGCGAGGTTGTGGATTGCAAGGAATATTGACTATTTCTCCAGCAAGATATAGGTCAGATAGAAAGTTGGACTGCACATTGATAGATGGGATTTAATCCTGACATGTGCAAGGTGATGGGAAGTGAAAGGGAGATAGGGCATATCCAGTAAATGATAGGGTACAAACAAAATATAATTGAACAGAGTGGGTTCAAGTTCACTGCTCCAGTAAAATAGCAATACGGGTAAAAATGTGGTGAAGAGGACACGTGGCATGCTTGCCTTTGTAGGTAGGACAGAATTTAAAAGTTGGGAGGTCATGTTGTAACTTTACAAAACACTGGTTAGATTGCACATGGAATATAATGTGCAGTTCAGATCGACATGCAACAGGAAGGATATGATTGTGCTGGGGAAAATGTAGAGCAGATTCACCAGGATGGTGCCTGTATTGGAAGACTTTTACTAATGGCAGGGGTTCCCAACCTTTTTCATCCCATTTACCCCTGGCAACTTTTCTAAAATTAAATTTACCCTCACCCTGGTTTGTTCAGTAATTTGAGTTCACACTTCTGCCATAATAAACCAACCGACAGGGGAAATTTTAAAATAGTGTTTTTAACATTATTATTTTGTTCAAATAACAACAATAATAGCACTTAACAATGTAAGTAAGTAAGTAAGTTTATTGGCCAAGTATTCACATACAAGGAATTTGCCTTGGTGCTCCGCCCACAAGTAACAACATGACATACAGTGACAGTTACGAATGACTCAGAAAACACTAAACATTAATAATAATAAAACATTAATGCTAAAACACCATTGATCAAGCATGTGAACCAACAAAATACCAGATCAAAGGGAGGCTACAGATATTTGGCTGTTAACTAGAGCAACTACTCGTGGATAAAAACTGTTTTTATGTCTGGCTGTGGCAGCTTTGACAATCCGGAGTCGCCTTCCAGAAATTTGTCAGCACCTGGTTGCTTTAAAAATCAACTTCAATGTTTATTTTGATGGTACAATGTTTGATAATGTTACCTCTTGGAGAACCCATCCGTTTCAGACCTAATTGGAAGACATTAATGATGATGACGTGTAAAGATTAATTGATTCATCTTTAATCTTCAACAACTCTTCGTGACAAATTAACTCTTGCAATGGAGACTTCTCGAAGTTTTGGAGTGGATTAACTGAAGGATTTCCTTTGTTGACTAAAGCCCCTGTCCCACTTGGGCGACCTCCACCGCAACCTCTGGCGAGTTTGCCCGCGACCCATAGTCGCAGCAAGGTCGCCACGAGGTCGTAGGAGGTCTTCGTCACTCACCTTCATGGTCGAGAGTGGTCTCCGCGTAGTCGAGGCTTCAGCTAGGTATTTAAAAAAAAGTTTAAAATTGACCGTGATTAAAAATAGGTCGCCGTGGGAAAAATCTATATTTTTTTAGACGGTCTAGTCTTAGCCGGTCGTATTAGGTCATGATGCCAGTCGTGGTTAGTCGTAGGTGGTCGAAGGTAGTCGAAGGTAATAGCTCCGGGGTGAAAAAAAGGGCAGTAGGAAAAAAAGGTGATTTAAACAGCAGAACGTCACCTCTTTCACTCCAAGGCATGTTCATTCAATACTGGAGAGTTTTTTGGAGAGGAGACTTGTGTTTTAGAGATGGCACCAAAAAGGCAGCAGCACAGGGGGAGGGCACAACCCTAAAAAAAAACTGCCATGCAGGTGTTGCCCACCCAGGAGGAGGAGTGGCAGGAGGTGATGCCACAGGAGGGGATAGTGCAGGAGGAGGTAGCCCTGCATGAGAGACCCCTGGAGGAGGAGACCAGGGTGGTAGTATATGACCCCACCACCACCCCGTCCTTCACTGCCTCATTTGAAGTGTGTGACACAGCATCAGAGGCAGATGCCCCATTGGTGGTGAGGGAGGGCTGGAGGAAGGTTATGCCCTACACCTTCACCAGGCAGCAGGAGTGGGACCTTGAGGAATGGTTCCAGCAGAATGCCATCCTGTACGAAAAGGAAAATGAGGGGTACAGGGACAGGGACAAGAATGGCATGCTTGCCATCCACTGCCCCACATGTGTGCTTAAAGTTCCATCTTTTGTCAAAGCCCAGCACCACTCTCTTCCAGTCATCTGGTGTACTGGGACAGTCCATCACATCATCTCCATTCACCCATTGAGACCTCTTCTTGTGCTTCCTCTTCACCCTTGCTCTTCCCCTTCTGCCTTTCTTAAAAGGCAGCTGAAGCAAAAGGGCTACTGCAAGCAGCAGTAGTTGTATTTTTACTAACATCCTCCAAATTAGTTCCTTCCTTGCTTGCATGGTTCAGAATGATTTTAAGAAAAAACCTGGGAGGCAATTTTTAGTGAGAAAAAAATGCAGACATGACATCATTTTATCAGGTGATCATTTGAGCTGTAGACACTCGTCACTGGTCATTGTTGGTTTTCGGTGTGGTCCTCTAGGGTGGAAGGGGATCATGCTCATTCATGGACCAATTTGCCAGAGACCATCCTTGAGTAAAACGTACATGGTCGAAGCTAGTCTTCAACATAGTCGAAGGAGGTCAAAGGAGGTATTCTTCATAGTCAAGGGAGGTCTTCAACATAGTCATAGGAGGTCATACACATAGTCGTGGAAGGTCGTAGGAGGTCGTAGGTCACCGCGACCTTGATTTTTAAAAAGTCGCTTAAGGTCACCGGAGGTCGCGGTTGAGGTCTCCTAAGTGGGACAGGCCCTTACGCAAGCTTTCAAAATCATTGCACCATTTGCAACTACTTATCTGTGTAAGGCAGGATTCTTGATATTGGTGGCCATCAAAATGAAGAACCGATCTCGATTAGTTCCCAAAGACGACATGAGACTTGTTCTTTCAACAAGTGCTCCAAGAATCTCCAAAATCGTGGGTGATAAACAAGAACAAAAGTCTCATTGATTGATGTGTTCTCATTGACTGACTGTGTTTGATTCTGGTATACCGGTATCAGCTCATCATTAGTTGTTCATAAATAAGTGAAATAACATGAGTTTTACTGCAGGTTTGAAAATCAGAAACATAACCCTGGTACCCCCTCCCCCCCCCCGTCCCCAACCAACACAGCCAGACCCCAGTCTACAAAGACCCCTGCACCCTCTCCTTGCCATTCACCACCACACCTACTTAAGGCAAGACTCCAGTATGAAAAGACTGGACCATTCCCCACCCTAACCAACACTTCACACCCAATCACCCACACCCTCTTTGCTGCACAACATCACTTATCCAATATCAACAATAAAAATAGAGGAGGTGGAGAGGCTTTTCAGAGGACAAAAAAAGCTGGAAATCTCCAGGACCTGACAATGTTTCCCCCTCTACTCTTAAGCTCTGTGCCAAACAGCTGGCACCAGTATATACAGACATTTTTAACCAGTCCCTGCAAACATGTACTGTCCCTGCCTGCTTCAAAGTCTCCACTATTGTCCCTGTACCCAAAAAGGCAAGGATTACTTGTCTTAATGACTACAGGCCTGTCGCACTGACCTCTGTAGTCATGAAGACACTCGAAAGGCTTGTGCTGGCCAAGCTGAAAAATATCACAAACTCCCTGCTGGACCCTCTGCAGTTAGCATATTGGGCCAATAGATCTGTGGATGATGCAGTCAACCTGGGCCTGCACTTCATCCTACAGCACCTGGACCGCCAGGGGACCTATGCGAGGATGCGAGAATTTTAGCTCTGCATTCAACACCATTGTGCCAGAGCTACTACACTTCAAACATTCCGAGTTGACTGTGCCTGAACCCTTCTGACAGACAGGAAGCAGCATGTGAGGCTGGGAAAGCACATCTCGGACCCACAAACGCTCAGCATAGGAGCACCGCAAGGCTGCGTACTCTCTCCTCTCCTCTCAAGTTTGCGGATGACACAACCCTGATTGGACCGATCCAGGATGTCGATGAAGGACACAGTGGGGAGAAACAATGTGTGGTGCGCTTTCTTTCACAAGTGTTGTAAACCCAGACCTGGCACTGATCTTGGCAGGAGCCCCATCTGTGCATAGCGAGCCCACATCATTCCATGAAAGATTATTCCGTTGAAGGAAATTATCCATTTTGTCCAGAATATCCACCACTTTTGTTGTCCCCTCCAAATCTTCACACATCCTTCAACTGACCAGCAGGCATGTAACGACCAATGACCAGCAATTGAGCACAGTTCGACACGTCAGTTGACTCATCCAACTGGAGACTGATTCTTGCCGGACTAGCCCAAATTTCATCCACAATCTGATTAGAATGTCCTGTGACATCTCACCAATACAAGACCGTATCCTGTTGTTCGCTAATTAAATTTTCTGAACTTTCATCCTTGCTTCTTTTCCACAAGCAAGTTCAGCTATATCCATGGCACATGGTTTCACAAGTTCTTCCCCAATTGTATGAGGGTTCTTTTCTTTCGCTGTCCTGAGAGTGACACGATAAGATGCTTCCAAAACATTGTTTTCGGTCGCTAATCCTAGACTGGGCAATGTTCCAGCTAAGCGAAATCGAGCATGTTTGTCTAGCAAAGATTTCCGGTCGTCATCTGCGTGTGTTGGATGGCTAGAAGTAAAGTGAGTTTTCAGAATAGAAGGCTTCAGAGATCCATTACCCAGCACTTTGGAACAAAAAATACATTGTGGTTTCTGAACGCCATCTGCAATAATGAAATCAAAGCCAAAGTCCACGTATGACTCAAGATAAATTCTCTTCTTGTTCAACATTATGGATTGCACGATAATCTGCGGGAAAAAATGGAATGTGAGTTATAACGTTTTTCACAAGAATGACAACATTCAACTTTCGAGAGTCAGACAGGAGAAAAGGAGTGAAATGCAATCACAGAGATGCCGTAACAATGGTAACTGCTCAGGTGCTGGGCACGGAGGTGAAACACATTGTCACGGAGAAATGTAACAATGAAGGTGAGCTCGATGTGGAAGCAACACTTCTACCTCTAATCTAAATAAATATTTCTAATCAGGACACAAGACAGCACACACGCCTGCCGCAGACGAATAGAGAAAATAACGTATCGGTATGTCTTAACAACGAAATACACCGAAATGCATCGAAATATACCGAAATACTCAAAAATACAGAGGGCATGGGGTAGGTAGGCTATTATAGAACATGTTAATCAGTTAAATAAATATACGAGAGATAGATATAATTTTTGCATATGGATAACTTGTTCTATATTTCGTTTTTCCTAGAGTTATTCTCTTCTGAATTAGACTACTACATTGGCTACACGATAATTAAGAAGTATAAAATAGAGATCGTTAAGTCCAAAGTGGTAGAAAGAAAAAAAATAGTTTTTTTTCACAAAATAGGCCTACTTCAAATTTTCTTCTCAACTTCAGATTTTTTTGGAATTATAATTGCAAAAAAAAGGCCTCTCTCCAAGCTCAATGCAGATAACCATAATCAACCTGAAGAAGGGTTCCGACCCAAAACATCGCCTATCCACTTTCTCTAGAGATGCTGCCTGACCCGTGAAGTCACTCCTGCACTTTGTGTCTTTTTTGTAAATCAGCATCTGCAGTTCCTTGTTTCTGCACTCATAAGTATGAAGTATTGCATTTATGGAAGTCAAACTAGGGAAGGACTTTCACAGTGCATAGGAGGACATTGGGGAGTGTTGTAGAGTAGAGGGATCTAGGAGTACAGATGCATAGTTGCCTGAAGGTAGTTTCAAAGATAGATAGCGTGGTAAAAAGATAGATAGGGTGGCCTGTTGTTACATTGGTCTTCATCAGTCAGAACATGGAGTATAGAAGATGGGACGTTATTGTACAGTTGGACAAGACATTGATAAGTCTGCATTTGGAGTACTGGTCCACCACTGTTTTTCTGCCATTGGGCATTGAGTATAAGAGTCTGGAAGTCATGATCTATAAGACTCTATAAGACTCTGGTTAGGCTGCATTTGGAGTATTGCATGCAGTTCTGGTCACCCCATTACAGGGAGGGTGTGCAGGGAGTGTGCAGAGGAGATTTACCAGGTATTTAGAGGGTTTCAACTACAAGGAGAGATTGGATAAACTTTGATTGTTTTCTCTGGAGCGTCGGAAGATGAGGGAAGACTTGATAGAAGTATATAAAATTATGAGAGGCATAGATAGGGTAGACAGTTGGACCCTTTATCCCAGGGTGGAAATGTTCAACACTAGAGCTGAGACGGGAAAAGTTTAATAGAGATGTGCGGGGTAACATTTTTTTACACCGAGCGTGGTGTGAGGCTGGAACGCTTTGCCAGGGGTGTTGGTGGAGGCATATACGAGGTGTTTAAGAGGCTTTTATATAAGCATATGGTAGTGCAAGGAACAGATGAAATTGGTTTAATTTGGCATCATGTTCGGCACAAACATTGTGGGCCGAAGGGCCCATTCCTGTGCTGTACTGTTCTATGTTCAATGTAAGACACAATATATCATCCTCCACAACCCTGCTTTCCCCACTCTCCATGGTCCCTCCTCTCTCCCTGGTCCTACCTCCGAGGTACTACTCCCTCTGTTTAATCTCCCTCCATCAGTGCATGCTAATTTGTCCACGCTACCCCCACCATTCATGTTCCCCAATTTGTCCATGCTAGCTCATTAACCTGTGCAACACCTGTTCCATTCTCCCCAATCTGTCCACATTCCCCCTTCTGAGTTTGCATTCACCTAAGCATCCCAACATCCATGCTCCGTGTCCTCTTTGTTTTCCCTTGTATTCTTTTGATACTTTGCTGTAATTGGTGTCATCCTCCTTCCCATGTCCCTGTCTCCTCTATCCATAGCCTTCTGATTTCCATGCTCTCTTAGGTTCTTATTCCTCGCTCCAAGCTCATGTTGTCCTTTCTCTCCGTTCATTCAATGTTCCCTCATTTATGTTTTCTCCTCTATCTCAAGGCATCTGCTGTCTGGCGGTGGTTAATGGTGGACTTTAGGAGGAGAGGAACTGCCCTGTCGCCCTGTCTCCATCAATGGTGTGGTTGTGCAGTTTACCAGGGAGGACAAATACCTTGGCGTGTACCTGGACAGTAAACTGGACTGGTCCAGGAATGATGAGGCCCTGTACAAGAAGGGGCAGAGCCGCCTGTACTTTTTCATTCAACATCTGCAGAAAGATGCTGCAGATATTCTACCAATTGGTGATAACCAGTGCCATCTTCTTCGCTGTCATGTGCTGGGGCAGCAGGGCGAAGGCTGCAGATGCCAATAGAATTATCAAACTCATCAGGAAGGCTGGCTCCATCCTGGAGGCGTGGTCTTGGAGGGAAGGATGCTCCTCAAAATGCGGAGCGTCTTGGACAACACAGCTCACCCTCTCCATGAAACATGGCTCAACCTGACAGACTGGTTCCACCAAGATGCCGGACTGAATGCCACAGTAGATCCTTCTTCATTGTGGCTATCAAACTGTACAACTCCCCCCCCCCCATCTGTCATGAGTAGACTGAGACTAACACCCTCCCCCTCCCCTTCCTCCTCCCCTTCCCCCTCCCCCTCCCCAATCTTTGCACTTCCCTAATCCTTTCCACGTCACTTTAATTTCATGTTTCATGTATTTTGTGTTTTTGTGTTTTTATGACGGCAGATCAATTTCCCTCCCGGGATAAATAAAGTTATTTTGTATCATATTGTATCTAATGTCGCTTGTTTGACCCCCCCGCCCCAAATGGATGCCTAACCCTACACCAACATTTGTATGACCCCACTTCTCCCTGTGCTTCATTGTTTGTCTTTTCTTATCTTTGCTTTCCTGTGGCACTAGAGGAAAGTGGATTTCTATAGTGTAAGACAGGAGCTGGGAGGGATAGATTGGAAGCAGCTGCTGGGTAGGGGAGGGGTGTTGGGGACAACATCTTCTTCTTCTTGCGTATGGCGTGCACAGCCTAAAGCTGTAGGACAACTTGTTCTATTTGAACTTATTTGATTGTGCACGCCAGGTTGATTGCATTCGTTCAAACAGAGCGGACCACGTGAAGGTTGCAATCTCCCACCCCGGACAACATCTGATAAGTGGGAGACATTTAGAAGCAAGATAGTAAGAGTTCAGAGTCACCATATTCCTCTAATGGTAGGAGGCAAACATGATAAGTTTCAGCAGCCCTGATTTATGAACTACATTGATCAGGGATGCTAGATGAAGCAAGGGACTAGATTGTCGTGTTCCTGAGGAATACTTTTACATCTTAGTTAGCTATAGGTGAGGTGTCAGGAGGGTAGATAATGTTGTCCCCTTATTAAAATTTGGCAGTAGGCATAGCCCAGCAAACTACAGGCCAGTGAGCCTTGCATGAGTTGTAGGGAAGATGTTGAAGAAGATTCTGAGGGACAGGATTTAGAAAGGCAAGGGCTGATTAGGAGGTCAGCACTGTTTTGTTTTTCTGAGAAGGTAATTAAAAATATTGATGATGTTACCTATAATCAGGCTTGTACATGGTCCCACATGGGACATCATATTGGTGTTGTAAAACATATTGGTTGGACACTATTTTGGGTATTGTGCAAGAAAACTAATATTGTGAAAAGGACAAGCCTAAAGGCATTGAGCCTTAACCCACTTGCACATGACATTTGCAATAAGATAAGTGTATTAACTATTCAAATAGATATAAATAGTTATGATGTTTTTGCTATTTCAGATATGGCTGCAAGGTGTCCAAGAATGTGAACTGGACATTCAGAGTGTTCAATATTTAGGAATGATAAGCAAAGAGGGAAAGGATGTGGGATGGTGTTGTTACTGAAGAATGGGATGGTGAGGAGGGTTTAGAAAATCATGATGGGATCTACATGGGGAGAACAGAGAAACTCCAAGGGCAGAATGGAAAGATTCAGCGTGGAGATTTACGAGGATGGAACTTGTGGAATAGACAAAAGAGAGCCAAGCAGATGATGCATTTGGACTATCAGGGGGCTTTTAATAAGGTCCCACATAAGAAGATAGCATGCAGAATTAAAGCACATTTAAATATGGGTAATATACTGGCATGGATTGGGGAATAGTGGACATATTAGAAACAGAGAATAGGAATAAAACACGTCTCTTTCCAGATAGTAAATAATGTTTGCTTGAGTTCCACACTGATCAACATTCCGATCCCGGCTCTTCACAGTGGATATCAATAATTTGGATGATAAATGTAAATGTAACAATTCCAAGTTTGCAGATGATACAAAACTGGGAGGGAGAATGAGCTCTGTGGAGGATGCACAGAGGGTCTATTGTGATTTAAACAAGTTACATGACTGTAACAGTATAACGTGAATAGATGTGTAATTATCCACCTTCCAAAAACAGAAAGGCATATTCTAATCTAAGTAGTGATAAGTTGAGAAAAGGGTACCAATTGCTGTAAGCAATTAGGAATAGAAATGGTATTTGGCCTTGAGGATCTGAATACAGGAACAAGTAAGCCTTGTTGTACATGTACAGGGACCACTTATGGAGTTTGGTGTGTAATTTTGTTTTTCTTGTTTGAGGAAGAAAATTCTTGCCATGGAGGGAGAGCAATGAAAATTTACTTGGCTAATTTCTGGAAGAATGGGCACGTTAAGTCTACAGTATATTCACAGGAGTTTGGATGAATGACAGGGGATTTCATGGAAACCCATTAAATTACATTAGTTTATTGCCATAAATACGAGGGTGCAATGAAATTCCTTATTCACATGAAGGTCACAGAGTAGACAGTATGCATGCAGTAATGGTAAATACACCAACAAGTACAAGCCAGCAGGCTGGTGCAAAATAGCATTAAAGTATAAGAAGAGAATAATTGAAGGTGATAGAATTAAGAGTATGATAATCTGATGTAAATGGAGACAGTGGGCTGGGCAATAGGATTCACTAGACAACTGGTTGAGACTGGATAATACCACTCCCAACATCTTGCAGCAAACTAAAAGCATACCACATAGCAACCAGTAGTCAGACACCAGGGTGGGAACATATCATTGTACCTACATGGTAAAAGCAGAACTGAACACAGCTTATGTAACACACAACATGCTAGAGCATAGTGCGGCCAAAACAACTTGCATCATCCTATGAACTCACAGTGCAGATATGGTAGAGATAACCGGTAGGGTTGAGGGGAGTAGATAAAGAAGAGTGTAAAAGTAATGTCAGCCTTAGTTTAGAGAGTACTTCCCCAAAGATAGTTGTCTCCCAAGTTGTCCAACTTGTAATATGGAGAGTTTGTTCTGAAGGTGAACCTTTAGACTCCATGTGAATTCTTTCTGTCTACAAATTGGTGCAGTGAGGAAGGCCCACAAAGGACAGTGGATTACGAAGCATTGCTGCCCTGTGTGTCCAAGAAGGCAACAACTGGGGATCAAAACAAGAACCTGACCGGCTAGCGAAGAAGGGGCCAGGAAACTGGAAGGAACAAACAGGTGCGCAGCAAGCTGTAACCAGCACAGAGCAGTAAGCCTGCACTTATTCGTATCCATGGAGAATTGTCAGGCCGGAAAGGGGTTTTAGAACCTGTACATCTGCAGACATAGATTAACCCATGCAGGGATGTCAGAAATCCAGTGATAACCTCGGAAAGGGATCTCTGCAGATGGCTGTGATAAGATCGTGCATCTTAAAATGTTCTGAGGCCCCTGGAAGAGATATTTGTATCATCAATAGTCACACAGGTTACCAGAAGCCCCAAGATAAGCCAAAGATGTACTGTGATTTACAGCACCAAATAAAAGAGTACCTGGTTTGGTAAGGAGAATGTCGAAGTGAGTAAGAGACAGGAAGCCGCTAAGCCGGCCCTTGCTTGTCCCCTGTGGACCGGAGAACAGGAGAGAGGATGGAGGTAGCCAGTGACAGAGGGCACAGTAGCAAGGCCGGTAAGACTGTGAACCGGGGTCTTAGCTTCTGCGCCATCAAGGTTAGCTGCAGGATGCACCCCAGGGGGCACAAAGTCTGAAGGTGGCTGGAGAGGATAGTTCGCTGGACGATCCAGACCGAGGTGATGGCTGGAGGCCCTGCAGCAGCCTGGGTCTCGCCTGGATCGGGAGTCAGAAGACTGAGGGACTGGACTTTGAAAATGGTATCCATACCTGTCGGCTCTTGTATGCGGTCTCAATGGACTAATCAGGGATTTTGCTTGGGTATGGCAATACCTTCCTAAACTGTATACGAACCAAAAATCTCACTGTTCATCTGTATATCTGGTTAAAATTCTGTAGAACCATTAAACCATTGAACAGCTAGAAATAACAGAGAAAAAGGAACATTCTTGAATGAGGGTGCTCCGATGCTGCCCTCTTTTCAAGAGAAGGTAATGATCCAGAAAGTTGAGGGAAAGATCTTGATCTCCGCTGGAATGGACCCAATGAAATGTTATTTGTAACTTCAACATGTTCCCGATGTTGGGGAAGTCCAGAACCAGGGGCCACAGTTTAAGAATAAGGAGTAAGCCATTTAGAACGGAGACGAGGAAACACTTTTTCTCACAGAGAGTGGTGAGTCTGTGGAATTCTCTGCCTCAGGTTCTCTGGATGCTTTCAAGAGAGAGCTAGATAGCCCTCTTAAAAATAGCAGTCAGGGGATATGGGGAGAAGGCAGGAACGGGGTACTGATTGTGGATGATCAGTCTTGATCACATTGAATGGCGGTGCTGGCTCGAAGGGCCAAATGGCCTGCTCCTGCACCTATTGTCTATTGTCTATTGTCTAACATGTGTTTGTTTAAAGGAACCAGCTGCAGTGAGATAGAGACATTGGTTGCAGATTAAAGCCTATGAAACTAAACCCTTCACTGTGCCCGTTTCTAACAGGATGGACCACTCCAAAGTGAACCAACTTAGACCAAGCCATGGCCCACCTACATCTAGGAACCAATGTGATAGAGTAGATAGCATTGTGGGTCTGAATTTTACTGACACCCCAAATGACTGGAGAATGGTAGGAGGTAGTATCTTACAGAAGTGGAAAAACTATAATAATTTGTCAGTCAAGGCCCACAGTATACCGAGGGATCCAGTATAACAGAATTCATTATGCAAAACTGTACACATGATCATGTAAACTATAAACCAAGTCCATCCGGTCCAGGTGACTTGTCCACTGTCAGACCTTTCAGCTTCCCAAGCACCTTCTCCTTAGTAGTAGCCATTCCACTAACTTCCACCCCCTGACTCTCTTGAATTTAAGATCCACATGGTAGGCTACTCTGGAACGTTAGATCGCATGGGATGCAGGGAAAGCTAGCTGAGTGGATAGAAAATTGGCTTCATGGAAGGAAGCAGAGGGTGATGGTAAAAGGTTGTTTTTCGGACTGGAGGTCTGTGACTAGTGGTGTGTCTCAGGGATTAGTGTTGGGCCCATTGCTGTTTGTGGTTTATATCAATGATTTGGATGAGAATATACAAGACATGATTAGTAAGGTTGTAGATGACACTAAAGTGGGTGGTATTGTAGATAGCGAAGATGGTTATCAAAAAGTACAGCAAGATCTGGATAGGTTGGGAAAGAGGGCTGAGGAATGGTTAATGGAGTTTAATACAGTTGTATCTGAGGTGTTGTACCTTGGGAAGCCAAACCAGGCCAGGACCTTCACTGTAAATGACAGGGCTCTAGGGAGTGTTGTAGAGCAGAGGGATTTGGGAGTTGCAGGTACATTGTTCCTTGAAATTGATATCAGAATGGGTGGTCAAGAAGGCTTTCTCACAATGACCTTCATCAGTCAGGTTGTTGACTATAGAAGTTGGGATATTATGTTACAGTTGTACAAAGTAGTGGTAAGGCCATATTTGGAGTATTTTGTTCAGTTTTGGTCACTCAGCTCTTGGAAAGCTACAAAGCTGGAGAGCGTGCAGAGATTTATGAGGATGTTGCCAGAACATGAGGGCCTGAGCTATAGGGAGCAGTTGGGCTGACCAGGACTTTATTCCTTGGAGCACAGGAGGATGAAGGTTGATTTTATAGAGATGTATAAGATCTTGACGGGATTAAATAGGGTGAATGCACTGAGTCTTTTAATCGAAATAGGAGAATCAAGAAACAGAGGACATAGGTTTAAGGTGAGGGGCGAAAGATTTAATAGATGCCTGAGGGACACATTTTTCACATAGAGGGTGGTTGGTGTATGGAAGGAGCTGCCAGAGGTGCTAGTTGAGGCGGGTACTATAACAACACTTAAAAGATATTTGGCCAGGTACAAGGATAGAAAAGGTTTAAGGGCCTGTCCTACTTACGCGTCCTTTACAGGTGACTGCCGGCACCCGTGATAGGTCGCTGCAATTTTCAACATGTTGAAAATTCAGCGGCGACCAGAAAGACCCTACTACTTTTTGGAGACCTCGCACAACCATAGGAGACCTCTCACGACCATGCAGGCGTCCCCTGGCGACATGTCGCGGGTGACCTCTCATGACCATAGGAGACCTCTCACAGCCTGCATGGTCGTGACAGGTCTCCTAAGGTCGTGAGAGGCCTCCAAAAAGTCGTAGCGTCTTTCTGGTCACCGCTGAATTTTCAACGCTGAAAATGTTGGCGACCTATCACGGGTGCCGGCAGTCGCCTGTAAAGGTCACATAAGTGGGACAGGCCCTTTAGAGAGATATCAGCCAAATGCAGGAAGGTAGGACCAGTATTGATGGGACAACTTGGGCATGGGCAAGTTGGACTGAAGGGCCTATTCCACGTTATATGATTCTATGATTCCCTATGACTCTATGAGAAGAGCCTCATTGTATAAACATTTTTATTCAAGATATTCAAGATATTGAGGGAGGATAATATGCAAGAGCGTTCCCCCAGGGCGTATAAGGAATATTTTATCCTTGTCCCTGCCAACAATTGGCTACCAGAGAACTAAATTTTGACATCTTATTGCCAGGATTTCCATAGTCCAATAGGTCAGTCACACATTTTGCATAGAAAGATATGTGTACCATCCAAGGTTATGCAAACCTAAGAGTAGTAGGAGATTGGACAACATGGGAATAAGGAAGAAATGATGAAGGAGGAAATTTAATAAGGAGGCACAGCAAATTAATTCATGTAAATACATGGCGTTGAATTTATGCCACTTTTTTCGGCTTCAGAAACTTCCTTGGCTCTTTTGAAGTTGTGTGACTATTGTAATGTGAATAGTGTGAAATCTAATTAGCACATAACTAAATCACTCACACTGTGGTATAATGGCCACAAAATGAGTTTAAGTTAAGTCAGGTCAAGTCACTTTTATTTCTATAGCACATTTAAAAAACAACTCTCGTTGACCAAAGTGCTTTACATTGGTGAAGGTACTAACGTTATACAACATTGGTTCATAGATTAAGTACATACATAAATACATACATATAGCCCTCCCTCAGAGGACGTCAAGAAAGGCTTGAGAGTAAAGATGAGCTTTAAGTCTCGACATTAAAGAGTCGATGGAGGGGGCAGTTCTGATGGGAAGAGGGATGCTGTTCCACAGTCTAGGTGATTTTAATCAAAGAATAAATATTAGCCAGAAAATTAGGTATATGTGCCTCAAATTATATCCATGGGAAAGAAAATTCCTCTGTCATCATATGATGACAGAGGGATTTTATGCTTAATATTGAGTGTGAAAAGCAGCAGGAGATAGACATAAAAAGCTGGAATCACTCAGCGGGTCAGACACCATCTCAGGAGAAAAGAAATAGATGAAGTTTCGGGTCGAGACCCTGCTTCAGACTGAGGGTCGGGGAAAGGGGAAACGAGAGATATAGATGAGACTAGACCCAGTGCAGACCCGTTGGGTCTGTTTCCCCAACGCGCGTTTGCGGGGGGGGGGGGCTGCGGCGTCACACTAACCACCCGTTGGGTCTGTTCCTCCAAAGCACAGTTGCGGGGTGGGAATCTGGCACCCACAAACACACACACTCATCACACCCCTTGATATTATCTTAATTTTAGTAATTGGCTTCTTTTATCCCATCTCCACCCTATCCACTGACGAATAGCCCTCGCCTCTCAGGTGCGTCTAGAGGGGGGTGGGGGGGCAGAGAGAGAACATTTAATGTTTGAAAAAAAAATTTGGGGAGGAGGAGGGTGGAGAGGAAGGGGGGAGAGGAAGGGTGGGAGAGGAGGGGGGAGATGAGGGGGAGAGAGGAGGGGGTGAGAGGAGGGGGTGGAGAGAGGAAGGAGAGGATGGGGGAGAGAGGTGAAGGGGGGGTTGGAGCGGGCGTGCATGAGTTGAGCCGCAGGCTGTGAAGAGAGAAGGGCAGGGAGAGAGAGAGAGGGGAGAGACAGAGAGACTGGTACACCAAAAAAAGCTTGAGAAATTCAGCGGGTGAAGCAGCATCTATGGAGCGAAGGAAATAGGCAATACTTTGTGACGAAACCCATCTTCAAACGTTGCCTATTTCCTTCAATCCATAGATGCTGCTGCACCCGCTGAGTTTCTCCAGCTTTTTTTTGTGTACCTTCGATTTTCCAGCATCTGCAGTTCCTTCTTAAAGACAGAGAGACTGTTGGCGGGCTGTTTCCCCGACGCGCGTTTGCGGGGAGGGAGGGCTGCGGCATCACACTCACACTAACCACCCCCCAAACACACATGCGGGGGGAGAGGGGGAGAGGGAGACAGGGTGGGGAGAGAAGAGGGGAGAGGGAGACGGGGTGGGGAGAGAAGAGGAGAGGGGGAGGGAGGGGAGAGGGGGAGGGAGCGGAGAGGGGGAGGAGGAAAGGGGAGAGATTGGTGAGGGAGAAGAGAGCAGGGTGGGGGAGAGGGAGGGGGAGGCGAGTGGGGAGTGGGAGGAGAGCGGGGAGGGCAGGAAGGGGTGAGAGGGGATGTTAGTGGAGAGAGGGGATGAGGGGAAGTAGGGGGAAGAGAGGGAGAGAGGGAGGGGTGTGGGAGAGAGGTGGGGAGGGAGAGGGGAAGAGTGGGGAGTGAGGGGCAGAGGGGTAGCGGGGAGTGGTGCAAGAGAGAGGGGAGGGAGATTGGGGGGAGATGGGGGTGAAGAGGGGTGGTGGAGGGGGTAGAGAGGGGGTGGGAGGGGAGGGAGGGGGAGAGGAGAGAGGGGAAAGAGTGGGGAGGGTGAGTGGAAGGGGGAGGGTAGGGACAGTCCATCTGTTCCCCATTCCCTATCACCCCCAATCCTCTTTCTCTATTCCCACACACGTGACGACGCCCTTCGACACAGGCTGCGGGGGTGGGGGGGAGGGCTGGGTCTGGGGCTGCTGTAAAGGCATATGTAAATGGATCCATTCCGATTGGACATCTGTGAGCATTGGGCATTGTAACATCACAAGAAGGAACCTTCACTAACATTCTATAGCTGAGAGCTGTTTTTTTTAACATTTTGAAATTTCGGGGGTGGGTGGGAGGAGAAGTATTTTATTAAAAACGTGTATATAAACATGACGAAATTTAATCAGGAGCGGCTATTCGTAAAGAAAAACGAAATCTCTACCGAAATGGAAGCGTGCGGTGTCGGCGTAGCGCGGTATCAAAGGGGCTGGCTGGCACAAGTCAAGCAGGCGGATGGACGGCGGACGGACGGCAGCCACAGAGTTTTAATATATTAGTAGACCAAGTGCAGACCCATTGGGTCTGGACACCAAATGTGTGTTTGCGGGGGGGGGGGGGGCTGTGCCGTCTCACTAACCCCCCCCCCCCGTTGGGTCTTTTCCTCCAAAGCACGGTTGTGGGGTTGGAATCTGGCACCCACAAACACATACACTCATCACACCCCTTGATAATATCTTAATTTTTTAATTGGCTGATTTTATCCCATCTACACCCTATCCACTGACGAATAGCCCTCACCTCTCAGGTGCATCTCGAGTGGGGGGGGGGGGGCAGAGAGAGAAAATTTAATGTAAAAAAAATTGTGAGGAGGGGGATGGAGAGGAAGGGGGTGAGAGGAGGGGGAGAGAGGAGAGGGGTTGAGAGAGGAAGGAGAGGATGGAGGGGAGAGAGATGAAGGGGGGAGGGTTGGAGCGGGCGTGCATGTCGATCAGCGGGCTTTGAAGAGAGAAGGGCAGAGAGAGAGAGAGAGAGAGAGAGGGGAGAGACAGATAGTCTGGTACACAAAAGAAAGCTGGAGAAACACAGCGGGTGCAGCAGCATCTATGGAGCGAAGGAAATAGGCAACGCTTTGGGCCAAAGCCCATCCTCAGACGGGCTTTCTCCCGAAACTTTGCCTATTTCCTTTGATCCATAGATGCTGCTGCACCCGCTGAGGATATACAGCTTTTTTTTGTGTACCTTCGATTTTCCAGCATCTGCAGTTTCGTCTTAAAGACAGAGAGACTGTTGGCGGGCTGTTTTCCCAATGCGCGTTTGCGGGAGGGGGGGGGCTGCGACATCACACTCACACTAACCACCCCCCAAACACAGGCAGGGTGAGGGGGGGAGAGGAAGACGGGGTGGGGAGAGAAGAGGGGAAAGGGAGATGGGGTGGGCAGAGAAGAGGAGAGGCGGAGGGAGGGGAGAGGGTGTGGAGAAAAGGGGAGAGATTGGTGAGGGCGAAGAGAGCAGTGTGGGGGAGAGGGAGGGGAAGGAGAGTGGGGAGTGGGAGGAGAGTGGGGAGGGCAGGAAGGGGGGTGAGGGGGAGGGGGGGAGGGGATGTTAGAGGTGGAGAGAGGGGATGAGGGGAAGGGGAGAGGAGTAGGGGGAAGAGAGGGAGAGAGGGAGGGGGGAGGGAGAGAGGTGGGGGGAGGGAGAGGGGTAGAGTGGGGAGTGAGGGGCAGAGGGGTAGCGGGGAGTGGTGCAAGAGAGAGGGGAAGGGGTGGGGGGGTGATGGGGGTGAAGAAGGGTGAAGAGCGGTGGTGGAGGGGGAAGTGAGGGGGTGGGAGGGGAGGGAGTGGGAGAGGAGAGAGGGGGAAGAGTGGGGAGGGAGAGTGGAAGTAGGAGGGGTAGGGACAGTCCATCGGTTCCCCATTCCCTATCACCCCCAATCCTCTTTCTCTATTCCCTCACACGTGACGACGCCCTTCGACACGGGCTTGGGCTGGGGCTGATGCAAAGGCATATGTAAATGGATCCATTCCGATTTGACATCTGTGAGCATTGGGCATTGTGACATCACACAACGGAACCTTCATTAACATTCTATGGCTGAGAGCTGCTTTTTTAACATGTTGAAATGTTGGGGGGGAGGGGGGAGAAGCATTTTATTTTAAAAAGTGTACATAAACACGACGAAATTTAATCAGGAGTGGCTATTCGTAAAGAAAAATGAAATCTCTTTAGAAATTGAAAAAAATATCGGCGTTTCTGAGTGCGGTGTGGGCGTAGGGCGGTATCAAAGGGGCTGGGGGCACAAGTCAGGCAGCCAGACGGACGGCAGACACAGAGTTTTAATATATTACTAGACCAAGTGCAGACCCATTGGGTCTGGACACCGAACGTGCATTTGTGGGGGGGGGGGGGGGGCTGTGGCATCACACTAACCACCCCCTTTCCTCCAAAGCATGGAAGCCGGCACCCACAAACACACTCACTCATCACATCCCTTTATATTATCTTAATTATTTAATTTGCTTCTTTTATCCCATCTCCACCCTATCCACTGACGAATAGCCCTCACCTCTCAGGTGCGTCTAGAGGGGGGGGGGGCAGAGAGAGTGTGCACTGACAGAGTGGAAGAGAGAGAGAGAGTGCAGAGAAAAAGATAAAGATCAAAGAGTGAGAGAGCACAGAGATAGCGGCTGACAGGCGCTGCAAGTGGAAAAGTGATTTATTAAAACTTAAAATGTAAATAACTTAAAATACAACAATTTAAATTGTAAAGATAAAATGTATTCAGTTATGTTCATTTTTGTTGTGTCTCTTGCTCCATGTTTTGTGTTCTTTCTCGTTGATCCTCGACATATTCAGTTATTTCCTCTTGGGTCTCTCCTCTTTCTTCCTCCACACTCTCCCCCTCCCTCCACACTCTTCCTACTCCCTCCCCTACCCCATCTCCCTAATCTCCTCCCTCCCCCCTCCCCCATCCAAGGGGTGGGGGGAGAGAGGGGAGGGAAGGGGAAGGGAGAGGGAGAGAGAGAGGGGTGGGGTAAGGGGGTGAGAAGTGGAAGAGTGGGGAGGGAGGTGTAAGGGGAGTGTTGGATGAAGGACAGAGGGGTAGGGGAAGGGGGAGGGGGAGAGAGGGAAGGGGTATGGGAGGAGAGAGTGATGGGGGAAGGGGAGAGAGGTGAGGGGGAGGGGGGGAGGGATGGGGGAGGGAGTGGATTAGGGAGATGGGGTTGGGGAGGGTGGAGGAAGAGTGTGGAGGGAGGGGGAAGAATGTCAAGCGGGCGTGCATGAGTTGAGCCGCGGGCTGTAAAGAGAGAAGGGCAGAGAGAGAGAGAGAGAGAGAGCGGGGAGAGACAGAGAGACTGGTACACAAAAAAAAGCTGGAGAAACACAGCGGGTGCAGCAGCATCTATGGAGCGAAGGAAATAGGCAACTATTTTTGCCGAAACCCATCCTCAGACATGTTTTGTCCCGAAACGTTGCCTATTTCCTTCGATCCCTTTTCGAAATGGAAAAAAACATCGGCGTTTCTGCTTGCGGTGTGGGCGTAGCGCGGTATCAAAGGGGCTGGGTGGCACAAGTCAGGCAGCCGGACGGATGGCAGCCACAGAGTTTTAATATATTATAGATAGATAGATAGATAGATAGATAGATAGATAGATAGATAGATAGATAGATAGATAGATAGATAGATAGATAGATAGATAGATAGATAGATAGATAGATAGATAGATAGATAGATAGATAGATAGATAGATAGATAGATAGATAGATAGATAGATAGATAGATAGATAGATAGATAGATAGATAGATAGATAGATAGATGTAGAGAGATATTGAACAAATGAATGAAACACATGCAAAAAAAAGTAACGATGATAAAGGAAACAGGCCATTGTTAGCTATGTGTTAGGTGAGAACGAGTTACAGGCAATGAGACTCAACAAGACGACCTTGAAGCTGGTACGACTTGGGTGGGGGAGGGGGAGGGGTAGAGGGGGGGAAAGCAACATCTCTGACGGTGTAGCACTGCCTCAGTACTGTACTGGGGTGGGAGATTGCAACCTTCACGTGGTCCGCCCTGTTTTGACGAATGCAATCAACCTGGTGTGCACAATCAAATAAGATCAAATAGAACAAGTTGTCCTACAACATTAGGCTGTGCACCCCATACGCAAGAAGAAGAAGTACTGCACTGAAGTGCAATTTAGATTTTTGTACGTAATTCGCTGGAAAGACAGGAACGTATGACTCCCGTATATTAAATAAAATGATACCTTTAGAGTCATATTTGGCAGATGCCATTGAGGGCATGTTTATATTGTTTCTTTCTTATCCTGGAGACAGAGATTCTTGCTTGAAAAGCACACAACATTAATGACAAGGAAATGTGTTTTAAAGATATAATGGGTGCAAAGAACGTTGCAGTGGATAGAGGTTCTGATTTTACTCATTCAAAACACAGTACTGAGGAACTATAAATGAAACCACTCAGGAGGGTGGTTGTGAATGTGTATGCTAATGCTTCAGGTTCCAGCATTACTTTATTATTGAAATGTAAATAGCCAGCTTTATTTCAACAGAAGATGGCAACATCATCCATGTGCAGGGAGGTTTTAATCTGAGTGCCGCCACTGCCTGACATTATCACCCCTCTCATGCTCTCGTCCTTCTTGATGGATTTGGAAAATGGTTCCACACATCACACACACACAAGACAGGAGAGAGTGGGCAACTCTGGCTGATTCCAGACCTGACAGGGAACCTATTCGATTCCCACCTATTGATTTGGACTGCACTACAGATATCAGTGTATAGAAGTTGGATCCGGTTCCAGGGTCCCTCCCCAAAACCCATTTTGGAGAGCACATCCATCATGTATGTGTGCGATATCCTGTCGAACGCCTTCTCCTAGTCAATGTTGACCGGGCAGGCATCTACCCCTAAGTCCTCTTCCTTAAGGTTGTGGATCACAGACCTCCTCCTGTGAACCTCTTGGGACAAGAAGCCTGAGCACGTCTCATCCTGCTCCATGGCGCAGACTCTGGATCGGAAGATGATCTTGGAGGATCCTGAGGCAACGAGCCAAGATTGATTGATCTTCACATCTCAGAGTTCCTCACTCACATCCACACACTCCTTGACTGCAGAAGAAGGACTTGCTGCTAGTCTTTTTGGAGTCAGCACGATTCCCTCTAACTCACTCTTGCTTTCTGAACATCTTTGAGGATAAAGAACCGCTTGATGTTCACCTTGGATGCTTCCCACCAGTGTATCAGGGAGTTAAAGAAGGGTTGCATGGTTCTCCAACCTACATAGTCCCTCTTTAGCTCCTCAATGCTCTCTGGGATCAATAGAGTGATGTTTAACTTCCACGTCCCTCTCCCTGCCTTCTACTTCTCCTGTAGGTGACAGGAAGCCTGAAGGAAGCAATGGTGAAAGGATACATTGACGCACCATTTGTCCTTCATGGACAGGTTCTCTCAGACCAATTCCTTTGACCATAAGTGCATTGGGCTGTGGTCAGCACTGAACATCCTGCAGGCACTGCAGTACAAGGACTCGGTGGATCCTGTGGCGTAGTTCCCGCAGCAGACTGCCAGCTTGTCCGGCTAAATGTCTCATCGCGAGAACTTACCAACCAGCACCAAGACCTGGCTTGGCAGGCAGCAAGAAGAGCCCTCCCAGCCAGGTCCTTCCTGCACCATCGATGACTGTTGCTCCTGGGATGGCTGTTACGGAGAGGAGATGGTTGGCCACCTCTTCTTAGAATGTTGATTTGTGAAGAGAGTCTGAAGAATGATGCAAAAGTCTTTGTCACGGCTTATCCTGAACATAACCGTAACAGAGGACTCACTGATTTACGAACTGTTCCCAGGGACACCTTTGGGAACGGGCATCAAGTGTTGCCGGAAGATCATCAATGAAAGACGCTCTTTCATCTGTTCAAAACTATGTTATCTCCCTGTAGTGCAAGATATCTGTCACGGAATGTTGCCGATTGGCCCTTTCCAGACTACAGGAGTAGGTGCCCATGCTTTGTGCAGCCAACGCCCAGGCTAAGTGGGAGAAGACCATAGTCTAGGGTACTTCTGCAGTGGGACATTGGGGGGGATGGTCTGTTGGAGACACCCCACAAACAAGGGGAAATATATCAACCTGGGGGGCACATGAGTGGCAAGGGTGCTTGGTATAAAGATAGTTTGTGAACACTGCCAAATATACCACGAATGAATGTATAAATGCAGAGAATGTCGGAAGAGTTTTTGCACTGTTCATGTTTTGAATATATTTTTTATGATTTTGAATAAAGTTTGCTTTTGGAAAAACAAAGTTACTGCCATGATAGGAATTGGTTAGGAGAGTTCTCGTAGAGGCTTAGCATGATGTGGACAAGCTGGTGAAGAACATTGGCCACAGGAGGCTTTCCAGATAATTTGGAATGATCATGAATCAGGGAAGATGAGAGCGGTGTGGTCTTGAGCTCCGGAGCTAAAGCAGCTCAGGCATACGAGTAAGGCTGTTGCAGGCTGTTGAAGATCTCAAAAAGACAATCATTGCAATTTGATGAAGGACTCTGTAAACTGAATGGTTTCAAGAGAAACTGGTTTGGGGAGCTTTACTGGAAGCAAAGTTAAGATGATAATCTGATGGAAAATAATGAGTCAATCTCCTGCGTAAGACCAAAGGAAATATGTGAACAATTGCTTTTGTTTCTATTTGCATATCTCTACTTTATTTAGAGTGGCATGATAGAGTTTCTATGCCCTCATCTATCATGAGCCACCGATTGCATGAAACATCCTGTTCACTGACAAAATAATAAAAAAACATTACTTTCTAGTTACTTAAAAACCTACAGATATGGGATTGCAGGTGATTGGTTCCATAAAAGTGTGGATTCAGGTGGACAGTGTAGTGAGGGTATTGAGTACTGAGCACATCGTAATGCTGATGGTGCAAGTCATTGGTGTGACAGCACTTGGAGCACTGTGTGGATTTCTGGACCCCAGCTATTGAAAGGATGTCATTGAGTTCGAAAGGGAGCAAAAGAGATTCACCAGGCTGTTACCTGGGCTTGTGGGATTGAGTTTATTGGGAAAGGTTGGATAGGCTGGGACATTTTCCTTTGGAACATAGAAGGCTGTGGGATGACCATACAAAATCATGAGGGGCATAGATAAGGTGAACACTCACAGTCATTTTCCCAGGGGAAAAAATTCTAACCTGAAGTATAGGCTTGTGATAGGTGGGATTTAAGAGGGACATTAGGGGCAGATTTTTCACTTGGAGGGTAGTTCCTATCTGGAATGAGCAGCCAGAAGGAAGCTATAGAAGTGGATATAATTACAACTTTTAAAAGACATTATGGACAGAAGTATGGTTAGGAAAGGTTTAGAGGGATGTGGGCCAAATGCAGGCAAATGAGACTCGCCCCATATGCCAACTGGGTCAACTCGGGCAGATGGGCCAAAGGGCCTGTTTTCTTGCTGTACAACTCTACGACTCAATAAATCCACAACCACAACCTTTGCTATCTGGAAAATTAATTCAGAATTTGCTCTGACCAGGCTAATGGTCTCAGGTCTTGAATTGTCTTTTGATCCATTCCTGAAACTGGGAAAATTTAGTCTGGAATATTTTGATCCATCTTCAACTTTCTGCCATTGGAAGTGATCTGGTCCCAAATTAAACGTGCATTTTATCTGCCTTTGAAAGGCAGTTTTGAGTGGCTATGTAAATTAAACTAAGCGAACAAAGTCAGAAATCTTTCACCTGAAACATTAACTCTGTTCACCCCATAGATGCTGCCTGATCTGCTGAGCGTTGCCAGTATTTTCTATATCTGTATATTCTTCCACCATTTGCAGTTTTTCATCTACTTACAAATTCACTGCCAATTCCCTTCTGAGAATAAAGCTGTTCTTCTCTGTTGATTGGATCCTGCCTCAGAGAATGTGTCTTCGAACTGAAATGCTAACGCTGTTTCTTTTTTCACAACAGTTGGTAGAGTTGCTGAGTATTTCCAGCATTCCTGTTTTTAATTTTGTGGCTACATATTTGGCTGCAAAACCATTCTCTCAGTGCCCTTCAGGATCTGCCTGCATATATACCTGCTGTTGGAAGCCTTGCAACACGTTTTTGGTAATCGTTTTGTCTCATTTTTTAATCTCTCCCATCACTACCCTCCACATGCATCCAAAATGTGGTTTCCCAATGTATCTTTATTGGGTTTCAAATTGGTTCACAGTGGCATTTGATGCAAACAATCACAAGTTGCACATCATTATCTCTCGATGTCAATTTGGATATAATATCAACAAGTGTACATTTAAAAGCTGCCAGAAGTGTTTAGAGTAAGTGGATTGTGTTTTCTGTATTGCAGCTTTGTAATTCAACATTCCAGTTGAAGTCCTCTCCTAAACTCATAGACTTAAATATTTGGCGATCGGCAAGAAGGATCACCCAATCAGTGCTGTTTTCAAGACATGAGCCATTGAATGGGCGTCTGTGCCAAGTGGCAACAGCTTTGGATTTGCTACAAACTAGCCATAACCTCCACAGGCTTTGTGCTTGGAACCCACTGTATGGGTTGGATTTCAACCTATCAGAACTTGTCATAGATGGCGAGAATGCCAACTTCTAGATCATGGGGCAGAAGCTGTAGCAACAACAAAAACATCTAGATTGTTATAATAACATAGTCTAAGTCTTTCAGTGTTCAGTTTCTTCACAGCCACCATTACATCTACAGCAAACCACATCTCGTTGCCAGCATTCAAGATTGCCATGTTTACAATTACAGGCAAGACACATTGATTAGAAACACTTTATTGCTACTGGTCTAAGCACACAATTCCCAGAAATGTCCTGTGTCCAAGGTAATGTTTTTCTCTCTAATAAATCCTTTGATGAGTAGATCTGCTGGTGCAGTGCAGGTTTCCTGTAGTGGAAGGTTATTTATCAGCCTGATTTCGAGAAATGTGACTTTCCACCATGTTCTGATGGAATATGTTAGCTTTTTAATCTGTAGATCAGTCTCAACTTTTTAAATTGTATTTGTGCTATTTATTTCCTCTTTGCTATCTCTGAGAAATCTTTGATGCATTTAACTTCTCAGAACCTCCCATAACACGCAAAGGTAATTCCACACCAGTGAGATTGCAAGATAACTTCCATGCAAGTCACTGTGACACTAGTTGATTTACTGCTGACTTCCCTATACAAGTTGGTAGTTTGCCCAGATGTCAAACCCCCTCCCCCTCCCCCCAGTTTGTAACACGGACAGAGTCACCCTTACTAAAACACCCTAAGACACACAACTACATATAAATTTACATAAACATCCACCACAGCGGTTCTACCACATTCCTCACTGTGATGGAAGGCAATAAAGTCTTATCTTCTTTCCTCATTTTCTCCTGCGGTCGGGCAGTCGAAGGTCCAGCAGCCGGCGATCATAGCTCCTGTATCGGGTGATCGAAGCTCCTGCGATTGGGGCGGTCAAAGCTCCTGCGGCTTGGATCTCCCGAATTCAATCCTAACCAGGGACCGCGAGCTCCATGATGTTAAGTCCGCAGGCTCCCTCAGTTGGAACTCACAAGGTCTGGGAAAGGGACTGCCAGCTCTGCGAAGTTAAGTCCGCAGGCTCTTACAGTGGAGCTCCCAAGCTCGATCTCCAGTAAGAGGCCGCCAGCGCCACGATGTTAGGCTGCAGTGCGGACGGAGATACAATATGAAAAAAAGTCGCATCTCTGTCGAGGAAAGAGATAAAAAATGTTTCCCCCACTCCCCACATTATACAAAACTAATGGTACACTAAAGGGCCTGTCCCACGGGCATGCGACTCCATGCGGCAAGCGCAACCTAACCGCAAGCTTTGGTCGCACTTGCCGCATGGAGTCGCATGCCCGTGGGACAGGCCCTTTAAACATACATTTAACAACAGACTAAAAACAACAAAGAAGAAAAAGACGAGACAGAACATTGCCAGAGGCAGCCATTTTTTCGGCGCCTTAAACATGTTCTGAACAGGAGGTTTACAAGTTTATAATAACTTCTTCCTCGTGTTGAACTAATTGCCAGTATCATTTTACCATTTATTTACTTCCTTTTACAAACACATTTTACAATCAAAAAATTAGAACAGATACAGGAGAATTATTAAAAATGCCCAAGGATATAAACGAGAGATTTCTCCATTACTATCATAATCTTTATTCAACTAAAACTGTAGTACAACCAGAAGGAATAGCAGATTTTAGGCTCAGCTCGCCTGCCGCAGACTGGGGAATTGCCCGCTGTGGACAGAAGACACCGCTGGAGGCCCAGCTCACTAGGACCAGTGCTGCGGACTTGGAACCCGCCTGGAGGCCCGGCTCACTAGGACCAGTGCTGCGGACTTGGAACCCGCCTGGAGGTCCTGCTTGCCTTCCCAGAGTATAAGGTGTCGAATGGAGGGCCGGTAAGCAGATCGGCTGCGGGAAACAGTACAGTGCCTTGAAGGTGGGTTGGGCTGCTGGAAGCCCTGCAACAGCCTGTGGTTGATCTAAGTGGCCGAGCACATGGATCAGACGTGGACTGTAGTGGTGGAGCAGTGGCGGAGGACACCAACACTAAGCTTGGCCAGGCCGGGACTTTGAACTTGATGAAAGGGCACCAAACAGCTGGCATTATTTGCAAATGTAATGTTTATTTGCATATGTGACAATAAATAAATAAATATCCATTGGAAATTAGGGTCAATTTACAGTTTTTACTGAAGCCAATTACCCTACAAACCTCTACCTCTTTGGAGTGTGACAGGAAACCGGAACATCCAGAGAAAACCCACGTGATCACAGGGTGAACGTGCTAACTTCATACAGACAGCACCCATAGTCATGATCGAACCTGTGCCTCTGGCACTTTAAGGCAGCAACTCAACTGCTGCACCACCATGCCGGCCAAAATTAAGGAAGCTTGTTTTTCAGCAGTGTATTCTCTGTCTGTTCTGTAAAAGAGTTAATTGAGTATCTTTTGTCTTTCGCCATGTTCAATCTTCAGTCCTTCAGTTACAGTTCCATAGTTTCTTTGATTTGTTAGTCATGATATGTTCAGATTTTAGTTAAGGACTGCAAATATTTTAATGTTTTGTTCTGATGCCGTATAAACATCGTGGTTGAATAAATGTGGGTGGCACAGTGGCGCAGCGATCGAGTTGCTGCCTTACACCGCCAGAGACCCAGGTTTGATCCTGACTACAGATGCTGTCTGTACACAGTTTGTACATTCTCCCTGTGACCTGTTTTCTCTGGGATCTGTTTCCTGCCACACTCCAAAGATGTACAAGTGTGTCAGCTAATTGGCTTGGCATAATTGTAAATTGTCTTTAGTGTGTGTACGACCGTGTTGATGTGCAGGGATCGCTGGTCAGCACAGACTCGATTGGCCTAAGGGTCTGTTTCCGTGGTGTTTCTCTAAACTAAACTAAACTAAAAGTTTTAAAATAGAACCGCTGGACTCGGCAAATCATTGAGATTTCTGTGAAATAGTGTTAGTTCAAGGTTAACTTCTCTCTGTGGAAGTGACTGATAAGGACTTGATCAAGAAAAATAAGGTGGTGGTAAAGATTGTTGATGTGGTTAAAAATGTAACCTTCACGTTGGTATTCACTAAGGAAAAGGACAGCATAGTTGCAGATTTCAAGGACATGGATGGGGATATTCTGGATCACACTATAATTAAAAAGGAAATATTAGATATCTTAACAATCATTAAAAGGTGGATAAATCCCCAGGTGGCAAAGCGGGAGATTGCTGAGGCACTGATTGACCTTCACTGTCCTTAAGCAAGATGCCAGATGACCAGAGGATATCAAAAATGCTATCTTCATTCAATAAGGGCAGCAGGAATAAGCGAGTCTATCATCAATGGTAAGGGAATTACCGGTAAAAATTCTGAGGGAAAAGATTAATCTACACAAGGAAATCAGGAGATGATCTCGAGTAATCAGCACGGCTTTGCAGGTGGGAGATCCTATCTGAACAATTTGTTAAAAGAGGTTTTGAAGAGGGCAATGTGATGTGCACAAAGAAGTACAAGTTTGTCAGCTAATTGGCAATTGTAAATTGTCTTTAGTGTGTGTAGGATAGTGTTACTGTGCAGGGATCGCTGTTCAGCACAGACTCGATGGGCCTAAGGGACTGTTTCCGTGCAGTTTCTATAAACTAAACTAAAAGTTTTAAAATACTGCCACTGGACTCGGCAAATCATTGATAATTCAATGATCCTACATCCATCCTGGAGGGTTATCGAGGCTCAGTTATTATTTTAAAGGAATCATATGGACTTTACATATTTGTTTTGACAAATACAATGAAAGACTTGAACATTTTTTATTACAACATAATCTATATAATAAAGTACACAAGCTTTTAATCACCATGCATATGTTAATTTTCCTTATTTTACAATGTCTGCTTAGCCAAGGATCAGTCAAACTCATTGTGGAAGTAATTTCCTTAAGGGCTTGTCCCACTTGGGCGACCTAATCCACGAGTTCTGGCGAGTTTGCCCTCGACTCATACTCGCAGCATGGTCGACACAAGGTCGTAGGAGGTCTTCGTAGCTCTCCTTCATGCTCGAGATTGGTCTCCGCGTACTCAAGGCCTCAGTTAGGTCGCGGCGGGTTCTTCAATATGTTAAAAAATGGCCGCAAGTAAAAAAAGGTCGCCATGGAAAAAATCGATACTTTTTTTACTCGTAGGTTTAGTTGTCGTAGGTCGTAGTAGGTTGTAGTAGGTCGGCACGTTAGTCGTAGGTAATCGAGGGTAGTGGGCGGTAATCAAAGGTAGTTGTAGATAGTCTTCATCATAGTCGAAGGGAGGTCGAAGGGAGGTCGAAGGAGGTCGTCTTCATTCTCCACTATTCGGTGTCCAATTTTCCCGAAGTTAGTCGTAGCTAGTCGTAGCTAGTCAAAGCTGGTCTTCAATATAGTCGGAGGAGTTCGAAGGAGGTCTTCTACATAGTCAAAGGAGGTCTTCAACATGTCATTTTTTCAAACTCTTCTAAACTCGCCAATTAGGTCGCCCAAGTGGGACAGCCCCTTTATGCAATCACTTAGACCAGTCAAACAAGAATAACCTATAACAATGTTTGTAGACATTCTCCCTTGTCATCTTATTGAAATAAGATGAGATCTGTCAAATACAATGACTTTCTGTTTCGGATGTGGGATTCCAGTCATGGGATTAAAATGTATTTGGCTTTTATAAAATTATTTTATTTCTACTGTATTTCCTTGTAAATAATAGAGTCAATATAGAGTCAAAGAGCTACACTGTAGAGAAATATGCTCTTCGGCCCAACTAGTCCAAGCTGACCAAGATGGCATGCTGGGCTCGTCCCAGTTCCCTGCATTTGGCCTTATCCTTATAAACCCATCCTATCCTTCCATCTGTCCAAATACTGTATATTTTAAAAGTTGTATCTGCCTCTATAGCTTCCTCCAACAGCTCATTCCAGTTCAAAATACCCAGACAGTGAAAAAAAAGTTACCCTGAGTTCTTTCTTAAACCTCTTCCCTCTCACCATAAACTTAATCCCTGGAGTTGTAGAATCATCTACCCTGGGAAAAAGACTGTGAACTTTACCCATTCTCTCTTTCTTTTGTACGACTCAAACAGCTCATCCCTCAGCCTCCTTTGTCCCACCCTATCCTGTCTCTCCTACACTAAAGCCCACAAGTTCAGCCAACATACTGCTGAATATCATCTGCACCTATTACAACTTAATGACTTCTTTCCTCCAACTGGGTAACTATAACTCCAACAACATGTACAGCTGTATCATGATGTCCCAATTTTATATGCAATACCCTTCCCAATGAAGGCAAGCATGCAAAATGCCTTCTTCACCACCCTATCCATCTGAGCCACCACTTTCAGGGAGCCATGCGTCTGTACTCCCAGATCTGTCTGTTCCACAACACTCTTCAGGGCTCTAACATTTATACTGTACAAATCCTGGCCTGGTTTGACATACCGAAATGCAACTCCTCGCAATTCCATTTGCCATTCCTAAGCCTACCTTCTCAATTGTTTTAATTTTAGATATTCTTCCTCATTGTCCACTATACCACCAATTTTGGTGTAATCTGCAAACCTCCTAACGAAGTCAACAACATTCAAATTGTTAATGTAGTTAACAAAAATCAATGGACTCATGCCGATCCCCTTCACTCTAATCAGAAAAACAATGCTCTGCAACTATTCTTCGATGACTTCTTCCATTGTGAATTTTATCCTTCACCCGAACAGGAACATGCTGCCCCTATACTTTTGCCATCTCACTTTTGAAAGCCTCCCATTTGCCAGACTTCATCTTACCTGCAAGCCGATTCACCCAGTCAATCTTGGCAAGTTCCCACCTCATGCCTCCAAAATCCACCCATCTCAATTGAGGGTCTTGCTGACACTATGGCACCATCGCCCCAATCCCTGAATACAGAACTTTGGAAAGTTGTGATCAACAGATGGGTAATTTCTATGAAAACCATCATGTCCTGAAATTTAAGTATTTTAAGTGACATTATTTTCTCCATTACTTTTTTTTACTACTTTTACTAAGTCTAACATTTTTATTTCTCCTTGGTTTTCCTGTACTGATGTTTCATCCATTTATTTCATAATCCAGAACATAGTTGTGCTTATACACTCTGCTTCCAATGACTTGATGTGTTTGAATCACAAAATGGTCACATTCATTTATGTTGCACTAATTGAAACAACCGGGAAGACGATTACAAATGTTGATGGGTGAGCTGATCACCATAAGGTTGTTGGCTCCACTGTGACCATCCGTCTCTATCAGATAAATAATTTTGGACACCAAAGGGGAGTGTGGCCTCCTGGGGGAAAGAAGCCTTGTTAATGACACTTTGGCTTGTTCATCTGCAGAGAAGTGTGGTAACTGGTAATAGACTAAGAGAGCTATTGTGATAAGGGAAGATAGACACAAAATGCTGGATCCTTCTGGTTCCTTCTCTCCAGAGCTGCCTGCCCCGCGGAGTTACTGCAGCATTTTGTGCCTATCTTCGATTTAAACCAGCATCTGCAGTTCCTTCCTACACATATATTGATAAGGGATTTGATTGTAAGGTGAGCAGATAGGGGTTTCTGCAACTGTAAATGGGATTCTTGAATGGTATGTTGCCTCCGTGGAGCCTGAGTCAGAGACATCTCAGAGCAGCTGCAGGACATTCTGTAAGAGAGAGTAGACAGCCAGAGGTCATGGCCCACATTGGTACTAATGGCACAGGCAAATGCACGAGGTTCTGCAACACAAATGTATAGAGCTAACCCCTAGGTTGAAGAGCAGGACCTCAAAAGTTGTAATCTCTGGATTACCTTTTGATGCCAAATCCGAGTGAGTTTTGCAATACGGGTCAGATGAATGAGCGGCTAAAAGGTCAGGGCAGGAGGTAGGGTTAGGTTTAGGTTTGGAGGCACAGTGTGGAAACAGGCCCTTCGGCCCACTGAGTCTGAGCCAACCAATGATCACCCATCGGGCTTTAGATTTTTCAATCACCAGGACAGTTTTTGGTAGTTGTGGAAATTGTAAAAGTAGGATGGGTTGCACCTGAACCAAAATAGAACCCACAGCCCCTGCAGGGAGTTTTGGTTGTGCTGTTTGTGAGAATTTAAATCACTATGGTAATGAAATGGTGCACAGAGAAGGTGAATGGTTGGAGCCTGAGAAATACAGTAAAATATAGCAGAAAAAGTAATTTCATTAGACAGACCAGGACTAGACATGTGTCTATCATAGGCATATAAAGATGATTTGGAGAATTTGATGGCCAAATTACATCTGTTTTAATGCAAGGTGCATAACTCATAAGGCATTTGAACTCGGTGTTTATCACCAAATCAAAACATGATATGGTTGCAATTGCAGCGATATTGTTGAAAGAAGGGCAAGGATGCATCTCAGTGTTACAGAGTAAAGCATCAGGCGTGATAGATGAGGAAGTGAAGAGAAGATACCCTCCCTATTTACTGTGTTCATTTCGAAATCATTAATGTATCATGACCCTCACTGTACATTAATGATTTGCATATGAATGTAAGGTGTATGATTAGTGAGTTTGCAGTGAGACAAACATTGGTGGTAGTGGTGATAGGACGAAAGTCTTAGATTACAAAACAATATTGATCAGCTGGGCGAAGCAAGAATAGATGGGGCGAAGCAAGAATCAGCTGGGCGAAGCAAGAATAGATCTCCTTGCATTTATGGGATTAAATGCAAGGAGATGCATGTGGGAAGGATTAATAAGAATGCTGGGACTTTAGGGATTAATAGAAAGAACAGAAGTAAAAACAGAAGTACCTCAATGTACAAGTCGATAGATCACTAATGGTGACAGCAAAAGCTAAATAAGGTGGTGATTGTGGTATTAAGGATTGTGGCCTTTATTTGTCAGGGCATGAGCCATGGAGGTAGCAAGGCAATTCCATAGCAGGCAATTGGAGATGTCCTCATTCCTTAGGATTCCATACCAGTTCATCGGAGATGTCCTCATTCTTCAGGGAACGGGGGCTCACCTCTTCCTTTATGGATGAGGCCCTCATTAGGGTCTCCTCGAAATCCCGCAGCTCCACTCCCCGTCCCCCCCCCCTCCCCCCAGTTTGTAACACGGACAGAGTCACCCTTACTAAAACACCCTAAGACACACAACTACATATAAATTAACATAAACATCCACCACAGCGGTTCTACCACATTCCTCACTGTGATGGAAGGCAATAAAGTCTTATCTTATTTCCTCATTTTCTCCTGCGGTCGGGCAGTCGAAGGTCCAGCAGCCGGCGATCATAGCTCCTGTATCGGGGTGATCGAAGCTCCTGCGATTGGGGCGGTCAAAGCTCCTGCGGCTTGGATCTCCCGAATTCGACCCCTAACCAGGGACCGCGAGCTCCATGATGTTAAGTCCGCAGGCTCCCTCAGTTGGAACTCACAAGGTCGATCTCTGGGAAAGGGACTGCCAGCTCTGCGAAGTTAAGTCCGCAGGCTCTTACAGTGGAGCCCCCAAGCTCGATCTCCAGTAAGAGGCCGCCAGCGCCACAATGTTAGGCTGCAGTGCGGACGGAGATACAATATGAAAAAAAGTCGCATCTCTGTCGAGGAAAGAGATAAAAAATGTTTCCCCCACTCCCCACATTATACAAAACTAATGGTACACTAAAGGGCCTGTCCCACGGGCATGCGACTCCATGCGGCAAGCGCAACCTAACCGCAAGCTTTGGTCGCACTTGCCGCATGGAGTCGCATGCCCGTGGGACAGGCCCTTTAAACATACATTTAACAACAGACTAAAAACAACGAAGAAGAAAAAGACGAGACAGAACATTGCCAGAGGCAGCCATTTTTTCGGCGCCTTAAACATGACCTGAACAGGAGGTTTACAAGTTTATAATAACTTCTTCCTCGTGTTGAACTAATTGCCAGTATCATTTTACCATTTATTTACTTCATTTTACAAACACATCTTACAATAAAAAAATTAGAACAGATACAGGAGAATTATTAAAAATGCCCAAGGATATAAACGAGAGATTTCTCCAATACTATCATAATCTTTATTCAACTAAAACTGTAGTACAACCAGAAGGAATAGCAGATTTTAGGCTCAGCTCGCCTGCCGCAGACTGGGGAATTGCCCGCTGTGGACAGAAGACACCGCTGGAGGCCCAGCTCACTAGGACCAGTGCTGCGGACTTGGAACCCGCCTGGAGGCCCGGCTCACTAGGACCAGTGCTGCGGACTTGGAACCCGCCTGGAGGTCCTGCTTGCCTTCCCAGAGTATAAGGTGTCGAATGGAGGGCCGGTAAGCAGATCGGCTGCGGGAAACAGTACAGTGCCTTGAAGGTGGGTTGGGCTGCTGGAAGCCCTGCAACAGCCTGTGGTTGATCTAAGTGGCCGAGCACATGGATCAGACGTGGACTGTAGTGGTGGAGCAGTGGCGGAGGACACCAACACTAAGCTTGGCCAGGCCGGGACTTTGAACTTGATGAAAGGGCACCAAACAGCTGGCATTATTTGCAAATGTAATGTTTATTTGCATATGTGACAATAAATAAATAAATATCCATTGGAAATTAGGGTCAATTTACAGTTTTTACTGAAGCCAATTACCCTACAAACCTCTACCTCTTTGGAGTGTGACAGAAAACCGGAACATCCAGAGAAAACCCACGTGATCACAGGGTGAACGTGCTAACTTCATACAGACAGCACCCATAGTCATGATCGAACCTGTGCCTCTGGCACTTTAAGGCAGCAACTCAACTGCTGCACCACCATGCCGGCCAAAATTAAGGAAGCTTGTTTTTCAGCAGTGTATTCTCTGTCTGTTCTGTAAAAGAGTTAATTGAGTATCTTTTGTCTTTCGCCATGTTCAATCTTCAGTCCTTCAGTTACAGTTCCATAGTTTCTTTGATTTGTTAGTCATGATATGTTCAGATTTTAGTTAAGGACTGCAAATATTTTAATGTTTTGTTCTGATGCCGTATAAACATCGTGGTTGAATAAATGTGGGTGGCACAGTGGCGCAGCGATCGAGTTGCTGCCTTACACCGCCAGAGACCCAGGTTTGATCCTGACTACAGATGCTGTCTGTACACAGTTTGTACATTCTCCCTGTGACCTGTTTTCTCTGGGATCTGTTTCCTGCCACACTCCAAAGATGTACAAGTGTGTCAGCTAATTGGCTTGGCATAATTGTAAATTGTCTTTAGTGTGTGTACGACCGTGTTGATGTGCAGGGATCGCTGGTCAGCACAGACTCGATTGGCCTAAGGGTCTGTTTCCGTGGTGTTTCTCTAAACTAAACTAAACTAAAAGTTTTAAAATAGAACCGCTGGACTCGGCAAATCATTGAGATTTCTGTGAAATAGTGTTAGTTCAAGGTTAACTTCTCTCTGTGGAAGTGACTGATAAGGACTTGATCAAGAAAAATAAGGTGGTGGTAAAGATTGTTGATGTGGTTAAAAATGTAACCTTCACGTTGGTATTCACTAAGGAAAAGGACAGCATAGTTGCAGATTTCAAGGACATGGATGGGGATATTCTGGATCACACTATAATTAAAAAGGAAATATTAGATATCTTAACAATCATTAAAAGGTGGATAAATCCCCAGGTGGCAAAGCGGGAGATTGCTGAGGCACTGATTGACCTTCACTGTCCTTAAGCAAGATGCCAGATGACCAGAGGATATCAAAAGTGCTATCTTCATTCAATAAGGGCAGGAGGAATAAGCGAGTCTATCATCAATGGTAAGGGAATTACCGGTAAAAATTCTGAGGGAAAAGATTAATCTACACAAGGAAATCAGGAGATGATCTCGAGTAATCAGCACGGCTTTGCAGGTGGGAGATCCTATCTGAACAATTTGTTAAAAGAGGTTTTGAAGAGGGCAATGTGATGTGCACAAAGAAGTACAAGTTTGTCAGCTAATTGGCAATTGTAAATTGTCTTTAGTGTGTGTAGGATAGTGTTACTGTGCAGGGATCGCTGTTCAGCACAGACTCGATGGGCCTAAGGGACTGTTTCCGTGCAGTTTCTATAAACTAAACTAAAAGTTTTAAAATACTGCCACTGGACTCGGCAAATCATTGATAATTCAATGATCCTACATCCATCCTGGAGGGTTATCGAGGCTCAGTTATTATTTTAAAGGAATCATATGGACTTTACATATTTGTTATGACAAATACAATGAAAGGCTTGAACATTTTTTATTACAACATAATCTATATAATAAAGTACACAAGCTTTTAATCACCATGCATATGTTAATTTTCCTTATTTTACAATGTCTGCTTAGCCAAGGATCAGTCAAACTCATTGTGGAAGTAATTTCCTTAAGGGCTTGTCCCACTTGGGCGACCTAATCCACGAGTTCTGGCGAGTTTGCCCTCGACTCATACTCGCAGCATGGTCGACACAAGGTCGTAGGAGGTATTCGTAGCTCTCCTTCATGCTCGAGATTGGTCTCCGCGTACTCGAGGCCTCAGTTAGGTCGCGGCGGGTTCTTCAATATGTTAAAAAATGGCCGCAAGTAAAAAAAGGTCGCCATGGAAAAAATCGATACTTTTTTTACTCGTAGGTTTAGTCGTCGTAGGTCGTAGTAGGTTGTAGTAGGTCGGCACGTTAGTCGTAGGTAATCGAGGGTAGTGGGCGGTAATCAAAGGTAGTTGTAGATAGTCTTCATCATAGTCGAAGGGAGGTCGAAGGGAGGTCGAAGGAGGTCGTCTTCATTCTCCACTATTCGGTGTCCAATTTTCCCGAAGTTAGTCGTAGCTAGTCGTAGCTAGTCGTAGCTAGTCGAAGCTGGTCTTCAATATAGTCGGAGGAGTTCGAAGGAGGTCTTCTACATAGTCAAAGGAGGTCTTCAACATGTCATTTTTTCAAACTCTTCTAAACTCGCCAATTAGGTCGCCCAAGTGGGACAGCCCCTTTATGCAATCACTTAGACCAGTCAAACAAGACCAACCTATAACAATGTTTGTAAACATTCTCCCTTGTCATCTTATTGAAATAAGATGAGATCTGTCAAATACAATGACTTTCTGTTTCGGATGTGGGATTCCAGTCATGGGATTAAATGTAATTGGCTTTTATAAAATTAATTTATTTCTACTGTATTTCCTTGTAAATAATAGAGTCAATATAGAGTCAAAGAGCTACACTGTAGGGAAATATGCTCTTCGGCCCAACTAGTCCAAGCTGACCAAGATGGCATGCTGGGCTCGTCCCAGTTCCCTGCATTTGGCCTTATCCTTATAAACCCATCCTATCCTTCCATCTGTCCAAATACTGTATATTTTGAAAGTTGTATCTGCCTCTATAGCTTCCTCCAACAGCTCATTCCAGTTCAAAATACCCAGACAGTGAAAAAAAAGTTACACTGAGTTCTTTCTTAAACCTCTTCCCTCTCACCATAAACTTAATCCCTGGAGTTGTAGAATCATCTACCCTGGGAAAAAGACTGTGAACTTAACCCATTCTCTCTTTCTTTTGTACGACTCAAACAGCTCACCCCTCAGCCTCCTTTGTCCCACCCTATCCTGTCTCTCCTACACTAAAGCCCACAGGTTCAGCCAACATACTGCTGAATATCATCTGCACCTATTACAACTTAATGACTTCTTTCCTCCAACTGGGTGAGCTGATCACCATAAGGTTATTGGCTCCTCTGTGACCATCCGTCTCTATCAAGATAAATAATTTTGGACACCAAAGGGGAGTGTGGCCTCCTGGGGGAAAGAAGCCTTGTTAATAACACTTTGGCTTGTTCATCTGCAGAGAAGTGTGGTAACTGGTAATAGACTAAGAGAGCTATTGTGATAAGGGAAGATAGACACAAAATGCTGGATCCTTCTGGTTCCTTCTCTCCAGAGCTGCCTGCCCCGCTGAGTTACTGCAGCATTTTGTGCCTATCTTCGATTTAAACCAGCATCTGCAGTTCCTTCCTACACATATATTGATAAGGGATTTGATTGTAAGGTGAGCAGATAGGGGTTTCTGCAACTGTAAATGGGATTCTTGAATGGTATGTTGCCTCCGTAGAGCCTGAGTCAGAGACATCTCAGAGCAGCTGCAGGACATTCTGTAAGAGAGAGTAGACAGCCAGAGGTCATGGCCCACATTGGTACTAATGGCACAGGCAAATGCACGAGGTTCTGCAACACAAATGTATAGAGCTAACCCCTAGGTTGAAGAGCAGGACCTCAAAAGTTGTAATCTCTGGATTACCTTTTGATGCCAAATCCGAGTGAGTTTTGCAATACGGGTCAGATGAATGAGCGGCTAAAAGGTCAGGGCAGGAGGTAGGGTTAGGTTTAGGTTTGGAGGCACAGTGTGGAAACAGGCCCTTCGGCCCACTGAGTCTGAGCCAACCAATGATCACCCATCGGGCTTTAGATTTTTCAATCACCAGGACAGTTTTTGGTAGTTGTGGAAATTGTAAAAGTAGGATGGGTTGCACCTGAACCAAAATAGAACCCACAGCCCTGCAGGGAGTTTTGGTTGTGCTGTTTGGGAGAATTTATTTCACTATGGTAATGAAATGGTGCACAGAGAAGGTGAATGGTTGGAGCCTGAGAAATACAGTAAAATATAGCAGAAAAAGTAATTTCATTAGACAGACCAGGACTAGACATGTGTCTATCATAGGCATATAAAGATGATTTGGGGAATTTGATGGCCAAATTACATCTGTTTTAATGCAAGGTGCATAACTCATAAGGCATTTGAACTCGGTGTTTATCACCAAATCAAAACATGATATGGTTGCAATTGCAGAGATATTGTTGAAAGAAGGGCAAGGATGCATCTCAGTGTTACAGAGTAAAGCATCAGGCGTGATAGATGAGGAAGTGAAGAGAAGATACCCTCCCTATTTACTGTGTTCATTTCGAAATCATTAATGTATCATGACCCTCACTGTACATTAATGATTTGCATATGAATGTAAGGTGTATGATTAGTGAGTTTGCAGTGAGACAAACATTGGTGGTAGTGGTGATAGGACGAAAGTCTTAGATTACAAAACAATATTGATCAGCTGGGCGAAGCAAGAATAGATTGGGCGAAGCAAGAATCAGCTGGGCGAAGCAAGAATAGATCTCCTTGCATTTAATCCCATAAATGCAAGGAGATGCATGTGGGAAGGATTAATAAGAATGCTGGGACTTTAGGGATTAATAGAAAGAACAGAAGTAAAGACAGAAGTACCTCAATGTACAAGTCGATAGATCACTAATGGTGACAGCAAAAGCTAAATAAGGTGGTGATTGTGGTATTAAGGATTGTGGCCTTTATTTGTCAGGGCATGAGCCATGGAGGTAGCAAGGCAATTCCATAGCAGGCAATTGGAGATGTCCTCATTCCTTAGGATTTCATACCAGTTCATCGGAGATGTCCTCATTCTTCAGGGAACGGGGGCTCACCTCTTCCTTTATGGATGAGGCCCTCATTAGGGTCTCCTCGAAATCCCACAGCTCCACTCCCCGTCCCCCCCCCCTCCCCCCAGTTTGTAACACGGACAGAGTCACCCTTACTAAAACACCCTAAGACACACAACTACATATAAATTAACATAAACATCCACCACAGCGGTTCTACCACATTCCTCACTGTGATGGAAGGCAATAAAGTCTTATCTTATTTCCTCATTTTCTCCTGCGGTCGGGCAGTCGAAGGTCCAGCAGCCGGCGATCATAGCTCCTGTATCGGGGTGATCGAAGCTCCTGCGATTGGGGCAGTCAAAGCTCCTGCGGCTTGGATCTCCTGAATTCGATCCCTAACCAGGGACCGCGAGCTCCATGATGTTAAGTCCGCAGGCTCCCTCAGTTGGAACTCACAAGGTCGATCTCTGGGAAAGGGACTGCCAGCTCTGCGAAGTTAAGTCCGCAGGCTCTTACAGTGGAGCCCCCAAGCTCGATCTCCAGTAAGAGGCCGCCAGCGCCACGATGTTAGGCTGCAGTGCGGACGGAGATACAATATGAAAAAAAGTCGCATCTCTGTCGAGGAAAGAGATAAAAAATGTTTCCCCCACTCCCCACATTATACAAAACTAATGGTACACTAAAGGGCCTGTCCCACGGGCATGCGACTCCATGCGGCAAGCGCGATCTAACCGCAAGCTTTGGTCGTGCTTGCCGCATGGAGTCGCATGCCCATGGGACAGGCCCTTTAAACATACATTTAACAACAGACTAAAAACAACAAAGAAGAAAAAGACGAGACAGAACATTGCCAGAGGCAGCCATTTTTTCGGCGCCTTAAACATGATCTGAACAGGAGTTTTACAAGTTTGTAATAACTTCTTCCTCGTATTGAACTAATTGCCAGTATCATTTTACCATTTATTTACTTCATTTTACAAACACATTTTACAATCAAATGGTCAAATGATACTGGCAATTACATGATTCCAACAATTGTAATTATATAATATATTTGCTTTGTTGTCAACTCAGAGAACAAGTGTCCCTCGAGCATATTAACTTATTGGTCTTACCTGAAGGATTAAATTCCAAATCTGAGTCAGCTCATCTATATACTGTTAAAAGTCTTGACTTGTTTGTCTGTCTGTCTGTGATCTCAGGAGCTACACCAAAATGGTACACAATAGCATGAACATTTTTTGAAGAATCTTACTCAGCTTTTTCCCGTGGTCGTTCGTATCAAGTTTCTTCACATTTTATGTTATATTTCACGTTATTGATATTTATAGCTTTAAAATAGCCAACTTTAATAAGATTTTTAATGTTAAAATCCTTCCTGCCAGCTTCCAACAAACTGTGATACAAAGTGGCAAAACAGGAACACTCTGTGCTTCCACCATCTTTTCACCTGAATAGGATATCACAGTCCTCTACCCGACATTTGCAACAATGTTGCCATCATTCAACACTTACTCCAGCTCCTGGCAGGTCAGGATGGGGAGGGTGAATTGGTATTGCAATTGGGGAAGTACAATTGCAATTTTTTTAAAGTCCAATGCTAGGGGAGGCAGGGGAGTACTGGAATCTTACGTTCGGCAACGGGTTGAGTTGGGGACCACGCTTCTCGTGGGAGCTACGGGTTAGTGGTGCAATATTGCGTTGGGGAACAGGTTGTGTTGGGGGACCACGCCTCCCGTGTGACAGGGACCTAATAATTGCATCTCAGACAAAACTTAAGAAACGTATGTGATTTAAAAATAAAATTAGAAGGGAAAGCTCTGCAGCTAAACTTTACCATTGATCAGAGTTTAAAATTCTTATTTTAAAGTATAGTTGTAATTATTGGAGCTGTATAAGTTCACTGTTGAATTACATTCTATGGGTAACCAGAGGACACCAGAGATAAACATGTTGTTTGAAATGGAAGCTTGGCAGCCAATTTAATAACAATTTTTGACAAAAGGAATTGAATAATCATTAGGAGGGAGGGGGGGGGGGGTGCAAGGATTTATAGTAAGAAGTAAATTTAAATAGTTTTTCACAAGCCAGCACAGACATAGGGGGCAAAATGACTTAATCTGTACCATTCCATTCTATTATAATTTTGGTGGTTCTTTGAGCAGTTAAGATGAGACTGGGTTGTTTTAACATATTGAGAAAGGCAGGAAATCAGATTTTCAAGCATTCCATTCATTACTGCTGAATTATTTGTTGTTGTACAAGCCTCATCACTGGGTAAAAGTAGTTATTTGCACAACACCTAAGAATTATCGGTGTGAACACTTGAATCACCAAGGTGTAGAAGGCATTGAACCAAGTGTGGTAAATGGAACTGGGTCTAAATTCTCAAGCTCCCTTCCCCACAGCTTTGTGAGACCCTTCACCAGTAGAAGTGCAGCATTTTAAGAAGCTTGCTCAACACCATGTTCATAAAGCCAAATAGGAATAGGCAATAAATGCTGGCCCTTCAAGAACACCTGCATTCTGAGAAATCAATAAATAAATTAAACAGATTTAAATTTGCTCTTATATCAGACTGAACTCTTCAGCTGCCTGTGAATCCTGGAGGTGATGTCAAGTTGTCTCATATTTACCTTTTTAGATTGGTGACTATTTCTTTCATCCTTTCCATTACTTCTTTGAAACTTCCAGAACTTGAAATGTCTTAAACCATTGGGCGCAGGCAGTGAGCACTTTATCCTTAAGAACTATAGACAATGGCTTTAATTATTGCCACAAGCCTTAACTGTTGCTCACTGCCTTTTAAATTGGACCCAATGGGTACATTCTTGTGTAATAAATTGTATATTTCATGCACCCTAGACTGTAATATTTTTTTATATTGAGGTCTGAGAATAAATGTCTGATGAAGGGTCTCTACCTTAATCGTATCCTATCCATTTCCTCTGAAGATGTTGACAGACCCGCTGTAACTGCAGCATTTTGTGTATATCTTTGGTATAAAACCAAATCTGTGGTTCCTTTTTATTAAATGTTGTGTGTTCCTAACATCTGAATTATTTGGCATATGCTTTATGTTTTTTTTTATACATTTTGAGTCTAAAGAGTATTTTTCAAATGAAATTAACTTCTAAGTAATTAAATTATGATCAATTTAAGGATCTCAAACATAGCTATTTTATTTCTCCTCTGAAAGGCGGCCTCAGTTCCTTTAATACAATATGACGTATACGGTTATAAGTTAGTATAAGTTTGTTCAATCTTATCTATGTTCTCAATATGTTATCAATATGTTACATCATGTAAAACAAATAAAATGGGCTACTCGCCTGAATTATGGTCGTAGCAAGGCCTTGAGTAATGTTTTTTGTTTTATCTTTAGTTTTCCAATAGTTTCACCACAATAATTAACAGGGCATCTCTGAATGATTCGTGAAACTTTACTTTACTGCCCCCTTGTGTGCTGATTGCGGAGCAGATAATAGAATGGACATGCAATTTGTTTTCTGTAATGCTATGTCTGTCAATGTTCTTGCTTTTATTGAATTACAAAGTTGTTGACAGTGCTAGCAACATATGAGCTGAAAATATAGAATATAAATTAAATATTGATTAGCTTAGACATGGACCAGCCCACAGCCAAAATATAGAACAGAGACTCATATTTTCTCTGTATCTACCAATGCAGATCCAGTAAACATAAACCCCCAGTGCATAACTTCCCAGATCAGGATTGCTATTGTCCATCTTCATTGCCTGTAACTCTTTTCAAATTCTTTTCCCTCAGTTTTGTTCCTGAACTTCTATGTTTGCATGTTTCATAAAGCTGATAAGCTTTTTGTTATAATTTTATTTAATTTTGGACTCACTGTTTTGGAATTTTTTCCACATATTGGTAGCCAGGCCAGGCAAATTCCTATACATTTTAAAGTTTGCACATTAGATTAGGTGACTGTGGCAAATAGAGCGACAGATTGAATGGAGGCTGTACAAATGTAGAGGTAATTTTTTTCTGAAACTCTGACTACCTGTTGCTCTTGATGGATAATGGGTGTATATCATAGAATGGCTTATCCATTCTATTAAGAGGGACATTAAAGGCCATACCTAATTATCAATGGGATCCCACTCATGGTATCTTTACATATTGTCATGTTTGTAAATTGTCATTTTAGGTTTTATGAATGTATTACAGGTATTCATCTTATACATCTTAAGCTTTCATCAAACCATTAATAGTCCATCTTCAGTCTGTGAATAGACAAGTGATTGATTTTGCAATTTTAGCCATGGAGTGATTTAATTTAGCTGGTTTATGGAGGCTTGAATATTTAGTAAATTGAAAGATATCTAAAAATAAGGGAAGATAATCTCTCCTATATTACCTCCAAAGTATTGGATTATGAAGGTAAAGTTTTCAGAACAATTAGGTAGAAACAAAGGACTGCAGATGCTGGTCAATACACAAAAGGGCACAAAGTGCTGGAGTAATTCAGCAGGTCAGGCAGCATTTCTGGAGAACATGGATAAGTAATGTTTCAGATCGAGACTTTTCTTCAGACTGATTCCACAATCAGTCTGAAGAAGGGTCTTGACCCGAAATGTCACCTATCCATGTTTTCCAGAGATGCTGCCTGACCTGCTGAGTTACCCCAACACTTTGTGTCTATCTGATTGCATTAGGTCTTGGAAGCAGGAGTGGGAAGACCAATTATATGAACATACAAGAGACCAAATGCAGTAAGTTTATTTTCAATGCATTTATTTAATTTGCAATCTTTTGCTTTAGAATAACAAAGCAAATTGTTTTTACAGTTCAAATAAGGATGTGCATTGGTCCTTTACAGTCGCCTGCAATTGAATTACAGGAATCCAATATTTCCTGTTTTCACACCCGCATTTGATTTGCATATGAGTGAACTGATCTTAAGTATAAAAACCATTCAAAGGGACATAAGCTTGCCATCAGCACCAACAACAATGAAATACTATCTATTGGTTGTGATCTGGGTTCTTACCCTCATTAAAGGTAAAACATATTAAGTATTTTTGCATGATTTCCATTGAAATGTATAACCTTTGGAACAAATTGATTAAGTTATAGTGTATTATTCCAAGTAACAAGTAATTGATGATAATTATAACTTTGTATTGCAAGTTAGTTAATGACTTTACCTGGTTACATATGCTTCTATTTTATGCATAATGGTGATGGATAACAAACAGCAGTTGGAAATTAGTACAAGCAAGTAAGCATTGGTCCCTCTGCTCACTTCTCCAATGCTCATCGTGCATGGTCACCAATTTCAGGCAATATTGACAGCACAGAGATCAATAATAAGAATTAATTCCTTTAATAATTTTTAAGCCTTTCATCTTTATTTCTTTTGCAATTTCCATAATTAAATGCCCTTTTCTATTTCCTCCCATCTTGTGCACAGTGTTGCACTCTGGCTTAGCACGTGTGACATTTGCAATGTAGTTTAATTAGCCTGATTGATGTGGGTCTATTTCCATATACTTGCTTTCTTGCTTCCACTTTTTACAATATACAAAATAATAATGATTATCTTAGTAACATTCTAGTTCTGAGAAAATTAATGCGATTCATTTCAATCAGCCAGCCATTTCAGATCACAGAAATGAAATCCTTAGCTGTTGACACCGTCTAGTTAATAGTTGCCAAAGAAATCAGCTCTTTGCTTCGATATTTTATAATGTAAATTATATTTATGTACTGTAAGTGTTAGCACAGTGGGGAAGAGTAAAGCCAGGCAGAGCCAAAGTGATAGGAGACACATGGTCCTGATGAGTGGTTATGGAATTAGGTTCCCCTCTTTCTCTGCTTTACTCTGTCCCTTCATACTTCCTTGGATTTGCTTTGGTTTTTAAGCAAGAAGATGACAAGGTGCAGCGGGGCCAGTCCAATGGCAGCTAATTGAACACAGCTGTTCCTTCTTTGGCCGTGGGCTCGGCTCAATCTGGAGCTCTCTCCGGGGAACCGGTGATCCACGGCAGCCGGTGATCTACGGCAGCTGGGCGAGATTCATGGTGCTGAGGTTTGGCTTCTCCTGGCCTGTCTGCCGGTGACGGGGATCGGAGTGGCACATGAGGGAGGGGGCGCTGTAACATTAGACACAAAGTGCTGGAGTATCTCAGTGGGTCAGGTAGCATCTCTGGAGAACATGAACTGGTGACATTTCGGGTCTGAAGTAGTTTCCGACCAGAAATGCCAACTGTCGATGTTGCCTGATCTACTGAGTTACTCCAGCACTGTGCGCCTTTTTCTGTAAACCAGCATCTGCAGTTCCTGTGTCTCTGTAGACATAAATGTAGATGTGTCGGTTAGTGTAGATGAAGTTGATGGCCAGCGAGGAAAAGAGAGAGACGATGATTCACAGTCCGAGCGTGTCGTGGGCGACGGAGGGGATTGAGAGCTGCTCCAGTAGAACCAACATGCGGGAATCCGGACTTTGAACTTGATGAAATGGTGCCAAACGTGGCAGTACTGGCATTATATGCAAAATGAATTTCACTATGTAATGTTTAATTGCATATGTGACAATAAATATCCATTGAACCACTGAACCATTGAATTAAAGTTTGCAGATGACAGCAAGATTGCTGCAGTTGAAGACTGCAAGGAAAGTTGTCATGGTTCATAGCAGGATATAGATTTTCTGCAGAAATGAGCAGAGGAATGGCAGATGGAATTTAATCTGAGACAAGTATGGGGTGCTGCACTTTGAGGTTGAATGTAAGGGGAAAGTATACAATTAATGGAAAGAGCCTTAATAGCGTTAATGTACAGGTTGATCTTGGAGTCTAAGCACATAACTTCCTGAAAATGGCAATACAATTAAGAGTGGTAAAGGTTGCATATGGTATGATTGTCTTTAGAGGTTGGGGCATTGAGTATAAGAGTCAGGATGTCATAATGCAACTTAATAATGCTTTGATTAGGTCACACTTGAAATATTGTGTACAATTCTGGTCACCCCACTACAGGAAGGATGTGGAGACTTTCCACGGGGTGTAAAAGAGGTTTACAGAATGTTGCCTGAATTAGAGTGTATTTGCAATAAGAAGAGGATGCATACAAGCAACTGCAGATATTAATTTACAGAAAAAAACACAAAGTGCTGGAGTAACTCAGCTAGTCATGCAGCATACCAAGAGAACATGGATTTCTTGAGGATAAGTTTGAAGTCTAAGTGACCCGAAACGTCACTTAGCCAGTTTCTCAAGGTTCGCTGCCTGACCCACTGAATTACTCCAGCACTTTGTATCTTTTTAGTTATAAGGAGAGATTGGCGAAACTTTACTTATTTCACTCTGGATGGTTGGAGGCTAAGGGGAGACCTGATAGAATATATAAAATTATGAGAGCTACAGATAGGGAAGACAGACAGAACAATTTTTCCAGGGTGCAAATGTTAAAGTTGGAAAGATATAACTTTAAGGTGAAAGGGGCCAAATTTAAGTGAAATGTACATGGCAAGTTTTTTGCACAGATGATGGGTGGGTATTTGAAGCAGGCCTACGAACAAGAAATGTTACTGGGTAACTTAAACATTAGCCTTGCCTGGTTTCCAGATGGAATTAGGTTTCCAGATGGAAGTTTGATTCCTATAGCAGGGTGACCAAAACTGAACACAATACTCCAAATGTGCCCTCACCAATGTCTAGTATAACTGTAACATAATGTATAACTGTACCATAACATAACATCATTTATAGTCAATACACTGACTGATGAAGGGCAATGTACCAAAATCATCTTGACCACCCTTTCCACCTGTGATGCCATTTTCACTGAACTATAAACCTGAACTTCTCAAACTCTCTGCTCTAAAAATCCAACCATTCACCCAAAAGGCATATGGTCTGCTTGCTTTGATTTCTAGGAAGGCATGATGCACCTCTATAGGACCTTGGTTAAGCTGCAGTTGGAGTATTGTATTCAGTTCTGGTTGCTTTATTAAAGGAAAGATGTGGATGCTTTGGCGAGGGTGTAGAGTAGCAATGTTACAACATTTTGAGATTTTAAAAATCATGTCTGTAATTTATCCCATCAGATAAAGCATAAAAAGACGTTTAATTTGACACCTAATTCACTTTCATATCTTCAGTATTAAAAAAGTTATGGCCATTTTCATACTCAGAAATTAGCATCTTGTTCCCATTGCTTTTCCATTGACTTAACACAAAAGCTGTGATCGAGGACAGTCAAAAGCCCATAAATTTCTTAAAAATTAAGAGAACTGAAAGAAATTTTCAGTTATTATAGATTGAAGCATTCTGAAACAAATATGAAGCAATCTTACTTAGATGACATGAAATTAAAGCATATAATTAGTTAGTTACCTAATTGTAGCTAATTACAAAATTCAATTACTAGATCTAAACATCTATCAATTTCTTAAGAATAGATTAACATTTTTAAATAGCCTAAGTGTCCAAGTAACATTCACACAAGAATTCACAATATAACATAATTTTTAAATCTCATTGTCATAGGCCAAATGGAAGGAATTTAATGTTTAATACCTGTAAATTAATGGGCATTTAAATCATCTTGCGAGTGGGTTTTTCTGGAACGCGATCATTTGGAACGTTGATTTGCGGTGAATTTAACCCCATATCGGCATGAAAAATACTGCCGGTTAGTTCGGGGAAAAGAATCACAGTTTCGCATTTTAAAATGTGAATTAAAGGCCTCTTAAGAAGCACTTTTATACATAAAATAAACGGCTTTCGTTTACCTGTCCCGTGCGTGAAATCTGCCCCGTTGTCGGCGTTGACGGCTTTCGAAGCTGATTTTAAAATAACTCCAGCACTGAACTTGTCGGGCGAATAAAAATAAAAAATACACAAAACGCCCGTCGGAACGATTCTTCAGCAAAAGCTTGCACTCCAACGAAATATAATTCAGGACAAGGTAGGAGAAACCCGCGTTTTAACCCCGTCCCCCCCTCAAAGGCGCCAAAATTGCGCACACGGCCAGTGGCAGAATTGCAGCGCCGCTGAAGGTAAGTATTGTAACATACCTATGTAGAGATTTACCAGAATACTGCCTGGATTAAATGGTTTCAGCTGCAGAGAGAGGTTGGATAAACTTGGATTGTTTTCTCTGGAACATCGGAGGTTGAGGGGAAAAATATAGAAACATAGAAAATAGATACAGGAGTAGGCCATTTGGCCCTTTGAGCCAGCATCTGCCATTCAATATGATCATGACTGATCATCCAAAATCAGTATCCCGTTCCTGCTTTCTCCTCCTATCCCTTGATTCTGTTAGTCCGAAGAGCTATATCTAACTATCTCTTGAAAACATCCAGTTAATTGGCCTCTAAAAATGGGAGCCTTGGTAGAAGTATATAAAATTATGAGAGGCATAGGGTAGACAGTCAGAGCCTTTTTCCTGGGGTGTAAATGTCCAGCAGTTGAGGACATAGTTATAAGGTGAGAGGGGCAGGTTTTTGCACAGAGTGTGGTGAGGGCCTGGAACGCATAGCCAGGGGTGGTTTGAGAGACCGATATGATATTTCCATTTGAGATGCTTTTGGATCGGCGCATGAAAATGTAGGGAATAGACAGATATGGATCATGTGCCGGCAGATGAGATCAGTTCATCTTGGCATCATGTTTGGCACAAACATTGTGGGCTGAAGGACCCGTTCCTGTTCTGCACTGTTCTATGTTCTAAAGATCCTGGTTTGACTTCCCAAAATGGAACACCTCTCACTTATCTGCATTAATCTCCATTAGCCATTCCTCAGCACATTTGCCCAACTGATCAACATCTTGAAAGTATGCTTTTCAATTTAACTGCGTTTCAGATCTGATATGAACGACGTTAATTAGTGATAATTAAATATTTTACTCATAATCAAAATAACTGTTGACCTACAATATTTGAATGTGAAGAATAACCAGCGGTTTGCAGAAGAAAAAAACATTCCAAGTGAATTATTTTCCATATTTGTTACTTTTCTATCACAGACTCATCTGGCAATGACTATTCCTTGAGCAATTTTGGTAAGTTAACATCAGCAAGCAATTGAATCATTTTTGCAATGTGATGAAAACATCCAGATAGTTTAGTTAAAAATGTATTAATTGAATTCCAAGTTGTATTGAGGTACTAGTAGAAATGTTTATGCCTTTTTTTTTGGAAAGATTTGTCACATATATCTCTCTGTAATTATCATTTAATTCGTTTTTCTTAATGATGAAACATATTTCTGTCTTTCATACCCTTTCACTTGTCAAGTTGGTTTACAGGTTAATCGCACTTGAAGTCCTTAATAGCCGGACCCCAGCCCAATAAGCCCTTCCTTTGCCTCACAAATGACAACCATTCCTCTTTCCATTCAGGTCCCACACTCTGGATTTCACTCCTTACACTCACTCCTCTGTTCCTGTCGATCCCTCATAATATAAACCTTTGTGGTTAAGCCTCTGGGCATTCCTTTACACCCTTTCCCCATTTTATTGTATATTTCAGCAATACGTCAAGGGTACCCACATGAAAATTCAAATCTTTTGTCATGCCTCAGGAAAGGATTAGCCTTTAATCAATTCATATCTCCCTTGTGAAATATAAAAGTTACCCATAATTCACAAACTACACAAAATTTATAGATTCACCGAAAACTGCAAATAACATAGCTAAAATATAAATTAACATTAAACAATTTGTATCAATCCTGAATGAGAAAAGTCATGTTCCTATCATAAAGGATGACAAATCCACAGATGGAAATAATTAGAGATTCCAAACCTCATAAAATATTGTTCTTAAAACCATTAATAATGGCAATTCCAATGCATCACACTAAATTGCTAGTTCAAATTATATGGATTTATTTTGTCAATGCTTGTTCTAAAATTAAAACAAATTCTAAAACTGTTTGAAATATAATTTATATTGATACATATTTTATATTTGTTCATGGCTGAAACTTAATGATAAATACAACATTTTTGAAAATAGAATGATTGCAGGTTGTTCAATTAATTTAATAAAAGGATATAAACACAAAAATAATATTGAAAATTGTTATAGGGAAAAGAATAGTGAGGGCTAATACCTAGTAAATAGGAATTTGATTGTGCTAATGTGGTGACAGGGAACTGCAGACAAAGCCTAAAGGTAGAGACATGGAAAGCAACAGTGACGACACCCAAGTTTCAGAAACTTCATTGATTATGTTATAGTGTACACCCATGATTGTAACAGAAAATTGGATCTACTGTCATTTAAGTTAGAATTGTGGATAATCATTTTATTCTGTAATTAGGATCGTTGGTTATCTAATTAAGCCTTCCGGTAACTTCCATTCTGTAATCAAGACCTAATTTTATTGTTAATCTAGTTACTGTGTAATCTTGTCAGCTAAGAATGTAAAAGCTGTACGAAAGTCGTGCTCAGGAGATCAGCTTTGACTGGTTTTAGTAAATCGCTCATGACTTTGAACACCAACTCCACGTGGCCTTTCCATTTGCTCCAACAAAAATGAACTGCATACCAGCATTGTATATTCTATAAATGGTAATTTTTAAATATTATTTTGTGTAAGATCTGGATCAGGATGCCCTCACCCAAGTGTTCACGCGTTCAATCCGAGAAGTCTCTAAAGCACGAGATAATCATCGTAAGTACATTATGTTCAGAATATTTGATTGATCATTTACATTTAGATTGATTTTAATCTTTTGCTGTTGTGACAGAGGTTCTTCTTTTCTTCCAGATACCTGCAAAACATGGGGAACAGGGTCTTTCAAGGCATTTAACAATGAAGCTTTCTACTTTTCATCAACCTGTGACTTCTTCATGAGCAGGCTATGCAAGGAAGGGCTTGATGATTATGAGGTGAAAATCCGCCGAGGATCATCTGGAGACCTGGAGGAGATATTCATTAAAATTGATACCAATACGATTGTTGTGACTAATGGAGTAATAAAGGTTAAAAACCAAATGTAAGTTGAATTCTGCAGGATTGCTTTTGATTGTCATTTTAAGACCAGTTAATTTAGAGAGATACAGCATGGAAACAGACTTTTCAGCACACGGAACAAAGCCGATTATCTATCACCCGTTGACACTAGTTCCATGTTATCCCACTTTCTCACTCACTCACTACACATTAAGGACAATGTACAGAGGCCAATTAACCTACAAACCTGCACGTCTTTGGAATATGAGAGGAAACCGTAAAACCCAGAGGAAACCCACACAGTCACAGGGAGAGTATGTAAACTCCACACAAACAGCACTCAATGTCAGGATTGAACCCAGGGCTCTTGTGCTGTAAGGCAGCAGCTCTGCAGCTCCACCACCGTGACTCCCTATGATTTACACATAACTTATCTGTATGCACCATACCTCCAAATCCTTATCTCCAAGTTTTAAATATATTTTAAAATAACTGCAATGCTGTTGTGATGATGGAAAATCTTTTCAAGGCATGGAATAATATAGTACTCCCTTTATCAAGTAATAGCTACACTGATTGTCTTGGGATTGATATAGGAAAACAATTTGCCATTATAGTGTAGCTTTCTGAGAGATATTTGATGCTATTACACAATATTGATTCCTGAATTTGTTCCCAATTGCAGAATATTAAAACTGACTAACACCAAGATAAAACTAGATTTGTAATTTGATTGTACATTTCTTGTGATCTATTCCTTCGTCCGGATGGCCATCGTTTATTACTTAAAAGTACCACAAGATGACAGTGCCACACTGCTAAAGGTAGATTTGACTAACACGTGTGGTTGTTAAGTTCTTATTGCAGCCTTGGGGGAAAGCAAACTTTGCAGTTGCCGAAATATTGTTCTGTTAAACAATTGCTCTGCGTCAATCATTATGTAATCTGTTATATACTTCAGTGCAAATTAATTTGGTTTGTTGACCCACAATTAGGTGCCACAGTGGCAAAGCACTTAGTGCTGGGCCTCAAGCTTCAAACAACCCAGCTTCAATTCCAGATTCTAGTGCTGTCTGTGCAGAACATGCAAGTTCCTAACATTGTGTGACTTTCCCGTGAGTGCTCTAGTTTCCTCCCATGTCCCCAAAACCTGCTGGTTGATGGATTTGATGATGATGACGATGATAAATACTTATCCTTATTCTCCTGCCACCTATTCCATGTGTAGATAGGTGGCAGGAGAATAAGGATGGAGTATTTGGGAATGTGAGAGAAAATTGGTTGCAAGGAAATAAATGGGGGAATGGAATTGATGAGATTGCTCAGAGATCTGGCAAAAACTTGATGGGCTGAATGGCCTCTGCTTCGTCAAGTGAAAACATGCAACATAACATGTGATTGATTGATTGATCTTACTCTTGTCATTTTTAGTTTTAGAGATACAGCCCTTTGTTCAGGCATCAATAGGGAAGGTGTTATTCCAGCATCAGCTTGATGCTTACCGATAGCTGGCAGTTCTGTAGATTATCGGCTTTTCAATGATCATTATGTTTTGGACTTCCTTGAGACACTTAGTTTTACAATAAGAAAGGCTGTCAACAGAAGGGCTGGTGTGTGGATAATGACCTTCGATGAACGGGGTCACTGCCCTTGAGGCGAAAGGTAAGTACAGATTAGTACTTGAGTTACTGTGACTTTTAATATTTTTAATTATTTGTTAGTAATCAATGCATTGTTTTTTTTAATACTATTCAAGTTTTTACAATACTTTTAATGCATTTATCAGAGATTTGTGAATACTGTTCACAAGACTGACAGTATCACTCTGGAGGGCTGATGTGCCAGCTGAGGCTTATTTACCCAGGTGGTCATTCCTTAATGCCTGACACTGGGATTTAGAGACTGAGGAAGATTGGGTACTGAATCAAGTACAATGTGGCCCATTTCATTTTTAGGGATTAAAAAGACGTTGCAAAAGTATTTGTTGCAAAAGGGATTGTTGCAAAAGTATTTTTAACCCAACTTTCATGTCACCATTATTTCTAGAGTAACTTTGCCATTTGACAACAAGATGATCAATATTCATAGCAATGGAGTTAATATTAAATTTTCAAACAGGAAGCATTCCATTTCCCTCATCTGGAATGGTAACAATACATTATCGGTGAGATATTTTAAATGTAATCTTCCTTCTTAGCAAGTAAAGTAAGTAATGACACCATGAATTATGTTTCAATCTGCTTTAATGGGATATAAACGATGGCTGCATTAAGTGGAGGTGGTTGCGTTCTCTGAAAATGGCACCTATTGCTGGTTCTATAACGTGAAGCTGTACACTTGTCAAGAACTGTGAGCAGTACCAAACTATATTTTGTGTTGATTTATTCACTCGTTTTCCATATAAGTTCCAGTGGAGTGAATTCTACCCCACATTTGTGAATTGTGTAAGTGTGAATCTTCACAACATGCAGCTCACCTGTATGGTTTCTCTCAGAGGCAAATGAAGGTGAAATCTGATTTCTCAAAAATGGCTCTGTGCCACCTCAGAGAAACTACCATTTTATCAATCATAGAAATCTATTGCTTAAATTGCACCCTTTAGGAACAAATATTTCCTATATCTGAGCAAACACATTTTATGTCTGATGAACTTGGGGTCCACTGCTTCGACCATGTCTAAAGAAAGATAGACTGATCATTAATGTGCAAAATGTTCCAGATGCAGCCTCACTATTCTTGCAATAGGGGTCAAATACTGTTTGGCTTCTGAATTGCATGGTGGACCTGCATGTTAACCTTCAGTGCTGAACGTATAAAGATAGCCAGCTAGCTACCTCTAAACATTTTTTTTTACCTCTCACCATTTAAGAATCCTCTGCTTTTCTATTTTTTCTACTGAATATTATATTACATATTTTATTCCTTGTGCCACATATATTCCCAACATATTTGCCTACTCATTTGTCTGTCAATATCGTCCCAAACATCTCTGAAGCTGCACACACTGCACTTGCCACCTCGCTTTTGATCATCAGCAAACTTGGATTATAATGCACTTGATACTCTCATAAAGTCATAGTCATAGAGTCAGACAGCCGGATCAGTCCACGCTGATCAAGGTGCCCATCTACACCGGTCCCACCTATTTGCGTTTGGCCCATCCATTCCTATCCTCTCCTTTTCTAAATCATTGATGCAGATTCAACAACTGGGGCCTCCCAACCCAAACTGATCTCTTTATTCCCAGGTACACAAAAATGCTGGAGAACCTCAGTGGGTGCAGCAGCATCCATGGAGCGAAGGATATTCCACTTTTGTTTCTCTACCCATTATCCAATGCCCAGTCCTTACCAGTGCATTATCCCCAACAACTTGCATTTTAAATTTGTCTCATAATGCTTTGTATGTCATTTTACGATACAATAAACTTTATTTATCCCCGGAGGGAAATTGGTCAGCCAACAGTCACAACACGCAAGAAACACAAAAACCTGAAATTAAAAGTGAAAAAAAAGAAAAGGACAAGCGACTGTTGGCTGGCTGCCGTGTGCACAGCGCCTAAACTGGAACAAACCGGATCAAACGAACAACCCAAACAAACAAACATAGACTTATGCCCTGTGCAGAGGATCTTAAACTAGAGTGCACCCCCCTCCCCCACACCGGGTCCCCCTTTGTTCTCCCACTGTCCCTCATGGCGGCCCCCCCACGCCAGATCCTCCATTGTTATTCACGGCATTCCCGCCACGCTGGGTCCCCAGTGTCTTTCCCTCCCCGCCCCTCCCCCCTCATGCTCCACCACCACCGAGGATCCCGCCGCCACCGCCGAGGCTCCCTTGTCACCTAGGCCCCTTTTGCCGCCGAGAACCCACCACTGCTGTCTCCCGTTGCCATGCAAGCTCAAGCTGATGCCGAGGCTCCCGCTGCCGCCACCGAGCCTCCCATTGCCGCCGCTACTGAGGCTCCGTCAGCCCAGACTGGCCTCGCCACCCGGCTTCTCCTCAGTCCCCGGGAGGCTCCTGTCATCGGTGCCGCGGTTGTTCAGCAGGTGGATCAGGCCCGCCATGCACGCGGCTCCCTGGGACCTGAAGGACTTTTGAATGTCCAAATGCATCACATCAACTGGTTTGGGCTCATCTATTCCGCTAATTACATCAACAAAAATTCTAGTAGATTTGTTGAAGATGAATTCCCTTTCGTAAATACTTGCTGACTCTGCAACCTTCTGTTGTTATTTCCAAAATGACCATTTACCATTTCCATGATAAAATATACCCAGTTTCCCTACTACACTGAAATTCTGGGAGATTATTTTTCTAGGCTGATGTAAAAATTAGTAGCTATCCAAACTGTTCAAGAATCCAGCGTCCCAAATTGACCCCAAAATGAGGTTCTAATTCCATATCCTAATCATTCCAATGACTTCAAAGTCTCCACATCTGTTTCAAGCAATCTGCAGCCAAGACCCTTATTCACACTTTTATCTCATCAAAATTGCCCCTCATGCTTTAACTTAAGATCACATCAAATCTCCTGTTCATGCCATGATGGACCTCAAGCCCTGCTTACCTATTGTTCCTGTGCACAGAGACCTCCATCAACTTGGTAATTAGTTCATGTTGAGTCTCCTCCTCTTTGTAATATCTTGTACTATGTGCTCAATTGCACATTTTTTAAATATGGCGGGAGTCACTGTCTCCAGCACCCACTTGGGTTGTGCATCCCAAACCAAAACCACATATGGGTAAAAAGAAAGTGCTGTGACTTATTTTTCTACTTAAACATTGTAGTAAACTACAAATTAATTGTATCACTTTGCCCTCCAATATTAAGTAATACCCTCCATGTCCTGTCTCCCCTTTCTGTGCTCCCCTCCCCCCAGTGCACACCCATTTCTCCCACTTTTCTGCCCCTCTTCCGACCACCCGCAGCACATCCCCTTTCAGCTATATACCTCCCTCTGACTTTACATTTCATGCCTCTTCCTTCCTTATCTGACATCTTCTTGTCACATTTTACACCCATCTAGCAATCAACCCCCCTTCACCTGCATTCACCCACTTGTCAGGATTTGGCTCACTCCCACCTCTCTTTCCCCACTCAGAAGAAGGATTCCGGCCCAAAACATCCGTTTCCTCCACAGATGCTGCCTGACCCGCTGAGATACTGCAGCACATTGTTTTTAGCTCAAGATTCCAGTGTCTGCGGTTCCTTATGCCTCTAATTTATGGATTAAGTTAAATGCCAACTCATTCATACTGCTGTCTATTTGCCTTAATCTCTGACGTCCTTATCGTGGACAATCCTTATGGTTACCTCAAAGCACTTCTTTGTTTTGGTTGTTGGTTTACAATGTCTTCAAGAGATACTTCTGACATACTTTCCATTTTCAATCTAAATGTTTTTATGAGTGTTGTAATAAAATCATCATAATTACAGTATGTGTAAATGATCAGCAAAGAATGAATTTAGTTTTAGATTAATTGTTTGAGGTGATGATGTTTCTGTGAGAAAACAAACTTATGGAAATGCAAAGGATTTTGAGCATACATTTTTGTCTTCAGCTCAAACTGCACCCTATGTACAGTGGGCATGTCTGTGGACTTTGTGGACAATTTGAAAAGAAGGGAAATAAAAATCTGAAACTTAAACAGGGTAAGTATAATTTTTTAGTATGTGAGTTGGCATTAATTTTCCCAGTACAATTTGGCATTATTCTCCAAGTGAAGTACAGACAATGTAATTTTACATGAATATGGGAATTTAAGTGGAAAAACCATGTTGTCTATTGATTGAAATTAATTTATTTCTGGATGTACTCTGTCTAGTAAAATATTAAAATGTTCTTATTGCACATGAAAGCCCCATGATGAGACATGGTGAACTGAATGATGAAATAAGCAGATAGAAAGACCTAGGCAGTGCTTGTGATAGAGAGAACATGGATACCTAGAAAATGGATTGCATTGTGCTGGCTTGGTCACGGCTGTGCAATCCTACATCAAGACACTCTGGGAATAAAAGGCAGGAGGGAGAATTTCTGGATAAGATCACTTCAATCCAGAAGTGATCTTATCCAATTTTAGAATAGACACTCCCTGATGAGATCTGCTTTACTCTATTAATGTTATCCCACTGCTATACACATACTCAGATATCAGTTGCCATGCATTGCATAAGATGTCTATTTAAATCAAATAAACTGTCAGGAATAGTAGGGAATCCAGCCGAATCGGTCTTACAGCCCTCTTTTTTGTTTGCAACTTTCCTCACATACAGTGGAGCACCTAGGTCTAGCAAAGAACTGTGGTATTGCAAAATGCACGGAATTCAACATCTACACACTATTTAAAGTGACACTCAGCTTACAACAGGCACTCCACAAAACCGCTAGAAATATCACTAAAGACTGTTCACAAACCTCCCAAAGTATACACTGTGATCAAACTCATGGGCAGTGCATTTTAATAATCTACTGGCAAAGTTATTTGGTGATAAGTGCCTCAATGATCCTACTGCCCACAAAAAGGTGGGCTGTAAGACCTATTCGGGTAGATTCCCTACTATTCCTGACAGTTGATTTGATTTAAATAAACATCTTATTGCACATTTGTTGGAGAATTGACTGTGGTGTGTGCAGGAGAATAGGGTATATGTGTGTACATGTGTGTATATGGATCCTAAAGCACCATTTTGATGCACCCTAACCTGCCTCGTATGCATGGCATTATTTCCTGTATGGCTCCATTGTATTCAATTGACCAACATTTTAACGTTTCTCTTTGAAATGTTGGTGCTCATCCATGCCTTCTTCAGCTCACTGAGAAGGATGTCAACTACAATGTTTGTGATCTTTTTGTGCCTGTGGGAGTGAAGTATCCTTAACAGCTGACATCCTTTTCTTTACTTCCATTGGTTCATGGGCAGATCTTAAATGAACACTTCCTCACCCTAATTGTCTTCCAATCTTTTGCAGTCCAATTTGTGATTACTCTTTTGAGGTACCTGATTTGGTAATGGTGCCTCAGCTCAGCAAAAATACAGTGAAATCCAGTTGCTAGACTAAGCAATCCCAATCTATTGACTTTAATGTGCAGATATTATTTAAAGTTATATTATGCTCACAACAGGACATTGGATCAGACAGCTCTAAATATTTGCCAGAGTCAGCAAGGTGACGATATTTTGCTCAAACTAGAAAAGTGTACTTCTTGAAAAAATTAACTACTGAGGAACACATATAACCACTGTCTCAATTCTAAGTGCAATCATGAGACCATAGAAACTGTAAGCCTAACATCCATGATAAGAAAGTTACTGGAGAGAATTCTGAGGAATAAGAGATATGGGAATTTGTGAAAAACAAGGGTTAATTAGGGAGAGTCAACATGATTTTGTGCATGGGAGATTGAGTTTCATGAATTTAATTGAGCTTTTTGAAGTAACTAAGAAGGTTGATGGGGGCAGCATCGTGGACATAGTCTATATGGATTTCTGCAAGGCCTTTGATAAGGTTCTGCATGATAGGCTTCTATGGAAGATTAAATTGCATGAAATCCAAGGAGAGCTAGCTAACGGAATAAAGGATTGACTTAATTGGAGAAAGCAGAGTGTGGAGATAGAAGGATTTTTTTCAGACTGGAGGCTTGGGACCAGTGGTGTGCCTTTGGGATGTGCTGGGCCCATTGTTGTTTGTGGTTTACATCAACAATTTGGGTGAGAATGTATAAGGCGTTATTAGTAAGTTTGCACATTACACTAAAATAGGTGGTATCATGGACAGTGAAGATGGTTATCAAGAATTATAGAGGAATTTTGATCAACTCGGCAAGCTGTCTAAGGAATGGCTAATGGAGTATAATTCAGATAAATGTGAGATGTTGCATTTTGAAAAGTCAAACCAGGACAGGACCTTCACAGTGAACAGTGGGGCCCTGGTGAGTGTTGAAGAGCAGAAGGATCTAGGAGTAGAAGTACATATTACCCTGAATGTGACGTCGCAGGTGGATAGGGAAAAAACGTTTGCCACGCTGACCTTCATCAGTCAGGAAATTGAGTATAGAAATTGAGACATTATGTTACGGTTGTGCAAGGCATTGGTGAGGCCGCATTTGGTATTTTGTGTTCAGCTCTGCTATAGGAATGATGCCATTGATCTGGAAAGGGTGCAGAAAAGTTTTACAAAGTTTACAAGATGTAACCATGGGTCTGAGCTACAGGGAGAAGTTGGGCAGGCTAAAACTTGAGGAATTTATTCCTTGGAGCTTAGGAGGCTGAGGGGTGATCCTACAGAGGTATACAAAACCATAAGGGGAATAGATAGGGTGAATGCAGTCCTTTTGTGTAGTGGGGATATGGAACGAGCTGCCGGAGGAAGTTGTTGGGGTATGTACACTTATAACATTTAAAAGATACAAAAGGAGACAAATTGCTGGAGTAACTCAGCAGGTCTGGTAGGTTAGTTGAGTTTAGAGATACAGCGTGGAAACATGCCCATCGGCCCACCGGGTCCGCGCCAACCAGCAATCCCCGCACATTAACATGATCCTACACCCACTAGGGACAATTTTTACATTCACCAAGCCAATTAACCAACAAACCTGTACGTCTTTGGAGTGTGGGAGGAAACCAAAGATCTCGGAGAAAACTGAGATCTGGAGAACATGGGTAATAATAATAATAATAACTTTATTTATAAAGCACTTTAAACAACCACAGTTGCCACAAAGTGCTGTACATGAGAAATCACGAACAAAAAGCTATTACAAACAATTAAAAACCATTAAAAACCGTAAAACGAAGGACTATAAAAAACACACTAAAAATTAAAAGACATTAAAAGCACTTAAAACAGGGGCAATGCCTCAGCCAGTGTCGAAAGCCAAAGAATAAAAATATGTTTTTAGGGAGGATTTGAAGATGGACAGTGAGGGGGCCTGTCTGATGTGCAGCGGCAAGGTGTTCCAGAGTGCCGGAGCAGCAACAGAAAAAGCTCTATCCCCTCTGAGCTTCCGCTTAGACCTTGGTACCTCAAGGAGCAGCTGATCAGCTGACCTGAGGCACCAGGCAGGAGCATATAGGTGGAGCAGCTCAGAGAGGTAAGGCGGGGCGAGCCCATTCAAGGATTTAAAAACAAATAAAAGAATTTTGAAATGAACTCGAAAGTGCACTGGGAGCCAGTGTAGGGAGGCCAAAATTGGCGTAATGTGCTCCCTCTTTCGAGTTCCAGTCAAAAGGCGAGCAGCAGCATTTTGAACAAGGTGAGATTTGGGATCGACACCCTTCTTCAGATTGATTGGGGGGGTGGGAAGCTGGAAAAGAGGAGATGCAGGACAAAGTGTGGCAGGTAATAGGTGGACACAGGCAAGGAGGGGTTTGATAGGCAGATGTTTGAAACAAAGGCCAGAGGTAAAAACATCATCTACTGTATCCACTGTTCCAGATGTGGACTCTTGTACATCAGCGTCGATGAAAGTGAACAAGAGTAGACTTGGTGATCATTTTGCTGAACACCTTCTCTCAGTCCTCCTTGGCATACGTGATCTCCCGGTTGCCAAACATTTTAAAACTCTTTCCATTTCCACACTGACGTTACTGCCCTCTCTCTCCCTCCCCCACCTTGGTTGGCGTACTAATTTCACTGTTATCCTGTTGAGTTTCACTGTCTGTATAACTCATTATCACCAAGCCCACAGCCAACCATGGACCAGCGTGGGCTCCACCTTTCCTTGATCATCATTACTTTTTCCATATCTTTAATTAATTTATTCTATATCTCTCTTTTTGCATACTCTATATCACCGTCTATATCTCTCGTTTCCCTTTACCCTAACTCTCAGTCTGAAGAAGGGTCTCGACCTGAAACGTCACCTTTTCCTACCAGAGATGCTGCCTGACCCGATGAGTTACTCCAGCTTTTTGTGTCTATCTTTCAACAGACATAGCTGTTCTGGTTCGATCTCACAAAATGTTTCCATGGCTGCCATTCACTCGACATAAATAATTCCAGCAGGATCTTTAGTAGTTGTGCAAGTGGGCTAAGGAATGGTTAATGGAGTTTAATACAGATAAGAGTAAACTGTTGCATTTTGGGATGTCAAACCAGAACAGGACCTTCACAGTCAATGGCACGTCTCTGGAGAGTGTTGTAGAATAGAGGGATCTAGGAGTGCAGGTACATTGTTCTGTGAAAGTGGCGTCACAGGTAGATAGAGATGTCATGTAAGCTTTTGTTACATTGGCCTTCAGCAGGATATTGTGTATAGAAGTTGTGATGCTATATTATAGTTGTACACGATGTTGGTGAGGCCACATTTGGAGTATTGTGTTCAGTTTTAGTCACCCTGCTACAGGAAAGATATTGTTAAGCTGGAAAGAGTAGAGATTTACGAGGATGTTGCCAGAACTTGAGGCCTGAGCTATAGGGTGAGGTTGGGCAGGCAAAGACTTTAATCCTTGAAGCGCAGGAGGATGAGGGCTGATATTACAGTGGTGTATAAGATCACGAGGGGAATAGATAGGGTAGATGTACAGAGCCTTTTACCCCGAGTACGGAAATTAAGCACTAGAGGTCATAGATTTGAGATGAGGGGGGACAGATTTAATGGAAAGCTGAGAGGTGATTATTTCACACAGTGGGTGGTGGGTATATAGAACGTGCTTCCAGAGGAGGTATTTGAGGCAGGTACTATAACAACACTTAAAATACATTTGGACAGGTACAAGGATAGGAAAGATTTAGAGGGATATGGGCTATACGGAGGCAGGTGGGACTAGTGTAGAGGCATAGGAGTATTTAGGTCAGTGTGGGCAAGCTGGTCCCAAAGGCCTGTTTCCATGCTGTATGACTATGATTGTCTGCACTATTTTGGGACTCCATTTCACCTTCTAATCCACATGAATCATGTATAGAAATCAGAATGCACTATAAAGATAAATTGGCAAATGAAGGAATAGAAATGTGAACTGGACACAAAAATTGCTGCAACTATAACATTAGCTGCATTTCACAATGCAACGTTACTTTCTCACTCTTTTCTAGTGACAGCTATCTCTCTTCGTGGTGACTCTATTACACCTGGTAATTGTCCAATCAGCATACCTAAACGTACGAATTACCAGGTAAGTTTTGCATTTCTACACAATTTCATATTACTCCAACCATATTACAATAATAAATATTAATTAATATTAAATATTATTATTTCATTTAAGTACAATTATAATCAAACTTCTAACCAGGAATACTTGCTTATTAATATGTGCCAGTGCAGACAATGATAAGCTAAATCATCAACAGAAATACTGAGCAAATAATTTTCTTCTCATCTCTGTCCTAAGTGGCCAATCATTATGTTGAGAATGTGAGCTGAAGACTCTGAGGGATCAGAACAGGCACATGGTCATTGGAAGAAAAGGGGAAGCTCGCAATTCGGGACATCCTTGGCTGTTGAAGAATATTCAGAGTTAGGATAGCGCAAGAATTGGAAATAGCCAGAGCTACCTCATCTCACTTTTTGCCCTCTTGATTTCCTTCTTAAGTATGCTTCTCAGTTCCCCAAATTCCTCTACGGATACACTTGATCCCACCTACCTATATCTGTCCTTTGTCTTATTTTTCTTGACTGGTGCCTTAATCATCCAAGCTTCCTTACTCCCACCTGCCTTGTCCTTTGGTCCACCAGGAACATGCATGACAATAGGTGCAGGAGTACGCTATTCAGCCTTTTCGAGCCAGCATCGTGATTCAATGTGATCATGGCTGATCATCCCCAATCAGTACCTCATTCCTGCCTTCTCCCCATTTCCCCTGACTCCGCTATCTTTAAGAGCCCTATCTAGCTCTCTCTTGAAAGTATCCAGAGAACTGGCCTCCACCACCATCTGAGGCAGAGAATTCCACAAACTCACAACTCTGTGAGAAAAAGTGTTTTCCCATCTCCGTTCTAAATGGCTTACCCCTTATTCTTAAACTGTGCCCCTGGTTCTGGAGTCCCCCAACATCGGGAACATGTTTCCTGCCTCTAGCGTGTCCAAACCCGTAACAATCTTATATGTTTCAATAAGATCCCCTCTCATCCCTCTAAACTCCAGAGTGTACAAGCCCAGCCACTCCATTCTCTCAGCATATGACAGTCCCGCCATCCCGGGAATTAACCTTGTAAACCAACGCTGCACTCCTTCAATAGCAAGAATGTCCTTCCTCAAATTAGGGAGCCAAAGCTGCACACAATTCTCTAGGTGTGGTCTCACTAGGGCCCTGTACAACTGCAGAAGGACCTCTTTGCTACTATACTCGACTCCTCTTGTTATAAAGGCCAACATGCCATTCGCTTTCTTCAATGCCTGCTGTACCTGCATGCTTACTTTCATAGACTGATGAACAAGGACCCCCAGATCCCCTTGTACTTCCCCTTTACCCAACTTGACGTTATTTAGATAGTAATCTGCCTTCCTGTTTTTTATACCAAAGTGGATAACCTCACGTTTATCCACATTAACTTTATTCACCCAGCTAATGTTACTTTGAATCCCTTCATCCAAATCATTGATGCATATTGTAAATAGCTGTGGTCCCAGCACTGAGCCTTGCGGTACCCTACTAGTAACTGCCTGCCATTCTGAAAGGGACCCGTTAATCCCTACTCTTTGTTTCCTGTCTGCCAACCAATTTTCTATCCATGTCAGCACTCTACCCTCAATACCATGTGCCCTAATTTCCCCCACTATTCTCCTATGTGGGACCTTATCAAATGCTTTCTGAAAGTCCAGGTACACTACATCCACTGGCTCTCCCTTGTCCATTTTCCTAGTTACCTCTTCAAAGAATTCCAGAAGATTAGTCATGCATGATTTCCCCATCGTAAATCCATGCTGACTCGGACCGATCCTGTTACTGCTATCCAAATGTGCGGCTATTGCATCTTTTATAATTGATTCCAGTATCTTCCCCACCACCGTTGTCAGGCTAACTGGCCTATAATTCCACATTTTCTCTCTCCCTCCTTTCTTAAAAAGTGGGATAACATTAGCTACCCTCCAATCCAGAGGAACTGATCCTGAATCAATGGAACATTGGAAAATTATCACCAATGCATCCACGATTTCGAGAGCCACTTCCTTAAATACCCTGGGATGCAGACCATCAGGCCTTGGGGATTTATCAGCCTTCAGTCCCATCAGTCTACCCAACACCATTTCCTGCCTAATGTGGATTTCCTTCAGTTCCTCCGTCACCCCAGATCCTCTGGCCACTACTATATCATGACCTGAGCTCTTGTCATCACACTTAGGACACCAAAGAGGGTGGTATGAAAAAATTGTGGTAGGTAAAAGGAATGAAAACCAAAATGTGTTCTGGAAAAATGCCAAAGAGAAAGGATTACTCCCTGTAAAAACCAAACTGGCAGTCTTCATGTGAAGTTGGAGGATTTATAAAGTTCAGATTGCATTCTTTGTATCTGCCCATGGAAGTCGGCAATGGTTTAGCCATTGTCATTAAGGAAGAGATATAAATTATTGTAAGTGATTAACGTTGAATGTGGGTACATATCAACGTGTTCACATTTTTTGGATTATTGCATTAAATGAACAAAATGTATTCCATGCGCTTAATAATGTCTAAGACACTTATTTTCATTTTCTAATGTTGTTTGGTTATGGACAGGGCTGGAAGCTTACCAATAAGATACTGTTATTTTAAATGGTGGAAAGCGAACACACTGCAGGCTAGTAAAAAAGTTCTGGAGCAACTCATCCGTTCAGCCAGCATTTGTGGAGAGAAATGGAGACATTTTGGGTTGGGACTCTTCGTCTGATTCAACATTATTTGTGCATTGAATCAGAAGAAGGATCCCGACCCAAAGTATCACCCGTCCATTTCCCTCTACGGATGCTGAATGATCTGCTGGGCTCCAACATTTATTTTGCTCAAGCTTCCAGCATCTGCAGCCTCTTGTATCTGTCGGCCTGTAAGCCTGAAATTAATGGTAGAAAATTGTTGTATAAGCTGTGAAGGATGGCACTAAGTGAGGCAAAGATTGATCAAAAGCAATTAGTGTGGATTTGTTAAAGGGCCTGTCCCACTTGGCCGTCATTTGCGCGTCACGCAGATGGCGCGCAAAGATTTTGTACATCCCAAAATCCTGGGACGCCACGTGCGACCGCGCGTCACTGCCTATTTCACCAAGCACCATGCGCGTGTAATACGCACCATGTGCGCATCACGTGCGTGTCACGATGCGCGCGTCGTGTGTCTTGACGCTAAAATGATGTCGCGTAAATTACGCGCAAATGACGGCCAGGTGGGACAGGCCCTTAAGGGAATGTCATGTCTAGCTATTAAATTGTTTGGGCAATGTGGTGTGAGGAGGGTAGATCTCTGTGCAAAGTATTATATAGTAGACTTATCAAGCCTGTAATGATCTTTCATCCAAGTGAAACTGGTTCAGTGATAGAAAACAGGGAGAAACAGACAAAAATAATTTTACTTACAGGAGGTTTCCTCAGAACTCAGTGCTAAGCCTCTACATTTTTATGACATAAATAAATGCAACAGACATTTTGCTGAATTTATTCTGATGCTTCAGAAATAGATTTATAGATTTCCAACTGACTGGATGGTACAGCCAGCACAAAATGATACCATTTCAGATTCATCAAAATACTAGAAATATTCAACAGGTCTGTCAGTACTTGCGAAGAGAAAATCAGAGTTAACATTTCAGTTTGATGTCTTTTCACCAGTATTTTCTGCAGATTGATCAGTCATTGTTGTTATACGATTTAAATCTTTTTTTTAAAATTTCAACAGAAATATGATAAACTCTATGATACATTCTGCAAGGTGCAGCTGGCAAGCTAAACATTTAATCTCAAACTTCCCATCTATTCTGTTTCATATTTGTAACCAGTTATCAGACATTAAATTAAAAAATGGTAAAGTTGTGATCCATTTCTTCCATGCTTTAGAAGTTCAGCTACATAGATCTAGCAATGAATAAAAATGCTCACCTTTAGAAGTGATAAAGAAAGAACTGCAGATGCTGGAAAAATCGAAGGTAGACAAAAATGCTGGAGAAACTCAACGGATGAGGCAGCATCTATGGAGCGAAGGAAGTGTAATGCCTTTAGAAGTGTAATGCCTTTCTTTAGAAAACATAATAACTTGTTAAATATAATTGCTTAAAATTGCAGCAAGAGGAAGGGCCTAATTTGAAACTCAATTTTTAGAGTAGATTTCACGTTCATCCACGTGTTTAATAACTGTGTGATTTTACTGTTTATTGTTTTACTTATTAGGCTTGCAGAAGGACCATCTCAGTCTATTTCAGTTGTAAGGATGCTGAAACCTTCTTTGATTTGTGTGCAAGGGACACCAGTGCTTTTCCCAATAAAAATCAAGGTCACTGCCCGAGTATAAAAGAATTTGCACAACACTGCCGAATTAAGGAGGATTGGAGAAAGATCTCAAAATGTGGTATGATTTTCTCCACATAGAGAAAATAAATATACAGTTTAAGCTTACAGTTACAAAATATTTTCATTCAGAAATAGCACAGTGACAGTTGTGCCTTTGTACTTAATAATAACTGTAAATGTGAAATGCATGAATTTTCTTTTTTTAGAGAAACCTGAATGCCCTGGGAATCAGATCTACAGTGATTTTGGTCAACCATTTATTCCAACTTGTACTGATCCAGATCCTCAACAGAAAGATGCCCTTGAAAATACTTGTGAATGTCCAAAAGGTAACAATACTTTTAACTAAGATAGATTCATTATGTTGGACAGAGAATATGCTGATGGGTAGCCAGCACGTCTCTCGAGGACTGCTACATTGCATCCTAGAGTCAATAACTATAGACTGCAATGCAGAAGTTTAGAATGTGCTAGTGCATCTGACCTTTCATTCAATTCCACGTTCAAATTTACCCCTGGAATTGGTTGGCTGAGTGACTGGATACATTTTATGTCTGGCAACTTTCATTAGAAATGTAGGTTTCTGTAATTTTTTTTTCTAATCTTTTCTTTATTTCACTATATTTACATTCTTAATTAATTGGCAACAGCTTAGTATGTTTTAAATTTTTTTCTTGAAATTTGGATGAGCTGCGAGATGCCTCTATATATCAATGCTGTTAAGGGTCTTGACATTAGTTATATATTTTCCCCTTTCACTTAACCCCCCCCAAAGTTCAACATCTCACACTTGCAGGGATTAAACTCCATCTATCATTTCTTTGACAGCCTTCCTCCATATGGACCATATTGCTGTGAATCACATGCATTTTAATATTCTGGATCTGCCTACAATGGGGGACTTTGTCCACCCTCCCTTCCCTTGTACTCCACTTGGATGCATACCCATTTCTCCCCCTCCCTCCACCCTTCCTTAGGCTTCACAGTTATCAACTCTTCATGTCTTTTGTCTCACACCTTCTGTTTTATTCTCTGGCCTTTGTTCCAACCATTTGCCGATTAACTATCTGCCTATCTGCCTATCTATCAAGCTGGTAAAATGAGCTAGCTCAGTGCTTGGGGGGAGAGTGGACTCTGTGGGGGATGTGCTTGAGAGGCGTATGAGGAGCAAGTTGCAGGCCATCCTCGACAACTCCGGGCACCCCCTCCATGAAATTCTGGAGGGTCAAAAGAGCACATGGAACAACAACCGACTCCTCTCCCTGCGCTGTAGAACGGAGCGGCTCAGGAGATCCTTCAACCCTGCAGTCATTAGATTTTATAATACTGACCGCTAGGCTGTATGGGGATGCTTTGCACTTTTAATAGTTAATTATTGGGTGTTTTTAAGTATTTATTGCTTTCAGGTATTGTCCATATTATATTTTATGTATTTTTTGTCTGCTTTCGTTCTGAATGTGTGGATTTGTTGGTTGTTGGCTCTTGGGCATCTGAATTTCCCTGAGTGGATCAATAAAGTAATTATTATTATTATTATCTTAGAAAAGAGGTACGATGGAAGGGCTCCAATGCCATTTCACTGGATTGCTTCCTGAGATAGTAGTTGGTCTGGCGTGTCTAGATCCAGGGATCACAGTCTCAAAATAAGTGGTTGACTGTTCAAGAAAGAAGCAGATAAATATTCCGAGGATAGCGAAGCTTTGAAATTTTCTAAACAAAAAGACTGGATTCATTTGCTGAGATATTTAAGAAAGTGATTGATATTTTGCTAGTGATAGAATCAAGGCATTTAGGATTGTTGCAGTAAAGTGGCTCCAATGTAAAGTTAATGAAATCAAAGAGTTCTACATGGCAGCCCCAATAAAGTCGTCGACGTCGCAAATAATGAGTTGGGAGATGGTGCCAGTGTATGTTGGCGATAAGTAATATTCAACATAACCGACAAAATAGCAGGCATAGCTGGTGCCTATGTGAGTGCCCTTTTAACTTAAAGAAAGTGAGAGGAGTCAAAAGAAAAGTTGTTGAGGGTAAGGGCAAATTCCGCCAGGTGGAGGAGAGTGTTAGTACAAGGGAATTGTTTGAGTGTTTGTTCAAGGAAGAACAGGAGGGCATTGAGACGTTCCTGGTGGAGGATGAAGGTGTAAAGGGACTGGACATCCATGAGATAGATGGGCTAATGGAGGCCTACAAATTGAAAGTAATTGAGGAGATGAAGGGGCATGTGAGGTGTCAGATATAGATTGGAAGGAATTGGACAAGGTGGGGGGGGGGGGGGGGGGTTGGTAGGTTGGAATCAAAGTATATGGAGATGATCAATGGGGCAGGAGCTGGCAGAAACAATTGGTCTGCCAGGGCTGTTCTGTTTGTGGATTTCAGGAAGATGAAGGAAGTGAGTAGTGCGGGATTGGAGAACGATAAGGTTAGAGACTGTGAAGGGGAGATCGTCAGAAGTGATGAGATCGCAAACTGTCTGGGAGATGGTGTTTGTCTTTGGGCTCATGGTCGATGGATGGATATGAGAAGGTGTCCGAGAGCTGGCAACGGCCTCCACACAGTAGAGGTCAGCCTGCCCAATTACAACAGCACCACTCTTGTCGGCAGCTTGCCTGAATACAACAGCACCTCCCTTGTCATTAATTTCATTTAACTTTATCACAAAGTTTCACCTGCCCTCTAATTCACTTGCATTATCTCTGACACCTCTCTCCCCTGTTTCCATCAATGGGGACAGACTGTCAACTGATGTCTACTACAAATCTACCAACTCCCGTAGTTATCTGGACTACACTTCCGCCCACCCTGTCACTTCTAAATATGCTATCACCTAATCTCAATTTCTCCATCTCCGCTGCATTTGCTCCCAAAATCTCCATTCTAGAACATGAAGATTTCCTTTTTCTTTAGTAAATGTAATTTCCCTTCTGTTGTCATAGATGTATCATCGTCTGTGTCCCATAGTTTTGCTCTCACTCCCTCTCACAGATGGAATAACGATAGAGTTCCCATGGTCTTCACCTTTCACCCCACCAGCCTCTGGATCCAACACATCATCCTCTGATATTTCTGTCACCTCCAACGTGATCCCACCACGAGTCAGATCTTCCCATCCCCACGGCTTTCCACATTTTGCAGAGCCCGCTCCCTCCACAACTACCTGGTTCACTCATCCCTTCCCACCCAAACCATGCCCCTCCAGGTACTTTCCCCAGGGACAGGAGATGTAACACCTGTCCTTGTACCTCTTCACTCACTTTCATCCAGTCAGTCTTCCAGGTGAAACAGAGATCCTTGTGCATCTACTCCAACCTCATCTACTTCAGCCGGTCTTCCCGATGCAGACTCCTGTCCATTGGTGAGTTCAGGATAGACAATGCCTACTGGATCACCCAGTTGCTAACCCTTTTAAGTCCTCTTCAATTATCATACTGACCTCTCTGCCCTGTGCTTCCTCCATTGCCAGAGTGAGGGTACACGCAAATTGGAGGAACTTAGATACAGTAGGTTACAACAAGGTTATGAACTCCTGCCCTTCCCTTCTTCCCACACCCCATTTCTTTTCCTGCCCCCTTTCCCTCCTGTGCTCCACTTGGACTCACATATATTTTGCCCTACCACCTTCCCTTCCACCTACATTCCCTCCTCTAGCTTCACAATTCACAATTCTTTAATCCTTTTGTTCCACACCTCTGTCTTTTGATCTCTGGCCATTGTCCAACCACTTGCCTATCATCTATGTTCTCACCCTTCACCTGTATCCACCTATTCCTTGCCAGGCTTTATCCTGGCCTCCTCTCTTTCAGCTTTCCTTCTCTACCTCCACTCCCAATATTCTGAAGAAGGGTCCCAATCCGAATTATCAACTATCCATGTTCTCCAGTAATGCTGCCAGCCTCTGAGTTTCTAAGGCACCAAAGTAAGTTGTCAGCCTTAACGTTATTGAATAATGGAGTAGTCATGATGAATGCAAAGAACAACTCCATCTTCAAATGTTATATTTTTGCTTTCCTTCATTGCCATCTAACTCAGAAACAACTTATTTTCCATGAATGAAAATTCCCTTTGTTTAATGAGTTCAAAATACCAGACAAGAAAGCTCTAGTAAGTTCTTCAATTGTGAAAATCTTAAACTTAATCCTGTTCATGAAACAATACACTTAAGCAGGTGTTCTGTTCAACTTCAGGTACTCTTCTTGATAACATTAGACATGACAACAAATGCATCAGAAAATCAGAGTGTCCTTGTGAATACAGTGGAACCATTTATGATGCAGGAGCCAAAAGGAATACTTCGTGTGAAACATGGTAACAGCTTCTAATTGTGGATCATTCATCCACTCTCATCAAATGCTTTACTAACAATATTGGTCTTCTTTTTCTCAGTGTTTGCAAAGGTGGACTATGGGAATGTTCTCATCGTAATTGTTCCAGAAGTTGCAAAGTGGAAGAAGGAACACATATCACAACATTTGATGGGAAATACTATAATTTGAGAGGAGATTGCACATACATTGCAGTTACTGTAAGTGAGACATTTTACTGCAACTCACAGTTTAGATGGTCACTGATATTAACCCTTGAAATTAAGCTAAAAGTTCTAAACTTTAATGTCTTTTTTTTGTAGACTCTGCAGGAGGATCTCTGGAAAGTGATCATTCAGATGCGTGAATGTCACAAAGCAACTGAACATATTTGCTTACGGCGTATTATATTTTCCACACATAAGGTAGGACTTTATGAGTTGCTTTAACACTTTTGTTATAATTTTGAATGATATTTGAAAACAATCTTTTTTTTTATAGACCAAGTATGAATTCAATAATAATGGTGACGTTACCTTGAATGGAGAAATTGTTGCACTTCCATCACAAAGGGGTATGAACAAAATTAAAGGAAATTAAGTTCTCTTAAGGATGAAGTTATAATTAAATTAAATGAATTTTTTTTATTTCATAGATGGAACTATAATATTTAAACCATCTTCACATTTCATTCAACTTGAAACAACACACGGGTTGACAATGCAGATACAGATTTCTCCCATTATGCAGCTTTACGTTTCGCTGTTGGATGGTAATAAACGAAGTTTAGGAGGTAAGGTTAAATGACTACTTAGGATGAACAAGATTTAAACTCCTCGAGTTGGATAGAGGCACTATATCATATAACCCCAATTAATCATAGTCATTGCAAATCAAATTGACGTAGTTTTTACTTCAGATCAAAAAATCGCAAAGTACCCATTTCCCAGAGAGAGCAGTAGAAATTCATTGCTATTGTCAAGGTTTTGTCCATTAGTGTGCAAGGAAATTTGCCAAAACTGAAAGATCACATTGACGATGCAGCAACACACCAACTGTTTAAAACATTGCTAAGACACTGAAGGCAATGTTGCCTTTAGTGTGTGGCCACCTTCCTTGCACTCCAAAACTATGTTGAATTCCCATGACATAGGTGGCTCCATATTACTGTGAGCTGCAGAATGATCAACAAAGCAAAAAAGTTGTGAATGATGATGGAGCAAAGAAAATGTCTGCATATTTTGAGCACAACAGATATTGTGATAGAGTTATAGTCATAGATTAATACGGTGTGGAAACAGGCCCTTCAGCACAACTCACCCACATCGGCCATCAATGTCCCAGTTACCCTAGTCCCACTTGCCTGCGCTTGGTCCATAATCCTCCAAACCTGCCCTATCCAGGTACTTGTCCAACTGTTTCTTAAACGATGGGATAGTCCCAGCCTCAACTACCTCCTCAGGCAGCTTGTTCCATACACCCACCATGTGAAAAAGTTGTCAAACACTAAGGTTGGAATGTTGATCATTGAATTTATCTTCATTTGAACATTTTGGCATGTGATGCTCCTTTACTTTTGTGATTATTAAATGATATTTGTTATGCTGATCTAGGTTACCTAATTTTAGTAAAATAGGGCTGAAAACGGCAGCATTGGACAATGCATTGTAATTTCATATACATCTAATGTTGTATAAGCTTTAGACGCCGATCCAATTTTTTGATTGAGATAACCTCATCCAGAAATGGGCAACAGTATAATCTCCTGATTAAAAGGTTTTGTGTCATTAAATTCTTAGGCATAAGTAACGTAGACATCAAGCCACTGTGTCCTGGCAAATTATCTTGGCTCTGTGGCCCAGCTTCAAGCTTATCAAAATAAAGCCAATCAAACTGTTCATGGACAAAGGATCTGATGATATGTAATAACCAAGTGGAATGACATTTTATATGAGTTACTGCACAGTTTGTTGACATCGCAGTTTGTGAAGGACACCCTTATCTTTGTTATCCTTGCTCATAGTGAGGTCGTTTGAAGAGGTGATGGTTGAATGTGATAAACCTGTGCAGTATTAGATAAGAATGAATGGCTGCGCTCAGAAGGAAGTGCGGAATTGTAGTATCTGGATGCCAGTGAGGTTTATGGCAACTAGAACTGAAATGGAAGAAAGATAAATGTGAATGCGTCTTTGGAAGCCAACCCAATGTTTGCAAAAACCTGTAGGAAACAAATTTAATTCAGAATGAGTCGAGCCCCAGAAAAAATATCCTTGTAGACATCTGGAGGTGATAGTGCAGGGAAAACTAGTGAACCAATACAAGGGATACGGCGGCAACAGTTCATTTTAGAGCCAACAAGAGAGATGACACTGCATCTGAAGCTCTACTGGGTGACAGTATGAGAGACTGTCAACATTTGCAGGGAAGTTGAACAGGACAAAAAGAGAAAAGGTATCACAATTATAAAGGGGAAGATTTTTGATTTTGGTACAATGTATTAATACATAATCGCAATGAAATAAAAAAACAATAATGGAGCACTAGTTAACTAGTGACTGAAAAAAAAAAGAATTAGAGATATGCATCAAACAATGAAAGTGATGACATGTTTGAAGGTATTTTTTTCAGTTTAAGGAATAAATTCTGTAAAGATGTTCAAAGAAACAGGCTCTTATTTTATGATGTTTTTCAATTCAAACAACAGCTCAATAAAATTAAATACATTCATTTTCCCAAAGTTTTTCTATTTTTTGCATTCTAGGCTTGTGTGGCAATTTTAATGGCAAGGCTATTGATGACTTCACCTCTGTACAGAATGTGGTGGAACCATCACATGTCAATTTTGCTCATTCATGGGCTGCTGACGTTAAATGCAGCCCTCCTGAAAAGGAAAATCCAACTTGTATCAGTTCAGAAAAAGGTAATGCACTGTTTTCACCCCAATTTTTTGCTGCAATAAGTATTTAGTCTGAAGCAGTATACTTTTGACATGGATCACTTAGATGGCCATAATGTCAATTTTGGCACAAAAAAAGTGGATTGTTTGAGTCACAGGAGAAAACAGAAATGGCCAAACATAAAACCTAAGTTAATAAGATAGAGGCATTTAAGATGCTTTTCGATAGGCACATGGGTATGCAGGGAAAGGAGGGATATGAATTATGTGCAGGCAGATAAGAATTGGTCTAGTGTCATGTTTGGCACAGACAATGCGGGCCGATGGGTCTGTTCCTGTGTTGTACTGCTCTATGTTCTCAGGTCTGCACATTTTTCAATGATGGAACATGTATGTCAAGCTTCCTCTTTCAACGCTGAAGAAGGGTCTCAACCCAAAATGTCACCCGTTCCTTCTCTCCAGAGATGCAGCCTGGCCCGCTGAGTTACTCCAGCATTTTGTGTCTATCTTCACTGTTCCTCTTTCAACAGATCTCCACAGTCCATGCAGAGGCCGAGGGTCAGACCCACCAACCCTGAAAATGAATTACCTCCCCACTGTACTCCAACATACTTTAGGATGCTCCCTTCTCAACTGGATGCCACATTTATCAATCAGATGTAATTTCTAGCTGGGGATTGACGGTCCACAGCAGAGTGCAAATAGTGTTGCTGCTACACAGCACCAAAACCTGTGTTTGATTCTGAACCAACATTCTAGCAACATCATGCAACTCCATTGACCCAGCCTAATTTATTTCACTATATCTGTATTAAATTAAGTTTGATTCTAATATCTGAATTTAAGATATTCATAGACTACATTCAATCATACCTTATCCGACTTCTTTTGTAGAATTCTATGCAAAGGAACGTTGTGCTCTGCTGAAAACAAATGGTGTTTTTACTCAATGTCATTCCACAGTGGATTACATTCAATATTATCAGGTAAGGACAAGCATTTTGTAAATATGTACAAATAGCAACTTTTCCTGCCTTAAGTAAAATGAAATGTCCCACAGCCGTATTCAACATCTGCGACAAAGAAACAGTAAAAGAGGCAAAAGTTAAACTGACTATAACCTGTCCTATTGTCCCATGCATGATCTTTTAAATTACCTTGCAAGGAAGGTTAACCACTCTCTTGTCGAAGATTCTCGTTGCATGGCAGTTCTGCACATGAATGTTAATTGCCACTTATCAGCCCATGCTGGTAAATGGCAATAACCTGCAACTTCTGATGTTAAGATGGAAGGCCATCGATGAAGCAACGGAAGATGGTTACTGCCTCGATGAAACCTGTAATGTCATTCTGAAGCTGGGATGACTGACCACAGTCATCTGCCTTTTTTTGAGGCATCTTGCAAATTGGATTGGATGGCGACTGGCTCTTCTAACAAACTTGGATGACAAGAGGTCTCAAAAGTCATGTTTTAACTGCTAGTTAAATAAGACCCCATTTTGTTTTTAAGTGGTATAATGGCTTGTGTTTTCTTGTTATCACCTCTAGATTCCAGTTTACATGAATTTAATGATATTAAATGAACAAGTGATTATTATATATATATATTTTTTTAAAGATGTGCAAGATTTCCATATGCAACTGCGAGAAGCTTGATCATTGCATCTGTGCTGCACTAGGGGCTTATGTTCATGCATGTGCAGCAAGAGGTGTCATACTGAAGGGTTGGAGTGGAACAATTTGCAGTAAGTTGAGGTTTTTAAATTTCATAGAAATTCATCTCCTTTCCTGCTAACAAAAAGCAGTTTATGACATTGGATAAAACTTACAGTCTATTAATACGTAGAGATCTGAGCCCAGTACCATGTGAACATTGTTTCTATTTTGATTTTTTTTCCTTTCAATATATGAACTATACTAACTTTCCATTGCAATTAGAAGCTGATTCTTAAATGAATACAGCATTGTGACTACTGAAGTCTTTCCTGACAATCGATTTCAACAGGAATTACTCCTCTTTGAAAAACATGTATACTGACGTTATTCTAAATTTGCTCTTCACATCCTTGAAGTTATGTACCTTTTTTCTGCTGCTATGGTATCACCTAAGATAGTATCCTGGAGTAGCCATGGATCGAGAGTACACTACATTATCATTTTTTCCTCTGCAGCTCAGCACTTTTCATGTGTTACTGCAGATAGATGGGAAGTGGACGTGTTCACATTCAGTTCTGCCATGATATTAAATGGTATATCGTGCTGCTAGTTCTTATGTTCATTTCAATAATCTGCCTTGTTTTGGAGCCACAAGAGACAGCTGATGATCAAACCTTGAGCAAAAAATAAATTACTGGGTAAACTCTGTGGTCAGGCAACTCTATGGAAGGAAATGTACTGATGGCATTTTGAGTTGGAACCCTTCTTTCGACTGATGAAGGGTCCTGAACCAAAACATCGCCTGCCTTATTATGCTTAGGCTCGCAGGAATTTGATGCAATGACAATGAAAGTACGCTAATGAAATTCCAGATTAAGATGTGAGCAACTTGTGGGGGCACTGGTGTTTCCAAATGTTGATTCCAAATAGTGGAGACCATGAGTTTGTGAAGTACGCTAACAAAGCCATGGTACCTGACTGATACCTTATAGTTGGTGCAAGACTTCAATGAGTCAGGAGGTGAACCACTCACTACAAATCACAACCAATCACTTTTCTGCTCATAACATCAAAGTAATTTTGTGACATCCACAATCCTGAAGGTGAGAAATGATTACAGTAACATTGAATATCAGACAGCATCTGCGGAAAGATTTGAGTTTAATACAGAAGTTTGGTGTAGATTAACTCTGTATAGGTTAACCCTGTATCTCTCTTTAAAGATGCTTTCTGACCTATTGTGAGAGAATGTTCAATACTGATGAAATTGGGTATTTCCAATTGGGAATATTGGATAGTTCCTGAATTGGATGGATCCAATAATGAGGATAGTTCCCCACTACACAGGGAGGACAATGGATCGACTGGGTTTATATTCACTGGAATTTAGAAGGGAGAGGGGATCTTATAGAAACAAATAACATTCTTAAGGGATTGGACAGGCTAGATGCAGGAAAAATGTTCTCGATGTTGGGGGAGTCCAGAACCAGGGGTCACAGTTTAAGAATAAGGAGTAGGCCATTTAGGACTGAGATGAGGAAAAACCTTTTCACCCAGAGATTTGTGAATCTGTGGAATTCTCTGTCACAGAGGGGAGTGGAGGCCAATTCACTGGATGTTTTCAAGAGAGAGTTAGATATAGCTCTTAGGGCTAACAGAATCAAGGGATATGAGGAGAAAGCAGGAGCGGGGTACTGATTTTGCATGATCAGTCATGCTCATATTGAATGCCGGTGCTGGCTCGAATGGCCGAATGGCCTACACCTGCACATATTTGCTAGGGTTCTAATGTGCATCTCCTTAAAGAGAACGTCTTTCTCTTTAAGGAGATGTGCTTTAACCTCTACAAATTTACCCTTAACCAAATGTCTCAATAAAGTGTCTTTAACTTTCCACAGATGCTGACTGATCTGCTGAGTTTCCAGCATCTTATTTCAGATTTCTAGCATCTGTGGTTTTGGATTTTCATTGAACATTCTCACTTCTGACATGATGGAAAAATTGTTCCTGATGAAGTAGCTGCAGAAGCTTGGGTTTTGGACATTGCCCTAAGGAATTTCTTCAACTTTGTTCCTAGTTCTGAGATGCAATGCATGACCCTAACAATTGACTCAAGTGCACTCAATCACATCATAGCTGAAATTTAAATTATTTATACATGTGTGGACAAGGTCTGGTGTGGGGTGTGTCTGATGGAACCATAGATGAATATTGATCAATAGGCTGATCATGACAAAGTGACAAACAACTCTATCAGGAACAGCTTCCATAAATTTGCTGGCAATTGAAAGTAAACTGACTGAACAGTAATCGGACAAAATGGATTTGTCGATAGGACATGCAGAAAGTTCTCGCCCGAAACGTCACCTATTCCTTTTCTCTGGAGATGCTGTCTGGCCCGCTGAGTTATTCCAGCTGTTTGTCCCCCTAACATACTTCCTCATTATCAGAAAGATCCACTGTCAAAGACATTTTTGAACAGCCAGGAACGGTGTCAATACGACACTGATCTTCTGCATCAATTGTCACTGAGTTCACTCAGCCACTTTTTGGATATTATGTACAGTGAAGAAAATCAGCTGAAATTTGGCATTGGTGGCCAGTTATACCTGTCCTGTTCGAGGTGGATTTTCTGACATGAAACTTCTTTCTGAAGATAAATATGAGTGCTCTATGTGTGGCTTTCATGGGTTCTCAGCTCTACTCTGATTTTTTTTTGCAGATACAACCTGTAAGAACAACCAAATTTTTGACAATGAAATGACAACCTGTAACCGGAACTGCAAATTATTAACCAAAACTGATTTCACCTGTGACGTGAAGGATACTCCAGTTTATGGCTGTGGCTGCCCAGAGGGCAAGTATATGAATGAAAATGGAGCCTGTGTTAATGCTCAAGACTGCTCGTGTTACTACAAGGGGATTTATATTCAACCTGGAGAGAAAGTTGATGATTGGTAAGCATATCTGTTAAAGTCTATTCAAGTGTAATCATGAACCAAGTGAAACTAGATAGTTAACTCATTTTTTGTCCCTTCAGCTATTGCCAAGGGGGATCAATTGATTGCAATCCAGTTACTGAAACCACGACTACACCCACAGGTAAAATTAGTATCTTTACATGCTGTCATAATCAGAGGCCTGCATCGAAATCTCCATGACATAATTTTCTGTTTTTGTTTAATTCATTAGTATGCACAGGGGGAAAGGAACTTCTTCGTTGTTCCCCTACTGGAAATCAGATTCACTGTGGAAAGAAATGCAGTAACCTGGCATTAAACTGTGTAAGTGATGTCCAATATAACAGGCTGTTCAAATTGTACATTGCATACCTGCAAAGAACTGAACCATAACCCAAAATTGTCTATCTCAATTTAAACAAAAATATAATTATAACATAATACAAATCTAATTATAACACATCATAATACAATATCATTGTACAAAATATAATTAAACATACCTTTCGAATCAAGATATTGTAAAAAAAATGGGTTACATTACTGTAATATTAATGTGGAGGCTTACAGTAATGATCAGACAGAGGCAGAACAAGAAGCTCATTTCAGTATTGGTGACAATAAATTGTCACAAAATTTGGTCAAAGGTCTAGAAGGAAATCCAATGTACTTCCTGTGATTCCTGACTCACAGAAATGTGATTGAATCAGTGTATTCAATCTTTGTCTTAAAGGCCTGTCTCACGAGTCTGCGGTCATTGGCGGCAAAACAGGAAGAATCTACCGCTCCTGGGCCGCCATAGACCGCGCACTCGGTCAAACGCACAATTCCGGGGCCGTGCGCCGTTGTTCCCAAAATAACAACGGCGCACGAGTGCTAAAATAAAACCAACACTGTTCAAAAATATGTTCCTACCGCACAGCCTCTGCCAGTGAGGCACGAGTGCGGCACGGCCGCCGCCACAGCCGCCGCCAGTGTGGCTCGAGCGCCGTGCGTCGAACTTGTACCGCCACAGCCTCCGCCAGTGAGGCACGTGTGCTGCACGGCCGCCGCCACAGCCACCGCTACAGCGCCGCGATCAGCACAGCCGCCGCCGCTAGTGAGTCACGTGTGCGGCACGGCCGCCGCCACAGCCACCGCTACAGCGCCGCGATCAGGACGGCCGCCGCCACAGCCCCGCAGATCCAAAATTACGTCATCGCAGTCGTCCCGCCCTTTTTATAACTTACCGCAAGCTCGTGGGACCAGCCGTATTTAAATCACTCGGCCCCCGCGCAGCATCCGTGCGGCGCTCCCGTGGCATAGGCTCGGCGCTCTCGCCGTTGCCGTGCGGTCCACTCTACAGGCGAAGCCGCGCTTCACTGCCGATGACCGCAACACCGTGAGACAGAGCCTTTACTCCCTTTCAGTCAAGAGTAGATCACAGCATGATATTCCAAATGTGAGCTCATCAAGACACTGCATCATTGTAACAAATCATTCCTCTACTTGTGTGTTCTTGCTATGAAAACCAGCAACTATTTGCTTTCTGTAGGAAGGAACTGCAGATGCTGGTTTATACCGAAGATAGACACAAAAATCTGGAGTATCTTACATTATTTAAATGATATACTGTGCTTTTTAGTTTTCCCAGTGAATTTGATAGCCCACATAATATTGTACGTGTCATGTATCTAAATCCTGCTCACTCAGTCTGTCTCAGTCTCAGTCATCCTCCTCACAATTCACAATATAACCCAGCTTAATGTCATTCGCAAACTTCAAAATATTTTATTTTATCCCCTCATCCAAATTATATATGAATAGCAAAAGTCCAAATAATCCTGTTGGATCCTTCACTTTATCACCTGTCACCCCAAAAAGTGTTTATTTATTCAATTTCCTTATTTCCCGTCCGTCACTTCCAAACACTACAATTTTGGATGCTATCCGTTTTTGTAGGACTTTTATAAAACCTTTGAAAATGCAATCACTTTACATCACTGCTTATTCCTTGTCCACCTTACCAATAATATTAAAAAAAAAACAGTTGATTTGTAAAACACTATTTCCTTCATAGAAATTTATGTTGACAATGTCTAATCTTGATCATATTTTCCTTGTTTCCTGTTACCTCATCATCTTTAATTGGCTCTAGAAATTTCCCTTCTATTGATGATCAGGTAACAGGTCTGCAGTTTCTTGTTTTCTCTCTCCCCTTTTTAAATGGCAGGATTACAGTTGCCATCCAATTAGCAAAATCTATTCCATGATTTATAGAATTCTTGAAAATGCAACTGATGTATCCATTATTACTGCAATTGTTCTTTAACTTTTGATGTCTTGACAGTTCCGGATAATTACCAGTATTCGCCTTCTGTGACAGAGCCAATGCTTTTGTTTCATTGCTCTGCTTTTCTCTCATTCTCTGCAATGAGTCTTCCACTTCTGAGCAATAAATCAAGTGATAGAAGAACTCAGTAGGTCGGGCAGCATCTGCAGAACTAAATGGATAGACAATGTTTTGGGTCGGGTTACATCTTCAGATTTATTTCTAAGCGTTGGGGAACTATGTTGCAATTGTGTAATTTTTTTAATCATTTTATATATTCATAGAGCTCTTTTATATCTTTTGACATCATGACACAAACATTTTGCAGAAATCATTTTAATTTTTCTTTTGCACAACAGACAAACGAATGTGTACCTGGATGTTTTTGTCCTGAAGGTAAAGCTGAAGATGACAGTGGAAAATGCGTTTTGACTGAAAATTGCCCTTGTTTATATGAAGGAAGTAGTTATGCCAAAGGAAAAGAAATCCAACTTGATTGCAGTCAGTGGTGAGGCCCAGCAAATGTAAAACTGATAAATCTGAAATATTTAAAGGTGCTTGGTATAAAGAGAGAAATTTCACTGTTCCTTATATTGCAGCAAATGCCAAGGTGGTTCATGGACCTGCACTGATAAGCCATGCACAAAGACCTGTCAAGTTTATGGTGAAGGTCAATACATAACATTTGATGATTTTCGATTCACATACGAGGGTAATTGTGAATATATATTTGTTCAGGTAAATTGCAATTACCTATTTTAAGAGAAAATGATTCATATATTTGTATCTAATCTGCTTAACATTAAACAAAGATTTAAACAGATATAACAACACTCTACCAATATCTAAATGACCACATAGTTCATTTAAAGTTCCTCTTCAACCTGACTATATAATTAATATCATTAATTGTTTACGAGTAAAATTGTTTTGTACATTTTCCTCATTATACTGATATGCAGATTGGTGTTGATTACTAAACTGTTTACAGGAATATAAACTGCACTCCATTAATTTATTTAAAACAATCTTTTATTCAGGACCATTGTAAAGGAGAACGTGGTACATTTCAAGTGCTCATAGAAAATGTTCCTTGCTGTGAAAATGGAGTGACATGTTCAAGAAATATTAAGATTATTTTTGAGGTATATCTACTAATTTACAATTCTTACTAGCTATGTTCAATGATTCAATGGTGCTTCTATTGTCACATGTGTGAAGTGCTAACACAGTGAAATTATTTTTCGTACTAGTGGTCCAGTAGAATATTGCCATGCCCCCGATCCATGGTTAGCAAGTTTACATAAATAGTCTAATAAGCCCGCATGCAAGAGGCACCATGTTTAGGTGCCATTTTCAAAGTCCATGCTCCAGTTCTTATGAGTGGTGCCTTTTCCTGGCAAGTCCCAGGCTGTTGCGGGTCTCCTGTCATCTCCTTCCTTGGATGCCACGTCCTTCTCCTCGTCCATCCCAGGGAGTTCCCCTCACAGCCAATCACAAGGGCATGGTAGGCCAGACCCCAGTTCCCTCTCCCCTCCTACCGGCCTAGCTCCTCGCCCATCTCATCCATCATTGCTGATTCTATCCTCCCGGTTTCTGCTGCTATTTTCTTAAAATAACTTAAACATAGAACAGTACAGCACAAGAATAGGCCCTTTGGCCCACAATGTCTCTGCCAAACAAGATCCCAAATTAAACTAATCTCCTCTGCCTGCCTGTGATCCATATCCCTCCATTCTTGCATATTAAATGTGACTATCTAAAAACCTCCTAAATGCCATTATAAAATCTGCCTCCACCATCACTCTTGACAAACGTGTTCTAGGCACACACCAAACTCAGTGTCAAAAAGCATGCCTCACACATCTCCCTTAAACTTTGTAACCCTCAACTTAAATCCATGACCTTAAATCTAGTCCTCGAAATTTCCATTCTGAGAAAAAAGGTTCTGAATGCTTACCCTACCTATTCCTCGATTCACTTCTTTTATATACTTCTATCAGGGTGTTCCCTCAACGTCTAACGTTCCAGAGGGGAAAAAAATCAAATTTGTCCAACCTCTCTGTATAGTGAATACCCTCTAATCCTCACAACATTCTGGTAAATCTCCTCTGCACCCTCTCCAAAACGTCCACATCCTTCCTGTAGTGGAGCAAGCAGAACCACACATAATACTCCAATGTCCTATAGAACCACAACGTGATGCCATGACTCTTATACTCCATTGTCTGATCAATTAAGGCAAAGATTAAAAATGTTGTCAAAATGCAGATTTTTGATTTTGAATATTGATGATCAATCTCATTATTAAGCATTAATTTGCAAGAGTTTATTTGTCTTTTAGGGAAAAGAAATAATTTTGGAAGATGGGAAAGTAAAAGTGTCTGATGAAAATTCTAATTCAAGTTGCACAGTTGATTCTTATTCACTTCACACTATTGGGCTTTATTTAAGCCTGACATTTTCCAATGGTATTACTGTGATTTGGGACAAGCACACAAGGTTCTCAGTCACACTTGATCAACGCTGGAAGGTGGGTGAGGTTTTGAATTTAAGCATTTTGTTTTGTTTGTGAATCTTTTTCCTCAATCCAGCCAAATGGAAGTTGAGAATCTGGAAGCTTACAGAAGAGTATAATATGAAGATCGATCAGACAAGTTGTCAGACAGCAATGTGATGCCCTGGAGAAAATGCTTGATTAGATGAGGCTATTTATGACCAAAATAAAAGCATTATTCTCTGAACCAAAACACATCATAATGGTATTGGCAGAGAAGAAAGATGGAATATCAGCAAATATGCATCTATAATGGATCAAATTGGATATGGAAAAGGAAAAAGTATGACCAATCACGTAATACAACTTCAGGGTTATATCCCATTGAGAAAAATAAAATATTAATTTACCTCATCATTCCTCAATGCCCTATGAATTTCCCTTAGATCATTTACATTTCCAGGGCCATCAATGGAAAAATAATACATCTGGAGAAATTTCAGATGGGTTAGTCTTGGATTCATATTTATGAGTGATAAATTCACACAACTCCTCATATAAGATGTTTAATGCAATGCTGAGCCATTTGCAAAGAGTTCAGGGAGATGGCCTACAACTATGTCTTGACCCTAACCAGCTCTATAATGGTGTGTGGTGTATGAATTTTTCTGTTATGTACTTCATCTGCTTTGTAGCCACTGTTCAGAACAGTTGAACATTTTTTTTTTTTTTTTTTTAAATAATTTTTTTAATAGAAGTACGGTAGATTACAGTAATGTACAACACATATATATTAATACATTTTTTGTACCGCTTCACTTTTTTAAACTTTAAGAAAGAAAAAGAAAGAAGTAAGAAAAGTGAAGAAAGTGTGCAAAGGTTGTGAAGTGCAAAAGAGTGTTGGGAAAAGAAAGCCCCTTAGAAAAGAAGTTAGAGAAGGAAGTAAAGTTAGAAAATAGACCCTAGAAAAGAAAGAGAAAGAAAGAAGGAACAATCGCTCTATTATAACTCTTATAACATACTTCATAGAGAAGGAACTACCAACCAAGTCTGTTTTTGTTTTACCTCCCATTACCAGGTCCAGATACCTTTTATTTATTTATTTGTTTTTCTAAATTACTATTGCACCTCATGCTTGTAATAGGTCCAAAAACGTAGACCACGTCTTTTGAAATTGGTCTACTTTGCCTACTAGGAGGAATCTCATCTCTTCCAGATGTAATGTTTCCAACATATTTGATGTCCACATTTTTATTGTTGGTGTGGGCGCATTTTTCCAGAATTTAAGTATAAGCTTTTTTCCCATTATTAGCCCATAATTGAGTAAATTCTTCTGATACACGTTTAATTCAGGAATACCTTCCGATATTCCAAAAATAATCCATTCTGGTTTTGGTACCAGTTTTATTTTGATTAATTTTGAAAAAATATCAAATATTTCAAACCAGAATTTTTGGATTTTTGTACAAAAAACAAAAGAATGTGCTATGGTAGCTTCTTGACATATACATTTATCACAGATTGGTGAGACGTTAGGAAAGATTTTATTTAGTTTGGTTTTTGAATAATATAATCTATGTAATGTTTTAAATTGGATAAGCGTATGTCGTACGTTGATCGAACATTTATGCACCTGTAATAAATGATTATCCCAACTCTCTTTTGAAATTTTTATACCTAAATCTTGTTCCCAATCTCTTCTAATTCCATCTGTTGTGGGTATTTCTATGTTTAAGATGATATTATATAAGTATGATATTAAATTAACTGATTCCGCCTTTATCTTCATTGCTTCATCTAGTAAGTCGGAAGGCATATTATAATAATCTTTTGTGTGTGTTTTCAAATAGTCACAGATTTGTAGATATTTAAAATATTGATTATTTTTCAAATTATATTTCAGTTGTAGTTGTTGAAATGATAGTAATTTTTCTAATTCATACAGATCTTCGAGCGTTTTGATTCCCATTCTTTCCCATTGTATAAATGATTTATCTATGATTGAAGGTTTAAACGATGGGTTATTGACTATTGGTATTAAGAGAGATAGGTTTCTTAATTTTAGATTCTGTTTTATTTGCTTCCATGTTCTAATAGTGCTATATATAATTGGATTTTTATTATAATTTTTATTATTCAAATTTATTGGAGAGAGAATAATCGCTCCTATATTATTCGGGGAGCAATCCCCTTTTTCCATTATAATCCAGTCCACCTGCTGGGCAGAATTGTCCAGCAGGTGAATCATATTTTTAATATTTACTGCCCAGTTATAATACATAAAGTTAGGGAGTGCTAGACCCCCCAACTCTTTTCGTTTGTTAAGGTGTGTTCTTTGTATTCTGTGGGATTTGTAATCCCATATAAAATTTGTAATGTCTGAGTCCAGTTTTTTGAAAAACTTTTTTGGGAGATATATAGGTATTGATTGAAATAGGTAAAGGATTTGTGACAGTTGAACATTTGAATAGGACATAGAGTTAAGCATGTTTAAGGATACATAGACCCAAGGGTTTAAGAATTCTAAACACTACCACCTCTCTGAGTACAGAAATTTCTACTCAACTCAATCATACAGTGGCTGAACATTTTCCTGAGTCAGTGGTCCATAAGCCTAACATTCCAACCAAAATATTTAGTCTGTCAAGCTCCCCAATGTGCTTCCAGAGAGAATGTTTCAACACCGTCCAGATAGCACCCATGGTCAGGATCGAACCTGGGTCCCTGGCACTTCAAGGCAGCAACTCTACTGCTGCACCACTGGTCAAAATGTTTTTAATCCATCACCAGTTTTCAGATTCTTGCAGATAAGAGAAAAATAATTGCAGGATGCTCATGGATAGGATGGTATATTACTACTGGTACCATCTAGTTTAGTCCTGCAAAAATCAAGATGAAAGCATTGTGTTTTCTCCCCCAGTTTTCCAGTTTACTTTCCCAAAGATCTTGCCAGTGGGTCAGCGGTAGAAGTGTTGCCTTGCAGTGCCAGAGACCCAGGTTCAATCCTGACTATGGGTGCTATCTGTGCCGAGTTTGTATGTTCTTCCTGTGACCGTATTGGTTTTCTCTAGGTGCTCCAGTTTCCTCCCATATCTCAAAGACATGCGGGTTTGTCGGTTAATTGGCTTCTGTAAATTGCCCTTAGGGTGCAGGATACAAAAGTGGGATAACACGGATCTAAAATACGGGTGATCTATAGACGCTGTGTACTTGGTGGGCTGAAGGGCTAATTCCACGTTGTATCCAAAAAAGAAAAGATGCTGGAGTGGAGTGGCTGAGGCATTGGTGACTGTCCAGACCTGAGGCCAAGAGGTCATTGTTTAAATATGATACCAAAAATAAGGCCAGCAGTTTTGTATTCCGGTCCACTCCTGTCCTGCCAACCTCTTTCATGCAGGAGAATTTAAAATCATACAAACGTACGGTACAAAAACGTGTCTATTTGGCCCATCTTATCCATGCCGATTATAATGCCCATTTATGCTGATCACATTTGTTTGTATGATCCCAAACAAGTACCTGTCCAAATACCTTTTAAACATTGTAATTGTATCTGCTTCCACTCTGTTTGGACAGCTCATTGCAGATATTCACCAGTCTTTGTGTCAAAAACTTACTCCTCAGATCTTCTTTAAATTTCTCCCCTTTCACCTTATACTTATGCTCTCTCATTATAGATTTTCCTGCCCTGGAAAAATATTCCATCTATCTTTCCTATGTCTCTCAATGTTATAAACCTCCACAATGTCTTCCTTCAGCCTCCGATGTTAGTCCTCCAATGTTGTTAGTAAGAATAAGACCAGCTTATCCAATAGCTCCTTATAACTGCAGCATTCCATCCCTGGCAATATCCTGGTAAAAGTCTGCGCTCTCTACATTATTAGCCTATCCTTCCTCTAGTGTGGAAACCAAAACTGTCTGATCTAACCAATGTTATGTACATCTGCAACATGACATGCTAACTATTATCCAAATTGCTCCCAACTGTTATACTCAATTGATCTTCTGCCCTAAACCAGTCATGCTGTGGCCAAGTTCTGATATGTCAGCCGAGGTGAACTAACTTATTTAGTGTGAACCAATGTGGGTATAAAAGTACAACGTAAACAAATGTTGTAACGTAAATTGTGATATTTGCAGGCTGAAAGCATATATTTCTGAATGGTGGATTATGTCATTTTATTTGTTCGTCTACTTGAACATTGACTATGGAATGCCTGATTAACATCTTCAACAACATTTTTGATTATTTTGTAACTGGTACAATAGGATAAAGTGTGTGGTCTCTGTGGAAACTTCAATGATAACACTGAAGATGATCTTAAAACAAAATTTAACTCTCTGGCAAGCAATTCCATTGAGTTTGGGAACAGTTGGAAGTCTACAGATTCCTGCGCAAGTTCAGTAAATCAAACATTCCCCTGTGAGGAAAATCCATTCTGTTCTCCCTGGGCAACAAAGAAATGTTCCATAATTACTAATCCAAATGGAGAGTTTCAGAAATGTCTCAGTAAGGTAAGACACTATTATAAATCTATTCTGCATGTATTTTAATGCAAGGGGCCCGACGGGTAAGGCAGATGAGCTTAGGGCCTGGATAGGTACGAGCGACTGGGACGTTGTAGCCATAACTGAAACCTGGTTAAGGGAGGGGTAGAACTGGCAGATCAATCTTCCAGGGTACAGGAGCTTCAGGAGAGAAAATGGTGAGGGAAAAAGAGGAGGGGGCATTGCATTGTTGGTTAAGGAGGATGTCACAGCAGTGGTCAGAGGTGAACATTATGGACGGTTCGTCTAGTGAGGCTATATGGGTGGAGCTAAGGAACAAGAAAGGGATGATCAACTTGTTGGGGGTGTTCTATAGACCGCCGAATAGCCAACGGGAATTAGAAGAACAAATATGCCAGAAGATTGCAGACAGCTGCAGGTCAAATAAGGTTGTTGTAGTAGGGGATTTTAACTAGGTTTAAGATAGTTATGGATAGGGACAGAGAAGGGCCACGTGTTAAAAGGCTCAACTGGGGTAAGGCCAACTTTGAGGGTATGAGAGAAGGTCTCGCTCAAGTTGACTGGAGTAGGTTATTTGAGGGGAATGGAACATCGGCCTAGTGGGATGTTTTTAAAAGTGTGCTGACAAAAGCTCAGGATACATACGTCCCCGTTAGAGTGAAGGGCAAAGCAGGCAAATGTAAGGAAATTGAGGCATTGGTCAAAAACAAGGATGCATGGGACAGGTATAGGCAGCTGGGATCAAATGCATCTCTGGAGGAGTTTTGGGAACTAAGGAATAAACTGAAAAAGGAGATCAGAAGGGCAAAAAGGGGCCAGGAGATAGCTCTGGTGGGCAGCATTAAGGACAATCCCAAAAGATAAGCAGAAAAAAGGTAACTGGAGGGAGAGTGGGACCTCTCAGGAATCAAAGCGGTCACCTCTGTGTGGAGCCACAGGAGATGGGCAAGGTCCTCATTGAGTATTTCTCCTCTGTATTTACCGAGGAGAAAGACAGTAGGACGGAGGAACTAGGGACAGTCAAAAGAAGTGTCTTGATAGCAGTCAGTGATACCGTCGAAGAAGTACTGAAGCTACTATCATTTAAGTAGGTAGACAAATCTCCAGGGCCTGATCAGATATATCTGAGGACATTGTGGGAAACCAGAGGGGAAATTGCGGGAGCTCTGCATGAAATTTACCAGTCGTCCTTAAATACAGGAGAGATGCCGGAAGACTGGAGGGTGGCAAATGTTGTGCCTCTTTTCAAGAAGGGCTGCAGGGAAAATGCTGGTACCTATAGGCCAGTGAGCTTAATATCTGTAGTTGGAAAGTTACTAGAGAATATTTTGAGGGATAGGTTATACAGGCATTTGGATGGGCAAGGGCTGATTAGTGATAGTCAGCATGGTTTTGTACGTGGGAGGTCATGTCCAACAAATCTGATTGATTTTTTTTTTAACGTGACCAAAAAGGTCGATGAGGGCAGAGCTGTAGGCGTTGTATACATGGATTTCAGTTAGGCATTTGACAAGGTTCCGCATGGTAGGCTGCTCTGGAAAGTTAGATCACATGGGATCCAAGGAGAGATAGCTGAATGGATGGTAAATTGGCTCCATGGTAGGAAGCAGAGGGTGATGGTGGAAGGTTGCTTCTCGGACTGGAGGCCTGTGACTAGTGGTGTGCCTCAGGGTTCGGTGCTGGGCCCGTTACTGTTTGTCATCTACATCAATGATTTGGAATAGAACATACAGGGCAAGATTAGCAAGTTTGCTGATGACACAAAAGTGGGTGGTTTTGCAGACAGTGAAGATGGTTGTGAAAGATTGCAGCAGGATCTTGATCGATTGACCAGGTGGGCTGAGCAATGGGTGATGGAATTTAATACAGAGAAGTGTGAAGTGTTGCAATTTGGGACAATGGTAGGCCACTGGGGAGAGTTATAGAGCAGAGGGATCTAGGACTGCACAAGCATGGTTTCTTGAAGGTCAAGTCGCAGGTAGATAAGGTGGTCAAAAAGACTTTTGGCACATTGGCCTTCATCAGTCAGAGTATAGAGTTTAGAAGTTGGGAGGTCATATTGAAGTTGTATAAGTCGTTGGTGAGACCGCATTTTGAATATCGTGTTCCATGTTATAGGAAAGATATTGTCCAGCTTGAAAGGGTTCAAAGAAGATTTACTAGGATGTTGCCAGGACTAGATTGTGTGAGCTATAGGGAGAGGTTGAGAAAGCTGGGTCTCTATTCCTTGGAGCGAAGGAGGATGAGGGATAATCTTATAGAGGTATATAAAATCATGAGAGGAATAGATCAGGTAGATGCACAGAGTTTCTTTCCCAGAGAAGAGGAATCTAGGACCAGAGGACATAGGTTCAAGTTGAAGGGGAAAAGATTTAATAGGAATCCGAGGGGTAACTTTGTCACACAAAGGGTGGTGCGTGTATGGAACAAGCTGTCAGATGAGATAGTTGAGGTTGGGACTATCCCAACGTTTAAGAAACAGTTAGACAGGTACATGGATAGGACAGGTTTGGAGGGATATGGACCAAGCGCAGGCAGGTGTGACTAGTGTAGCTGGGATGTGTGGACAAGTTAGTCCGAAGGGCCTGTTTGCACATTGCATCACTCTATGACTCTATCTCCCCAATTTTAGTGACATGTTTGTAAGAACAATTCTAATTCTATGTGGTAAGGTAAGGATGTTTAGTTTCTGCGAAAGTGCAGTTCAGTATAGAACATAGAACAGTACAGCACTGGAACGGGCCTTTCGGCCAAAAATGTCTATGCCGAACATCATGCATAGATAAACTGATCTCATCTGCCAGTACATGATTCATATCCCTCTGTTCGCTGCACTTCTTTGTGCCTCTTAAAAGCCACTTTTGTATCTGCCTTCCTGGTAATTCCTGGTAATGCTTTCCAGGTCCCCACCACCCTCTGTGTAAAAGAACTTGCCCCACACACCTCCATTAACCTTTCCCCCTCTCATCTTACGGCTATGCCCGGTGGTGTTGGACATTTCCATCCAGAGAAAAAGGCTCAGATGGTCTATCTATCTAGGCCTCTCATATTAACAATTCTCTAAGTATTACACACCCGTATATTTTGACATCACTGCAAAGAAGTTAGGTGGGAGAAACATTGAAGACTCCCATTTTTCACATTTGTGCTTTGAGGTGGCTGTCAGGAACCACTTGGTTAGCCAGAGTCACTATTCTCAGGGTCTCACCACTTTCTCTTCTTGAAATTGCTGTGAATCCTGGGATTGCAGTAGGCACACTAGCAAAATAAATACTGCATTGCCCTGTTTTACACAAATCATTTTCTTTTGTGCCTAGACAAACACAAATTGTTTTAATGCTGTTGTTGACATTTAAAATAAACATTTTGCTTGCTTAAATGGAGGATAATGTCCTTTTTTTCCAAATGCTGATTTGATTTCTGACTCCTGTCATTTTAACAGGTTGACCCTAACCCATACTATGATGCTTGTCTCCAAGAAGCTTGTGCTTGCGATAAGGAGGGGAAGTACCTGGGTTTCTGTACTGCTGTAGCAGTATATGCAGAGGCCTGTAATAAAGCTGGTGTTTGTATTCGCTGGAGAACTCCTGAACGATGTCGTAAGTCCAAATTATTAGTTTTACAGAAATTAGTATCTGCCTTACACATGCTAGAGCTTCAGCCACTCCTGCCTCCCCATGTCCAGCTACCACCTAGCTCATCCCTTACTCCCTCTTTTCCGCTCTTCTTCTTTTCCATCTCCATATTTGTACACAATTTTACTAGACTGACTTTGATAGCTGCTTTCTCCTCACTAGCAATTTCTTTTGTCACTTGTTCCTTTGCTGCTCTATTTGTTCTGAGGTCCCCCCACTCATTAGCTATCTGTTCCTTACTTTCCCCTTTAATTTTAAATGGTTCTATCTGTCCCTGCCCACAGACTTGTTTCTGTCCAGCCCACATTCCCAGGAACTACTGACAAAGTAGCCCATTCATACCGTCCTGGTGTGTACTCTCATCATCCCTCAAGGCAGCCGGCAGCAGCCTTCTGAGAATGGATGCTGCAAAATGGTTAGTTCAGGCAAAATGGTTCGTTAAAGCAATACATCAACACCAAATATCAGTCTAGTCCTCAACACAACAACATCAAATGATGAAAGTTGAAAATGATATTTCTTAAATATCAGTTGTACTCACGAAAGGGCACTAACCTATGAGAGTGAACAAGAAAACAACGCATAAAATAAATAGGAAATAAACCCTGTGGTATAAAATCATTACTGATTCAACATCAAGATCTAAATAAATACCAGACAAATCAGAGCCAATACACCTAAATGGACAAAATTTACAGTGATCACACATATTGAGCCCAAGTCATTGTCTAAGTAGTGTAGGGAGATTAGTACCTCGCACACGAGGCGCGTTAAACCTTGGAAAGTGCACTCTTCAGAGTAAGATAATTAGCCTTTACTGTGTTTCCCCCTATACCTGTGATGTAAATACCCTTCCCTGTTGTTGGCAAGGGCAAGTCATTTATTGATACTGATACCCCTGTGTCTATTAACGTGTGGCATTGCTGGGCCCCTAATAAATTTCTTATGTACATCTGTGGGTCACCAACACTTTTTTTTCAATTAACATATTCAATTGTCTTAGACCTTTTAATGTTAAACTGATTACTGCTCTCTCTGAACATTGGAAGAGATATTCTGAAGAATGGTTCTTGTTTTGAATTAATGGCAGCTACTTCCATATAATGTTTTAACCTGTGAATAATTCCTATCAATCCCTGCTGTTTGGATTATGATGTAAAACGACTCTTTTTAATCATTTGTGCGTTGACTCATTTACTGACAACAGTATGCCAACTCTTTTCATTTTATGTTGCAGCTGTTTACTGTGACTATTATAATGACGACAATGAATGTAGCTGGCACTACAAGCCATGTGGAACATTGACAGCTAAAACATGTTCGAATCATACAATTAAAAAAAAGCTCTCTGCAGTTATGGAAGGTGGGTTTATTTCACAACTTTACCATAACTAGGTTATGCTGTTGGATTTTTTATGATGTATGTTTATGTTGATTTTAAAGGGGTGAGAAGTGCTTTTTTTGTTTAGTTTAGTTTAGAGATACATAGAAAATAGGTGCAGGGGAGGCCATTCGGCCCTTCGAGCCAGCACCGTAGATACAACATGGAAAAAAGGCCCTTCTGCACCCATACACTGGTTCTATCCTACACACTAGGGACAATTTACAGAAACCAATTCACCTACAAACTTGCATGTCTTTGGAATGTGGGTGGAAACCAGAGAAAACCCGTGCAGTCACAGGAAGAACGTACAAACTCTGTACAGACAGCACTCATAGTCAGGATCAAACCTGGATTCTAAGGCAGCCTCTCTACTTATGCGCCACTGTGCTATGTTTTATTTACTGCTAATATTTGAGTGCTGAGTTACACAAGCAAAGAGCCAAGATTCAATATTTTGTTCAGATCAGCATGGAGAGGAGATGGAGAACAACATTGATTTCAATCTACGTGCATTTGTATATTGTAAGATTATTCATGGTTTTTGCTCATGATTTATGTTGTTTTATTCATGTCTGGAAATGTTAGTGAAATTGAGTGGTTGTAATTTCCTGATGCATATTTAAGTTAATGTGGAAAATAGACCGACATGTAAACCAGAGTGGTGTAGGGGAGACAGGCGTCTCTTTTTCCTGAAGCAGTTAAACATTATTAAAGGGCGGCAAAGTGGCGCAGCAGTAGAGTTGCTGCCTTACAGCACCAGAGACCCTGGTTTGTTCCTGACTACGGGTGCTGTCTGTACAGAGTTTGTACGTTCTCCCCGTGACCATATGGGTTTCCTTCGCTTGTTCCGGTTTCCACCCACACTCCAAAGACATACAGGTTTGTAGTTTAATAGGCTTCGGTAAAATTGTAAATTGTCCCCAGTGTGTAGGATTGTGCTTGTGTTTAAGAGGGAAATGCAGATGCTGGAAAATCGAAGGTAGACAAAAATGATGGAGAAACTCAGTGGGTGAAACTCACCCGCTGAGTTTCTTCAGCAGGATAGTGCTAGTGTATGGATTGAGCAGACTCGGTGGGCTGAAGGGCCAGTTTCCATGCGGTATCTCAGAAGTCTAAAGTCTAAAACAAAATCCATGAAAGAAAGATTGGGACAGAATTATTGTTAACCACTCAGAAGTCAGAATAAATCTAAAAATCTGCTCATCTGATCCCTAATTCTTGAGTAATTGGGGATCATCATTGGATCTCTTTTGGTCACTATCCTGAAGACACAAACTTCTACAAGTTTCTTAGTTCTTAAGCTGAAATATCTGCCTTTGAGCTTCCATCCAGTCAACCTGGCATATCCAATGGGCCATTTAATCAATTAGTAAAAAACAATGTGAGACAAAAGGATAAAGTATAAGTAATTTAATTTTGATTGTCTGAGCTGCCTGCTTGAACCACTGCAATCTTGCTGATGAAGCTACTGCTGCAGTACTGTTAAATAACGACTTCCAAGATTTAGATCAAGTGATAACATCACAAGTTAGATTGTTATGTAATCACAAGTTAGATTAATCACAAGTTAGATTGTTATGTAAGTCGGAGGAAACCTACTGATGGTGGCGTTCCCATTGACTTCTGACTTTATCCTTCTTCAATGTAAATCTTGTAGTTTTGAGTGATGCTGTCAGAATAACCTAGACAGCAAACGACAGTGCAATGTATTGACGATACAAACTACGGCCACTCTATTGGTGGGGGAGGAAATGCCTGTGCCATTGAAACAGGCTGCATTGTTCTGGATATTGTTGGAGTTGGTGGAATAGCCTGGGAGTCAGAATGTGAGTTGATGGCCACAGGATACCTAGCCTCTGTTGTGCATTTGTGACTGGTCCAGTTGCGTTTCAGGTTTCACCCCGAGAAAGCACTTCAGGAAGCGACCTGGGGTTCAGACCCCAGTCAGCATTAACATGTTCAATGTCACCCCCAGGGTCTATCACGCCAGAAGAAGGGTTTCGGCCCGAAACGTTGCCTATTTCCTTCGCTCCATAGATACTGCTGCACCCGCTGAGTTTCTCCAGCATTTTTGTGTACCTTCTCATAAACTATTGAACATTGAATTCTCCCAATTCTGCTAGCCCTTGCTGTCCCCTCCCCTTCATCAGCCCTCTGGTTGTCTCCTCCCCTCCCCCAGCCCTCGGGCTCCTCCTCCGCCTTTTTTCCTTTCTTCTCCTCACCCCCTATCAGTCTGAAGAAGGGTTTCGGCCCGAAACGTTGCCTGTTTCCTTCGCTCCATAGATGCTGCTGCACCCGCTGAGTTTCTCCAGCATTTTTGTGTACCTTCGATTTTCCAGCATCTGCAGTTCCTTCTTTAACACATAAACTAAGGATGTTTTCCTCCTTACACCCTTGCATTCTTTTCCCTGTGTTTTCTCTGTAGCAGCATAACTGTTTAGTTTCTCTCTATTTGCACCACCTGTTGTAATTATGTATAGAACGGTCGGCCTGGATTGAATGCTAAGCAATGTTTTTCACTGTACATATGACAGTAATAAACCAATACCAGAATGTTGAAGATGTGTCAGCTCAGCCACTAAATTATGTGATGAAACCATGAACTAATATATTGATAATATGATAATAAATCTTAATACCTCATCCTAATTTTACATTTTTCTATTGATTAGGCTGCTATCCAAAGTGCCCAGAGACGGCTCCTTATTTGGATGAAAATACCATGGAATGTGTCAATCTCCATCAGTGCACCTGCCTTTACAATGAGCAAATATATCATGCAAATGAAACCATAATTGGCTGTGGAAACTGGTAAAGTGCTTTAACAGTTTATAATCTGTAATTAAAGTATTTATGCTTGTTTGGAAGTTCTTCTTCTTATCGAGTCCACACACAAGCGCTTCTTGTGCTTCTTGTGCGTGGTGGTGGAAAGATTGGTGAAAACAGGGCCGTGACGTGAACGCTCTTTCCTTGACCCCTGTTGGGAAGTTAAAAACAAGGGATCAAATGTATAACATAATAACGAAGCAGAAATTAAGGCAATTGCAATTTTTTATTCCAGAGACTGGTTAGAATGTGAAACATGCTATCACAGGGTGGAGTTGCTAAATTAATACATGATGGTGAAAAGAATGGATGGCATGTTACCAGTTTATATTAAGACAACAGAGTGAAAAGAAGATGTAGAAGATATGCCTGAATACCTCACTTCTATGCAGCAAGCAATATAGTATTAAAGCTGCACATTGACTTTTTATTGTTAGACTTAACCCAAAATCAATTTTAAAATTGAGAAGTATTTTTCTCCAAATTGGCATTTATTGAGATGACTGGATGCAACTTCATGATTGCACATTGTACCTCTTATAGTTCAATTACAGACCCATAATGAAATTTGGAAAGTTTGGTTTAAGACCTGTAATAATTGGGGCTTCATAAGAACTGACAGATGGTGGATTGGAGGGATTTGCTTATGATTTTCTTTCAATTGATTTGGACCTTTGTATTATTTATGAATCTAAATGCCTATGAACCAAGTCCAAACTTCTGCCACTGGCATGGCCTCCCTGGGATATTTTTAAAAATCATCACGTTAATTAAAAGTGACTTGCTTCCATTAACAAACAAGAAGCAATACTTGCCTCGTTAGGCCACTTTTAAAATCCATCATTGGTACCTATCTGAGTCTAACACTTTATTGTTGCCTTTTAGTCTAATGCATTTTTTACATTCTTCTTTTACTTCTGTGTATTTCTTCACTATTTCCTAAGAACATGAGAATTGATGCAAAATATATTGGAAACTATACATACTTTGTGTCACTTGTCATGCCATAGGAATATTGGAGAAGACTGGCTGGGACATTGTTTCACAATTCTATGGGTTAATGAAACAAAAAGGAGATACCTATGTCCAACAAACAAGTTAAATTAATGTGCATATTATAATAATTGTAGGGATATGCAATGTTCACATTATTTCTACAGTGCAAACCCTACTGTCTGCTCATGTTTTCAAGCTGCAAGTAGCGGGATTGCTGCTTAAACCGAGGCACGGCCTACGCCAAGATCTTAGTCTTAGTTTCATTTAAACAATGAAAATCCTTCTTTCACATATCCATATGTACAGGAATAAATTTGACGAACTCATGAATTTATTTTCATGAACAACTATTTTAAAGAATGAATGGTTAAAATGAGTGGAGCAATGATTACTGTGATAGCTAATATCATTAGCTGAACTATTCCCTTTGTTTTGACTGTACAATAGCTAAAATGTTCCATACCATCAGAACTATTTGGTACTTTATAAAATTATAATACCATATAATACTGTTAAACACATGAATAGAGCTTTAACATCAGTATCCTATTTGAAATCGTTCATTATATTGACACTACAAATTGCATATAAAATATAGAAAGTATTTGTAAAACTATCCTTTAATGATAGTAGCTTCTTTCACTCCATGCTTACTTTCTTTTCACTTTTTAAAAGCTTTGAAATTAATGAAAGAAAACCTGCCAAGTTCTAAAATAGGAACAATATTGCCGAGCACAATTTTTACCCCTCAGGGGATATTGTAATGACAATTTCATTTTAAACAATTACTGTAGATATGAGCTCAACATGATTTACTGTTTTATAGTGGTTTGATTGTGTTTTTAATAAGTAAACCAAATAACCAAAAGTAATATGGCCTTCTGGGAATATTTTGAAATATTTCAAAATTACCATTGGTGAAAATAATGACATTTGGTTGTATAAAAGGAGAAATTTAAAATCCAACCCCATTCTCACCACCCTCATCCATCAGTCCGTGTGCACGCACAATCACCAAAATTAAGTTTAAGAGTGTCCTCAAATATTTTGCATCTTGCATTGTCCACAATGCAAAGAAAAATGGTGCAGAATATATTAAAACTATGCATATCCATCGTGTTGGAAAAATGTACTCTTTAAAGGATGGTTTCAGTGTCCTCTAAAAAGTAAATTTTTTGGATAGGAAAATGTCAATGACTGCTGGACATAGTTCATAAATTATAGGATCAGAATTAGGCCACTCAGCCCATCAAATCTACTCTGACATTCAATCACAGCTGATCTATCTTTCCCTCTCAAACCCATTCTCCTGCCTTCTCCCCAAAACCCCAGAAACCCAGTTGGATAAGTGTACAACATTCTTGGCTTCTCTCACCAGTGCGTTAAGAACAGTTAGTAATATAACCCCTCTCCACTTCGCTGTTGAACAAATATATCAACCTATATGGTGTAAAGATAACTGTCAATGATATGGAGACTCTGTCGAGGATGGGGGAATGTATTGTACTGATTCTCTAAGAATAAATAATCTAACCATTTAATATTTTACAGTGAATGCACTGGTGGAAGAGTCATTTGTGGTGAGCAAATTTTCTTTTTCAATAAGACACTTAACTACATAAATCATGATGGAAACGTATGAATGTTTGCAGCATGCAGTAACTCATTTTATAGATCAGCTTCATCATGTAGAATTGTTCTTAATGCTAAGCAAGGACGATAGATGTCAGGGAATAAACACTTAATTTTCTTAATTTTACTTAATTTTCTGTGATTAAAAAATGGAGATTAAGCAGATATAAAACAATGCATTTTCTCTCAGAGAAATATGGTGTTGGGAACACAGAAACATAGAAATATAAGAATAGGTGTTGGCATTCAGCCCATTGAGCTTATTTCATATATTCAATGCCATAATGGCTGATGCTCAGTCTCAATACCATATTTCCCCTCTCTCGCCCTGCCCATTGATATCTTTTGAAGCTGGAAATCCATCCATGTTTCTCTTAAATTTATTTAGTGACTTGGCCTCTGCTCTGTTGTGTGATGAAGAATTACACTGCGAGTTTCTCCCTGACTTCGTCTTAAATTTCTTATCCTGTAATCTGAAAACATGATCCCGGGTTCTAGATTAGGTGAAGAACAATGAATGGCAAATGCTCAGTTGAGTAAATATGAGAGTGAACAAGATACATGTTTTTGCTGTTCACTTCAACCAAAATATCATATATCCATTACTAATTTTCATACTTTGCTTGCATATGAATGAAGATTTAGATGAAAGTATATCATATTATATCAACTAATATTTGTCTGTCTCGCAACATATATCAATGAATCCTTATCTATCTCCATCTTTAGAAGGTACATCAACCCCTACAGCACCAACAACTACAACTTCTACCACGACAGGTGTGTAATGCATATCTGGGTGTTATAATAATTCAAGACTTTAATTAAGTAGGCTTATGCATAAAAGTACTGCACTCCAGTGTTAGACAGTGGTGACATGTGTCCAACATCACTGCTCCCCGCTGTTATACAGATACAACCTGCCAGAACAGAGTACAGCCTGCCAGTACTGCAGCATTGCACTATTTTGTGTAGATTCACACCTACACATACTGTATAAGGAATATATAATAGTGTCATTTCATTGTCTTTCACTACTGTACCTCAGTATTATACAATGGCAAACGTTTGTTCACAGTACTGCTGTAATCGAGGGCTATGCAGTGATCGGTCTGTGTCCACGAGGACAGCATGGCTGTACCAAGACCTTGATATGAGCTGGATTTGACAAAACATGCAGCTCTACTAAACTGTGTCATTGTGCCAGCCACAGAATAAGAGAATATTATCTATTGCAAATTGGTAGTTTTGTATCCCTGGTGAAATGCAGCCTGGCTAAAGCTGAATCAATTTATTCATAACCTATTTTGTGAATGTCATTTTCTTACAGAAAAATAATGCAGCTCTAAAGATAAATTTAATAAATTTAAGTTTGGTTGCTATCTTTCACGCTAAAATTTAGCATTAACAACAGAACACTGTTCTATTCTTCAAACCAAGGAACTGCAGATGCCGGTTTACAAAAACAGATACGAAATGCTGGAATAACTCAGTGGGTCAGGCAGCATTTCTGGAGAACATGGATAGGAGATATTGCAAGTTGGAAGCCTTCTTCAAGAGGAGGAGAACTTCCATGTCGCCTGTCGATGTTCTCCAGAGACACTGCCTTACCTGCAATATAACTCCAGCACTTTGTGTCCTTTTTATACTGTTCAATTCTTGATCGGATCAGCAACTATTTCACTTTACCACATGTTTAACATTAGTTTCGGAGCTTGACTAGTTAAACTACTGTAAAGTTAATTGTGTGGTAACTTTAAATATTCCTGTTAATCTCTAAAAATATTTACTTATATTCTTGAGAGCAAGTGCCATACCTATTTTGTAACCATTCCTTAAATATATTTGATGCACAAAGTAAAATGTTTTCTGCTGACTTAATTACTTTTTTTAGAAAGTACCACTGCGACAAGTCCAACGACGTCTCCGACTACGACATTATCAACGTCAACAACGACAACATTTACGCCAACAACATCCCCTATAACTACTTCAACTACATCACTAACAACATCTCCAACCACATCAACAACATCTCCGACCACAACATCAACAACATCTCCGACCACAACATCTACATCACCAACTACAACATCAACATCATCACCAACTACAACATTGACAACCACAACATTGACAACCACAACATCAACAACATTACCAACCACAACATCACCAACTACAACATCAACAACCACAACATCAACATCATCACCAACTACAACATTGACAACCACAACATCACCAACCACAACATCTCCAACCACAACATCAACAACATCACCAACCACATCATCACCAACCACAACATCAACAACCACAACATCAACAACCACAACATCACCAACATCACCAACCACAACATCAACAACCACAACATCACCAACCACAACATCACCAACCACAACATCACCAACCACATCATCTCCAACCACAACATCAACAACATCACCAACCACAACATCAACAACCACAACATCACCAACCACAACATCTCTAACCACAACATCAACAACCACAACATCAATAACATCTCCAACCACAACTTCAACAATATCTCCAACCACAACAACAACACCAACAACCTTATTCACAAGTAAGTGCAACAGCAGAATTTATATTTATATTTTTGTTTTATATGCTTTGAATTTTCATCCTCAAATAACATTGTACATCTTCTTTGCTGATTCATTCATAAGAATGAATACATCATCTGGGCTAATATGTTTGTGCTATAGTGAGGATACATGATTTTTCAGATGTGATCTGAAATTAATTCAAAGCCTGACGGTGGGGGGGGGGGGGGGGAGGGGGGGGGATGGGTGGAGAGATATTGCAAAGAAAAGAAGAATTATCTTTGTTTCATTTTCAAATGACATACATTTAACAGACAATCTGGCCACTTAATATACAACTCTTTGTTGATCCCTGATATGTGCATACAATGGTTGCATTTCAATACATCCTTCATTAAACTTAATACGTTTTCTTTTTACTTTGCAGCAACTTCTTGTGCAGGTTATTGGTCAAACTGGAACAATAGACACCAGCCCAATGTGACAAGCAGAGGCGATCATGAATCACCAGAGGGTCTCTGTAATCCCAGTGATTCACCTAATGATATTCGGTGTCAAGCCATTAAATTCCCCAACACACCAATCTCTGAAACAAGTCACATTGTGACCTGTGACTTGCCTAAAGGACTTGAATGCACCCCATCACCCAATGATTTCTTGTGCCCTGACTACACAATTAGTGTATGTTGTGTGTTGAGTACAACAATCACAACTCTGACAACTACCCCTACAACCACAACACCAACCACAACAGTTACAACTACTCCAACCACAACAACACCAACAACACCAACAACCACAAACACAACACCAACAACCACTCCAACCACCACACCATCAACAACCACAACACCAACACCAACAACTACTCCAACCACAACAGTTACAACTACTCCAACCACAACACCAACAACCACAACAGTTACAACTACTCATACAACCACAACAACACCAACCACAACAGTTACAACTACTCCAAGCACAATAACACCAACAACCACAATAGTTACAACCACTCCAACAACCACAACACCAACAACCACAACACCAACAACCACAACACCAACAACAACTCCAACCACCACAACATCAACAACCACAACAGTTACAACAACTCCAACCACCACACCATCAACAACCACAACACCAACAACCACTCCAACCACCACAACATCAACAACCACAACAGTTACAACTACTCCAACCACAACACCAACAACCACTCTAACAACCACAACACCAACAACCACAACACCAACAACAACTCCAACCACCACACCATCAACAACCACAACACCAACAACCACTCCAACAACCACAACACCAACAACAACACCAACAACTACTCCAACCACCACACCATCAACAACCACAACACCAACACCAACAACTACTCCAACCACAACAGTTACAGCTACTCCAACCACAACACCAAGAACCACAACAGTTACAACTACTCCAACAACCACAACAACACCAACCACAACAGTTACAACTACTCCAAGCACAATAACACCAACAACCACAATAGTTACAACCACTCCAACAACCACAACACCAACAACCACAACACCAACAACAACTCCAACCACCACACCATCAACAACCAGTTCAACTACTGTTTTAACAACACTAACAACCACCCCAACCACCACAACAACCAGCCCATCAACTTTGACACCAACAACCATAACTACAGTAATATCAACAACTCCTTCAACAACATGTCCCTGCAGTGTGAACAAAGAAGGCCAGGTATGTTTTTGCAATTAACTTTTTAGTGTAGTAAACCTGGAGGAAGATGGTTGAACTGTCATCTTAACGTTTACTTGTGAATGATCATGCTTTGAGTTTCTTCAGCTATTTCTGTAAGCTATACATGAGAAGCTTTCTGTTTCTGATTCTGTTTATGTGATAAAAGCCAGCAACAGGTCAGGACCCCATTGAATCCTGCACATTCATCCAGGGTTTTTCTGTTGTCTTGATTTGAAGGTTTATTTTCTCTTCCTGCAAATGGCATTTCTTTGACTAATAACTCAAGTCTGGTTAAGTTGAGTTTATATTCATTCCCACAAGTATGATGAAATACAGGTACAATGAGCTCAACATCACATTCATACAAACACATAAAAACAAATTGTACTTAAATTCTGCAGAAATGACATAACATTCTAAAAGACAAAAAGACTGTATGCAAAATACGAGACAATAGTGCAAAAAACATAATTAGGGCGAATATACAAGTCAGTAGTAGTGTAAGAGGTAAACTACAGTGTTCTGGTAAGATTAGGATTAAGCAGATTGATTCAAGTACATGATAGATGTAAGATGATACTTTTTTCCTGAACCTGGTGGTGTTGGACTTCATGCATCTATATCTCCCGCATGATGTTGCAGTGAGAAGAAGACCTGGCCCTGATAGTAGGGATCGGTGATGATAGATGCCGTTTAAGGATGGCATCGGAGAGAGATGACTTTTATCAGGCAGAATGCAGGAGTACGCATATAATAACTGAGAATTATCTCATCATTTTCCATCTATATTTAAATTCTTATCTGTTTTCTTTACTCTGTTTATGACTCTCACCTCCAAAATGCATTTTCATACACATTTTTAATTGGTCTTTAAAAATACTTGTTTTTGAGAAGAGATCATTAACTTCCTCATGAATTAACCTTTCATTCAAAAACCTCAACCAAGCTAAACTCAGTTTATTCATTTTAATGTAGAATAACTACACTGTGAGTTTTAATATTCAATTTGGTGACATTGATGACATCCACTTCCACCTACACCCCTTCCTCTGGCTTCACATTTCCCCCTCAACTCCCTTTATCTCACAGCTGTTTGTCATCTTCTCACATTCATCTATCAGTTACCTTGTTTTGTCTCACCTATTGATCTCTTCCAGCTTTCTTTCCCCTAATAAGTCTGAAGAAAAGTCTCAGGTAGACAAAAGTGCTGGAGAAACTCAGCGGGTGCTGCAGCATCTATGGAGCTGGGGAAATAGACAACGATTCGGGCTGAACCCCTTCTTCAGAAACTCGACGTGAAATGTTGCCTATCCATGTGCTCCAGAGTTACTGCATAACTCGTTGAGTTAATCCAACATTTTGTGTCTTTTTTGGGAAGATTGCCCATCAGGACTTAGTCATAGAGCCATACAGCACAGGAGCAGGCTCTGAACAAAGAATCCTGATATCATCATCAAATCTAGTGACTAGGGTAATATTGAGCTGAACTGATCGTTATCTCCTGGAAGCCAAATGTCAGCTGTCAAGAACATCTTTATAGCTCTCTTTGGATCATGATTCCATCATCAAACATCACCAAGGAGGTTGCCCTCCTCACCAAGATGGAACCAATATCTTCTGGAGCTTTTAACTTTGTAATGCCTCAGGCCTGCAAAGCCTACCTCTATGTTCACTCAAGATCCTCATGTAGACTGTATGGACAGATTCGAGACTACACCTTTATTTGGAGAATGCAAGTAGATTTGAAGGAGTAATTGCTCAATGTGGGGATGAGTTAGGCCAGACAAATAAGTCTATTGATGGAGAGGAACAGGTGGCCTCTGATCTTGCTTCACAAAAAATATTTCTTCTTATCATGACTCCAACCTTTCTCCTCCATCCTGTCCCTCCCATTTGTGTCCACAGCTCTCCAGAGGCCCTTCACTACTTCAATGGTTTCAAATTTCCTGGTACCTGCTGGATCATGGTCACCATAAACCTGCATTCTCTCTACATCTGCCCTTCATAGCAAGAGGGTCTGAGGGACCTTGCTTCTTCCTTGAACAGAAGCTGACATCGCTGAATAACATAGGACTCTGACAACATTAACTCTTTTCCAGACACACTCAATTTACTTGTGCACAAGGAGAGGAGCACTGTCCCAAATACCACACTGCTCTGAATTCAACTTGATGAACGTCAACTTTTATACAGACATTTCATCAATTGGAATCTTGGGTGCCACCTACTTTCTAATTGTCATATGGAATTAGCAATCTAAGTACATTCTGATAGTGTTAATAGCCAATACAAACTTAATATATTATCATAAGTATTAGTAACCAATAGTCAATTACACTCTTCTCAGGGGAAGGGGTGCTGTCTGGAGCAATGGGACAAGGTCAGAATTCTACATTGCCTGGAGCAGAGAGTAACTCCCATGATATGTTGTAAGGGTAGGAGAGGAAGACTGTAACATTGTTGTTCTGTGAAGCCTGAGACCAAGACCTTCCCATGGTCTTTGTGTTCACTGAAGCTTTAACAAGCTGCACACCATTTTAACTCTTGTTTCCACAACTCCTGTTCTTCTCTATCAATATACTGATTTGCCTGGCTGAACGTAGCCACATAGAACAATTTCTCCTTCAAATACAGCCATCTTCTCCAAATCAAAGGTATGGGCTTTATCTGCCATGGGATACACAGAAACTCTTTGATTCAGCCTCACTCCCCTCAACTCTTTCTCCAATACATTAGCGATTCTTTAACATATAGAACTTGATTATTTCTTTGCTTTTGCTGCCAGTTTCCAGCTTTACATGGTCAATCTCTGATTCTACCCTTTTCTTTCGGAATCCCTTTGTCTTCATCTCAGGGGACAGACAAGGCACAATCAATCATTACAAACTCACAGGCTCCTGTAGAGAGTTATCTTCATAGTACTTCTTTCCATCCTGTCTCCAATAAGGACTTTTTTCTCCCGTTCTTCTCTCAATTACATTTGGTGTGACGATGAGACTTTTTGTACTGGTGGGTCTGAAAAATGTCCCTTCTGCCTGAACTGAAACAGAGCAAGAACAGAAATCCCCTGAGTTCCCCTGGACTTCACTCTGTACACCCCCTGGTTTTGCATTCAATGGATCAGCCTTCCAAATTACCAACAGCTCCTACAAGAATTCATTACCAGAATGATATTCCCCTCCGCTCCCCTTTCAGCATTTTGAGGGAAGTAAATGTCGTTTCAAAACTGCCACTTCATGCATTTAGGACCATATTTAGTGGACTGTCAATTTCCTTTGTAGCAGCTGGAGCAAAGTTATCAATGCATGCAAATTTGCATAACAACATTCACATGTTCGTGTAGAATTAGCCCACTTGGCCCATCGAGTCTATTCAATCATGACTGATATCTGCCTCCTAATCCCATTTTCCTGCCTTCTCCCCATAACCCTTGACACCCATTCTAATCAAGAAATTGTCTATCTCTGCCTTAAAAATATCCACTGACTAGGCCTCCACAGCCTTCTGTGGCAATGACTTCCACAGATTAACTACTCTATGACTAAAGAAGTTTCTCCTCACCTCCTTTCTAAAAGAGTGCCGTTCTGAGGCAATGGTATACGGACATGGTGTCGAAGGACGTGATGCTGAAGCGAAGAAGTGGAAGCCAAATAACCAAACGGAAACGACGCCGAAAAGCCAAATAACCGAAAGGGTACAAGGCCGAAAAGCCAAATAACCAAACAGACGGAGGGCCGAAAAGCCAAATAACTGAAAGGGCGAGTCGCCTAAAAGCCAACTAACCGAACGTAAACTACGCCAAAAAGCCAACTCACCGAAAGGGCGGATCGCCGAAAAGACAAATAACCAAAATAGCGGGATGTCTAAAAGCCAACTAACCAAACGGACGCATCGCAATGTCAGCAAATGGTCCAGACCCGCGCGTCCATCACTTCACTGGCCGGGGGAGATGGGAGGGTGGGGTCATTTTCAATTTTCCTTCGCTCCTTTTGGACTTTCCTGAATATAAAATAAAACCCCGTGTGATTTCGGTTGATTTAACAAAATAATAATCCAAATTGGTTCCATAGATATTTACACCAACTGTAACAATTATATTTTGACTACCACACTACATTTACAAACACTACCGTGTATCTTGAAGGCCAGTGGTCCGTTTGGGTGTGAACCGAGAAACCAGACGAAAAAAATGAATGATTTTTTAAAGAATATCTTAGCTCCCTGAGTCCGTTCACTGATATGAGTGCTTGTTCTGAGATTCTGGATGTCGGAGGTCCTCAGAAGAAGAGAAAATTAAGTCCGCGGGCTGGATAATTTCGGGTTATGAAGCATGTCTCGCCAAAAAAGTGGGGGGGCTGCAGCCCCCCAGCCCCCCCACGCCGGTTACGCGGCCCATGCACGGAAGTTGGAAGAATTCTGCTTACTGGAAATAAAGATCCGAGGCAGCACAGCGCGGACACTTCCCGTTTCTCGGGCTTGTACACTGACACTAACTCACGCCGATTCACACTTATTAATATCACGGCGACGTCATGTCCATTATTTGGCTTTTCTGCGATGTGTCCGTTTGTTAGTTGGCTTTTAGACATCCCGCCATTTCAGTTATTTGGCTTTTCAGTGATCCACCCTTTCGGTGAGTTGGCTTTTTGGCGTCTTTACGTTCGGTTAGTTGGCTTTTAGGTGTCTCGCCCTTTTGGTTATTTGGCTTTTTGGCCTTGCGTCCGTTCGGTTATTTGGCTTTTCGGCCTTGCGTCCGTTCAGTTATTTGGCTTTTCGGCCTTGCGCCCTTTCGGTTATTTGGCTTTTCGACATCGTTTCCGTTCGGTTATTTGGCTTCCACTTCTTTGCTTCGGCATCCCGTCCTTCCATGCCATATCTTATCATATTGTGGTCACTACCTCCTAGTGGTTCCTCAAGTTCTCTTTATTAAATCTGGTTGATTGCACATTATATTGGCTATTGGCTGTTTATTGCCTATGTATACATGATATTGTATTGTTGAAAGTGTTCAGCCTTTTGGTAGTGTTATTATTTAATAGCTGTTATAGAGAGGTTTAAGAGTATGTAAGTTCAGTGATCCTACCACTTCTGCTTGCCATGCGGGCCTCTTGATTGGAAGTGAATGTTGGGGTTCATGCCATATTTTCACAACTTCTTGTGAAGTGGATGAAAAACCCAGAGATCAATGTAAAAGTTGGACTCCGAACACTGATATTTTTCACTTGTTCTAAGACATTACTGAATTGGTACGTGCTGGAAGCACATGGTTAATGAAATCCACTTATTCAGTCATTGAGCTATACATCATGGAAACAGGCCCTTTGCCCCACCTTGTCCATGCCGACCAAGTTGCCATACTGGGCTTCTTCCATTTGCCTTCATTTGGTCCCGAGCCCTTTAAAATCTTTCTATCCATATATGCTATTAATCCAAATGCAATTAATCAATTCTATAATTCTAGTGCACTGGAACATGGACTGAAAACTGTGCTATTAAAAAATGTGACAATGGAAAAACTACAATTGAAAAAAAATGTGTGACGAAAAAGCCTACATGCGCCAACAATTTAAAGCCCATTGAAGTAATAAATGAATGTGGCTGTCCAGACTGGGAATGTGGATGTTAGTATAATTTCTTTTTTACTAATTACTAACACACGGTGAATTATTAATACATTAACATTCTCTGTTTTGTTTGCCTTTTCACAAAACAAACAAATGCTTACTCTTCCAGGTGAATGTGAAGTATATGGTGACCCACATTATAAAACCTTCAATCAGCTGTCCTATAGTTTTTATGAGCGTTGCACTTACGTGCTTATGGAAGAACAGAATCCAAAATACAATTTACGTGTTCTAGTGGACAATTACTACTGCTTTTCTTTTGCGCCTTTTTCATGTCCAAAAGGCTTAATCATTTTTTATGGAAATGTTAATATCAGCATCACAACTAATAATGTCAATGTGGTAAGTATTCTGCTTGTTATTTGCATTATTACTGCCCCAGACCTCTTTAGTTCAATTGAATTGGCAAGATCAGCATTGTTGCGCAGCTGTAGAGTTGCTGCCTTACAGCACCAGAGACCCTGATTCGATCCTGACTATGGGTGCTGTCTGTACGGAGTTTATACCTTCTCCCTGTGGCTGCTTGGGTTGTCTCTGGGTGCTCTGGTTTCCCCCACATTCCAAAGACGTGTAGGTTTATAGATTAATCTGTCTCAGTTAATTGTTCCTAGTGTGTAGGATAGAACTAGTGTGCACGGGTGATCATTGGTCATAGAGTCATAGAGTGATACAATGTGCAAACTCGCCCACACTGCCAACAATGTTCCAGCTACACTAGTCCCTCTTGCCTGCGTTTGGCCAATATCCCTCCAAACCTATCCTATCCATGTACCTGTCTAACTGTTTCTTAAACGATGGGGTAGTCCCAGACTCAACTATCTCCTTTGGCAGGTTGTCCATACACCCACCACCCTTTGTGGGAAAAAGTTATCTCTCGAATTCTTAGTAAATCTTTTCCCCTTCACCTTGAACCTATGTCCTCTGGTCCTCGATTCCCCAACTCTGGGCAAAAGATTCTGTGCATCTACGCTATCTATTCCTCTCATGATTTTGTATACCTCTATAAGATCTCCCCTCATCCTCCTGCGCTCCATGGAATAGAGACCCAGCTTACTCAAGCTCTCCCTGTAGCTCACATCCTCTAGTCCTGGCAACATCCTTGTAGCAAAAAACAGCAGATGCTAGTTTAATCCTTTTTACAGCCTTGTAAATATACATCCTTGTAAATCTTTTCTGAACCCTTTCAAGCTTGGCAATATCTTTCCTATAACACGGTGCCCAGAACTGAACACAATATTCTAAATGCAGTCTCACCAACGTCTTATACAACTGCAACATGACCTCCCAACTTCTATGCCCAATACTCTGACTGATGAAGGCCAAAGTGCCAAAAGCCTTTTTGACCACCTTATCTACCTGTGACTTGACCTTCAAGGAACCATGCACCTGTATTCCTAGATCGCTCTGCTCGACAACACTACCCAGAGGCCTAACATTTACTGTGTAGGTCCTGCTCTTGTTCGACGTCCCAAAATGCAACACCTCACACTTCTCTGGATTAAATTCCATCAACCATTCCTCCGCCCACATGGCCAATCGATTCAGCTCCTGCTGCAATTTTTCACAACCATCTTCACTATCTGCAAAACCGCTGACTTTTATATCATCAGCAAACTTGCTAATCTTGCCCTGTATGTTCTCATCCAAATCATTGTTGTAGATGACAAGCAGTAACGGGGAACCAACACCAAACCCTAAGGCACACCACTAGTCAGGCCTCCAGTCTGAGAAGCAAACTTCCACCATTACCCTCTGCTTCCTTCCATGGAGCCAATTTGCTATCCAATCAGCTATCTCTCCTTGGATCCCATGTGATCTAACCTTCCAGAGCAGCCTACCATGTGGAATCGTGTTGAATGCCTTACTGAAGTCCATGTACACAACATCTGCAGCTCTGCCCTCATCAACCTTTTTGGTCACGTCTTCAAAAAAATCAATCAGATTTGTGAGACACGGCCTTCCACGTACAAACCCATGTTGCCTATACTTATTCTGCCTTTGCCCATCCAAATGCCTGTATAACCACGTGTGCGGACGGGACGTCGAAGGACGAGAAGCCGAAACCAAGAAGTGGAAGCCTAGATACCGAAAGTACATCACACCAAAAAGCCAAGATACCGAAAGTACATCACGCCGAAAAGCCAAGTTACTGAAAGTACATCACGACGAAAAGTCAAGATACCGAAAGTATATTACGCCGAAAGGACACAAAGCCGAAAGTGCATCACGCCGAAAGGATACGAACCCGAACGGACACCACGCCGCAGAGACAAGGCGCAGAACAGACATGGACGTATAAAAGCCGCTGAACGGACATGACGTCTCTGGAGACGGGATTTGTCCGAGACCTTGTCAGCGATTGGTCCAGTCCCCCGCGTCCATCACATCACTGGCCAGGGGGGAGACGGGAGGGTGGGGGGATCTTGAGCTTGTGTTTATAAAATGGTGGCTGTGACTCCAAGCTGCTGCGATTACCACAGAGGCAGTGATGTGATGGACTCCGCAGGGGTCTGGATCAATCACTGACCTTTGTCGATGACTGACAAGGTGTCGGACCAATCCTGTCCCCGGAGACGTACAAGGTACAACAATTTAACTATTTCAAAATGTAACAAGGTACAACAATTCTTGCACAAATATAGATTTTTTAAAGTGTTTCAGTGTTTCATACCTATTTATAATTCCGGCTTCATGTGCGTTCAGTGTCAGACTGTTTTTCGGCTTAAAATCTGACGGGGAACGAACATGACGTCGAAAAGCCTCTGTGGCAATCGCAGCAGCTTGGAGTCACTGCCACCATTTTACAAACGCAAGCTCCATCTCCCCCCCACCCTACCGTTTCCCCCCGGGCCAGTGACGTGATGGACACGGGGGTCTGGACCAATCGCTGACCTATGTCGATGACTGACAAGGTGTCGGACCAATCCCGTCTCCAGAGACGTCATGTCCGTTCAGCGGCTTTTTGACGTCATGTCCATTCTGTGTCTTGTCTTTGCGGCGTGGTGCCCGTTTGGGTTCGTATCCTTTCGGCGTGATGCACTTTCGGCTTTGTGTACTTTCGGCGTGATGTACTGCCGGTATCTTGGCTTCCACTTGTTGGCTTCGGCTTCTCGTCCTTCGATGCCCCGTCCGGGTACCGTATAATCAATCCCTCATAATACTCTCCAGTAACTAGCCAACTACAGATGTTAACCTCACCGGTCTATAGTTCCCAGGATTTTTCCCTGCAGCCCTTCTTGAAAACAGGTACATCATTTGCCACCCTCCAGTCTTCCGGCACCTCTCCTGTGGTTCAACCAGGGCTCCCGCAATGTCCTCGGATATATCTGATCAAATCCTGGAGGTTTGTCTACTTTCAAAACACGACAATACCTTCAGTACCTCTTCGACGGTAACCCTGACTGCTCTCAAGACACTTGCAGTGTGACTCTGTGGGCCAAAGGGCCAGTTTGCACGTTGTATCTCTAAACTAAACTAAACTAAGACAAATATTCTAATCTTTCTAGAAGGTGGTCACTGTCATTAATGGAATTGCATAACTATTTCTGAATTTGGTTGCCTTTAGAATGGGTAAGAGAGAACACTGAACTTATTTAAATAGATTTCTTTTGGACCACTATACATTTTTTAAATTAATACTATGAACAGATAAAACACCTCCTGGTTAGCAATATGCAATATCCATCAGGTTTTGTTGCTTTGCAGCTGATGGTTTAATGCAACTATTTTATAATTTTACAGTTGACAATTGATGGAATTCAACAAAAGGTTCCCTACATTACAAATGGAATATGGATAACTGAACTGCCCGATGGAGCTGTAAATATTTACCTCACTGATATTAAAACAACAATTGTTGCCTCCCGGTTTAATTTCAAGTTACGTGTGGCCGAACATTTCTTCTTGAATAATACCCAAGGACAGTGTGGTATGTGATTTTTTTTTCATAATGTGTTGTTTGATCATTTCCACTTTATTCAATAATTAAAATTGCTGGTGTTTTAATGTTCTCTACGCAGCATTTGCAAGAATTGGTGTTTCTTTTTATCTTTTAGGAACTTGTACAACATTTCAGGATGATGACTGCATTAGACCAGATGGAACAATAGAGGACCCTGATTGCTGCCCCACAACAGCACGAGATTGGATATATAAGGACCCTAACAAGCCATATTGTGTAGAAACTCCTCAAGCACCTTGTTCTGAGTCCACTCCACCTCCTCCTCCCCCCACCATTTCCCCAAATTGCACGATATTATGCAAGGAAATATTGAACCGTATGTACGATTTTAAGCTATTAATTTAATCTTCTTCCTATCTTCTATCTTCTTCTATACCTATCTTCTATACTATCTTCTATACTCCATACTATTACTAAAACTCTCATCTTGTCCTCTTCCGGTTTGCATTGTTTTTAAATTTGCGCAAAAACGGTACCCTATACCGCTAGGATTTTCGCCATCTTACTCACCGTTCTCCTCTGCTCCAAGCACACCGTTTTGTTCCGATCGGTGGAATATTACAATAGTTATGGTTTTAAAAACCATGAGATCAGCAGATTTGTCTTCTTGCCTCTCAGTCACCATGAAGGTAACGCCCCTTCCAGGAACCCGCTGTCAATCACCGGGGCAAGGAGAATAAAGCCCCGGAGGCGGGGCTGAGAGCAGAAGCCGTTCTGATTGAGTCCACAAGCCATGCAGATTGAGTCCACAAGCCGTGTTGATTGAGTCAACAAGCCGTGCTGATTGAATCCGTAAGCCGTGCTGAGTGAGCCCACAAGAGTGGAGTCGGGGAAGCCACTGTGTGGAGTTGGGGTAGCCGCTGTGTGGAGTCGGGGAAGCTATGAGTGAAGTCGGGGTAGCTGCTGAATGGAGCCGGGAGATGCTGTGTGGTGCCGTGGCCGGTAGCCGCTGAGTGGAGTCCCTCCCCCACTCACACCCCTCCACCCTCCACACACCCACACCTCCCCTCCCCCTCCCCCATTCCCCTTCCCCGCTCCCCCTCCTCCGTACACACCCCCTCCCCTCCACACACCCCCTTTATCCCTCCTCCATTCCTCCCCCCTTCACCGCACCTCCACCACCCCACACCCCCCACACACAACCCTAACCCCCACACCACCCCACCCCCCACACCACCCCACCTCCCCACAACACTCCCTCCCCCTCACACTATCCCTCCCCCCAACACCCACACATACCCCCTTCCCCTCAACCCCCCTCCCCCTCAACCCCCTCCCCACATACCCTCCCCTCCCCCACATAACCTCCCTCCCCCACACACCCCCTCCCCCACACACCCTTCTCCCACACACACCCCCATCCCCTCCATGGGAAGGAGTCCTCACCCCTAAGTGATGACCCCTTTTCCGTCTCCAACGTACTACCTCCTCTTGGACTCCCCCTCATGGCGATCTACCTGCGTTAGACCTTTTTATTGTAAACTGCTGGCGGGACATCAACCGCCTCAACTTCTCCACTACCCTTTCTCACTCTAACCTTGCCCCCCCCTGAACGTACAGCCCTCCCATTCACTCTGCAACAACCCCGACCGGGTGATCAAACCTGCCGAGAAGGGAGGTGCCGTGGTAGTCTGGCGTGCTGATCTCTACCGGACTGAGGCCAGGGCGCCAAGTCTCAGACACCTCCTCCTACTTATCCATGGACCATTACCCCACAGATGAGCACCACGCCATTATCTCAAACACTATCACTGGCTTCATCACATCTGGCTCCCTGCCCTCCCAAGCCTCCAGCCCCGCACGGCCCGATTTTAGCTTCTCCCCAAAATCCACAAACCTGACTGTACTGGCAGACCCATTGTTTCTGCTTGTTCTTGTCCCACCGAACCTATTTCCACATACATCAACTCCATCCTATCCACCCTGGTCAAATCCCTCGCTACCTATGTCCAAGACACCTCACACGCTCTTCGTCTCCTCCATGACCTCCGTTTTCCAGGCCCCCATTCCCTCATCTTCACCATGGAAGTCCAGTCACTCTACACCTCCATCCCCCACCAGGAGGGTCTCAAAGCCCTCCATTTCTCCCTCGACCGCAGAAACCAACCAATCCCCGTCTACTGATACTCTCCTCCGCCTAGCACAGCTGGTCCTCACCCTCAACAACTTTTCCTTTGACTCCTCCCATTTCCTCCAAATCCAAGACGTAGCTATGGGCACGCTCATGGGCCCCAGCTATGCCTGCCTCTTTGTAGGGTACGTCGAACAATCCTTGTTCGAGGCATACCATGGCCCTATCCCAGAACTCTACCTCCGCTACATTGACAACTGCATTGGTGCTACCTCCTGCACCCGTGCAGAACTCACTGACTTCATCCATTTCACCACTAACTTCCATCCGGCACTCAAATTCACCAGGACCATTTCCGACATCTCCCTACCGTTTCTAGACCTCACTATCTCCATCGCAGGTAACAGACTACTGATCGACATCTACTACAAACCCACTGACTCCCATGGCTATCTGGACTACACTTCTTCCCATCCTGCTTCCTGTAAGGATTATCCCCTACTCCCAATTCCTCCGTCTACGCCGCATCTGCACCCAGGATGAGGTGTTCCAAACCAGGGCATCGGAGATGTTCTCATTCTTTAGGGATCGGGGGTTGCCCTCTTCTACTATAGATGAGGCTCTCACCAGATATATGAGGTGCTCTATATCCAGTAGCTCGGTTCTCACTCCCCATCCCCCCACTCGGAACAAAGACGGTCACCCTTGTCCTCACCTTCCACCCCACCAGCCGTCACATACAACAGATAATCCTCTGACATTTTCGCCACCGCCACCATGGGCCACATCTTCCCATCTCCTCCTCTTTCGGCTTTCCGCAGAGACTGCACCCTCCGTAACTCCTTGGTCAATTTGTCCCTTCCCACCCAAACCACCCACTCCCCTGGTACTTTCCCTTGCAACTGCAGGAAATGCTGCACTTGTCGCTTTACCTCTCCCCTTGACACCATCCAAAGATCCAAGCAGTCTTCTAGGTGAGGCAGAGGTTTACCGGCACCTCCTCCTTCCTCATCTATTGCATCCACTGCTCTAGGTATCAGCTGCTCTACATCGGTGAGACCAAGCGTAGGCTTGACGATCACTTCGCCCAACATCTCCGCTCGGTTCGCAGTAACCAACCCGATCTCCCGGTGGACCAGGACTTCAACTCCTCCTCCCATTCCAAATCCGACCTTTCTGTCCTAGGCCTCCTCCATGGCCATAGTTAGTCCCACTGCAAATTGGAGGAGCGGCACCTCATATTTCGCTTGGGCAATTTACACCCCAGCGGTATGAACATTGACCTCCAATTTCAGGTAGTCCTTGCTTTCTCCCTCCTTCCCCTCCCCTTCCCAGCTCTCCCACAGCCTACTATCTCCACCTCTTCCTTTCTTCTTCCCGCCCCCCCCCCCCCCCCCCCGACCTCCACATCAGTCTTAAGAAGGGTCTTGACCTGAAACGTCACCTATTCCCTCGCTCTCTAGATGCAGCCTCACATGCTGAGTTTCTCCAGCATTTTTGTCTACCTCCAACTTCGAGGCAGCCTTTTTTGTAAACAGAAGCAGGAATTCCAGTTTGAACAGTAATGAGAATATTCAGATCTGAAAATGCATTGTCACCCTTACTGACTGGCTAAACCAGGGACATGCTTAACTGGCTGACAGAAATTATTTTTATTTCATTGCACACAGGATTTTTTTTTAAATTCATTGTCCTCACAATCTGATTTTGTAAGGATTTTGCTGCTTGGAACACTCAATGAGAAATTGACCTATTTCTGGAAACCAAATTCCCTCCGAAGGAACTAAGTGGGGCAAGGCCAGACTTTGCTCAATGGTCAGTGGCAGAGCATGTTCTGTGGATGTCTACTTCAAATTCTTTACCATCGTCCAATATATACCGGTGGTTTCCACTCTAACATCATTTTGATCTTGAATGTCAGAAGAATAATTTATTTCTCAGTGGAATTAAGGCAGAAAGTGTTGTTTTAGCTTTATATTGATGGTACTTATAAGTTACCAAATGTATAGTTTAAAATGTAAAATGACATAGGAAAATATAAAAGCATTTATTTTCATCCATTTGTGATTTTCCCTACAGATCATTTGAAAACTGCACAAATAATCTTCTTGTTACTTATTATGAAAATTGTTTAATTGACTGTGCTATGACAAATTCTACAGAACTTGCCTGTTCCATCATTCAATCTGCTGCTGACAATTGTGACAATGACGCATGTGTTGACTGGAGATCCCCTGCTGGTGAATGCAGTAAGTACTTTGAATCTAGGAAACCATCCAATCGCACTTTGTAACACAGTTCTTATACTGTAAGAGTTTTAATTTGTTGACTTTGATTCAACGTATCATCAATTTAAATGGGCAGATAATAGGCTAACTTTGGGTATCAGGCAGAAGTATGGAAGGGGCAGAATGCTGCCATAGACATCTGGAATATTTTAATACTGTGGCTCAATCTGTGTGCAACAGAGGATCTGCCCAAATTAAGTACAAAGTGGCAACTGGCCAGCAACTTAGTAAAGTTCTGGTGGCCAGAGGATACACTTTGGGAAGGCATGCCGACAAGTGGGCCATTTACAGGGAAAGGTTTGGGAATATCTTGAGGATGATAAATGATTGTTCAGGACAGGAAATGGAGGGATATAGATTATCTACAGGCAAGTAAGGATTGGTTTTGGCATCATGTTCGGCGCAGACATCGTGGGCCGGGAGGGCCAGTTCCTGTGCTGTCCTGTTCTATGTTCTAAAAAGACTGGGTAATCAAATTTTATAACTGGACTGTCTTCCTCAATGTGCAAGTAGTTTATAGTTTCATGTGGCTTTCTGGGCATGTCCTTTCCATCCAATTTGAAAAGTTCTTCCATCTGTTTAGTTAATCTTCTTCCAACATCACATTGTGTTGTTTTGTTAAAATTGAACAAAGATTATGATCTTTTTAATGCTCTGCCAGTTCATGGATAGTACCATGCACCATATCCTATGGTTAAGGGCCTGTCCCACTGTACGAGGTAATTCAAAGAGTTCTCCCGAGTTTCCCTAATTCGAACTTAGAGAATTACGGTAATAGCCGTTCGTAGGAACTCGGGGCTCTCGTGGACATTTTTCACAGTGCTGAAAAACTTCACGAGTTACCGCGTTTCCCGAGTACCTGCCGTTAGCATTACGAGCCACTACGAGACATCCACGAGCTCCTGACGTAGCCGCTACGTACATTCTACGTACTTACCACGAGTTTGATTATTTTTAAACTCGGGAGAGCTCTTGAATTACCTCGTACAGTGGGACAGGCCCTTTAAGGTGAATGAGAGTCACCAAAGGCAGAAAAGGTTTACCTCTTGACTGTTGCCAACAACTGTCTATTTATTTTCTAATGATCCATGCTGTTTGTCTTTTCCATGCATTATTCATAAAATTGGCTAAATAAGGCATGTATGCTACTCTCTATTTGCCACTCTGCCCACCCTGGCATCAAAAGTCACTTTTTTAATCTCCTCTGTCTCTCTGCCATTCTCTGGATCAGGATTCATCTCCATGATGATGATATAGTTTGTCAGCATGGACACTTACAGGCACAGCATGATAGGAACTTTTTAAGGGAACTGGTTTCTCTGCTATTTAACTCCACTTCAACACCAGGCAAGAAGAGAAAGTGTGGGAAAATTACGTGACCAAGCAATATGAATAGGTTTAATTGTAACATTTGGAATTCCAATGTAGGGATTTGCATTCATGTTTGTATCAAAATATTGGCATTGTTGCCTTCAACTCTTTTACAATGAATGCTTGATTTTTTTCTCTTCTAATAGTTATTGTGAAATCTTAATTAATGTTATACATTTTAACCAGATTCTTTGTTTGTTTAGAAATGAATTGTACAGAAAACTTTATTTATAAGGCATGTGCTACTCAACTTGACGATTACTGCGAGGACAAGTAAGTATTGGGCAATTTTGATTTAGTTTTAGTTTAATTCGTTGTTGGAGAATGCAAGGAACGCCAGACGCTGGAATCTTGAGCAAAGCACAAAGTGTTGGGGGGACTCAGCAGGTTAAGCAGCATATGTGGAGGGAGTGCTCTAACTCCCCCTCCCCCAAATAGAACTAGAATAGGTTTGCCTTGATCCTCACTTTTCACCGCATCAGCCACCACCCAACATATCATTCACTGACATGAATTTCCGCCACCTTTCAATGTGATCTCACCATGTGTCCACATCTTTCCCACACTTGCTGCTTTCTGTAGAGACCACTCCCTCTGCAATTCTTTGGGTGGCCTCATCTATCCCACCCAAACTGACCCCTCGTCAGTAACTATCCCCTACCACTGCAGGTGATGCAGGTGTCAGGGTAGTGAGTAAAGAAGTTGGGATGTTATGTTGTAGCTGTACAAGAAATTGGTGAGACCACACTTTGAATATTGTGTTCAGTTTTGATCACCCAGGAAAGATGGCATTAAGTCTCAAAAGCGTGTAGAGACGATTTGTGAGCAGTTGCCATGATTTGTGGGTCTGTTATAGTGAGAGGTTGTGCTGGTTAGAACTATATTCCTGGAGCGCAGGAGAGCAAGAGCTGATCTTATCAGAGATTTATAAAATCATGCATAGATAGGATGAATACACATACGGTTGGGAAATCAAGAGCTAGAGAGCATAGGTTTATGCTCTTTCCCAGAGTATAGAAGTTGGGAGGTCATGTTGCAGTTATATATGATGTTGGTGAGGCCACATTTAGAGTATTGTGTTCAGTTTTGGTCACTGTGTGATAGGAAAGATGTTGTCAAACTGGAATGGGTGCAGAGAACATGTACAAGGATGCTCCCATTAGAGTGGCGTCACAATTAGATAGGGTGGTATACTTCAAAAACTCACGTCCACCATAAGCCCAGCATCCACCACTAATTTGCCAAAGGTTCAATAACAGCAAGAAGTGGTCTAGTAGACGGGAGATGCTGGTGCTGTTTCCTATGCTCAGCCATGATCCTACACATTAGTGCAGGTATGCCATGTGAATTAATTTGTGGAGGCTGTCAGCTGACTACAAATTGTCATGGAGTCATACAGCACGGAAACAGGCCCTACTGCCCAAATTGCGATGCCGACCAAGATGCCTGTCTACACTGGCACCACCTGCTCGCATTTGGCCAATATCCCTCTAAACCTTTCCTATACATGTACCTGTTCAAATGTCTTTTAAGTATTGCTTTTTGAACCTGGCTCAACTCTTCTGACAGCTCGTTCCATATACCCACCACCTGCTGTGTGAAAATGTCGCCCTCAGATTGCTGTAAAATGTTTCCCTCTCACTGTAAATCTATATCCCCTGGCTCTTGATTCCACTACCCTGGGTAAAACACTCTGTGCATCAGGGACGTGCGGTCAGGGGAGGCAGAGCCTCACCTGTCATACTCCAATGAAAAATAGCTGTTAAGAAAGTAAAGAAAAATAATAATAAAATAAAAATGAAGATTTTTCCACTGATCTGTGTTGTTAATGTCATTTCTATATCAATCCAATCATTTTTTATAGTCAAAATCGCCAAATTTTCGCAGCTCCGCTGCAAATACAGGGACAGATGAGAGCTGAGGCAGCGGTGAGCTGAGCCTCCCCTCTTATTGCGCAGCCCCTCAGAAACTGAATGGAGCGCGGGCAATAAGCGTGTGCCTGTTACTATCTCTATGTATGTCACCAAAGTAATGAGTGTAAACCTCTTCATTACATGTCCTCGCCTTCCATAGTCCAGGTAACTTATTTCACATATAAAGATATTAAATTTGTGGTCGCTGGTCTCACATAAAACTGCAATGAAAAAGCACCAGGGGAGGCAGCGATCACATCTGCCTCACAAGGGGGCACGTCTTGAGCCCAGCGGAGGGAGAGGGAGTGTAAATTACTTAGGCTCAGCCCACGTAATTGACGCTACCTCACTCTCCCCCCATGTTAGCTAGCTTCAGCAGCGGCGGCGCTGACTGGTAGGTTGATTCCAAAGATACTCCTCTAGTATTTTTGGTTGATTCGTTGATTTGTAGCAGCCGATTCGGAGGCTCTGGGCTGCTGAGAGCTCCCAATTGGGCCCCACGCTGGAGTAATCTACTCTAGGCTCGGGACCCCGGCATCCACTCCCGCCGCCGGCCCTCTCCCTCCCTTCTCTCCTTCCCTTCCCTTCTTCCCTCCCTCCCTTCTCTCCTTCCCTCCCTCCTTCCTCTCTCGGTTTTCCCTTCTCTCCTTCCCTCCCTTCTTTCTCTCCTTCCCTCCATCCCTTCTTTCTCTACTTCCCTCCCTCTCTTCCTCCCTTCTCTCCCTCCCGCCCTTCTCTCCTTTCCTCCCAGACACATCACGCACAGACAACTAATACACACACAACTAACACACACACACAACTAAGTTAGGATGGGGTAGAAGCCAGTGCCTCCCCACCCATTGACCTCACCGCACATCACTGCTGTGCATTTACCCTATCTATTCCCTTCATGATCTTAGACACCTCTATAAGATCACCCCACACCCTCCTGCGCTCCAAGCAATAAAGTCCTAGCCTGTTCAACCTTTGTTATAGCTCAGGCCCTCAAAGCCTGGCAACATTCTCATGTCTTCTCTGCACTCTTTCCAGCTTAACAACATTCTTCCTTAAAGCGGGTGACTAAAACTGAACACAATACTCCAAATGTGCCTCACCAACATCTTGTACAACTGTAACATACAGTAACATCGGAAGGTGGCGCCATTGAGTATGGCTGCCTCGCCTGCAACTGCTCGTCCTTTCATTCTTTTTTTATTTTGATGGTGGGGGGAGGGGGAAGGGGGAAACCGTTTTCTCAGTCACTTCCTGGTCCAGGATGCATCTATTCCACGAGCCACATCTTCGCTCCCTCCCTGCGGCCTACCATCTGGATTGGCGCGGCCTTTCCTGCCGGAGACCGGCCAGAGCTTCAGCTTCAGCAGCGGCGCAGCACTGAAGTACTATTGCGGATTGGACGATGCCTTACCGGGGTCGCCGTGTGGAGCTCCGGAGTGCTGGGACTGCCGATTTTAACACCGTGGAGCTGTGGTCTGCGGAGCTTCCAGTCACGGGCGGCGCTGATTTTAACAATGCGGGGCCCTGGGATCTTTTGCCGAGGATTGCCATGTGGAGCTCAGCCCAGCTCGGCCTGTGGACTTCGGGAGCCGCGGTCTCCGTAGGAAGCGGCTAATTCGGAACTCTGTTCCGACGCTGGAGTTCCATCATCCGGCGAGAGGGCCTGAACATTGGGCCGCCATTGCAGCGACTGCGGAGGCCTCAATAGGCCCCAACCACGGGTGAACATAGAGGAGTGGACTGAACTTTTATGGCCTTCCCTCACAGTGGGAAACGCTGATTCCGCTGTGTGGCGATGTTCATGTTAAATTCTCTCGTGTGTTGTGTTCTTTTTATTTGTATGGCTGTATGGCAACCCAAATCTCGCTGTACCAATTGATACAGTGACAATATATGTAAACTTGAACTTGAACATCCCAACTTCTCTCCTCAATACCCTTACTGATGAAGGTCAATGTACTGAAAACCTTCTTAACCACCCTATCTATCTGTGACGCCACTTTCAAGGAACTATGCACCTGCGCTCCTAGATCCCTCTACTGTACAATACTCCCTGGGGCTCTACTGTTCACTCAGTATCCACTGGAAGAGTCCAAGTAAGAGTCTACAGACTTTAAGTGAACTTGCCTTTCTAATTTAATTGTGATTGAGAAAGAATTACATCATGGAATTTTTGGTGGGCAATCTTTGGGAAATCTCTGGGTCCCACTGATGGAAAGTGAGATGCAGCATTTCCAGCTATGTGATCCAGAGCTGCTCTATATGTGCATTCTTTGCTCTTCCACTGAACCCATTATTCTGCGTTGGTGCAAGAGGATCCCTGAAGCCATTCTTCTGGCACAATTGCTGGCATTACAGTCTAGAAATTGATTTGACAATAAACACCTTCTCTTATAAGATGGTAACTGCATTCTAATTTTCAGTTCAGTGATGAAGGGGGCAAATCTACTTAAATATTATGAAGGCTGTTTCTGCCCAGCTGGAATGATGAAATCTGAAGACAAGACAAAATGTGTTTCAACATGTAAGTTTGGAGTGAATAATGCACAATTTTGATTATTGTATCAATTAAAATAACAGAACTCATGAACCTTTTTCTTTAAAAAAAAAACAGGTTGCCTGGATAATAATGGAGCCCGAAGAGAGGTAGGATTTTGAAATTTCCTTTGTGCAAAGTACGATTTATAAGCACAATTAAACAATTTGTTTTTCACTCCAACTTTCTTCCCAGCAAAAAGGTGTTGTAACATTTTAATGATCAGATAGAACAGAACAATATAACGAATGAACAGGCCCTTTGGCCCACAATGTTTGTGCCGAACACAATGCCTAGTTAAACTGATCTCATCTGCCTAAACATGATCCACATCCCTCCATTCCCTGCACTTCCATGTACTTATCTAAAAGCCTCTTTATTGTTTAAACACCACTGTCTGCCTGCACCACCACCACCCCTGGCAATACATTCCAGGCCCTCGCCACTCTCTGTGTTAAAAAAAACCTGCCCTGCACATCTACATTAAACTTCTACTGTTGGACATTTCCATTCTGGGGGAAAGGTTTTGACTATCTACCCCCTCAGAATTTTATATCATGTCTCCCCTCAATTTCCGACATTCCAGAAAAAACCATAAAAGTCTATCCAACCTCTCACTGTCGCTGAAACCCTCTAATCCAGGCAGTATTCTGACAAACCTCTTGTACACCCTTCTCAAATTCTCCACATCCTTCCTGTAATGGGGCGACCAGAGCTGCATGAAATACTTCAAATGCAGCCTGATTAAAATCCTATAGATGTGCATCATGACTTCCTGACTGTTATATTCAATGCCTCTAGCAATGAAGGCAAGCATACCATATGCCACGTTAACCACCCTATCAACCTGTGCTGCCACCTTTGGTGAGCTGTGAACTTGGACTCCAAAATCCCTCTGCACATCAATGCCGTTAATGGTCTTACCATTGACTGTAGACCCTTTCCTTGCATTCACCTCTCAAAGTGCAATGCCTTGCACTTGCTTGGGTTAATCTCCGTCTGCCATTTCTCTGCATTTTGCAGCCAATCGATAACCTGCTGTATCTTCTGACAGCATTCCTCACTGTTTGCAACTCTTCCAATTTTGATGTCGTCAGCAAACTTACTCACCAGCCCATCTACATTTACATCTACGTAATTTAAAAATACCACAAACAGCAGAGGTCCTACCACAGGTCCCTGTGGTATGCCACTGGTCACAGACCTCTAGCAAAATATATACACCGCAACGCTCTGTCTTCTATGAATAAGCCAGTTCTGAATCCATACAACCAAGTCATTATGAAACTCCTACATCTTAACCCTCTAGATAAGCCTACCATGAGGGATCTTTATGAAAAGCCTTACTAACATCCATGCATACAACATCCACCACCCTACCTTCATCAATCTCCTTTGTCACCTCCTCAAAACACTCAATCATTAGTGAGAGTCAACCGGCCATGCTGGCTGTCCCTAATTAGTCCATTCTCTTCCAAATGGGAGTAAATCCTATCTCAAAGAATTCTCTCCAATTGGTTCCCTACCACTGACGTTAAGCTCTCTGGCCTATACTTCTCTGGATAATCTCTTTCCTTTCTTAAACAAAGGAATGACACTGGCCACTTTCCAGTCCTCTAACACCATGTGTGTCGCTAGAGAGGAAGCCAAGATCCTCCACAAGGCCCCCTCTTTTGCACCCCACAATCTTTTCTTTTGCACCCCACAATGAACCTGGGATATATCCCATCAGGCCCTGGGGACTTGTCCACCTTAATGTTCCACAAGAACATCAGCACCAGCTCTTTCTCAAGCTAAACTGCCCCAGTATATTTGTTTTATCCACACTGATCTCACTGTCCTCCAAGACTTTCTCGACGAATACAGATGCAAAGTACCTCACATATTCTCCTACTCCAGGCATTAATCCACAAAGGAGAGGATTTGAGTGATCCTACCTTCTCCCTGGTCCCCCTCATATTTTTAGCAAACGTGTAAAATGCCTTCAGACTTTCCTTAATCTACCTCGCCAGTGACATTTCATGGCCCCTTTTGGCCCTTCTAATTGCCTGCTTGATTTTTTCCTACTGGCTTTACATTCCTCATAAGCCCCATCTAATACCAACTTCTTAAACTTGACATACTCTTCCTTTTTCTTCCTGTCCAAATTTACAACTTCCTTGGTCACTTACTGTTCCCTTACTGTGCCTTTCTTATCCCTCCTCCTTACTGGAACACGCTGATTGACTGGCCTTCAAATGACTCCCACGTGTCCTCTCTGAACTTACCCAATAACAACTGTTTCCAATCTACCCTCCTTAGCTCCTGCCCAATTACATTGTAATCAGCCTTGCCCCAATTGAGTACATTCCCCCTACATCTACAACACATGTTCAAATCAAACCTAAAACATTTGGAGTTGTGGTCACTATCTTCAAGTTCTTCTTCCATAGGAGCACCAGTCACCTGGCCAGGCTCAATTCCCAATACAACATCCATATGGTCCCTCCTCAAGTTGGAGTATCCACATATGGGTTAATTAAACCTTCTTGGATACACCAAACAAATTCTTTCCCATCTAATCCACTTCCTCTGAGCAAGTCCCAGTCAATATTGGGGAAGTTAAAGTCACCCACTGCAACAACCCTGTGGTTCTTGCATCCTTCTGTATTCTGTCTACATCTCGCATTTTCTATCTCCCAGCTATCTATTGGGTGGCCTACAATTTAAAAATAAACTCCAACCCCATACGTGCAAGCTCCAGTAGAGTCAGGATACCAGCTGAGACCAAGCAAACCAAACATGACCCTGGACAATTTTTAGCATGGTTTTATTTCAAACTTTCATCTTTCTAGCCTTCATACTATTTGGCCACCCACATTTTATTTCCAGTGGCAAGAGCAATGCATGTCCCTTTGGAATGAATGTAGTGAAATCTTAGGCACATATTTAACAAGTATATTTGTGCTTAATTATAATGTTAATTGTGGAGTTCCTGACACTTCCCATTTAATTCAGAATTGTTGACATAAATTGCTTGTAGTTTTTCTTTGTGAAGCCAGTTGAATGTACTTACTTTGCTTCTTTCTTTCCTAGAAAAATGATAAATGGCAGGATCAGAACAATACTTGTACTTCTTACACATGTACCAAAAATGGGGTCGTAACACATACACAGACTTGTGCTGCTCAAGATGATTGCAAAGAAGTTTGTATAATAAATAAGTTGCAAGATACATTTTGTTTTAGTATTGGTGACCTTAATTCGATAATGATGTGGTTAGATGAAAGATGGATTGCTTAATTGAAATTAACAGTTATTATAAAATGAATAATTTGATGAAAAATCATTAAATTTAAAATATAAAATATCACAAGAATCTTAAATACACAATAAAAGGAACACGTGACTTTTTCATTTTTTCACATCAAAATAGTAATATGCTTAAGATTTCAAGGTTTCATGGTTAGTTCTGTCACCTTCAATTTGTTTCTAACATCTCCCTTCCCTTCCCCTTTTACTCTTTTGAAGGTACTGTTCTCTTTGTGACTCCTTGTTCTGCTCTTCCAATTCCACCAACTATTTCCTTTCAAACTATTCCCTCTTACACCAACAGACTGTTCAATGTAGCGACAAGCAACACTTGACCTTTCACCTGTTATCTTCCAGTATCTATCGACCTAAACATTTCTTCCAGCTGAAGCAACAATTCAAAGCTGCATTTGGTGCTTCCAAATGATCTCCTTTATATTGGAGGATGGAAACAAAGATGGGTGACCTCTTTGCAGAAGGCTTGTGTTCAGTCTGGAGGGGCTACCCTGTTGGCTGCCACTTTAGGTTACTATCAGACTCTTATTTCAATCTAACTATTTGGGCCTCCTGCACTGTTGTAGTGGGATTCAACAGACCTGGAGGAACAATACCACAATTTCCATTTTGGACACATTGCACTCCTCCAGACTCAATATTGAATTCTACAATTTAAATAACCCATTTTCTCTGACTATATGAGAATTGGCCAGGTCCTCCATTTATAATTGTTATTCCATTAAGTTTCTCCATTAGCTTGACACTGCAGGGTTTCCATTACAGTCTTTGCACTTAGCAGCATTTACATTCATTTGTATGTGTTCTCACCCTTTATCTGTCTCATTTCACACTGTATTAACGAATGACCATGTTCTCTTCCAGTAACCATCCTCGTTAGCCCACTGACCATTTGACTTTATTTACAATTTATTCCCACTCGACACTGGTCTCACCCTATCACAGGCATTTATTTTGTCCTTTCCAAAGGATACCCTTTGCCGTCAATCCAACACCTTCCCTGAGGCTTAATACCAACTTGTTTCCTCCCATTCCCAATATTGACAAGGTGTATTCTACAGAAATGTTAGCTCTGCTTCTCCTTCCACAGATGCAGTCTGAAGCGATGAATGTTTCCAGCATATTCTGTTTATATTCCAGATTTTCAAAAACTGTAGATTTTTTTTAAATTTCCGCTCATGGCTCCAGTAATTCTTTTGCAATCATTTTAAATCTACATCCTCTGGTCTTGATCTTTCCATAAATGGATATAATAATAATAATAATAAATTTTATTTATATAGCGCTTTTCAGGACTCAAAGTCTGTGGTCCCTCTGTTTAGACACTTCATTTTGAATGCCTCTAAAAAGGCCTCTCAACACCCTCTGCTTTCAAACAACCAATCCTGGCAAGTAATAGAAGTTCTTCATGCTCAAACCCAAACTAATGAATTTTCTCCGCACATTCTCCAGGTTAGGTGAAATGTCCTTGCTCTTTCTGTTAAATGAACCCCAGTGTCCTTTCCTAATTTAAGCACTTTTAAATATTGTAAAATATTAAACACAGAATGCTAAACCTTGTAGATATTTCTCTGACATAAAGCAGAGAATAAAAATCGTAAACTCTTAAACGTGAACTTTCTATGTTCTGCTTCCCTTCCTTTTCAGTCCTGGGTCAAAGGGCCTGTTTACATGTTGTATCTCTGAACTAAATTAAAACTAAACAATGTATACCTGGATCATGCACAGTATTAAATCTGACTGTTAAATCTATTTGTTCAGTCTGACAGAGAATGGGATGATAAACACTGCTGCTACACTTGTGTCGCTCAAGGTAAATGTTTATTTTTCAATAAATGCTTTAATTTTATAGAACATTGCAGATGATTGTTATGAATTATCAGCCACATTCAATATTCCTAACTAGGTCTAATTGTGAATCAATTCACATCGCAGAATTTTTCCTCAGTGACAGTTGATTATTCATTCATGCTGGACATCATTTCGGTCTTTCAAAATATCTAGATTTTTAGTAACATTACTCATTGTTATCTGAACATTGTTATCTAGGTTACTACAATGTTTCAAAAATGTTTTAACATTTGAACAAAACAATCTATTAATTATGTGATAATGGTTGCTGGCCTTAAATTATTACCAATTCCACTTAATAAACAAATCATTATCAGAGATAGGTGATTTGCTGGATTCTAATGATATACTTTCCCACACTCAGAACATTTCACTGGGTAATTCTATGTATTAAATTGTTCAATATGGGTGTTATTTAAAGGGCCTGTCCCACTTGGCGATTTTTTCGGCGATTGCCGGCATCATTGACTGACGTATCAGGTCACTGAAAAAGTCGTGGCGTGATGCGGAGTGACATGGCGGTGACACGGCATGATGATGTATTGACGCGCGAAGTTTCCTCAAGTGTCGCAATATTTTATTGTCACCGCTGGACTTTGAAATGTTCAAAATCTTTCAGCGACCCCGATACATTAGTCAATGACGCCAAGTGGGACAGCCCCTCAAAACTTTAACAATCATCAGCAAGTTACATTCAGTTTTCACATCGAAGGATAAAATAAAATGTCCTCGATGTAGAAACCTCTATTCCTACACATCCCTTGGTAGTTCTTAGGATGATTCAATTAACAAAACAGCCATGGAAGTGCTTTTGCTATTTTGCAATTGTTGTCAAATGAAGCCACGGCCATTTAATGTCCAGTAAACATCATCTGTTTCAACATGTTGTTATGGAAATTTGTTCTGGTTAAAAGTTGATCAAACACTAAGTTAACTCCCCTGCACTTTAAGTAGTGCCAGAAGATTTTTAACAACTACTAGACTAAGTGGGACCCGTTGGATCCCAGCTTCACACGGGTGGGCTGGTCCCCCAACGCAATATTCCACCTCGCCACCAATTCCAATATTGCTGGCCAGTGGGCAGGCTTTCTGGAGCGCTGGCATGGTGTTGTGGGCCGAAGGGACTAGTTTTCAGAGGGCTAGTATGGACATTGTGGGCCGAATGGATTCTTGGGCTGGCAGCTCAGTCATTGAGACCACACACACACACTCACACTCACACTCACTCACACAAACTCATATACACACACTCACTGACTCACACACCATATATTTGGCAGGAAACTTTCTTGAATACTCACATGGCTGAGCGCTGCCTCTCCAGTTTGGGGCTTCCGCAATCAGCGTGACCTGCACTTACCGGAAATTACGCAATCAGCGCAATCTCTGCACTCACTGGAAATTACACAATCAGTGCGACCTGTCCACTAAGCGGAAATCACAAAATGAGCGGGAATTTTGAACCATACACAGTCGGAACTATTAAAGCATTTAGTCCTTCCGAACACAGTCGGACCTAATAAAGCATTGTAGTTTCAAGCATGGGCAGGGCAGCAGGCCAAACAACTCATGGCATTGTCATTAAGGGCTAACAAATCAATTATTGCGAGTACATTGCAGACTCATATTTCAGTTGATTCACTGCTTAGAATGAGAGTCGTGGCCTCTCCCTCGCAATCTTGCAGAGTGACTGAGTCACGTCCAGGCATCCGGGGTTTTATAGTCCTGCCCCTCCCCCCGGAAGGGGCGTTACCTTCATCGCGATGATTGACAGGCAAGAGGATCTCAAGGTTATTTAAACACTCATAACTTTTTTATTTTTCATCGATGGGAAAAATCCTCGGGGCCTGCTCAGCAGAGGAGGACTGTGAGTGAGTTGGCCAAAAATCATGGCGATATATGGTAGCGTTTTTCCTAAAATCAATATACAGCACAGACAGGAAGTGGTCAAGATGAGACTTTTCATTATATAGTTAAGCGTCAATTCCAAAATTAGTTTGGATTGTCAATTTAACATTTGAGGCTATGACCTTATAACATAAATATCAATCAAATTCAGCATGAAGTTCCACAATTGTCAGATGCTGCATTTGGAGTTGGATAAATTTGGAAAATACCACACTTGTTTATTGGGTAGTATTCTGAGCAAGAGTAGAGGGTCATTATTGGAGCAAAATATTAGGGGTATAGGACTATACCTCTCCCTTCTCTTTCAGCTCTGTTATATTGGAGATCGGACATGCCCAACCTTAACACTAACAATTCCTACCTCAAAACAAATAAATCACCTTGAGTTCTGCTGAATCATGTGGATATTTTCAGTTTTCATTTTCAATAGCAGAATTGGAAAATATATTTTCCCCTGATTCTTATGTTTCACCTGCAGTTATTTCACATTATTAGTTTTCATGTAGCCAAGAGCATTTTGGGGGAAAGCTGCAAATAGCTAAGAATAGCCAAGTGTAAATGGATCTTCCAAAAGTCAAAATCACCTGATGTTTGAACTATGTTCACCGTGATGCAAGTCACAAAAATATTGTTTATTCAATTACAGATCAGGTTTACAATTGTTCAATTATTTATTTCAATAGACTTGTGCAAGCGGCCATTCAGAATAACCAATGTCACAAAAGAAGTCGAGAATACAATCTGTACAGCAAACATTAAACTGTTCGTGTGTGAAGGGAATTGTGCCAGCTCAGTTTAGTAAGTATTAAGTAATAGTAAGTGAAATTTAGTAAATATTGCTTCTCTTTCGAATCATTAAGTACTGTTTCATATGAGAGATTAAATAATTACTGACACTGAAACAATAACCAGAGTAATACTTGCCACATTAACAAATCTATTCTACTTGAGAGATATATGGTAAATGTAAAATTAACTTTGCTCACTTGCATATGATATTTTTGTTATTCCCTTTATATTCCAAATATTCTCTGCCAAGGTAGAGATTCAACACGTTTAGTACTTTATCCATGAAGACAGAATGGAGATAATGAACACAACAAAGCTGATGCAGTTTACTTCTTTCATGGCTTTCATGGTCACCCTACATCTCATCAGGATGATTTTTTTTGTAATAGTTCAAAAGAGTTGACTAAAATAGAGTCTCAAGTTGTAATGCTGGCTTCCCATTCATTTAACACAAGCACCTGGTGAAGTGGCAAATTGCCTACCAGGAACAGCGGCTCAAAATGTAATTGAGATTTGACACAACGATTTATTGATCATCAAAAGGGTTGCATAACATATTTGTGGTCGGTGTTTCAATTAACCCTTAACAGTGATCAGCTGAATTGGTTTAAACAAGTAATTGCAGAGGGTTCTGGGGGTGTGTTGTAGAGTAGGGATCTAGGAGTGCAGGCACATAGTTACTTGAAATTAGTCACAGGTAAATAGGGTGGTAAAAAGGCCTTTTTGCACATTGACCTGCATCAGTCAGAATATTGAGTATAGACGTTGGGAGTATAGAAGCTAGGGGTAAGATCTGACTGCACCTCCCCCAGACGGCAGAGATGGGTGGAGAAGGAGCTGATCGGGTATGAAGGGTAGGATGTTGGAGAGTAAAACTCATTGTGCAATGGCCCCCAGTGGGACCACTGGCAGGAATATCCCACCCGCCCATGATCCATTTACTCAGGGCCAGGGACATTGCCCACTTAGTCTTCAGGAAGATCACAGTCATTCCTGACATCTTGGAGGCCACGACAATGGCCAAAGGGCCAACAAGTCCAGCCATTGCTTTCACACAGCCATCAACATTCATGTCAGGATGCACATAACTTTTCACACCACTCCTACAGGTTAACATTCTGAAAGGTGACTGGGGTACAGGAATGGTGAAGTTGCAGCTCGGTTGAGCACCCAGGCATCATTGGTTCAACATTATAAAGTCAATAACATTGTTACAATAGCATTGCAGACAGTACCAAGCACTTTGCTGTAGAACAGAGCACAGGAGAGAAGGAAAAGCAATGGGAGTACAATCCAGCAATGCAAGGAGTGCACCATGTCAATGGTGTGTCTACGACCCAACCCACAGCTCATGAGAGGCCCTCGGGAAAGTCTGAAACAGTGACGAATCTTCCAACACCTGGCTGACTATGGCAAAACAGAACTGTGTGGGTAGGGAGTTCACCGAAGGTAAGAACAAAAATCCATCTTCATCAGCTCCCGCCTCTATTGAACCTTCCTGAGCCACCTCCAGAGAAACAGTCACGATCCTACGAAATCAGAAATTTCCTGAGGAGACGGGCACCGCACCCCACTGCCCACTCACAATAAATCTGTCCTACATGCAGCTCCGACCTTTAGTTTTTTTGCAGTGCAGTGAGAAAACTCCTCTCTGCAATTGGCCACACTTGAAGGATTGTGTGCAGTCATGGTCACCCAGAGAAAGGAAATATATTAGTAAGTTGAAAAGGATGCAAAAAAGATTCACCAACATGTTATCTGGGCTAGTGGGCTTTAGTTATAGGTGGAGATTTATAGGCAGGGATTTTTTTTCTTTGGAGCATGGAAGGTTGTGGGATGACTTTATTGAGGTGTGCAAGATCGTCAGGGGTATGAATGAAGTGAAAGCTCACAGTTTTTTTACCTAGGGTAGTGGATTCTAGAACTAGAGCGCATTTCTGGTCCATTTCTGAAATGAGCTGACAGAGTGGATACAATTATGACTTTTAAAAGACATTTGGACAGATATACAGATAGGAATGATTTGGTGGCCTGTGGACCAAATGCAAGCAAATGTGACTAGTTCAGTATGCCAACTTGGTCAACATGGACAAGGTGGGCCAGAGGCCCTATTTCTGTGCTATACAGCACTATGACTCCACTGGCTAAGGTAGTAGCGGACTCCTTTCCACTCCTTGCATCTGTGACTTATCCCAGATTTTTTTGCACATGAGAACCTGTGAACTTATTTCTGACCCATTCTGAAACATTGCTTTGAACAACAGTAGAGGGATACCATACAGTCAGTGTAAGTATATGCCTGGTTACAATATAGTCTACAAAAATTGCTTCTTATTGACACTTAATTGCTAGACCTGCAGGAGGCTGTTTATAGGCCTCCAAGCACAACTAAATCATGATATTTATCCATGAGTTGCAATCTACATCTAAGTGTCTATTTCCATAATTTTATTTTAATCTCTTTCAATCGCTGTGTTGATTTATACACAGCTGTATTTGAATTGTGGTAAGATGTTCTTTAACCCATTGCATCATTCATTCAAATATGAAATTCTCTTCAACATTTCAGATAGAATTTTACCATAAGGAAAAATTTTACCTTGATTATCGCAATTATATGATCCAAGACTATGCTTTTGTTCTTACATTTACAACTCTGATCTTATTTTCCAGCTATGATACCCAGACAAAGAAAACTGAACGCAAATGTGAGTGCTGTCAAGAAATGGGGACCGAAATTAGGAAAGTAAAACTTACTTGCCAAGATGGTAGAGAAAATGAAGTGTACACCTACCGTCACATCACATCCTGTCGCTGTAAGAAGGAGGTCTGTCCTGGGTCTTCTACCGAAAAGTCACATGCTGAAATATTCTACTAGATGATAAAGCACGATATTGAATGCAATCTGTTACTATTTTGGAAAAATATATAATTCATTACATTAAGCCAATCATGGTATGTTTATAAAGAATTCTAGTTCGCCGTCACATAATCGGCATCATTAGTACTTTGATCAATAAACTGCTTACTTGTTCTCAATTTCAAAAGCATATTAATAAATAACTGCAAGCATATCTCCATGGTCAATTATTATCTGTAAAGATGGTTTAACTTGTAAAATATCGAACCAAGGATGAGCATTTCATTCATCACATTCATACCATTTTCTTAAAAAATTCAAATGTGTTTTTTGCCAGTTCTGAGGCAGTCTTGGACAGAAATACATAGAACAGAATACACAGGAACATTCTCTTCAGCCCACAACAAATGCACCAAACATGATGCCATGTTAAACTAATATCCTCTGTCCCTCCTCCTTCCATATTCTTCCTTCCCTGCATATCCATGTGCCTATCAAAAAGCCTCTTAAAACACCACTAATGCACCTGCTTCCACCACCACCTGTGGCAGCGAACTGCAAACACGCACACTCTGAGTGGAATTTTTTTTTCGCCTGACACGTGTCCTTAAAACTTTCACCCTCTGACATTAAAGCTATGCCCTTTAAATCTTTCCATCCTGGGATAAATGTCCTGACTATCTACAAAGGGCAGAAAGATCTGATCAAACCTGTCATTACCCAACACATCTGAAATATCCTACCAAATATATTATGTTCTAAGAGCTGCCAGACAAATGCCCTCTTTTAATGTGGAATATGGAAATTGCTGAACTCCTCAGCTAATTCTCCAACCTTCACCCTAAAATATTACTGCCATTGTGTAAAAACTGGCTTGAATGTCACAGAGGTAGTGCTCAAGTGAATATAGTATTGAAGTGGCTGCTTGAAGGCTGCAAATATAAGTAGCTGGTATTTTGCCCGCAGTTTAAATGGTTTTGATACCTGGGAGGCTCTTTTCATTCAGTATTGAGTATAGAAGTTGAGAGGTCATGTTACAGTTTTACAAGACATTGCCGAGGCCACATTTAGAATGTTACTAGACCAAATGGGACCCGTCCCCTAAACGCGCGGTTGCGGGGGGGAGGGGGCGGCCTACCGCGTCACACACACACTAACCAACCCCCCAATAAGAGGGGGAGAGAGGGAGGGGGGGGGAGAGAGAGGAGGGGGGCGAAGGGGGGGGGCGAGAGGGAGCGTGAGGGGGGCAGAGAGGGAGCGTGAGGGAGGCAGAGAGGGAGCGGGGTTGGGGCCGAGGGGCAGAGAGGAAGGGGGGTAGAGTTTGAGGGGTGGGGGCGCATCGTCACAGGGGAGGGCTAGTTCCAGAACGCAATACACCCTCGCTGCAGGCTGCAGGCTACAAGCAGGGCCTGAGATCGGGGGGAATGGTCGAGGGGGGGGGGGGGAGTGACGTCACTCGCAGCGCAGAAGACAGCGGGGTTTTTTTCAAAGGTCTTTCAGATTTGTGAACACCTGGGCTGGGCTTGCGAGTGGCACGACTGGGCTACGTCACTCGCAGCACGTGAACACAGCGTGCAGCCATTGTGACGTCATCACGTTATCAGCCAATGCCAGCGGTTTTATTTTCAAAGTTATTTCAGACTTTTGAACATTTTGATTAATAACTCGAGAAATAATTCATGAATTTCTCAGGTGAGGCAATTTGGGAGTCCACGGGATACATCACTATCGGAATATGTAAATTGTTTACAGTGAGGGCGCCGTTTTTGCGAGCAGATGTGATTATACACACACACACACCCACACACATCCAAGATCAGAGTTTTAAGTATATAAGATGTTCAGTTTTGGTCACCCTGTTATAGGAAAGATATTTTATGTTCTCCATTGAATAAAGCTTGGATATCATCTCTTCCAAACTCATCAGCAAGCTTTCATATACCCAGCATCTTCTGAGTCAAAAAGTTGCGCCTCAGGTTCATAGTAAATCTTTCCCCCATGATGATTTTATACACCTTTATAAGATCAACACTCAGCCTCCTGAGCTTCAAGGAATAAAGTCCTAGCCTGCCCAATCTCTCTCTATAGCTCAGGCTCTCAAGTCCTGACAACATCCTCGATCATCTTCTCTGCATTCTTTGTATGAAGGAACTGCAGATGCTGGTTTAAACTGAAGATAAACACAAAAAGTTGGAGTAACTCAGTGAGACAGGCAGCATCTCTGGAGGGAAGGAATGTGTAATTTAAGGTCGAGACCCTTCTTCATACTAAGATTCAGACTAGTCTGAAGAAGGGTCTCGACCCGAAACGACCCATTCCTTCTCTACAGAGATGCTGTCTGTCCCGCTGAGTTACTCCAGCATTTTGTGTCTATTCTCTGCACTCCTACTGGCCAGATCAATGCTGGCAATGAGAACGGGAAAGAGACAGAACACTTGCCTGTCATGACGTAACACCAATCTCTCGCTCCTTGTCAACAAGACCAAGGAACAAATCATTTACTTCCGAAAGATGAAAACGGGACACCACACAATAGTTTTCATTGGTGAGTCGGGAGAGGAGGGAGATAGCAGCATCAAGTTTGTGAGTGTTAACATCTCAGATAACCTGTCCTGGGCTCAGTGCAAGTATGTAATCATGAAGAAGGCACCAGCAGTCTACTTTCTTAGAAGCTTAAAAGGATTCCGCGTGTCACTGAATTCCCTAAAAAAATCTTCTGCAGGTGTACTGTAGAAAGTATCCTGACAGGTTGCATCATGGTCTGGTATGGCAATTCCAATGCACAGAAGTGCTAGGGGTTGCAGAGAGTGGTGAACTATGTCCAGTCATTCATGAGCACAACTTTGCCATCAAAAGCATCTCTATCAGTCTCATTTCTTCAAGGTGTGACGGACATAGCACACCTTGAAGAAATGAGACTCCGCCTAATAGATAAATATGACCAATTCTTAAGGAGTTGGTCCCCTTTCATCGACTTTTTGGAATCATGTGATGCAGCAGTACCGTAAAGATTAATGATTTCAGGTCAGGTCGTGGATAGATTTACATCTCCGAACAAAGATTTGAAAATTTCTTTTTTAAGGGTATTTTTCTACTATTTCTACTTTCTACTTTTTCTTTTCTTATATACACACTTCACGCTTTTCTATTTTTTATTTTTCCTCTTTTTCTTCTCTCTATTTTTTGTTTGTTTTTTTACCTCCTTTTCAAAAACATAAAACTAGAGGTTGTACATAGAATGTATTACGTTATGACATAGTTGGCACCTAAAATTAGGCACCACTGTATTGTTTTGTATTGTATTAACTTCTAATAAAATAAACAAACAAAAAAAGAAAAACAAAAGCATCTCTATCAGGCATTGCCTCAAGAAGGCGGGCAACTAGCGTCAAGGAGCCACACCATCCATGCCATGTCCTCTTCTTGCTGCTATCATCAGCCAGGAGGCACAGAAGCCTGAGGTCACACACCACCATGCTCAGGAACAGTTACTTTCCTACAACCAGCAGACTATTGAACCGGCCTGCATAACCCTAATCCCAACTTGGCAACAGAACACCGTGGTCCACCTCTTCCACACTCATGAACTTGCCAATTCTGTTTCTTTTCATTGTCTTGTGGATGTGTAATTTAGGTATGGTTGATATTTCTTTATGTAGTCAATGTTTATGTCCCTGTGATACTTTTGCAAGCAAGATTTTCATTATACCTGTACATGACAATAAACTTGATTTGCCTCAACTCGCCTTCTTTTCCACTTTGTGCTGCCCCGGACCAGAGATTCCTCAAGATCAGAAGGAACATTTCTTGAAGGAAATTTGGACAGGTAAAGGAAAGCCGTTTATTTTACATATAAACGTGCTTCTTAGGATGCCTTTAATCAAAATTTTATGTTGCGAAAAGGTGACTTAGGACCCATACGAACCGGCAGTGTTTTTCCTGCCGATATGGGGTTTAAATTCACCGCAACCGCAATGTTCCAAATGATCGCGTTCCACAAAATCCTACTTGCAAGATGATTAAAATGGCCATTAATTTACGGGAATTAAACACTAAATTCCTTCCTATAATTCATGACAATGAGATTTAAAAATCATGTTATATTGTGAATTCTTGTGTGAATGTCATTTGGACACTTAGGCTATTTAAAAATGTTAACATTTTCTTAAGAAATTGATAGATGTTTAGATCTAGTAATTGAATTTTGTAATTAGCTACAATTAGGTAACTAACTAATTATATGCTTTAATTTCAGGTCATCCAAGTAAGATTGTTTCATATTTGCTTCAGAATACTTCAATCTATAATAACTAAAAATTTCATTCAGTTCTCTTAATTTTTAAGAAAGTTATGGGCTTTTGACTGTCCTTGATCACAGCTTTTGAGTTAAGTCAATGGAAAAGCAATAGGGGACAAGATGCTAATTTACGAGTATGAAAATTGCCATACCTTTTTTAATACTGAAGATATGAAAGTGAATTAGGTGTCAAATTAAACTTCTTTTTATGCTTTATCTGATGGGATAAATTGCAGACTTGATTTTTAAAATCTCAAAATGTTGTAACATTGCTACATTCAGGGCTCAATACTCAGGCAGTTGGTCAGGGAGCGAACACTGGCTTTGGTTTTTCTTGTACTTATAGTAAATTAGAAGGGTTTTGTGTTATGTAACATTGCCCAACTCTGCCTCTGTTTCTAAAACCCTTTAGGATCCTTTCGTATATCGAATACATTATCTTGTTTGGGACTGTGTTTTGTAAAGATAGCACACTTTCCTTGTTTTTGCTATTTATTTGTTTATAAAGATTGCATATTAACTGCCATCGTTAAAAATTTAGAGTCATACAGCATGAACAATAGGTGCAGGAATCGGCCATTTGACCCTTTGAGCCAGCACTGCCATTCACTGTGATCATGGCTGATTATCCACATTCAGTACCCTGTTCCTGCCTTCTCACCATATCCCCTGACTCCGCTATCTTTAAGAGCTCTATCTAACTCTCTCTTGAAAGCATCCAGGGAATTGACCTCCACTGACTTCCGAGGCAGAGAATTCCACAGATTCACAACTCTCTGGGTAAAAAGGTTTTTCCTCATGTCAGTTCTAAATGGCCTACCCCTTATTCTTAAACTGTGGCCCCTGGTTCTGGACCCCCAACATCGGGAACATGTTTCCTGGCTCTAGTGTGTCCAATCCTTAATAATCTTATATGTTTCAATAAGATCCCCTTTCATCCCCTAAATTCCAGAGTATACAAACCCAGCCGCTCCATTCTATCACCATATGACAGTCCCACCATCCTGGGAATTAACCTCGTGGAAACAGCCCCTGAGGGCCAACTTGTCCATGCCAACCAAGATGCCCTATCTCAGCTAGCCTGTGTTTGGCCCATATCTCTCCAAACCTTTCTAATAATGTACTTGTCTAAATGTCTTTTAAATGATGTTATAGCAGCAGCCTGAACTGTTATTGTAGGTACACGCCAATGCTTTCTGCTTCAGCATTTCTTTTAAAATTACACCATTTACTTTCTCACACTAGTTTTTTTCCTCTGGAAATGTATCACATTGTTATCTGTATTACATTTAATTTCCCATGTATGTATTTGGTTTTATCAGTCAGGTTAACATTTTTGGAAAGTCTGTCACTATTCAATGTAATACATTTGCAATCTTTAGAACTGTTTACTGTGAGACATAGTTTAGGTGATCAGTGTATGGAACATATTGACAAAGGAATGAAAAGGGGGAAACTTTCAAGAGAAGAGTTGGGATTGTTATGGGTTAAATTTGAAAATTAGCTTTTCTGTGAGTATTACAATATTCACCAGCATAACGGAGAAAAGGGGGGAGAGCTGAAGGCACGATGAATTGAACTTCATGGATGAGATTGCACAGAAATTCAATCATATGTTGCCTGTCTTAAGTGCTATCTCATCCATTTCCTTAAAAAAATGGAACATTATTGTAATTTGTCAACCGTATAAATTGCAGGAAATCCCTTATTTCCATTCCAAGACCTCCATTCTTTGCATCAAATGGGCAAATTCACTACGCACCCCCTGAAATGCACAGCACAGTCCAACATTGTACAATTCAGGTGTGTGACTTGTGTATGGGATCCAAAAGGCTGTTAAATTGTTGAAATGCTGTTCTGGTGCACATGATCACACACATAGCACAGTGCACAATGCCACGCCATATAGGGAGCCTGGGTTTGTTGATGGTTCCGCTGGGTTTTCCTCATTCCAAGCATCTTGTGCTTTCTCAGCTCTCCTGATGAAATGGTACCTATCTTTCCACGGTGTATAATATTCAAATTATTTGAAAGAAACTGATGTGGCATTTTAGAAAACAATACCTTGAGAAAATGCCGATGCAACGTATAATATAAATGAAATTCCTTAAGTGCTTTAACTGACGGGTGTGTTTTCATACTGCACATATGACAGGACATGAGCATTTCAAAACAAAAGCCTGTTGACAACTTATTTGTGCTTTGCCTACCTTTTCTTAGCAGGAACATTCAGCCCCTATATTCTCTGTATCCTTCAGGCAGGTCTGGGCTACAATGGTTTTGAATCCTTGCCAACTCTTTTCATTCATTGCAACATATACTGATGTATATTTTACAATTAATTGAATCTGGACAAATTTTAGTCAGATTCTGATTAATCATATAATATCTTGTGTGACTCGGCTGGTAAAGCTGCTGCCTTACAGCACCAGAGACCTGGGTTTGATCTTGACCTTAGGTGCTGTTTGTGTGGTGTTTGCATGTTCTTCCTGTGACCATGTGGGTTTCCATCAGGTGCTCTGATTTCCTCCCACATCCAAAAGATGCACGAGTTTGTAGGTTAATTGGTTTCTTTAAATTGCCCCTAATGTTTAGGGAGAAGATGTGAAAGTGGGATAACATAGAACTAGTGTTAACGGGTGATCAATGATCTGCGTTGACTCGCTGGGCTGAAGGGCTGTTTCCATGTTGTCTCTCAACCAAAACAAACTGTAAATGCTGGAAATTAGACAAAAGTAAAATGCCAGAAATACTGAACAAGCCATGCAGAATCTTTTATTTAAATATATTTCAGAATGTTGCCACTGCAGGCAATTATTAATGTCCTGGAAGTGGTGGGCGGCAAGCCACCTTCTTGAATTGCAACCAATTAGACCCAACAGTGATGAAAGACCAGAGACTCACACCACCCTGGCCACACACTCATTTCACCCTTGCCATCGGGAAGAAGGCACAGGAGCCTGAAAACTGTAACGTCCAGGTTCAGGAACAGCTTCTTCCCTACAGCCATCAAGCTATTAAACACTACAACCTCCAATAGGTTCTGATGGAACAGGCTGGTCGCATAAATACCCTCCTCAGTGACTGTGCTATAATGGTGGAGCCTAAAAATGGTGGATTCAGTGCCACCCGTGGACTGATTGAGATACGTGAAAGTTGCACTCATCCAATTAAATGGGATATATTTCCTCACGCTTCTCATTTGCGGCTTTTAGATGATCAAAAGATTTTGAGTGTCAAGAAGGGAATTATTTGTGACTCACTTTGACCTATTCTTGTAGCCTTAGTATTCATGTGACAGGACAACGGTGATCCCCAGGATTGTGAGAGTGAATGACTTGACAATGGCCATTTAGTATTAAATGTAGGTAATTAAGTTTCCCTTTGTTTGGAATGTTCATGTCCTGTCATATGTGTAGTATGAATATGACCTTCAACTTTGCAGCCCATGCCTGATTTTATTAAACTCTTGCTGCTTATAAGCATTGACTGCTTCATTTGCGGAAGAAACTTGAGTATAATCAAATACTATGCAATCATCAGCAAACAACATTTTCTGGTCTTATAATGGAAGAATGACTATTCATGATGTGGTTCATGGCAGTTGGGTCCTGAGGACCCCATCCAATGATGTTGTGGGGCTATGATTCACTTCCAACAACTGTAAGAATGCAGTAGGTCAAAAACCATTTGAGAGCTTTCCCCTTGATTTCAATAATCTTCAGTTTTACCTGTGCTCATTGGCGCTGCACTTTGTCAAATGCTGCTTTGGTGCCAAGAGCAGCCCATGTTATCCTACCTCTGGAATTCGGCTGTTTGGACCAATACTCTGACGAAGCCTGAAGGAGAGTGGTCTTTGCACAATTTAAACTGAACTGTTTCTTGATCATGAGCTTATCATATTTCTATACACCAGAAGCAGAGCAGCTGTTAAAGATGGTGCCATCTTGAAGGCAGTTAGCTATGCTTAATAGAACCACCTCTTGTTCTATGCAGGGGTTACATTTAGTTTACTTTTGAGCTGCAACGAGGAATTGATCACCCATACACTAGTTCCATGCCATCCCACTTTCACATCTTATACACTAGGGGCGATTTACAGAAGAGGATCAACTTGCATATTTGAAGCCTATTAACTTAGCAAACTTACAAACCTGCATGTTTTTGAAATGCGGGAGGAAACCGCGGCACCCGGAGGAAACCCACGCAGTGACAGGGAGAAAGTACAAACTCCGTACAGACAGCACCTGAAGTCAGGATTGAACCCAGGGCTGTGAGGCAGCAGCAGCACTTAATTCAACAATGCGTAAATTAAACATAAACGAGACAACGCTGCCAGGTGTAAATTTTTGTGCATTATTCACAAATTATGAGCGCATAAATCAGAATTTGATGTTAAATGAACAGTATTATTTCAAAAAGGCATAAATCAAATACGTGTAAAACACGAGATGCCTGAAAATCCCAGTCTTGCTAGCAACACCTTGATTCAGGAAAATGAATATTAAAAAAGCATCCATTTTGAAAAATCTTTGGAATGGGGCTGAACCCACAACTTTTGGCATGAGAGACAAAAGTGTTTTTGCTGAGGATAATCTTATTAATTACTACATCAATCTTGCGCTGTGATTTAGCAGGTTGGTATCAGGTGCCAGCTGACTGTTGCTTTCTCGAGTTGATCTATACAATGATAATGCTTTGTTATTGTTTGGAATTTGAGAAGCAAAATCATGGCTTAATGTGAAAATGCTTGCTAACCTCTCTGGAATTTAAGTACCATTTCGCAGATAAGATTAAGCTTTTTTTAAATAATGCCTCATTTTTCTCCTCGGGCAAGCCAAGTTTTCATTTCCAATAAATAAAATTTATCCGGAATAAAAATTATATACAAAATAATCTGGTAAAACACATTCCCTGAACATACAAAAGATTTACAAGATTCATAATGACTTTGTTGTATAGATTCAGAACTGGCTAATTCTTAGAAGTCAGTTGCACTAAAATGGGTGGTACTGTAGATAGTGAAGATGGCTGTCCAAAATTGCAGCAGGATCTTGATTGTTTGGGTAGGTGGACTGAGGAATGGTTGATGGAATTTAATACAGATGAATATGAGGTGTTGCTTTTTAGGAAGTCTAACAAGGGCAGGACATATACAGTGAATGGCAGTGTTCTAGGGAGTGTGGTGGAGTAGAGTTATCTTGGAATGCCGGTACATAGTTCCTTGAAAGTGGTGTCACTTGAAAGTAGATGGGGTAGTCATAAAGGCATTTGGCACATTGGCCTTCATCAGTCGGAGTATTGAGTATAGAAGTTGGGAGATCATGTTACAGTTATATAAGACTTTGGTGAGCCTCTTAAAGGTCACTATCGTATCTGCCTTTACCACCACCCCTGGCAATGTGTTCCAGGTCCCCACCACCCTACTTGTGGACCTGAAATGTCGTCAATAATCAATGTTTCTGTAACCTTTCATCTTTGTCTTTCCTCAGACTTCTCTTTAACCTTATGTTTCCTGTTATTTTGACACCTCTCTCCCATATTTAACAAATGGGCAAAATACCCATTTCCTGGGTATTTTATTACTCTGGGCCTGGTTTACAACATCCAATGTTATTCTATCTAAGCTAGCTGTGCCGAGCTTAACACATTGACACATCTAATTACCCTCGTAACCCTATGTTGGCCATTTTCCCATCCTGTTTCAAGGCTAACTCCAATATTTATTATATTTCTTGTTTTTTTTTTCTCTTTTAAAATGACCTATGACAGCCTCATACCTAAGCTTTTCTGACTTGTATATTAGGTAGGGAAAACTAGGAACACATAATTGTGGAATGTAATTATATGACAGAGCCTTGACTGACCTGACAAAATAGCAAATCTGCTCACTGCAAGTCAGTTAATCATGGGCTGCGGAACTGTGGAGGGGGGGGGGGGGCTGCAGCCCCCCAACTTTTTTGGCTACTGTACGGGGTGGTCGCTGGTCGGCGCAGACTCGGTGGGCTGCATCTCTAAATTCTAAAAGGCTGTAGTCTAAAGACCAAAGCGGGCCGGACTGATATGCATAGGGCAAGAACTGCAAATGCTGGGTTAAATCAAAGGTAGACACAATGCTGGAATAACTCGCCGTACAAAAAAGGTCTCGACCTGAAACGTCACCAGCTGGCCTCTCTCCAGAGATGCTGCCTGTCCCGCTGAGTTACTCCAGCATTTTGTGTCTACCGGAGTGATGTGTATATGGGTGATATTATTGGGAGGGTTTGATCACACAAATGTTCCGCTGGATGCTGACCTCTGGATGCTGACCTCTGCACGAACAGCAGCTTCAAGTTTACAGTGGTCATCCATTAACATTCCGGACTGCAGCTTGCACAAATCGCATGGGGGGGAAATCCTGGGGGGGGGGGGGGGGACCTGTTCCCCCCCATGTTTCGAGATGTGGGGGACAATCTCCCTCCCCGCCCATGTTTTGTGAAACATGTTGCAGCAAAACCGAAGCCTCAAGTCGAGTCGCAGCCGCAACACCACCACAGCCTCCGAAGTCAGCCAGCTCCATGATGGTAAAGGGCCTGTCCCAATTGGGCGAGCTAACGGTAAGTCCTTTAGAGAGCGCGGGGGGTGGGGCGGGTGGGGGAGAGGAGAGGGGCGAGAAGGGAGACAAAGGGGGAGAGAAGGGGGGTGAGAAGGAATGGAGACAGTTTTAAGAAGTACACTAACGTTAGCGGGCATTTTACCTACCGGTGTGTCTTCTAGGTCGTGAAACTCCAATAAGCCAATCAAAATGGCCGGTCAGCAAAGGAGATTGCCTACGGTTGCCTTCGACTGCCTGTAAGTAAATAGCGACCCCACTCCACTGCCCTTCGACCTCCTTTGACTACCTACGACTAGCATGACAACCAGCTACAACTAGACCTGCGACTAAAAAATTATCGATTTTTCAAACGGCGACTTATTTTTAGTCGAGGCCGGTTTTAATCATGACGGGGGGGGAAATGCAGCAACCTAGATGAAGCCTCCACCACGCGGAAACCACTTTCGAATATTAGGGAGAGTGACCAAACCTCCTGTGACCCCGTGGCGACCTTGCAGCGACCATGGGTGGCGGGCAAGGTCACCAGAGGTTGCTGTGGAGGTCTCCTAAGTGGGACAGGCCCTTTAGAAAGACTGTACTCTGTGAGAACAGAAGATTCTCTTGTCATCCAACCACATACATCTTGTTGAAAATGATCTGGGAATTCCATGATAACAAATTCATTCAGTCGGCCTTTGTTTCTTGTGTCTTGTAACCATTACTGATAAATCTCCATCACCATCAACAGTAAAATGAAAGATAGGTATCCATGGAGGCATAGTTATGAAGAGAGTTTGATATTTTTTATAGCAAACACTCATAAGATCAATATTGTTTTCTTCAGGTTCTACAAGGAAGCTTGCTTTATCTGATCATGAATCACTTCAATTAAAATTCAACAAGTTGCAAATTTCCAGAAGCAAATAGTGATCATAATTTACAACAATAGAGAAGTAATGTCTTGAAACGAAGGTGTGGGATAGGAATGCAGTAATTGAATAGGTTTGAAAGGGAATGGATTCCGATTACTTGGTTGGCAAAACAATCAATCAGCTGCAGGTGATGAAAGTCTGAAACATTATAATTCTCTGTGTCGCCTGAGTTAATTTTGAGTATTGGTAACCACAACAACATCACCCTACATATTTTATACTCTTGACACGACTCCCTGTCTTTAGTTCAATATAGCTGCAAATCCAAATCTTGATATCAATAGATATCTAGGCTTCTCTATATTTGTTTTCATTGGCTTTCACCTTTACAGGAATATGTTGGCCCTTTGAATACTTTCACAGTGCTGATGTAGATCTACCTGGAAATTTGATCCACCTAAAGACCCATTCCCAAACATGGTCCAGCAATGCTACTTCTCTTATTGAGACTACCCATTATTAATTGTCCTACACTTCTTCGCTCACCTCCATTCAGTAACTTAAACAGCCACTCCTGGAGAAATGAAGAATGTGCATTGTCCTCATCCAATCTCGTCTACTACATTCGATGCTAATGACGTGGTCTCCTCTATAGATGAGAACGAGCGCATTCTATTTTTGCTGAGCACCTGCTCTCTATCGACAGCGGCCATCTTTACCTGTGTAGGAAAGAACTGCAGATGCTGGTTTAAATCGAAGCTGGACACAAAGCTGGAGCAACTCAGCGGGACAGGCAGCAACACCTTCCGTGAATTTCCCCAGATATCAGTATACGTTTTATCTCTGTACCGCCCACTCCCCTAACATCAGTACTGAAGAAGGGTCTCAACCCGAAACGTCACCCTTTCCTTCTCTCCAGAGATGCTGCCTGTCCCGCTGAGTTACTTCAGCATTTTGTGGCCATCTTTACCTCCTGGTTGTAAGTCGCTTAAATTATCTTTCCATTCCCACGTAGACCAGCCTGTCCTTGGCTTCATCCACTGTTAGAGTAAGTCATAATCTAGCGGAACAGCACCTCACATTCCACCTAAGTAGTCTAGAACCCAGCTACTCTTTCAGCCCATTTGAAGGGTCTCAAATGTCCATTTCCCTCCACGGATGCTGCCTGACCAGCTGAGTTGGTTTTGCTCGGTCAATAATTTAATGTGTGAAAGGGCATATGACCGAAGTCTTTATCTTGTGTGCTATTGAAGATCACCTGAAACCCAAAGTTCAGCTTGCACCAGATGATGCGTGCAGTATGACACTGGTAAACATTGATGAGTATGTACATGTGTTTGGTGCATGTGAGCTATATAGCAACAAACTAAGAAAGTACAGCAGCCATAAGCTATTTGGCTCATCAGATGTGTTCCACCATTCAAAATGATCATGGATGATTTGCTTACTTCAATACCTTGTACCTACCTTGTCTGTTTATACCTTGATCCCTTTACCATTAAGAAATGTATCTGTCTCATACTTCAATAAACTAAATGTCGTGGCCATGGCTGCTTTCTCAGGCAGAGAATACTAAAGTTTCGGAGTGAATTGGTGAATCCAATCATCCTGAAAATGGAAATCTGGTAGACATTGAGAATATTTGAATCAAAATAATACTGTGCAATGTTTACAATTATTATTGGATCCATGTACTCCCAAGAGGGAAATTTACCAAACTATTTGCATTCATTCATTATTTTAACTATTTCCACACCAGCCTCACCCCAAAGAAAGTGTCTCCTTTGTTCATCTGCATTGTACTAGTGCAAGTACCAGCCATGCAAGCATTCACAGGACATTTTGTTTGACCCACCTAAATAGAAGTAAATTCTAATTAATTTATAAAGAATTGCCTCCCTTCATTCCAGCCCATTCTTTAACTCATAATACAGAGAGATTCCAAAAACTCATGTTTAAATCTTTGGCAGTTCTAAAGTGGAGTTAATTGAGTCATTGTCATACAGAGTGGAAACAGGCCCTTTGGCCAACTTGTCCACACCAACCAACATGCCCCATGTATACTAGTCCCACCTGGCTGTGTTTTGGCCTATATCCCTCTAAACCTATCCTATCCACGTATCTGTCCACGTGTTTTCGAAATGTTATGATAGTAGCTGCCTCAACTATCTCCCCCAGCAGCTTATTCCATCACTGTTTATATTAAAAAAAAAATAAAAAAAAAAAATCCCCTCTGGTTCTTCTTTCCCCCTTCACCTTAAACGCATGTTGTCTGGTTCTTGATTCCCCTACTCTGAGTTTTAAAAAATGCATTTACCCCAAACCTATTCCTCTCATATTCTTATACACGTCTAAGATCATTCCTCATCCTCGTACATTCCAAGGAATAAAGTCCTAGCCTGTTCAACCTCTCCCTATAGTTCAGGCCCTCAAGTTCTGGGAACACTCATAAATCTTCTCTGCACCCTTATATTTGCAGCCACCAAAACAGCCACTTCAATTCACCTCAAGACTACCTCTGTGACGTTCAAGCCAGTTCTTACACACTCGTAGTAATATTTTGTGATGAAGGTTGGGAAAATTAGCTGAAAAGTTCAACAAATTCCATATTCCACATTAAAAGAGGGCATTTTTCTGGCAGCTCTTAGAAAATAATATTTGGTAGAATATTTCCGATGTGTTACGTAATGACTGGTTTGACCAGATCTTTCTGCCCTTTGCAGATAGTCAGAACCTTTTTCCCAGGATAGAAAGGCTTAAAGGGCATAGCTTTATTGTCAGAGAGGGAAAGTTTTAAGGACACGCGTTGGGTAAGGTTGTTTTTCACACCGAGTGTGGGTACCTGAAGTGTGCTGCCACAGGTGCTGGTGGTAGCAGGTGCATTAGTGGTACTTAAGAGGCTTTTTGATAGGCACAAGGATATGCAGGGAAGGAAAGATATAGAAGGAGGAGGTACAGAGGAAATTAGATTAACATGGTATGGGCTGTGTTGGGCTTAGATTAACATAGCATGGTATGCGTTGTGGGCTGAAAAGAATGCCCGCATGTTTTCTGTTCTATTTCTGTCAATGACTACCTCGGATCTGGCAAAAAACCGCATTTGAAAATGTTAAGAAAAAGGTATGGATGTGATGAATGAAATGCTCATCCTTGGTTTGATATATTGCAAGTTAAACCATTTTCACAGATAATTGACCATGGAATTAGAGTATGCTTGCAGTTATTTATTGATGTGCTTTTTCTAGCATTGTTACAAAACCTACAATCAGCGGCGCTGCAGATCTGCTACTGCCTGTGCCTGCGACTCCGGAGGCTTTGGGGGGGGGGATTAAAATGCAGGTTTGCATTGGTTGTCGGAGAGGAATTTGCTCTGACTGTTAGCTGATGAAGAAAATCTGTTCTGCGAGCCCGCCCCCGATTTTTAAAAATGTGTCTATTTTTATAAAGTCGCTGGTCGATTGCGTCGCTGGATTGAACTTAAACGCGACTAAAAACGCCTTCAACATCACGGATCGCAAGTGCAGGACAAAACAAAAGGTATGTCGTTTATTTAACATATCATCTTGCTTTTTGGTGTGGCTTCATTTTAATCTGCTGATGCGAAAAATGTTATTTAGGCCCCGATACAAATCGGCCGTGTCTTGCTTAAATCATGGTTTAAATCATGGCAGCAGCAACATTCCAATCGATCATATTCCAGAAACATCCACTCTCAAGATAATCAAATTCATTATTATTATTATTTTTTTGCACAATCATGTCATAAGAATGACATGAACATCTAAATCATCTATTTTGTGTTATTATCTATCCATGATCAATATTTTCACACTAAATATCCACAGTACTGTTTTAAATGTATTGTGCAAAAAATAATGATTTTTATTATCTTGAGAGTGGATGTTACTGGATTAATTTCTGGGAATTAAACAATTCCTTCCATTTGGCATAGAAATTCATGACAAAGTGAGATTTCAAAATCATGTTACATTGTGAATTCTTGTGTGAATGGGATCAATTTGTTATTTGGATACTTTGGCTATTTAATAAATTATTTTTAGCCTTTTCTTAAGAATGGGATAGATGTTTAGATCTAGTAATTGAATTTAATTGATTTGATGACACTCATGAATATGAATTTTTTGTTTTGTATTTACTATTTGTTTTAATGTTACAATAATATTAAGGCTGATCTTGAGAATATCACTTTTTTGAATTTTCAAGGCAGTCTGGGTGTTTATTACTATTTCCGTCACAACGGTCGATTTTGTAATTATCTACAATTGGGTAACTAACTAATTATATGCTTTAATTTCAGGTCATCCAAGTAAGATGTATCATATTTGTTTCCGAATGCTTCAATTTATAATAACTGAAAATTTCATTCAGAAAGTTATGGGCTTTTATGTCAATTGACTGCCCTCGATCACAGCTTTTGTGTTAAGTTAATGGAAAAGCAATAGGGAACAAGATGCTAATTTCAGAGTATGAAAATGACCATAACTTTTAATACCGAAGATATGAAAGTGAATTAGGTGTCAAAATAAAGTTCTTTTTATGCTTTATCTGATGGGATAAATTACAGGCTTGATTTTTTAAATCTCAAAATTTTGTAACATTCCTACTTTTTCAATTAAGAATAAATAAGCAGTTTATAGAGCAATGTAATAATGATGCGGATTATTTGTTGTAATTTGAAGCCCAACTAGAATTCTTTCTAAATATTATTATGATTGGCTAAATGTAATGAATTATTTTTTCCAAAATAATAACAGATTGGATTCAATATCATGCTTTATCATCTAGAAGAATATTTCAGCATGTGGTTTTTCGGTAGAAGACCCAGGACAGACCTCCTTCTTACAGCGACAGGATGTGATGTGAGGGTAGGTGTACAGTTCATTTTCTCTACCATCTTGGCAAGTAAGTTTTACTTTCCTAATTTCGGTCTCCATTTCTTGACAGCACTCACATTTGCGTTCAGTTCTGTGTGTCTGAGTATCATAGCTGGGAAAAAAAGATGCCAGAATTGCAAATGTAAGAACAATGGCCTTTGATTATATAATTGTGCAAATCAATGTAAACATTTTCCAATGGTAAAATTCTATCTGATATATTTAAGAGAATTTCATTTTTGAATGAATGATGCAATGTTAAAGAACATCTTACCACATTTGAAATACAGATATGTATAACTCAACAGAGAGATTGAAGGAAATGGTTACCGAGTGGGTTTTGTGCCAATGAGGTCTTGTTTTGAAAGCTTAGATGTAAATTGCAGTATTGTGACTGATGGATAAATATCATGATTTAGTTGTACTTGGAAGCCTATAAACAGCCTCCTGCAGCTTGAGCATTCAAGTGTCAATAGAAGCAATTTTTGTGGAGCTGTATAGTAACCAGGCATATACTTACACTGACCGTATGGTATCCGTTGTCTGTTGAACAACAGAACGTTTTAAAATGGATAAGGAAAAAGTTCACAGATTCTCATGTATAACACTGGAGGTGTTTGAACAAAATCTGGGAAAAGTTTCAGATGCAAGGAGTGCAGAGTAGTCTGCTACTAGCCTCGCCTGTAGTCATTGCACTGTATAACACAAACGGCCTGATGAGATGTACGGATACCACGAAAGACACAATAAGTAAACTGCATCAGTTTTGTGTTCATTATCCGCTATCTGTCTTCATGGAACTACTTAATGTTGAATCACCACCTTGGCAGAGAATAACAAAAGTATCATATGCAACCGTGCAAAGTTAAATTTACTTGTATCTCTTAAACAGAACAGATTTGTTAATGTGAAAAGTATTGCTCTGATTATTATTTCAGTCTCAATAATTATTTTATCTCCCATTTGAAACAGTATTTAATGATTTGGTTTTAAACCACAATGAGAAGCAAAAAAGAAAATACTTACTAAACTAAGCTGGCACAATTCCCTTCACACATGTATAGTTCAATGGCTGCTGTACAGTTTGTATTCTGGACTTCTTTTGTGACAGTGGTGATTCTGGATTTTCGCTTGCACAAACCTACTGGAATGAATAATTGAACAATTGTAAACCTCATCTGCAATTGAATAAAAATTATGTTTGTATCTTGCATCATGGTTAGCATAGTTCAAACATCAAATTATTTTGACTTTTGGCAGATTCATTTACACTTGGCTATTCTTAGCTATTTCGAATGGTACAACATGGAAACAAGCACTTTGGCCCATCTTGCCCGTAATGGCCATCATGTCCCAGCTACACTAGTCCCACCTGCCTGCATTTGGCCCATATCCCTCAAACTGTCCTATCCATGTACCTGTCTAACTGTTTCTTAAATGTCAGGATAGTCCCTGCCTCAACTACCTCCTTTGGCAGCTTCTTCCATCCATTCACCACCCTTTGTGTGAAAAGGTTACCCCTCAGATTCCTATTAAATCTTTTCCTTTTCACCTTAAACCTATGTGCTCTGGTCCTCGATTCACCTACTCTGGGCAAGAGACTCTGTGCATCTACCTGATTTATTCCTCTCGTGATTTTATACACCTCTAAGATCACCCCTCATCCTCCTGTGCTCCTAGGAATAGTCCCAGCCTACTTAACCTCTCCCCATAATTCAGACCGTCTAGTCCTGGCAGTATCCTCGCAAATCTTCTTTACTCTTTCCAGCTTGATAACATCTTTCCTATAATATGGTGCCCAGGACTAAACATAATACTCTCAATGTGGCCTCACCAATGTCTTATACAATTGCAACATTCCCTCCTAACTTCTGTATTCAGATTTGCAGTTTTCCCCAGATTGCCCCATGTTATATAAAAACTAAGAATGCTGAAATACCTGCAGGTGAAACAAAAGAATCAGATAAAAAGATCCTTTGCAGTCTGCTATTGAAAAATAAAACTTTGCAGAACTCAAGGAGATTTTTTTTGTCTTAAGGTAGAATTTTGTTGGGGTTATGGTAGGGCATGTCCAACTTCAAAAAATAACCAGAGCTGAGAGGGAATGGAGAGATAGTCTACTATTCCTTCTCTCCATAGATGCTGCCTCACCCGAGTTTCTCCAGCATTTTTGTCTACCTTAGTCTTATGCCCCTAATATTTTGCTCCAAAATGACATTCTGCTCTTGCTCAGACTATTGCCTAATAAACAAGAGTGGTATTTTCCAAATTTATCCAACTCCTAATGCAGCATCTGACAATTAAGTGGAAATGTCATGCTGAATTTAATTGATATTTATGTTACGAGCTCCTGGCCTCAAATGTTAAATTGACTTAATCCAAACTAATTTTGAAATAGACCCTTACACGGTTAAAGATCTGCTGGCACTACTTAAAGAAATACAGGGGAGTTAACTTAGTGTCTGATCAACATTTATCCAGCATAATTTTCCATACCAACACTTCAAAACAGATGATGTTTATTTGACATTAAATGGCCATGGCTCCATTTGACAACAATTACAACATAGCAAAAGCACTTCCATGGCTGTTTTGTTAATTAAAAGATCCTAAGAACTGCCAAGGGCTCTGTTGAATAGAAGTTTCTACATCAAGGACTTTTTACTTTATCCATCTGTTATAACTGAACGCAACTTGCTGATAAAAATTAAACTTTTATGTTACACCCCCATTGAACAATTTATCACACATAGTGTTACCCAGTGAAATATTTGGGAAAGGGAAAGAATATCATTAGAATCTAGCAGATGGCCAATCTCTGATAATGATTTGTTTGTGAAGTGGAATTGGTAATATCTTAAGGCCCACAACTATCTCATAATTAATACATTGTTTTGTTTAAATGTTTTGTTCAAATGTTGAATCATTTTTTAAAAAATGTAGTAACCTAGCATCATGTTCAGATAACAATTAGTAATTTTGCTAAGATATGGATATTAAGAAAGACCCAAAGCCTGACTGAACAATCTGACTGAGGAAAAAATTCTGCGATGTGAGTTGATTCATAATTAGACCTAGTTAGGAATATTGAATTTAGCTGACAATTCATAGCAATCATCTGCAATGTCCTATAAAAATTAAAGCATTTCTTAAAAATTAAATAGTTACCTTGAGAGATACAGGTGTAGCAGCAGTGTTCATCATCCCATTCTCTGTCAGACTGAACAAAGATTTAACAGTCAGATTTAATACTGTGCATGATCCAGGCATACATTGTTTAGTTTTAATTTAGTTCAAAGATACTGCACGGAAACAGGCCTTTTGGACCACCATGTCTGTGTCGACCTGTACACTAGTTCTATCCTGTATATTAGGGACAATTTACAGAGCCAATTAACCTACAAATCTATGGGTCTTTGGCATATGGGAGGGAACAGGAGCACCTGGGAAAATCCACATTGTCACAGAGAGAACGTGCAAACTCTGTATAGACAGCACTCGTAGTCAGGATTGAAACCTGATCTCTGGCCTTGCGCCACTGTGCTGACCCATAGTGATCTGACTTTGATCAGGTAAGACTGTTGAAAAGATATTGTGTGTTAAAATTATAAATTAAAAAAAGTGAAGGTTCTGTTTATGTGCTAAGAAGTCTTTCAGGAATGCCTCAAGCTACCACACAACATACTCGCAATGAATTATTTCAATGATCGCAGAATTGCCATGCTGTCCTTGGAACTCGTTAACAACTTGTTTCTAAGGATCCAAAGCCTCAATTATGCTTTATCTTGCCATGGTTTTTTTGATGTTAGCCTTTTTGAGGTAATTGCCAGACATCTTACAGATAAATACAAAAGAAGAGAGTTCAATGACATACAGGACAGCAAAGGAAGGGAAACAGAACATAGAGTTTTGTAGATTTTTATTCCCTTGTTTTATGTCAGAAGAATACCTCCAATGTTTAGCATTTTCTAGTTAATTTTTAAAGGTACCTTGAAAAAGTCCTTAAATTAGAAATGGACTCTGGGCAGCTTTGAATTGTTGCTTGAGCTGGAAGAAATGTTTATGTCTTTGGATACTGGGAAGATAACAGGTGAAAGACCAAGTGTTGCTTCTCTCGCTACATTGAACAGTCTGTGAGAAAGGGAGTGGTTGGCAGAGATGGAGAGCAGAACAAGGAGTCTCAAAGAGAACAGTCCCTTCAAAATGGTAAAGGAAGGAGATGTTAGAATCTAGTTGAAGGTGATAGAAATTGTGAAAATAACCTGGTTAATGTGGTAGGATGCGGTAATCTGGTCGGATGGTAAGGACGAGGTGTGATCTATTTTTCCTCTGATTAGGAGGAGAGGGGCTGAGAGATCTTTTGGGTTGAGAGTGATCATGGTTAAGAATTCATTGTCTGGCAGTAATTAAAATAGTTTCAATTGTCATTTTCAAGAGAGGACTAAACGCCTACCTGAAAAAAGAATGTGAGTGACTAACTTGTTCATAGAGCCATTGTAGGAATAATGGGGCCCAATGGCCTTCTAGCATGAAATAACAATTCTGTGATTCTATTCCAATATTCAGTTGATATATCAGATTATTACTACCAGTCTTTATCAGTTTTATACTGGATTTGAACATATTGGGCAGAGTAGAAAATACAGTATTTTTGATTTACTGATATGTTCCAAAGGGTGAATTTACATGAATTTACAAAAAAATCAACTCTGCACCTTAACTGATACAGTATGTGCTCAGAATTTACAACATGTATAATATAAAGTCCAATAACATATTTTAAACATATTAATATTTGAATTTTAAATAAAAAGGCACAGTTCATTTGGTTTTAAGATTATTTTCCTATTTTATGCTTTTAATTTAATATTTGTTCTTCAAATTATTATAATTAATAATTTCAACTAACTGCATCGCTATCTAATTAAGATCACTAGGATAATACAAATAAATGTAACTTGCAACTTATCTACTTTATACAAACCTCTTTGCAAGAAGTTTGAGGAGCACAAGTCTTTGTATGTGTTATGACCCCCCTTCTCGTGCAATGGTAGGAAATACAAGTATTGTTCTGATCCTGCCAGTTATCGTTTATCTAGGAAAGAAAGCAACAAAATAAGTACATTCAACTGGCTTCACAAATAAAAACTACAAGCAATTTAAGTCGACAAATCTTCTCCAGGATCATTATCCTGGCACTTTTACCATTGTTTGGTCTGCTTGGCCTTCTAGTTTACTGCTGCCTGCACTTGTGGGGTTGGACTTTCTGTTTACATTATAGGCCGCCCAATAGATACTTGGGAGATAGAAGATCTGAGATGTAGACAGATCTGAGATGAAGGATGAAAGAACTACAGGGTTGTTGTTGTGGGGGTCTTGCTTAATATTGACTGGGACTTTCTCGGGGGAAGTGGATCAGATGGGAGATAATTTGTTTGGTGTATCCAAGAAGGTTTCATTAACCCGTATGTAGATACTCCGACTTGAGGAGGGACCATATGGACTTTGTATTGGGAATCAAGCCTGGCCAGGTGACTGGTGTTGCGGTGGAAGAAGAATAATGATCACAACTCCAAACGTTTTACGATTGTTTTGAATTGGAACAGATCTGGATGTTGGGGGATGGTACTCAATTGTAGCAAGGCAGATTATATGTTTAAGAAAGAACTGCAGATGCTGGAAAAATCAAAGGTAGATAAAAATGCTGGAGAAACTCAGCGGCTGGGGCAGCATCTATGGAGAGAAGGTATAGGCAACGTTCCAGATCGAGACCCTTCGGGGGAGGGGGGTTGTGGGAAAAAGAAAGTAAGAGGTGGAGACAGTAGGCTTTGTGGGAGAGCAGGGAAGGGAGTGGGAGAAAGCAAGGGCTATCTAAAATTGGAGAAGTCAATGTTCATTCCGCGGTGGTGTAAACTACCTAAGCAAAATATGAGGTGCTGTTCCTCCAATTTGTGCTAGGCCTCACTCTGGCAATGGAGGAGGCCCAGGACAGAGGTCAGATTGGGAATGGGAGGGGGAGTTGAAGTGCTGAGCAACTGGGACATCGGGTTGGTTAGTACAAACTGAGCGGAGGTGTTGGGCGAAGCGATCGCCGAGCCTGCGCTTGGTCTCGCCGAAGTAGAGAAGTTATGTAGATTATAATGTCATTAGGCAGGAGCTAAGGAGTGTAGATTGGGAGCAGTTGTTATTTGATGAATTCACAGAGGAGTCGTTTGAAGGCCAGCATTATCAGCATGTTCCAGTAAGGAGGGATAACGACAGGAAATGATCAGTTGCAGAGTAATGGCAAATGGAGTTTAACCCAAGCAAGTATGAGATGTTGAATACAAGGAGAGAGTATACAGTCAATGGCAAGACCCAGTGCAGAGGGATTTTGGAGTCCAAGTTTATAGCTCACTAACGGTGGCAGCACAATTAGATAGGATTGTAAAGAAGGCGTATGGTATGCTAACCTTCATTGCTAGGGGCGGTTCGGGTCGCTCCATTACAGGAAAGATGTTGAGGCTTTGGAAAGGGTGAAGAAGAGGTTTACAACTACAGGGAGAAGTTGGATAGACTTGGATTGTTTTCTCTGGAACATCAGAGATTGAGAGTAGACTTGACAGAGCTCCTGTATATACAATTCTGAGAGGGTGGACAGTCAGAATATCCAGTATTGAAATGTCTAAAGGTAGAGGGCATGGGAGAGAGTCGGATAGTTTAATGGAGATTTGCGAGACACGTGTTTTTTCACAGAGTGGTGGGGGCCTGTAAAGTATTGCCTGGGTGGATGTGGTGGAGACAGACTGGGGTGCTTAAACAATAGTGTCATTTAAGAGGCTATTAGATAAGCACATGGAAGTGCAGGGAATAGAAAGGATATGGATCATTTACAGGCAGATGTTTAACTAGGCTTTGTGTTTGGCACAAACATTGTGGGCCAGAGGGCCTGTTTGTGTGCTATACTATTCTATGATCTGTCTGTCTCATTAACATGTTTCAACAACTTTTTCCTGGTAAGAAGTGGAGTGAAAAACAAATTGTTTAATTGTGCTTGTAAAACATATTTTGCACAAAGGAAATTTCAAAATCCTACCTCTCTTCGGGTTCCATTATTATCCAGGCAACCTGTTTTTAAAGAAAAAGGTTCATGAGTTCTGTTATTTTAATTGATACAATGATCAAAATTGTGCATCATTCACTCCAAACTTACATGTTGAAACACATTTTGTCTTGTCTTCAGATTTCATCATTCCAGCTGGGCAGAAACAGCCTTCATGAAAATTAAGTAGATTTGCCCCCTTCATCACTGAACTGAAAATTAGAATGCAGTTACCATCTTATAAGAGAAGGTGTTTATTGTCGCATCAATTTCTACCTTGTAATGCCAGCAAATGTGCCAGAAGAATGGCTTCAGGGATCCTCTTGCACCAACTTGGATAGATAGGGTGTTTTTTTTTAAATTTTAATATTTTTATTTTATTAGAAGTAAGTACAATTGTATACAATCATATTTTCATAATACCTTTTATGTACAGCTTCTTATTTTTTAATTTTTTTGTAATAAAGAAGAAAAAGAAAAAAGTTAGATAATGAAAAATAGAAAAAAAGTGAGATATATAGTGTGTGAAAAAGAAAAATAAAGAATGAAAAAAGAAAGTTGAGACATAGAAAATAGAAGAAAGAGAATAAAAGAAGAGAAGAGAAGAAAAGAAAATAGAAGTAAGGAGATCATTTATAATCTTGACCATCCGCAGTCACGGATTAGCTTTTACACCTGTTTTGCACCATATGTTTCCAAAAAGACGACAAATGGAGACCAACTCGTTATGAATTGGTCAAATTTATCTATGAGGAATCGCATTTCCTCAAGATGTGCGGTATCCAACATGCAATCCACATTTTGAGCGTTGGTATTGGTGTATTTTTCGAAAATTTCAATATTAATTTTTTTGCTATTATTAAACCATAATTAAAAATTGACTTTTGAGATGAGCTCAATTTGTTCCCATCTTCCATTACCCCAAATATAATCAATTCATTATTGGGTTCCATTTTTGTCTTAAATAGTTTTGTAAATATTTCGAAAATATCACTCCAAAATCCATGAAGTTTTATACAAGAAACAAAAGAGTGTGTTATATTTGCGTCTTGGGTTAAACATTTATCGCAAATGGGCGATATATTTGGGTGGTTAAGAAGGCTTTCGGTATATTGGCTGCCTTCAGTAAGGATATTGAGTAGTGATGTTGGGATGTTATGTCCCCAAGAAAACTCCATTGACAGTCCTCAGTTTCCTGGTCTTCAGGTCTTTCTCAATTGTAAAAAGGCCTGGATTTGGTTTATGATACTTGGCAGAATCAATTATTTATTTTAGTTTAGAGATACAATTGGAAACTGGGCCTTCAGCCCACTGAGTAT